>CM021105.1:51933181-51989281 GCA_007115665.2 Sequoiadendron giganteum | reverse complement strand
GGAGAGAGAGAGGGAGTGTGTGTGAGAGAGAGAGGGAGAGAGGGGGATGAAGATACCCGAGAGAGAGTGAGAGAGAGAGGGAGAGAGATAGAGTGAGTTAGAGAGAGGGAATGGGAGAGAGATAGAGGGAGTGAGTGAGTAACAGGCCTAAGAGAGGGAGAGGGGGTAGGAGGGAGAGGCTTGAGAGAAAGATAACAACCTAAGAGAGGGAGATGGAGTGAGAGAGATAAAAAGACCAAAGAGGGAGAGTGAGAAAGGGGGTTGGAGTGAGATAGATTTATTTAGGTACCTATGTGGGAGGGAAAGAGACCTGAGAGAGGGTATTGGAATGGGAGAGTATTCTAGGTCATGTGGGAAGGAGTGAGACCTGAGAGATAGAGACTTCAGAGGGATAAAGAGTTATCCAGTAATAGTAACAAGTTAGAGAAGGTATAAAAGGTAAAACCTTGACTATCCATCTATGATCATAAACTGTGCACTCTAAGCATTATCAAAGTTGTTCACCAAAGAGGGGAATTTCTAGTTATATGCAAAATAGGCCATTTGGCAAGAAAATAGGCCATTTGGCGCTTGCCAAATGGCCTACTTTAGACATGTTAATTAATAGGATTTGCCAAATTTTCTCATATTTTCGTCTGTGCTCCCCATCTCATTTACATGTATTTCAATGCAAGTTTATAAAAAAAATGTGATAGCATTAACCTCTCTCTTAGCTATCTAAATAATTTTATTTTTTTTCATTTTGATTTAGTTAAGGTTTTGATCCATGGCTTCTATTGTAAATGCCTTCGTTTTTGGTCAAAAACCAGCATGTGCTAGGTTTAGGATAGATTTTTACACATTCATCAAAACGTGAAACAAATTACATTTTTTGAAACTAGACTCCATTCTACACATGATGAAAAAAAAAATTCAATTTTCGATTAGTTTGCAAAAAAATTGGGGGTGAGCACACTCAAATTTTAGCTTTTTAGGATGTGTCCACTTTGAAAATTCATAAAATATTATATATTCATTAAAAAAATGATCTGAAAGAAGGAGGATAAACTATATGGTGTTAGCTAATTTCTCACTATTGGGACTTTTGAAATTCTAATAAAAATTTAATCAAAAAGGGGGTAGCCCTCAGGCGCTATGCTATTTTTATGATAAAAATAGGACCTCTCGCAATAATACATCTCATGCATGCATCAATCAGCTGCTTATTCGCCATTTCTAAAAATTCAAACATGTCAACATGACCAATTTATTTGTCCTTGATTTCATCAACATTTGAAGTCACAGAGGTTGCTAAGAATACCCCTTGGTACTTGTACTTCATTTTTATCTTATTTGGCAAAAGATTAGACATCGATGATGAAGCTGCAAAATAAATTTTAGGTTTTTCTTAGTGTTAGAGAAAATTGCAAGTTTTTGCGCAATGGCAAAAAAATTATGCACCCTTACATATGTTGGTGAGATTTGGGATGCAAAGGTGAAGAAATTCTCCACCCTTGCATAGGAATTTGTAATTTGGACAGTGAACTTTGGGATGCAAAGGAAGATAAATTCTTTGCCCTTGCATGGTACTTTACAATTTGGATGTAAGGGTGGATAATTTCTCCGCCCTTGCATGTGGGAAGAGAAAAACACGATGCAGGTTGGGAAATATTTCCTGACTTGCACCTGGGAAGTGCATGGTGATGCAATGTGGGGAAAAATCCCCGCATTATATGTGAGTGCTTGGTATTTTGGGTTTGAGGATGTAGTTCAAGGTTTATTCTCCCTGACTTACATATGAGGTGGTGCAAGTATGTGATGTGGGAAATAAACCCTGCACTATATGTCACAAGGGTGGTTAATCTTGAGTGTTAGTCGGGGTTTAAAATCTGACCTACACTTATGGGTAAATACTAACCTGTAGGTGTGGAGAAATTCCCTGCAAGTGTATTCATATGGGAAAATAACATGTCAACATGAAAAAATTTCCTACAAGTGTAGAATCTGTAATGATAATGGTGTTGGTCAAGGTTTATTTCCCAACTAACAACATTACCATGTCTAGGAACCTAGAATGATGTACCATGGGATAAAAACTTTGCATTACACCTGTGAAGGATGCAGTTAGGGTAAGGGTTTCAATGGTTTGGATAACATGAGATTGTGAAGGTTTAAAGCTTTGGGTGTTGTTGGGGGTTTAAGATCCAAACAACACCAAAAGCCATACAGATAAAGATACATAAAAACCTTAAAAAAAATCTGAAGAATGATAAACAAAGAGCAAACCCTAATTTAAGACCACAAAAACTTGAAATATAAATGCCTAAACAGTGAAAAAAAGAGAAAGTAAAAGAAAATAACATACCTCTTGACTAATTAGTGGTGAGAAATTCACTCAAATCCACTATGAAATCCCAATGTGAATACAACGACGAGAAAGTGGTGGCTGACATCACAAGAATACCAATGAACAAGGAGAGGCTGATGCGAATGAGGATTAAAACAAAATAAAAACCATTAAAACCTTAATTAAATCACTACATTAATGGCTAATCGTGTGGCATAAGGAGTGTAGTCATGGGAAAATTCCCTGCAACTACATCTTCAGATACAAATGACTAAAACATGTAGTTTTGCTAAATTTTAGCGACACTACATGTTCACAAAAAATGACTCCTAAAATAAAGATTTTTGCATTTTTCTCAAAATAAAAAAACTTGATCCCTTGAAATGAATTTTTGGGGAATCAGACTATGCACAAGGGTAGCTGAAATTTTCCTATGCTTAGAGGACATGGGCTATGAAATTAACAAGTTTCATAGGGGTTATCCCATGAACTGAGTGTGCTGAATTTGAGGATAAGGAATACCTTTTCTACATGACATAGACATGCTCTAATACCATTTGGTGTAATCAAGGTTAGGGATCCAAATAAATATGGAATTTAATCTTGAAAAAGTACTTATAAGGAAATTATATAGTTTTGATAATTTACTATAAACTAACTATTGGGTTGAGTTGCACTTATAAAAAACATGGGAAAACAATGTTACCATTTCTAGCCTATAAACATAATGTTTCTCAAGCCATTTTCATGACTTTCAAAGATCGTAACTCAAAAACCTTATTAATCTAACAAAAATATGAAGCAAATTTAATAAACTCCAAAGTCTATAGTATTAATAAAGCATAACATAGTAATTTAAAAAATTAGGTCAATAAAGAACTCTTTTAACACAAGATATATGAGAAAATAAATTTTTTTATCAACTTGATTGCAAAATACAATAATATTATTAGAGATATTTTGGTATCATATACCCATAGAAATATGATATATGATAGCTTAAAAAACATTTTGAACAAATCCCCACAGCTAAAATTGACCTATAAACTCAAAATAACTAGATACATTCAATAAACTAGAGAATAGACTGACAATATTGGCAATCCTTTTCCTTATGTTTTCAACCTACAAAATAAGACTTGCAACATCTTATTCTCTCTTTAACTTGTAAGAAACGCCGAGGAAGATAACCTCATCAAGCATATTCTTTTATAAATTTCTCCAAATGTGGTGCTCATGTTGGAAGAATCTAATCAAATCGTCAATGTTATAATTCACATAGATTCACTCCCCACTTCATCAAAAGGGTCAAGGATGGAATAAAGTAGTCAAGAGTGACTCTCCCTATTGATAAATCCATTCTAAGGTGGCTCCACTCATCAATAATCCGATGAAAGTCAAAGGTTATCTTGTAACTTTCACCTAGTAAACTTAGAAGATGCCAAACATACAAGGTGCTTCCTCCAAAGTAACTCTACCTAGGGGCTCCAATTATGGTCAAAGTTTTGCAAATGAAGGAAAAATATGAAAAATACACGTATAACTTGCTTATGGCCCACCACCCTAGGCATCCTTATGGAAATTATAACTCTTGAATTTTCATACAAAGTCCGACAACTTTCCTCCAAGATAGAAATTAGAAATTGTGAGGAAGAATCATTTGAATTCAAAATTTGAAAGTGGATCCATGTTCACAATCGAAAAAAGGATAGAACTAGCCAAAATCTTATTGTAACAAAAAATAATAATATTTTTTTGTGATGTTGATTACCCACACCCCTATATCCTCTTGCATTAAAGCCCTTGGTCAAGGAAACACAAGGAAAGGGTGGGGAAATGTGGGTCAAAGTATTGAAGAACTTTTATTTAAAAAAGAAACTTTAGACTTAACCTTCAAGTTAGTGGAAAAAGAAATCATTAAGAAGTTTTTTAAGGGATATAAGGATCCTAAGAGCTATGTAGGTTGTCAAATTCACAAACAAAGAACATAAAACATGTATAATTAAATTGTTTAATTTGTCCTATTCCATTATTCTTAGCTTGATTTTAGCATGAATGATATAAATAGGTATAAACATCCTTATCATTAATTTCATTTTATTTTAAACATGAATATAAATTGAAGATGTTTATAATTTAAATTAAGAACAAAAGGAGGCTAAGTGAGTCATATGTTTGTTCAAGATTTGATGAAAGATTTTGAAATTTCTCGAAGATGATGAATAGGAATTTGGATTTTAAATTCTAGCAGTGTGGTGTTTGCACAACTACAATCTCATCTCATTGTTGTGTTGGTGTTAGATGGTTGCACTAATGTTCTTTGTAATCTTGAAACTTGGACTTGCAGCCAATAACCTACTATTAGAATAAAGTGTTGTTGTAAGAATGTTTGAGGGCTTGCTATGCTAAGGTATGGTATGATCTAACTTCTTTCTTTCACCTTAGTCACATTTCACAAAGATTTTAAACAAGATAAGATTGAATTCCTTAGGAAATGTGTAGGTTGTGAGTACTAGGTGAGTCACTGCAAATAGATACAAACAACCTAGAATTTTTTGCAGGTAGTAATAGCTATCTGTAATACGTTCTTGCATGCTTTTGCTTCTTGTTCATTTCTATTTTTTTCTTGTTTTTATATTATCTACTTTATCATTTTACTATTTGGTGGCAAGAGTGGATAATGATGCAAAATGATGAGAAAAGTTGAGAATTAAATTTTAAATGTTATGGATGCTATTGTATAGAGTCATATTCAAAAGATACTATTACATAAGCAATTATGTCTACCACAACCAAGTATTCAAGACTGAAGTGGAAAATAAATATTTAAGTTTGAAAATATTAAAAATAAAATGAGATGTAAAAATAAAAATATATTATATCAAAGGGTTGTAGTTTGATTGGTTGAACACAATTGGTGAGGGTGATAGTATGTTCTTTAATAACATCATCCACAAAGATTCAAATCCTCAGACGTGCGATATAAGGGATGAGACAAAGATTATGCCCCAAACAACCCTAATGAAATAGATACTCCATTACATAAATACCCTTGAAATACAAAGAAAACTAAAAAGAAATCTTAATGTCTGCACTTCCATATTAAATATGGATTCTTTAGGCAACAACTCCAACGGACAAGAGCTATCAAACTTATTTCATAATCACAAATTCATAAAACCCTAATATATAGAAGCCTCGGGAGTATTAGACAGAGATAATTGCGCCCCTGGATCTCTGTAAGTACAAGTGCTATCATACAAAATAGAGTTATTAGCACTCTGAACGTTACTATTGACCAAAGCATTCAGCTGGGCTTCCTTAGAATGAAGATTCCTTCTGTAATTTGCTTCCCCATCACTACTAGACCTCAAATCCATGGCAGCTCCTCTGTTTTCTCCCACCAAAGTAATCACCCTGGTACCCATTTCTTCGTCCCCCTCACCCACAGAAATCTTCTGCAGAGCATACAGTTCTGCCAATCTTCTTGACACATTTCTAATATCACTTTTAAAGCCTTTTTGACTGCTTCTCTCCGCAGGAGCTTTATTTTTCAGAACCATCATTCTTCTCTCCTTGTTTGTATTCATGGTTGATGAGGATTGTTTATGAGCAAACAGAAAGAAACATCTGTAGACTGCAATATGGTGTTTCCGTTGTATATAAGAGCATGAAAATAATTTTGGTTTAACGTCCAGAATTGGGTAGTTTCAAAGGGAAGGAAAGCATCAAGCAATGTAAGCTGTAAAGTCTATTTCAAAGCTGTTGTTGATCAAGAGATTCGCTCTTGATATTGCTACGTCTCAATATTCTTCTGGCTTTTTCTTTTTCCAGAGACGAAAAGCTTGGCTGGGCTGTGAAAGCCACCTGGTAGATCCTTTATTCCACCGTCTGTAAGTAAAATATGCATCGACTACATTCTTATGACCTTGAGAGATTCATCTTAAAAGAATGATGTAGAAGAAAGAAGGAATATCGCATGGCGTGGTAGCCTCACTTATCCAGGTACAATGTAAAAAGCATGTAACAGTTATGCTTTGTAATATCATGTCAGGAAGAAATATGTTTGTTTTAAATTATTTTATTTATATTGAGAAGTATTTTAGAATTGTAGTAAAGGGTAAAGTATAATGGTGGGAGTATGTTAACAAAAATTCTTAATTTTTATTTTAAATTTAATAATATATCAAAATTTTAATTATGGATAGATGACAATGGTAACAGGATATATAGGTGGTAGTAAATCGTGAAAGAAAAAGAAAAATCAGAATTCTATTTTCATTGTTTAATTACAACATTTTTTTGTTTTCCATCTGATAAGTCATACAATGATTTTTTAATTTATTTTATATTTAATAATAAATATAATATCTCTAAAATAATCACAAAAATCAGAATTCTATTTTTATTGTTTAATTACAATATTTTTTTTTTTTTCCATCTGATAAGTCATACAATGATTTTTTAAATTATTTTATATTTAATAATAAATATACCATCTCTAAAATAATCAGCACATAAAATTTATGTCTTGTGTATATAATAAATAAAAGACTCATATCTCTTAGATAGATGTATTTAAATATTATATTTTAAATTATTAAATAATCAATAATAATTTCACATTTTTTTTAATTAAATAGTAATTAAAAATTATCTTATTATCATTAATTAACAATTAATTTTAATGTTAAATTAAATATAATTTTAAAATAATTATTTAAATAACTATGAAAATAAATCTCTTTAAATTTAAAAATGGATATAATGTGACATTGAGAGTAATGTAACTTATGGAAAAAATGGACGTATCTTGTAAAGATGGCATATAAAGAATCTAGTCTAGATTGGATATATTCCTTCAATTTCTAAGATTACATTATAGTTCATAATTTGGAATTCATAATCATGAATGTGGGAATCTTGTTAAATTTATTTATTTTCTTTCTAGATGGCTTTAAAGGGTATATATGAAATATAATAAGAAATTAAATTTTAAAATATATATTATATGAAGGGTTTAAAATGTTCACTAGAAATTAAAGTTATTTAAAAATATTTAAATTGTTAAACATATATTTTTAATAAATATTAGTGAAGGGTTATTGTTTTTAAATATACATTTATATATATACATACACATACACATACACATACACATGAAAACAATAATCTATTGACATCTTATAATTTGATAGAGGTTAGAAATAAATGAAATATTAATTTAAATTATCTTTAGTAAACATCCATTATATATATTTGAAGATAATACAAAGGTGTACAAACCAATTTTAAAGTTGTCATCCTATATGATACATATAAAGATTTATGTACATAGATAATACCAATCTTTAGTATATAAAATAATATAATAAAATTTAATTATTATTTTTAAGTACAAGCTGAAATGGTGAAATATGGGTGTGGGGTTTTCTAGATGTGAATATGTGATGCACCTATCTTTCTCCTATTTCATTAGGAAATGAGATCCCCAAAGGTAGGATTGACTTTCAACAATAGGTGAGTCAACTCTATTGGAGATCTTACAAATTTCCTTATGACAAGATGGGGTAAAATTTGGCTGAACAAAACTTTGGGGAGAAAAACTAAAAAATAGTAAATGAACACAATTATGTAATGTGAAACTTGAATCATCAATTTAAAGTAGAACGAAAATAGAAACAACAAAATTTCACTGGATTTGAGAAGGGTAAGTTGATGTACATGTACCGGTCACCAAAATTTGTTGTTGAGTATCCTCCTAAGGTAGATTTTCCCTAGGGGGAATGGGTCTTGCTACAAGGATCCAAAATCCACTTTCACAATCCTCTACTCTTGGATTTACACTACTAATTTCTCTAGATCTCACTGTCAGAAAGTCAAAATTAAATTCTGCAAGATTTTGTGGCTTGACAACTTTGATGACAACATTGAAAACTTTACAAAATTGCACTTTTGATCAATCTTCACTTGCAAATTTGCACATTCCATAGAGAGAAAAATTATTTATTTTTGGTGAATAGGGGTTTGCCTTGGTCAAACAACATTTTGGTAATTAAACTTTGAAATGAAATGAAACATGAATGTAAGGAATGATGAATGAACAAGTTAGCTTGTTGCAACTCACCAAACCCTTGAATGGTTGCCCTTGGAGGACTAAAGTATAACACATCTCTCCAAAGTCTTGATCTTGCATAAAATGGCTTGATTTGATGTTTAACTTTATGCTTGAATTGATACTTGAATGTTTGAAACCTACATCACAATGTTAGCTCCAAAAAATTGCACAGATGCAAATAACTTTGGCATGATGCTTGGGATCTTGAATGTTGCTATATAGAATAATGATAAATCTACTCTTGAACACTTTTGACAATATTTTTTTCTCTCAAAGTGAAGTCTCTCAAAAAGTTCTAGGATTTGAATTGATAAAAAGACGTTGTATTTATAGGTAATTTTCTAATTTCTCGACAATTAAACATCAAAGACCTATAAAATGTAATTTGAACATGTGAATCATAAAAATGCCACCAAAAACATATTAAAAATTGAGATCCTCAACTTAAGGAGAACCCATTCACCTTTGGGCGAATGGGTCTTAGGACCTAAATCTAGGACACTCAACTTCCAAGGCAATTTAATTAATGTTTGTAATTATTTAATACAAATTCCCCTTTCAAAAAATGGGATTAATTAGGATTTTAAATGCATAATTGGGCCAATTAAAGGCTTAATGAAGTCCAATTAAATTAAGAAACCCAAACATAGAGTGAAAATGTAAAGGTGTATATTTTTCTACACTATATTTAGCCCCCACTTTAGTGAGAGGATGAGCCCTATGTTCAAACTCACACTAAAAGAGACAAATAAGTGTCAAGAGGGGTCCAAGTGCACAAATGTTAGTGAGATAAGATGACAAAGATCAAGGAGGTTGTGTGAGCCCCCAAAATCAAGATCCCATGGCAAACCAACATAAGTGAAAAGGAACACACGTACATGAATGATATACATTAGCAAGACAAGATAAACAAGAGTACAATGCCAAAATTGAAAAGAGAAAAGAGAAAGGGTGGATCAAGCCTTGAGTACATTTGTCTAATAGGTATGGATCAAGACTTAGCTTTTTTTCCAAAAACAAATCACAAGTGGAAACCCTCTATCTACTACACAAAAAAATTATACTCACATGGGCTAGTGAAATATGTAGTCCACTAGGTGAGCCCCAAAAATGTGGCTAACGGGAAAGTCATTCTAGGTCTATAGGCTCCCATACATCAACCATACCAAAGTTTATACCTCCTGATAACTTTGATAAGGCACCACAAAAAAAAGGTCACACGGCTAGCAAGTTGCATTATGTTAAACACTCATGAAAAACAAAAGGCTCCACTGGCAAGCAAGCTGTGTTATTCTTGGTGGCCATGACAAATATTTAAATCCAATAGGATAAGATAGTGAAAGGGTTTTTTCTTAGTTCATGAAAGGTCTCACCTTAGTGAACATCATGCTCAATGTCACCAAGAGAGGACTAGTCGAGGAATAAAGGATTCACAACTTACGGAATGCAAGATGTAGCATTACCACTAAGAGGAATGTTATATGCCAAGAAAGGTCACACTCTTGAATGACATCAAACCCAATGTCACCACCAAGAAGACACATCACACAAAGTAAGAAGATCACACTTTGAGGAAAACAATGAGCGGGGACACATATTCCCCTAGAGTTTAAAGAAATTGCTAAAAATCATGCTATGAGTAATGTATCTACCATGAAAAACTTCTAAAACAAGCTCTCTTCGCATGATAAATAGTGCCCAGGTTCTCCAACAAAAAATACACTATCAATAAGAAACTTGTAATTAAGACTTCTAATACAATTGATAATGCTATGAATATTATTTTTTCTACTATCAAGACCTTTATAATAGCCATCCTTTTGGAAAATTTCTTCCATTCATATCTACATTATTGAGATCCATATCATAAAAATATATAACCAAAGACCCAAACATTATCTCAATCTGAGAGAAGTCTTTTTCAGCCTCTTGTGTTGGTCTATAGGATCCAAAATTAAGCAATAGAGTTGAACCATACAAAAACAATAATAATTCCATGATACTCTAAGAACCCAAAAGATAACCAACTTATTCTATAGGAAGATGATGAACTCTTTAGAGTTATTCATTGGCTTATACTTGAATTCCTTCAAAAATCCATTTAGAATGTTAGAGATAAATGCATCATCAAAAAAATGTAACACATGAGGAAAATACTTTGACCTATATGGAAGACTAGAGAATGCCAAGGAAAAATCATTTTGAAAAAGTCATCTATCACCATCTTTTGAGATGCCCATTTTTGTGACCCTTCACTCCCATGGTACCAAAATAAAAAGAGTCTCCTTTCAAAGTGTTCTATCTCCAACACAAGTCTTTCATTTAAAACCATATGATTAATGAATTCTTCCAAATCATAACTAATAGAAAATTTATCATCATACCCTGTGAATCCATCTTCCAAATCTTTAAGATTCATTTCCTCAAGTTTCTTGAATTCTTACAATTGCATTGAGATCCCAAAAAATTTCCTATGCTCAACAACAAATTTCTCATGAAATGATGTCTCCACAACAAACCAAATTATGTAAGGGAAGAAATAACCAAACTGAAATCCAACTAGAATTGTAGAGGAGATGTATATGGTAGTAACAACAAGATCATCCCCTATAGTCACAATACTTCTACCAACAAACCTTACCCAAGAACTGTTCTGCTGCAAGATTAAAGATTCCATCCAACTCATCTAAAACTAAGGATTTGGAGCCATGTACAAACTGATTGGAAAGTGGGTAGAAATATTGTTTATAAGAGAAAATTTGCACCCCTTAGGCAAATTCCCCTTTCACATACCCTCACCTTAGAAAATAAAATCCAAAGGAAAAATTCCACATTACCCACCTGTCTTCTATCCACTTGGCATATGTCTTGTGTGTCAATGAGAGAATATTTTTCATGGATGCAC
Organism: Sequoiadendron giganteum; assembly: GCA_007115665.2. Taxonomy (NCBI): domain Eukaryota; kingdom Viridiplantae; phylum Streptophyta; class Pinopsida; order Cupressales; family Cupressaceae; genus Sequoiadendron; species Sequoiadendron giganteum. The sequence goes on along the minus strand of CM021105.1, from coordinate 51,977,932 downwards.
GTACAGTGCATGGACATCTATGCATCACGTTGCCATCCTTGACAGATTCCTACATCTGAAGTTGGAAGAGGCATTACACACCTGATTGGGGTCGAATTGTAATGCCCCTCTTCGACCAACCGACCCTGAAAGTGGAAAATTCTTCCCATCCAACCTTCGAAAACATTCATTCTCACTACATTTCAGTCTCTAGCCATTCTCTAAGCATTCTCTTAGCATTTTCACTTCACTCTTTCACTCTCTAGTAACATTCCAACACTTCCATTGTGAGCATTGCAACAAGTTTGAAGCTCCCTCAATTCCACATTGCAAGTGTGAGGAAAGCCATAAAACTGTGGGCATGGAGTCTTGGAAGACTTACTTTCATCACCATTGTGGCTATAGTGACTTTGCCAAGTCCATACCTTACATTCTCCCTCCATTGGCTAGTGAGATTTTGGGTGGAGGTGGTAACGCTTCACTCCTCTCCTTTGTGATTTGATTGAATAGAATGGTATTGTTTTGTAGTGTTCATTGAATTCTTTACTTTCTACTTCCTTTATTGCATTACTCTACTCTGTTGCTTCCTAGTTGTCCATGGAGGTGGAAACACCAAAATGGGGGTCTGACTAAGGCAAGCCCCTATACAACCCCAAAAATTTCCCCTCTTTCTTATGTGTAGGTAAACGTACACATAGAGCTAGCTGGTGAACTAGTGCCTTGGTGAGATAATCTTTATCACTCTAGTGTTTATTTACTTGCTTTATCATTTTCACCTTTACTTTTTGTATTTCCTTATTTATTTATTTCTGTCAATATCAACTAGGTAGATTGTTAGTATGTTTTTAGACAATTTTTATTGTACTTCCTATTTTCTAGTCGTATGAATGCTAGTGTGCCAGAGAGATGCCATTGTGTTGCACTGTCATCCTAGAACTACGTTGTCATCCTCAAACAAAGAGTTGTCTGAGGTGTAGTATCAACTCCGAAAACTATCTCGCCTAGCCTAAACCTAAAATTCGGTTCTGAAGAGTGACAAAATTACTACATAGTGCTCTTCATTCTTGACCCCCATCCTTTAGAGTGGGGTAAGTTAGGGAAGCCCTCCGCTCTTGGCTCTTCGTGACTTGGAGCCTTGATGTGGCTGGTTCCCCTCTCTTACATTTTTGGTGAACCCGACATGAACCATTTTGGTTCCGTTTAGTAGTACTAAAGGCTCCTTTCCTCGTGTTCTAGGAGTAGTGTAGGTGTGAGTGTTGTGAGGCCCTTCGCCTTATAACCCAAACTACATCCCCTAGTAGGCATAGTTGGAAGGTTATGTAAGTATTGCAGAGCGAAGCCTTAACTAGGTCACTATCCTATTTCAAACCTTTGGGAGGCTTTGTGAGAGTGTCATTTAGTGTGCATGATGGCCTCTTTTCTACATCAACATATCCCCTTTGTGCACCCTCTGAGTAGTAGTTCAAGTATAATCTTCACCTCGTAGGACTTACTAATGGATTTTAAAAGAGAACCATCTCCTCTTTATATCCCAGCATGAATCAACAAAAACACTATAGTAGGTATTCTTGTTGACTCAACATCTCAGGTGAATATCATAATCGAGGAGATTATGTTAATTAACTTCCTGCATAAAGATGGGTATGATGCACCTGTGAGCACCATCTGTACACATAACATACTTCCCAAACCTCCCCTTGGTAGTATCATTTTGTCAGTCCTTGTCAGACCTAAATTAGTAAACCTATTGTTTGACATAATCTTGGGGTCTGAACTCTTCAGAGTGAAGCTAGGTATACCCTAGTTAGTAGCTATGAATGCAGTTCCCTCGATTGTGCACAAATGTTTGAAATTTATTCATGAGGGTTCAGTGCATGTGATCCACGACACTGGTTATAAACCACCAGTTGAGTGTGGTAGTTATTCCTTAGACCAATTTTGGTCAGCACTCATTGGTCCCCTCCCGCCTAGGAAGGACCTCTTGTACCAAAGATATCAAAAGTACAAGAAAGGGCGCTTAGTGCCTAGAGTGAGATACCCTCCATCACCTTATGTTGTTTCATATAGGGCTTGTCTAAGAGATAATAGTGATGCCACCATGGAACATAGAAGGGAAGAAGAGAAGTGCTCTTGAGGTTCATCTTCTCCCTCTTTCGCTATCCACCCTAACACTTCCTCACCTTGTTATGGTGCCATCAGATTCTGTTTTGCGCTTGTGAGAGAATCCTATGGTGCCCGCTTGGAGAAACTCCAAGTGTCCTATGTTTGAGCTTCTTATTTTTCCCACAAATCCTGGGCCCATTCAGTATGGTAGAAGGAAGGGTCCCTTCGGGAAATCCTCTATGTCTCAGCCTTTGCGGCCACCCACCACTTATTCCCAAAAGGTAGTAAATGGGAAGAGGCCCACCATCGAGGTGCTAGAGCTGATTCCCCTCGTTATCTCTCAATCACTCCCTCCTTCTCTCATTCAAGATTCTATCCCTCCATTGGAAAAAACTATGATGGACACCCCTATGACTAAGCAGGAGCCTTTCGTCCCTTTGTAGCTCCCGGACTCTAGCTCGAAGAGTCACAAAAACCACCTTGCATGTGAGCGCAAGAATCGGTGAAAGGATTTGGTGGTGGAGAAGGCCGCTTTGCAGAAGAAGGAAGATGAGATGACCACCCCTGCTTTAGGGCCTCTTGTTGTGTCCTCCTCTCTCCTCCCCTCTACTTTCTTTTAATCAGGTTCAGTCTTGCTTTTGGCTCTTGTTGTGAGTGTGAATTCGCTTGAACCTAAAAAGGTGTAGGTTTTTATCACTCCATTGGTTTACCTTCCCTTGTTGATGTCCCTTTGGGACATCCCACCATACCCTAAACCCATGGACATTTCGAATACCTTGGTGGTTCCTGTCATGGTTTTCTCCTCCTCCTCCTTTGTGCCTCTTGCCTCATCTGTGGGGAGTTCACATCGCCCAACGAATCAAAAGGTGGAGGTTGGCCCTCCCATCAATGAAGGGCATAAGAGGAGCCCACCTTCTCCAAAGGGTGGTCCTACACTAGCTTGTTTTGTCTTAGTGACAAAATGAGTCTCCACTTCCCCTGAGTTTTTCACCACTCCTGAGTCGCTCGGTGATCCAAGTGGTGAATCTCAGGTGTTGTCCCCTCCATCTGTTGAGGTACGACATGGAACTATAGTAAAGTGCATGTTCAAGTCTCTCGGCGAAGTTCCAGTCTTGTCGATGATCTTTGCAAAATCATTGACCATAGCTCCATAAGAGCCGAGCAAAGAAGACCTTGCAGGGGCTTCTTCATTAGCCCATGTTGTGAGATGTTCAGAAGCTCCTCCTCTTAATATTCCACCACTGTAGGCTCATCTACCTTCCCCTTACAATGACCTAGATTGGGAAGTGGACGACCTCTTGGTTGATGAGTGTTAGAGGAGGCCTCTTCTTTATCTCTATATTAGATATGTGTGTGTTGTGATGTGTTCCCCTATGCTTAATGTTATGTGTTCCTAGATGAACCTTGTCACTCTTGTTGGTGCTTGGATACAGGAGTGATTTTATGTCGTAAACCTTCCTCTATTTGTATCATCATTCTTCCTTTGTTATGTGCTTTGACTTTTGACAAATTGGGGACGATGCAAAGCATTGGGAGCATTTAGGCTACCCTTCCATGTGGACCCAATTTTTTATTTTTACTTTTTTTTCCCATGCATTCTTCACATGGTCTCATATAGTAGGGGGTTGATGACAATTCATTTATATACTTATTTATATATTTATGAGCAACTCTGACCCTGAAATATCAAATCACCCTTGTGTCTCTTGTTCATTATGTTGTTTTTTCTCTTTCGCTCTTTTCTTATCTCTCTCTTCTTTGCTTGAGTTGTCCCTCACATGTGACAATTCCATTTCTATGATACTTCAATTTTCAGAAAACACATTCGTTGCTAATGAATATTTTCTTGAAAATCCTTTGCAAACTTTTTTTTTGAAAATCACATTCTCGACTTGGACCCCTAATGGAACGTGTTTCCTTCATCATGGGTTTGCAAAGAAAGAACTTGAGAACCTTCCTCCGAGGTGGGAGCATCTTTTCTTGTGAGAGAAGCCTCAAGAGGGCATTTCTTTCTTTCTTATTCCTTGATGAAGTGAACATATTTTGAAAGGATTCTTTAATGATGAATTGATTTGAGAAAAAACATCTCTTTTACACTTTCAGACAATGCATCCCTTGAGTGGACCCCTCTTCTTTTGAAGGGTTCCTGAGGGACCCCTTTGAAAATCTTCCAATTTTTCAATGGCCTGCATGATTGTCCACTTGTTTGCTTGCGTAGCTGATTTATTTTCTAACATATTTTTTTGTGGATTAACAAGTCACTTTGCATGTGCACCTGTAAAGCTACTTTCCAATCTAACTCTATGGAGTCCCCTTCATTGGGATTCCTTCATGAGAGAGAACTTGGGGGTTTCCTTCTTGCAGGTATGTGGGCCTATAAGGCGCTTACTTCACTGGGCTTCCTTCATGAGAGATAATTTGGGGGTTTCCTCCTTATAGGTCTGCGGGCTTGTAAGACGCTTACTTCTTTGGGCTTCCTTCATGAGAGAGAACTTGGGGGTTGCCTTCTTATAGGTCTGTGGGCCTGTAAGGCGCTTACATCATTAGGCTTCCTTCACGAGAGAGAACTTGGGGGTTTGCTTCTTGCAAGTATGCGGGCTTGTAAGACGCTTTCAACCTGCAGGATTTATCCATCGTTGGTTCGAGGGCCTTTGATTTACCTTGTGCAACTTCATAGTTTTGTGGAGCTATGGAGTCCTTTGGTTCAAAAATCGTCAAGGGCAGTACTTGTGGAGTTCTTTTCTTGCCCTACGCTCTCGAGCTTTCTAGATCGCGGTCTACTTCCTCGACAATTCAGGTATACCTTTCTAACCCTACTAACTCTCCAATATACTTTACTGAGCACTCATCAGTATTCATGCTCACTAAAGTGGGGGAAAAATGTATAGGAGTGAATTTGCACCCCTTAGGAAAATTCCCCTTTCACATACCCTCACCTTAGAAAATCAAATCCAAAGGAGAAATTATACATCATCCACCTACCTTCCATCCACTTGGCATCTATCCTATGTGTTGGTGAGAGAACATTTTTCAAGGATGCACATGCAACACATAGACATTTGTGCAACGCGTTGTCATCCCTAATGGATTCCTGCTTTTGAAGTTGGCAAAGGCATTACTCACTAGATTAGGGTTGAGCTATAATATCACTCTTCGACCAATTGACCCTGAAAGTGGTAGATTCTTCCCATCCCACCTTCAAAAACATTCATTCCCATTTCATTTCAGTCTCTATCCATTCTCTAAGCATTCTCTTAGCATTTTCACTTCACTCTTTCACTCTCAAGCAACATTACAACACTTCCATTTTGAACATTGCAGCAGCTTTGAAGCTCCATCAACTCCACATTGCAAGTGTGAGGCAAGTCATAAAAGTGTGGGCTTGGAGTCTTGTAAGTCCTCCCTTCATCACCGTTGTGGCTATGGTGACTTTTTCAATTGCATACCTTACATTCTCCCTCCATTGGCGAGGTAACGCTTCACTCCTCTCCTTTGTGATTTGATTGAGTAGCATAGTATTATTTTGTAGTGTTCATTGCATTCTTTACTTTCTACTCCTTTTATCACATTACTATACTCTATTTTTTTTTAGTTGTTCGTGGAGGTGGAAACACCAAAATGGGGGTCGTACTGAGGTAGGCCCCTATACAACCCCAACAACTTTCCCTCTTTCTTGTGTGTAGGTAAACACACACATAGAGCTAGCTAGCGAATGGGTGCCTTGGTGAGATAATCCTTATCACCCTAGTGTTTATTTACTTGCTTTATTATTTTCACCTTTACTTTATGTATTTCCTTATTCTATTTTTTTTATCAACATCAACTAGCTAGGTTGTTAGTACGGTTTTAAGCAATTTTTATTGTACTTCCTATTTTTTGGCTGTACGAATTCCAACACACAAGAGAGATGCCAACATAGCGCGCTGTCATCCCAGAACTATGTTGCCATCCTCAAACAGAGAGTTGTCTAAGGTGCAGTATTGACTTTGGAAACTAGCTCGCCTAGCCCAAACCTAAAATTTGGGTTTGAAGAGTGACAAAAGTACTACATAGTGCTCTTCATTCTTTATCCCCATCCTTCAGAGTGAGGTAAGTTAGGTCAGCCCTCCGCTCTCGGCTCTCTATGGCCTGGAGGCTTGATGTGGTTGGTCCCCCTCTCTTACAAATACTAATTCTAAAGGTTGATCCTTTACTCCAATCTTGAGATAATGCCTCATAGCAAGAAACTACACCTAGGTCTTGAGTCCTGCAATCAACCCCAATCTAGTCACTAAAATCTTTTAGCTCCAACTCAAATAAGGGATTATTATGGTTTAAATCAACATCCATCATAAATAAAGGATTATCAACAATCTAAATTTTTTCTTCAATTCCAAAATTGAATCCATCCTCTTGCTAGTCCAAACTCCAACTATCTGAATGTGCCAATTCATGCTCCTCTTGGATGCAATTTAACTCCTCCATTACCTGTTTGTCCTCCTTGGTCCTTTCCCTGAATTTTTAAGCCTCATAGAATTGAACATTTTCCTCTAAAAGTGCCTCTTTGATACTTTCCAAAGTAAGATTTGTAGTTTTAAGCTTACCAACGAACTAACCAACTTCTTCCCTTAATTGCTTAGACATGAATAGGGTCTCATCTTCAAACTTGCTAGCCCTATCTCTAACATGTATCATATGCAAGTAAGCTATTTTGGTTTCTTCCATGGTGTTCTTCATTATTTTCAATTTGGCATATGAAACATTAAACTCATTTTGACTTCTTGGTGCATTTCGAATGATGCTCTCTACATGCATAAGTGCACTATCCATTCTAGATAAAACATGCACTTCATTTTTAAAGGACTCCAAAAACTGATTACTAAAACTTTCCTTGTGCATGTCAAGTTTTTTGCAAATTATGATGCATGCCAACATTAAAATATTCCTCATACCTATCACCAACTACACCATGGTTGTCCCAAAACTCATAAATGTCTTATTTGCCAATTTGATGAAAATGCACCTAGGATTGGGTTGAGGAACCAAATCAACAATACCACTCTATCTTAGCTCATTGTCTAGGCTTCTTTGTTTTTGATCAAAATCAAGGTTGCTATATCTTTTCTTAAAATCAACATCTAGCAATAATTAATTAGATGTGTATTCAATATCATCAACATACCTTTCAACCTTAGCTTCTTCAATGACATCCTCATTGCATGTCCTCGAAGATGAATCTAAAACAACATTGGAATAAAAGGGGAATTCATCCCAAGATAGATCGTCATCATGCTTAGACATTGACATGCCTAGATCCTAGGTGAAAGTAGGTTGGTTGATTTTTTCAACATATAAGTAGTCATTGTACTCCCCATGAGTGGTAGCCTCTTTGGAAGTGTCATTCTTCATCTTCCTAGGACCAAAATCTTCATCAAGTTATTTCTCCATAGGCTTGGTTTGGAAGCCAAAATTAAAGCCACATGTAATCCCATCAATTAAATGATATGAGTGAGCATTAAAAACTAAATTGGATATATCATCACCTTTTCCTCTTTCATGTTCAACTTCTTCCTCAAAGAACCAATCATCAATTTCAACTCCACAAAAGACATCAAGGTTGATAGTCTTAGATTTTTCATCAAATGAATCCAAATCAGTATTCAAGGCTTCCATTTGTTCTTCTCACAATTCTGATTTTCTTTATGTTGCAATATCACCATTTCTTCCATATTTTGAATTTGTGCCTTGGGTTTTTCTATCACTTTCTCTAGTTCTTCATGCATCATATTATCCATAGAAATTTCATTCTTGACCAAATAATCATCTTGATACTTTTTCACACATTCATAATTCTTCAAAACACTCGCTGCATTAGACTCTCTTTCTATAAATTCTTCTACAACTAGTTGCTCCTTTTCACCCTTTTGTTCAGATCTATCAATCAAAATTTGACAAAATTCTTCTAAAGAACCTACCTGAATTTGGACTTGGGTTTTCATACCTTGGTACCACCAATCAAGAGTAGCTCCTTCAAGGTGTAAGATTGCATACTGAATGGAAAATTTCTCCTCCAATAGAACTATAATAGTAATCGTCCTACATCTCAAACAACCAATCTCTAACTGAGACCTTGTTTGATCCATCAAAAGTGGGAGCTAAAGATTTTGTGACTTTGTTCCTAAGATTTCTTCCATCAGATTCTGAATGTTGTCTATGACCCTTGATGGCCATCGTGCTCTACATCTAAGTGATTTAATCAGTGTATGGGATTGAATTTCTGAATTTTTCATCTTGTTTAATATATGTTTCTCTGATGATTGGTAGATCTCTAACCAATTCTTCCATGTGATCAACCATCTTTTAACTCCTCTTTTCTTTTGTAAAATATGATCAAACCCTCAAATTGGCAAGATCATGACTCTGATACCACTGTAATATCCCTTTCTAGAAATAATTTTTTTTTGTAATTAAATAATATTTCACAAAGATTGTTTAATTTGTAACAATGAAAATCGGGTATGAAATAAACTTTATCAAATTATGCAAATATAACTCAAGAATGTATGCAACTATCATATTATGTTGTACTACTATTATTATCATGAAAATTACATCATTTTTTTGTCACCAATATAAATTAACATCGAACTACAACTGTAGCAAATTACAATGGAAATTTTTGAAAAGTCTGGAAGCAAATACATGCACCAAACTGAAAAGAAAACCCTCAACACACACCAAACTAAAATATATTTTTATGAGAAGCAATATATATAATGGAGAACATTAAATATACTGATATTTTTTGCAACCTATAGTTAAACCAAAATCTAAAACAACACACTTCTACACTAGCAAACCCCTTCACGCAACTAGAAAACAAAGCTCTAACTAAATATTTTTGGCGCACTTGCAATCTCTGGATGAAATTTCTCTTGGAGACTCTTAGAACCATTATCTTTGATTCTCAATCTCCTCAGTTGACTAGCCTTGGATATTATCCTTCCTTGGTTTCTCAACCTTAGAAGAAATATCACAAACTATGAAAATAACATGCATAGAATGAATGAGTGAAAAATCAGGTTTTTTCCTTTAATGCAAACCACATACAAAAGGAAAAAGTTGGGTGCCCAAAAATCCACACCAAATGGAAAGAATATTGTATGCCATGTAGATTTTTAACTCCTTTTTCCCAATTGGCCTCCATGAAATTAGTCGTTTCCCTATAAGATTTTCTTTTATGGAAAATATTGCCATAAGCAATTAAATCTTCCTTTTTAGCCAAATATGTTCTTCCTAAAACCCATGCCACTTTGGGGATATTAACAACCTTGCAACAATATTTAATATTTATCAGTAAATCAGGTGTGTCCCAATCAATTTTAAATATAAACTTTTTTGGTTTATTCATAAGTCTTGATTTACTATTTTTGGATAACCGACTTACTAAAAATAGTAATTTGCTATTTTTTATAAAATTCAAAAAAAGGGAAATGAAACTCCTTGAACCATAGCCCTCATCACATAGCTAAATACCATTGGCTCCTCTACCACTCAACCCAACCTTTTCCCTATCGGTTGGGCCACCATAATGTGCTCCCATGCCCACACTTGTAATAGGGTGATGTGGGTGAGGCTCTACTTGCCTTAGTAGCACACTAAGTGCATGTCTCTATATAGTTGGGCTAATACACATGGTCCCCATTCATATCACCATTGATATTTGATCATCTCTTATACAACATCTCCTAATGTTAGACTAAGTAATTTTTTGCTCCTATCTAACAATAGCACTTTGTTGATTAGCTTGCATAGATATAGTTCCACTCCTAGAACTAGCTTGATACATCTGTTGATGTCAAGTGCCCTACCTCGAGTGGGGACATTTATTTGATGGAATAGTCTCTTCAAGAGTGTGGGCATCGCCACACTTGACCCTAGTATCCTTGATCCTCAAATCAATCTAGTATGTGGATCCACCATATGTCCTCTAGAGTGAATGCCATCTCCCCTATCAAGAGATGGAATGTGTTGGTGTTTGATCTCTATTGATCCATTAGAGAATTCAATAAGGGTCAATGCACCTACATAAATAACACTTTTGCAATGTTCTCAAGCTTACACGTGTCTAGATAGGCCCAATCATTCTCATTAAAGCGCACCACCAACTGCAACACAATTGACCTCCTCTCTCGATTCTTTAGACTCAAAAATTTCTACATTCATCACACACCATGTCAATATTTTGCACTTAACCTCTTTCTATGATTATTTTATTTCCTTGTTCTCTCATCTCTTCCAAGTGGATCTACCCCTCCCTAGGATGGAAATGCCTATCCTCTTACAAATCCATACCTTTGATATGTAACTACCCATCCTCCTACAGATCTCCCCCTTTGGGATGGAATTTCCCATCCTCTTGTGGATTTTCCCCTTTGGGACAAAAATGTCCATCATATTGTGGACCTGCTCCTTTGGGATGAAATTTACCATCCTCTTGCAAATCCACCCCTTTGTGATGAAACTGTCCATCCTCTCGTGAATCCACTCATTTGGGGTAGAATTTCCCATCCTCCTATGGATCTGCCCCTTTGGGATAGAACAATCCATCCTCTTGTGGATCGACCCCTTTGGGATGAAACCACCCATCTTCTTGTGGATCCACCCTATAATTGGTGCATCCACCCATCTAGGGCACATCTGCCACTCTTTTAGTGGAGTCGCCCTAGTTTTGGCATATCCACACAAACTAGGGCACATCTGCCCAATTTGGTTGAGTGGATTCAATTCCCAAAACATTTTCTAACTACCATAAACACTAAATTTGAAAGTACAAGAGCAAGTTCGAAAGGGTGTACCTAACCACCTTGTCCCCCTTATCATCTTGCTTCCCTCACTTGGTCTCCTTGGTGTCCTAGTGCTCCTTTACACACCATTTCATCTCAAGTTATCTTCTCACTTCTCCACTCAATCTCTTCGATGATTAAGTTAATATGAATAGTAATTCCCTCCTAGTTACTATTTATATTACCCTAGTTGTTTTTTCTCCCATTTCTCCCTTGCACCTCTGATTTATTTTGTTCCTTCACCCTTCTTCCCTATTTTTCCTCATAGATCCTCCTTTGGGCTTCTTTTCACCTTTTGAGAGGCCATTCAAGAACCTTTTTTCCTTGAACACCCTCTCAAGGGGGCATCACCTATCCACACCATTTTTCTTCTAACTCCTCAACACTAGGAGTATTTTCATTCGGTCCTTTCTTCAAGTCGACCATACTTTATTTTCTTTAAAACATCCTCACATTAATGTTATTTCAAAGAAGGAAAAAATGTAGACACCTAAAATTGACCACTATCATCTAGGTAATTTTATTGCAGTTTTCCATCTATATTCACTTCATTTATTAAATTAAATGAATAGTCTTATTTATTTAATTTAATTCACATCTCTCATTATTATGTCTATTTCCTCCTAAAGTCTAACCTTAGGTAAATAATTACCCCAAATTATTTACCCAAAACCTTATTTAAATTCCTCACATATCCCATCCTTTTCATTAGCATCTAAACTCTCATTTAATTCATCCCCTAATCATGCACTCACACTTAATGATTGATTAAGAGGTGTCAAATCCTCCATATTTTCCACTTGCTCTCTAATCTTAATCTAGATACTAATCCCCACCTAATCTACCCCTAATCATTTGCACAATCCTAGGATTAGGAAAGGGTTAATCCCTTTCCATTTATTGCCTAGCCATCTAGCTTTCCATCTATTATTGTTTCCTCTTTTGGAAAAGACCCCATGTCCTTTTGGCACATGGGTCTTTCTTCCAAAAGTACCCAAAATGATTTTTTTATTCCTTTATTCCTTGTCATCCCATGATTTGGGAATATGGAACAAGAAAGGGGCCTTTATGACAAGGATACTCCCCATCCCCCAAGGTAATTTCATAGTACCAATATCCCTCTCCAACTCTCTCATTGTGACACTTATCACAATCTTGGAGCTTGAGATATCATCTCCCTCAAGCATTCATCCTCCCTTTGACACTTGGCATCATATCATGCCTTGAGATGTCTCATCCATTACCAACCCTTGATGTTCTAAGATCTAATCCTATTTATCCATCTAATTCCTCCTCTCTCATATACTTAGAAAATTTCATAGTACCAATATCCCTCTCAAGCTCTCTCATTGTGACACTTATCACAATCTTGGAGCTTGAGATATCATCTCCCTCAAGCATTCATCCTCCCTTTGACACTTGGCATCATATCATGCCTTGAGATGTCTCATCCATTACCAACCCTTGATGTTCTAAGATCTAATCCTATTTATCCATCTAATTCCTCCTCTCTCATATACTTAGAAAATTTCATAGTACCAATATCCCTCTCAAGCTCTCTCATTGTGACACTTATCACAATCTTGGAGCTTGCAATATCATCTCTCTCAAGCATGCATCCTCCCTTTGACACTTGGCATCATCTCATGCCTTGATATGTCTCATCCATTCCCAACCCTTGATCTTCTAAGATCTAATCCTAGCCATCCATCCAATTCCTCCTCCTCTCGTATACTTGAAAACTTTCATAGTACCAATATCCCTCTCAAGCTCTCTCATTGTGACACTTATCACAATCTTGGAGCTTGAGATATCATCTCCCTCAAGCATTCATCCTCCCTTTGACACTTGGCATCATCTCATGCCTTGAGATGTCTCATCCATTCCCAACCCTTGATCTTCTAAGATCTAATCCTAGCCATCCATCTAATTCCTCCTCTCGCGTATACTTAAAAACTTTCATAGTACCAATATCCCTCTCAAGCTGTCTCATTGTGACACTTATCACAATCTTGGAGCTTGAGATATCATCTCCCTCAAGCATTCATCCCCCCTTTGAGACTTGGCATCATCTCATGCCTTGATATGTCTCATCCATTCCCAACCCTTGATCTTCTAAGATTTAATCCTAGCCATCCATCTACTTCATTCTCCTCTCGTATACTTAAAAACTTAATCATTTTGGACCATCATGAAACTTTGAGTAATCTAGCACCATTATGCTACCAAAATCAAGTGAGAACACATCAAAAACAAGGATCTTAGGCTAATCTCCACATCGAGGGCTTCGACATATGTGATTTTCATCAAAATTCAACAAGGTTTGAGTCCTCCTATCCTAATTTGATTGTTGAATTATTTTGAGTTATTTTGAGTGATTTCCTTGTTGATTTCATTCTATTTTAATACACTTTTCCGTTGCACACAAATATAACATTGATTCTAGGCATGAAATCAAATTTCTTTCCAACTCTATCTATAGAGATAATGAGTGATAAGAAATAAATATATAGTAGTAGTAGGGGTAAAGGTTAAGTAATAAGCCAAATAAGGTGTAACACCAACAACATTGGATGAAGGAATAAAACTATTGTTAGTGAATGTTGTTATGGAAATAGTAGGCATATAAGAAGGGATAAGAAAAAGGGATGGGCAATAAGTGGTATGCCATCAAATTAAGTGACAATAACACTAGATATAGGAACATACAAGGTATCACATAGTGGTGAGAGGGAGGTAAAGACCATCAAGGAATCCACCACAATATTATAAGATGAAGGATCCATGGAAGAGGAAGGGTGGGTGGATAAGGGGGAAGCTACAATATGCAAAGAAGTAGAGAGAACCATTAGAGTACTAATGAAACCAATATTCTTAATGTCAAAGGGCATATCATGTAATGCATTATGAAAATATGTTGCTAATTGTGAAGGAAAAGTGGCTTGAGCAAGCTCTTTATAAAGTTTTTGTCTAGTTAGAGATAGATCTTGTACATCTACACATGTACATAATGAACATATTCGAATTGCCCATTATGATTACCCTTAGTGGGAATTTCTTGATAAGTGGATTGAGAATCCATAGGAGGATTTAAGTGGGAACTTCAATAGAAAGGTAAATTTGGGGTTCCACTAGCTCTTGGCATAATCAAACCCTAGAAGATAAACAATTATAGATCAAGGGTAGTTGTGCATATGAATCTTAAAGATATAATCAATTTTAGATTAAAAATTATTATTACTATATAGAAAAACTTAAGATGAAACCATATAGGGAAATCTTAAGGGGTTGTAGGAGTGGAGGATTCACCAAAATGAAAGGGAGAATACAATCATTTTTACATAAAACTACGTAAATAAATAAATAACATATTTATAGTCAAAATCTACTCTAGATGAAAGAGTGGGGGATGATAAACATATTGACATAAATGCTTCAAAAAATTAAATGAATAAACAATGGTACTTAGCTAAAAAAAGTGATAGAGATACACTATGCCAAATGGTAAAAAATGATTTTCCACTATGCAAAAACTTAGTGATGCTTGGAAAAATATTTTGTAATTTGCAAACTCACTATATGTTATTGTGGGTTACTTCCATAATTGTGGGATCAATTGTGCAAGTGCATATCTAATTTTTATGCTAGGATTTGATCCTTGTTAATCCCTAAATGTTTCCCTTCAATTTGTCTTGAATGTACAGATATGCATCAACATAACAAATGGTTTGGTGTGCTCATGAGTTTGCATGTGATAGTGATAGTTCCCCCCTTATGTAAATTCTCAAGGATATTGAGCTAACAACTTAGAAAATACTCAAAGATAACAAACAAACATGTAGTAGATTCCCTAAATGATGATGCAAGTAGAAATGTAGTAATAAATGCTTGGATTCAATGCTACTAAATATATCTTGATTGCTATTGATGTTGGATGAATTATAGGTGTATCTTTAATCCTCAGATACAACTCCAAGGGTCCCAAATAAAATATTTTGTAATTTAAGTTGACACCTAATAGCTAGTTAGAAAGTTTAGGTTGACCCTAAATTTGAAATTGAAGATCAAAACTTAAGGTTCTTTTTTGCAACCATCCAACTAACCCAGATCATTTACACTATCACAAATTTGATCCAAGGTAGGAAATACATAAATATAAAAATCAATTTTAACCTCTAAAAACAATTGAAAACGAAAACAAATTAAGTTCAAGTTATATGCCCACTTTCAATAAAATCACACCATTTGTAGGTTTTAATTATATAATAGATAATTGAATCAAGATAAGTCCCAAACAAAAAGAAAAAGTGCTAGGTATGAAAACCACATGAAAATAAACTTGGGACCAACTAAAACCTTAATGAAGATGACTAAAGTATAATGCAAAATGATAGTTTAAGAGAACC
The DNA here is from genome assembly GCA_007115665.2 of Sequoiadendron giganteum. Classification (NCBI taxonomy): domain Eukaryota; kingdom Viridiplantae; phylum Streptophyta; class Pinopsida; order Cupressales; family Cupressaceae; genus Sequoiadendron; species Sequoiadendron giganteum. The sequence continues at coordinate 51,962,619 of CM021105.1, read as the reverse complement.
ATATTAAATGAAAGAATAGTATAATTCGGTGCACAAAAAACTTGTAAACATAACAAAGGAGTGCCATAACAAGTAGTTTTTCTTAATGCGTTTTGGGGTGATTTTTTCATATTGAACAAAGCAAGATTACAAAGAATCACAGCTACAAATTAGTAGCTGAAGAAGAAAAATAATGCACTACAATGAACCAACATAAGACCATGATCCAACTAAACAAAAGACTAATACTTAGCTAAAACACTCTAAATAAGTTCATATTACAGTTGTTTAGCAGAAAAATACAATGAACCAATATATGACCATGACCCAATTCAAATGCTCGCTCAACTTTCATTCAATGAGTTATAAGACAGAGTATCTATGGGAGAGCAATTATATTAAGAAAATCATTTTGGAGCAGTGGAAATTTATTACAAAATGGAGACTCCATGAACACAGGTGGGAATTATTGGTTATAGGGACGAATGACTAGTTTAATTTCTGAAATAGGACAGTATACTCTTATAGAGACTAAGGGTGGTCTACGGCCCTATAGCGAGGCACAGGAAAAAGCTTCAAGCAGAGTCTTTAACAGCTTTGAGCTTTGCACGAGTTTCCTTTGGAGGCCCATTCTCTTTAGCTGCATGGAAGGGGGTGTTGGAAAGAGCAAGATGCACACCTGGGTCTCTGTGAGCACAAGTGCTGTTATACAGAAGGGAATTGTTAGCAGCCTGCACATTGCTATTAACATAAGCATTCACAGGGCCTGCCATGGAAGGACTATGGCTTCCTTTGCCATTTTCATTCTTCCCATTCATGGTACTATCCTTATGACCCACCTTCTGGCTGTCATATATGGCATTGTTTCTCGATTCAGAGCCCAAATCCATGGTGGCTCCCCTGTTTTCACCTGCAAGAGTGATTACTCGAACACCCAAATCAGATTGCCCCGGCATTGGCTTCTGGTCTGTATTGAGGAGCTTGTGCTGTGCATGGAGCTCGGCCAGCTTGCGAGTGAGATTGGTCATGTCTTCCTTGATTCCTTGCTGAAGAGATTTATCTGGTTCAGAGCTTGATCCCTTCACAATGGCCTTACCTTGATCTACAGGAACAATGCTAAGCTCCTCATTTTTTCTGTTCTCTGAGGCAGATAAATTCAGTGATTGAGTAGGAGTAGATATTTTGACGGTAGCTGTAGCAGGAGGAGGAGGAGCAGGTGTGGGTGACTCTTTTTTAGTCTCTGTAGCAGTAAACTTTTGTTGGTCTTGCTTGGACTCAGCTTGCTTAGGCACTTGGGGTTCAGGCTTTGAGGGCAGCCTAACAGGCTGAGTGGGCTTAGAGGGCTCTTCCTTCTTGGCCTCGGGCTTGGGAAGCTGTTGCTGCTGCTGAGGCTGAGGCTGAGGCTGAGGTTGAGGCTGAGGCTGAGGCTGAGGCTGAGACTGAGACTGAGAAGTGGGGACACTAAGCCGGGATGGCTGCCTAGAAGTCTGACTTCTATCTCCTATACCATATATTGAATAGGGATTCCTGAAACCTCCTTGAGGATACATGATTTCTTTAGTAGTCTGCCTTGTAGTTTGACAGTCAAGTTGGATTTTAAGTTGATGAGACTGACTCAGTGCTAGGCAAGCTTATTAAAATGCCCTATTAGAAAAAAATCCTTAGCAAAGTACAGAAACTCCCACAAGGGATAGGTTTCCAGAGCAATATAGAGAGAAATTACACCTAATTGTTAAGGAGTATCTGAGGAACCAACTTTGCACTGCAAATGCTATTGGTTGTATAATTAATTGGAGAAATCAGATCATTTAGAGTGGTAAAAGCTCAATATCAGTAGCTCCAACCTTACCATGAAAAGCCCAAATCCTATCCCAAGCTCCTTCAAATAGATGCTTATAAAAGCCGCAATTAATCCAAGCTTATGAAAACAATTGTTTTTGTTCAGCTATAGACAAATTCTCCAAACATAAGCCTTGAGCAGAAGATACACAACAATAGCTTTGGGCAATCAAAGATTACACCTCATCACAGAGGGAATCATCTGCTTGAAAATCCTGCACTTCAAACGGCAATTTGAGGATAGTCAGATCACTGCCTTTTATTTTTTTTCCAAAGCAAATTTATAAAGTGCCAATATTTTCAAATATTCATACAGAAGATTTTTAAATGTTTATTCATGATTGTTTTTTGTATTAACTGTGTATGTCTTTCAATCAACATTTCAGATCAAATTCAGTCATCCATCTTTTTGTAAGATCGATTTTACAATTCAATTCCTATTCTTGATAATGAATCATTGAATTTGATCAGAAATATTGATTGAAAAACATATACAATTAGAACCGAAAACTATTGTACATACTTTTACATGAACTGGAAAAACCCATGCCAACTGTTTATACAGCATCTTCTAAGCACTTTGGCATGATTATTTACCTTGCATGTTCCTCTAGCGTTCTCAATCGAAAATGTTTAGGTGATTTAAAAATGGTTAAAGCTATACTCCATAGTAAATTGTGAACATAAATAGACAATACAGGGACAAAATGTACATGGCAGTTTGCCTGTGTAGGCACCATTTCAAAGTTATATTGAGGTGAATGCAGAGACACTCCAGCAAATCTTACTTAGCATTCAGTCAGGGACCGATTTTTAATAAAGACCCCAACTTACCACAACCAACAACACATACTCAGATAGGGATAAGTGTCCACAATGCATTTGAATAACAATACAAATTTCCAGTTTTTTTTTAAAATAGCCGATTCTGAAAGTTTTGGATGCAAAAAAATAATGAATAGAACTTCTAAAACATTGATTCTTAAACAAAGTACCAAATTTTCACACAATACAATTTATTAAACAAGATACAGTCAATAAGAATCTTAAATAACAAAAAAACCCAATTCACCTAATTTCAGTTATCTTACCTCTGCACATTTAACAAGTGATGTTGCCTCTACTCAACTGGGTGTAGGCTTAAAAGATCCAACAGTCTTACCAGGGCACAGTCAACAAATGATTTTACTCCTATCCAATTGGGTGTAGGCTCAAACAACAGTCTAGTGCTTAAACCCCAATCAGGCTTTGTGTGCTTATAGCTGCAAGCAATACAAACCACAAGTTATACTATATCTCTGCAAACTTCCTGAAGATTTATAGAGCATATGGAAAGTACAGCAGTCTGAACTTCCAGCTTGTGGATGCCATATTCCCCATATGTCTATTGAAAAAAGAGCCCATTTGCAGCTTTACAGAAAGAAGCACAACAGTGTATATATTACCCCAAATGTCAATGTCATGACCAGTTTCAGATACTCCATGAAATGCTAGTTACAACTGGAATACAGCTGCATAGGACTACTTGGCTTACCAGCAGTTACCATTGCTTCCTACTTGTAAGATGCTCTGCAATGGCGTGCTGAGTGGGTGAAGAATCTGCAATTGTAGGGTTGTTGTTATGAATTGAAGAATCCAACCTTTTTTTCCCATTGCCACAAATTCAAATTGGAATATGGCTTTTTGTGAAAAACAGTCTACGACTCTGGAATATGGTAAGTCCATTGTGGAAGATACAATCTTTTATTCGTGAAAAAAATGGACCGGATTAAATGCATACTTTGAAAATTAGATTCACAAAAGGAAAGCAAATATAGAGTTTACTTATTTTAACAAAGAAAATTAAAGCAACTTTGTGAGAGTTTTTTTTTTTTTTCAATTTAAACTTTTTAAGAGAATAATGGTAAAAATTGTATACTCATGTTGATTCAATTTATATTATAAAAGTTATAAAAATTGTATGAAATCATTTTGAATAAATTTAGACTTAAAATGCATAAGAGATGGCATGAGTTTTCTACAATCCATGAAGAATTGTATGATTATTTTTGGTTTTAATTATGTATATTTTCCAATCACACACACAATTCAAACAAAAAACAATCATACAATGTATAAGAGAATTTTAGGACTTTGAAATTATCAATTTATAAGGGCAATGCTTTTGAAATTGTTGTGGTGGTCTCAAAATCACTTTTGTGATCTTGCAACTATCAATCTAGTAAAAGCAACAATTCTACTTATAATACTAGAAATTACATACCATGCAACTTCCTTATTGAATTTTTGCACTCATTTTAGTGTTCATATCATTAGTAGGTTTTAGGTCATTTCATACCTATTTCTAGCTTCCTTGATGATCATAAGTTGAAATTGCAAACTCTCCAAACCTTTCCAAACCACCCTTAGGCACCACCAAAAAGAATAACTTAGTATCATGAAGGGGCACTTGCGCCCCTAGGGTCATGAGCACCACCCTCACCATCCCCTATCTAGCAAAGGTGTCCTTTTAAATTTCTTAACCAACCTTTCCCTAAGTGCCTTTGCCCTAACCATAATCAAGTATTCCCATGCACAAACCTAAAGACATAGTATAATTCCATATAAAAGACATTTTTTCTCTTCAATCCCTCATTGGATCACCTTATTCCAAAAATAGAAAACTTAGTAGCATTGCTCTTCTCCAACACAAATGAAAAATGTAGGTCATTTATTGAAGAAAATGAGTAGTAAGTTAGGATTGAAGGTCTAAAACCGAGGAAGATTCTTGATCAACCCAAGCTATGGAATATTGCATATTTCCTTCTCCCTTTTCTATTCCCCACATCTATCCTACTTGATTCCTCCATTTGTGAAGCCATAAAAAATCTCCAATGAACCCCCAAAATTGCATAAACCCTCTATATTCATTTCCCTTAGCTAGTTTGAGATTCTACAACCTCTACAATAAACTTGGGTAATAGTCATAGCTTTTATTTTGCTACTTTAGCATGCATATTTAGCATTATTCATATTCTTGCTAAAATGGGGGTAAATTTTAGTGTCAATAATTGCATACTCTTGTAATTTCACATTGCACAGTGTCCTCTCTTCAACCCTCTGATATAAAATATTTTAGTTACAAAATATTAGCACCTAAAATTTCTATTTTAGACAATTTTATGATGTTCTTGTGTCTTTAAGTCTATTTTTTAGATGGGAACACTATGCACAAATATCCACGACGTACTTGCGTCTTCTAAAAAATTATGATTTAAGTGGTCATTGGAGCATTACCTTCCCACAAATATTCTGAAAGTAGTGCTCCTACATGCAATTATGTTGAAAAAACTCAATCTACCTTGATATTTTTGAAAATAGAGGATATGATTTTTTACTCTCAAGCATTCAACTCTATAATTTTGGAATACATTTTTTCACTTTGATTATCCTGCAAGCTCTTAATCATATCTCTTGAAACTCTTTGATCAACATCTTTTTAGGATTTGTGAAGAATGGTAATATTGAAGCAATAACATTTCTCTTAGAGGATTTTCATAGCTTCCAAGTGATATTATTCTATTTTTTTGTTCCCTTGTTCTTTATTCATTAATGCTATGTTAGCATTGTGATGTTTTAGTTGTTAACATAGTGCAACTAAATTATTTTATATCACAATCTATTACATTTTCATTTTGAAGCAATCATATTTGCATTTGCATTTGCATTTTTTAATATTATTCAAAAATATTGGCTACCATTGAGGTAGAGATACCAAAGTAGGGATTTGACCCCCTTAAACATCCAACCTCTCTATTATTGTGTGTAGTTTTTTTTAAAAAGAGATGCTTATCTAGTTATATCTCTCTAAAACTTCTCTCTTTGTCATTATTTTTTCCCTTCATTTTGAAAGTCAATTTTATCACTATTTTTGATATATAGAATATTCTTTTTTCTATGAATCTATTATTTTCATTTTGTACATGTAGGAATATGTTCTATATGATATGTACTTTTTCTCACACATCTAGACAAGATGACAATGTGACAGGAGGGCATTTGAGTGCATTCTAGTGTTTGAGATATAAGCTTTCATAAAGCTACAAAATACTCTTTGAAATTAGTAATTTTCATTTATGTAGAAACTAGCTTGCAATTTGTATTGTGTAGATATATATTTTCACTATTTCTTTATAACTAGATGTTATACATTGTAATTGATTACTTTATGCTTATAATTTCTAGTTATAAATAGATATACAAAGGATAATTGAAATATTCCTTAGAGTTGTTAATTCATCTTAACTTGTGTTATGTGGAAATTAGTCTTGAAAGGCTCAAGTTCATTTCTAAATTATATTTTTAATATAATACAGTGCCCCCTAGTTTGGTGAAGCATGTAGTAAGCCATAGGAGTGTAGCCACATAGTGATTTACTACATCTATTCTAGCTTTGTCTATCATTGTACATTGTCTTGTTTGGAAATTATTGATAGTGTTTACATCCATGGTGTCATCAAATTTATCTTGAGGGTGGAGGAAAATATATATATTTAAATAGACATTTTTGTTCCTCTAGGTGGTTTAGTATGAACTTTGTATACTCCTAACATGAATGAGTTTCATGTGCCCTCCTTTCATGGAATAGGAAATACTTACCAAGATAGTACTATGAGGTTTCTCATAGGGGTCATCATGATTTTTTTTCTGACCTATCATTTGTTCTACCTCATTTATCATAATTGCTTCTTGAAGGAAATTCTATAACATTGATATTTTGGTTCTTAGAGTACTATTTTTTCTATCACCAAACTATTGTAATTGTGATTTTTTAATTATTTAATGATTGAATATTTGTTATCACCTCCATGATGGCATAGCAACTAATTTTCAAAATGTTTAGCACGAAGGGATTGTTATTCCCATTGTCTTGTGTCACTAGTCACCAATTGTTTTTATACTTTTTTTGTTTAATATCAATGAGACTTGATATATTCTTAGAGAACTACTAAGAGAATCTTCATATGATTTATAGGGAAGCTTTTTGTACCTCCTCCGACATTTCCATATTGAGGGACTGTAGGAAAAATTTGCACAACACCCTATGGTCCATGTTCAACATGCTAGTTGAGGAATAAAGGGCTTGCCTCCATCACATGATGAAATGAAATGTTTATTCATTTACATATTCCTTTACACTTTAGAATTATTGAGTTCATGTTTTGAATAATTTCTTCATGTCAAGCATAGTTCCAAACTCACCAATGATTTATCAACAAGATTGAATTGAGGCTTCAATAATTCTATAATACCAATCCAAGGAAATTCCCTCCAAGGTTTTTAGAAAAAAAGTGGTGACCACTGTGTCTCATGGGAGAAGTTCTAGAACTATCATTTTATAGGCCTTTGTATGCAAGTTAGGGTCCCCTACTCCCTTTAATATAGGGATTTTATGAAGAGCTCATAGTTAAGTGCATGAAAATGAGGTACCAAAAGGGGGTCTTAAGTGGCCATTTTTAAAAAAAATTAAGAAAACTTGATCTTAGATGAGAAATTAAAGATACACTCAAAATTTGAAGACATGACAAGAATAAGAGTCGTAGTTCTCTTAATATACTTTATAAACTACTAATTTATGTTAAAAATGGTAGAGATTAAGGGGTTTAAATAGGGAAAGCACATAAAGTTCTCTTATTTTTGTCAAAAAAACATAACATAGCATATGATGTGCTCCCCCTAAAATTTTAACCTTTTTTTAGTATTTCAAAAAGCACTTTGGTGAAAAATCATCTAACACCATCTAGTTTATGTTTGATTTTTCTACTAATTTTCTAATGAATATATGATCTTTTTACTAATTTTCAAAGTGGAAAGATCCTAAATATAAAATTTGAGTGTGATCCCCTTGAACTTTTTGGAAGCTAATTAAAAATAATTTTTTAATGTGTATAAAATAGAGTCTAGTTTGTAAAAATGTAATTTGTTTCAATTTTTTATGAACAATTAAAAAATGAAACAAAAAATATCATACACAGGTTTTTGACAAAAAATGGAGATACAAGAAAAATAAATTTAAAACTTAAACCTTAACACATTTGAAATATAGAAAAATTGCATGGTTATAAAACTAAGAGAGATATCAACATTATTGTGGTATTTTTTAACTCAACATTTAAATATGTGTAAACCTAATATAGAGCATACTCAATATGTAGTCATTTTTTACAATTTACAAAAAACATTCCTTTACATATAGACATACAAGCTCAAATTATATACAAACACTAGCACATTGTAGCATGCTTGTGTTATAATATTGTAGACATGGAAAATGTACAATTTCGGTTCGGCACACTTGATCCTAACTACTAACAACATTTCCTCCTAAATCATACTCTCAACATTTCATCATATCCTGTCTCTTAATTTAATGAATCATTATTCATTTGAGTAAAGTCTTTCTCCTCTAGCAATTAAATTAATCGATTTAATTTAATTAACCTTACATTTCTGTTTGATTAAATAAATCATTTTATTTGATTAAATTCTCTAAAGTCCTCTTATTAAATTAAATAAATTAAACCTTATTTGATTTAATCTAACATTATCCTCCTTGGTTAAATAAATCAAAATCATTTATTTAGTTAATCATTTCTTCTCAATTCTGATTTAAATTAATTCATCTATTTAAATCAAAATTGTCAAATCATCTAAATCCTTCATTAAATTAATCAAATCCTTGATTAAGTTAATCCTTCACACTAAAATCCTCTAGAGAATGCAACTTGCACAATAAATCAATTACCTTGATTTATTTAATTCTCTATTTTCCCTCACATGACATCAAAAGGGAATATTCCCTCATTTTTTAATTTAAAAAGTCCAAGTGGATTTGTACATCCAACAAGGCATTCACTCCTCTTACATGTCCTTGTGCATTGAGCCAAGTGACATTTATTTCATTCATTTTTCCCTCTCACATGTCATTTCTTAAATTTGAAATTCCACCTAATTGCATTTATTGACACTTTGGCCAAAATGTTCACAACCTTCAACCATTCACATCTTGACAAGTGGCACTTGGCCAAGGATAACTTTTAGAAACCCCCCCCTCGGTGCAGGTGTAAAATCCTGGTGAATCCTTTATACTTCTCGATGAAAAATATTAAATTTATTGGCGATTTTTTTTTGTTTTTCGAGAAAAAAAATAATCCCCATTGGCGAATCTTTTATAATCCCAGGAAGTCTATGGAAAATCATGGCGAATTGCAATTTTTTTAAATTGAATAAAATATTTTTCATTGGCGAATAAACCCGTTTTTCAAACCACAATTTTTTTTCCATTGGCGATTAAAACCTTTTTTCAAAGCAAAAAGTATATTTTCATTGGCGAATTAAAAAGAATCTAAAAATAATAAAAATATCTAGTGGCGAAATAAAAATCATATGGGTCGTTCGATGGACAACTGTAGTTGCATTCCAGAAGTAAATCTATCAAGCAGTAGACTTGCAATTTGAAACCTCCAGAATATCATTAGAACCGTTAGATTTCTAGAAATCAATGGTTGAGATTTTATTACCATACAAATGGTTATAAAGTTCTATTTCTCAGCGATTGGGTGACCTCGGCGGGATGCACAACTTTCGAAGTGACAACTCATTTAATGTATTGTACGATGCCATTAAGGGATGTCTTCTCAAACACCAACTGGATAGATTTAACGTAATCTTTTAAATCCTCTGAAAAGATAGATCTTGAATAAGGTATTAAGGAGTTTGGAGAAATGGATTTAGTAGCAGATTGTCACTTCCTGCTAGTAAAGTTAAGTGAGCCTGCATACGAGGAAAGGTGGCAGCATTTTGAACTCCATACTCAGAGTTTCCTCAAAATGGTACTTCCAACCATTATTAGGGTATGGGAAGATGAAATTGTGGCCTTCATGCAACCAAATTTGAATTGGCTTGAAGAAGAGTAACTCGACATCATTTCCCAGCTACATTTAGTGGCGTGGAAAGAGAAAACCAACTATGCCGAGTACAACAAGGTTATTTTTGTTTTAGAAGAAGAAGAAGAACACGTTGAATTGCATAATTTTGTTATGGAAATGCAATTAGAACTGTACAGAGTCCCGACACCTCTAGCAGTTTAACAACATACATGAATCCTTTAGTGAATTGTGAATTTGTGACACATAATGATAAGGGTGCGTAGTTTCAACTTTTGAGCGCTTTTTGAATTTTGATTGTACAGGGTGTGGGGTGACAGGTCTATGAAACCACATTTTTGGCATTAGAGAGATAAAATAATATATTTCTAAATCTATGTATTTATCAATGCTTCCTGTTAGTTATGAATGAATTGTGTTTCTTCATGATAATTGTTCAATGTTTATCTGTTAGTGTTAGGTCAAATTCAAAATGCTTATTTTTTCATCTCTGAGACTTTGTGTTCAGATTAATTCATCGCTCATTCACTCTTGTCAATGCCTCAAATCTTGATGTTGTACATTTCATTTCATTGAAATTCTCAATCTTTTTGAAGAAAGTGTGGTTGGCAGTGGCAGTGGCGCGATTAATGCCATATATGATATGAACATCCGAAGTAATTTCTTGGACAACTCATAGCTTTAATGAAACAAGATTTGTAATGATTTCATATCGTTTGAATGAGTGATTTTAACAGCTTGTCAGCTTGAGGTAGAGTTCAAGTTGGCACGTAGCAAGACATCAATCAAATTAGAAATTTTAATTATACAGGCTGGTAGCAGCATTGGTGGCCCATAAATAGGGATAGTGATTCAGTGATTAGTAGAAGGGTTTTTATTTTCTAGGGTTAATAAGGATTCATGGAATCATGAAGAAGATGATGCAGTATTGGGGATATTGTAAATTCCCCTACCTACAATTATGTAGTTACAGAGTAATCAGTAAAAGACGAATTTCCTTCAAGTTCAGAATGGGTAGAATTGGAAAGAAGTTCATTTGGTTAACCTGAATTTTTAGACGGGTTTTGAACCAGGATGAGGAGCTCTGATGGAGATAAGTGCTATCCCAATGCATAGAGGCTACAGGTAAAAGATGGGAGTATATTTGCTTCTCCTCCTGTATTCTAATAGCTCCCATTTCCCCAACATGGTTGGCTAGGCAAACCCCATGCATTTATTTTCAAAGAGACATTTGTTTTTCATCTTTTGTATGACTCTGGTTCTCGAAGGGGATAAGTACATTTTGTATCTTCATGGCTCCCATTTCCCCAGGAGTGATTGGAACCCCCTTTGCCCAGCATGGTTGGCAAATCCACCAGCAAAAGATTGGAGTAATGAATTTATTTTCAGAGCCACATTTACTTTTAGAGATAGATGTGTCTTAGGTTTTCAGCAACAAAGCTTGGAAATTGTAATCAATTTGTAATCCATTGCAACGAGCAACAACTTGGAATTAATTATTAAATTTTGTCTATGTAAAGTACTAAAGTGACACACTGACAATTATTATTTATACAAAATAGGAGCTATAGTGCTACTCGTCTGTAAAAAGATATGTAATAATGTGACATTGAAATTCAGTTGCAATAAAATAAATGGTTGTGTTGTGTTATTCTTGAATCTTGATTCCTTGAATATTCGTTATTCATTTACGTTTAAGCGTAAAGATTTGTTCTCTGAGTGTGAAACTTCAGTGTCTATTAATAATTTAATATATTCAAATCAGTTTTTTTTATTTTTAGAAATTAAGTAATATACTCTATGCAATATGCACTTGAGAATTCATGGTTACTCAAGTTTCAAGTTCAACCGTTGGATGAACATTTGATGTACGATTGTACAATGTAGTTACATTACGTAATGAAATGAAGAGAGTGATGGCCTTCCCAATTTAAACCTCCGGAATTACCCTATAACCGTTAGATTTAGAAAGATCAACGGTTAAAACTTAAGATTATGACAATAGCAAACAATCAATATGAAAATTTTATGATAGTTTGGTTATTTAAATGCCTATAAAAAAATTTGTTTAATTTACGAATTTTTATATAAAATCTTTTATAAATGGAAGATCTTGAAAAATTAGAAAACAATGATAATTATTAGTGATAAATATAAAAATCTACTGTTATAATTAACAATTAACAAAAGTTTCTAAAATCGTATTAAAAATAAATCTTGTTAAATATATTCTAAAAATTAAAAATAATTATGTTTTATTTTGAAACGATTATAAATTAATATATATTTTTATAATAATATTATAAATCACATATATTAATATAAAAAATGATAGCTATTAATATTATGAAAAATTCAAAAGTTTCTAAATTCATATTAAAAATATTCAAAAAAGTTATATTCTATTCTCTTTTTATAATAAAAATTATAAAATGATATATATTATAAATTAAAATACTATGTACTAATTTTTTACGGTTTAATAAAAATATAGCAAATTAAACTATACGGTCTAAAACTCTAATAAATTTTTTTAGCTACAATATACGGTCTAAAATTGAAAAAATGGTTAAATATTTAATAGACCATCAAATTCCAAGCCTGCTGTCAACTGTCAAGTGATTAATGTTTATTTATAAAATTAATATAATAAATTACTCAAGTTTCAACCGTTGGATGGACATTTGATGTATGGTTGTAGTTGCATTCCGTAATGACATGCACAGAGCGATGGGCTTCCCAACTTAAACCTCCGGAATCACCCTATAACCGTTAGATTTAGAAAGATCAACGATGAAGAATTTGCAACTTGTAGACGTAAGATGTGTCATTCACTTTAATGTTCCAATTTCAAGAAACAAAGCATTTAAAGCACTTTGTACTGCTAAGTGTCAACTATCAAGTGATTAATGTTTATTTTTAAACTTTAAAGTTAATATCCTAAATTACTCAAGTTTCAACCGTTGGATGAACATTTGATGTATGGTTGCAGTTGCATTCCGTAATGAAATGCACAGAGCGATGGGCTTCCCAACTTAAACCTCCGGAATCACCCTATAACCGTTAGATTTAGAAAGATCAACGGTTAAGAATTTTCAACTTGTAGTCTTGTAGACCGAAATCCTAAGACGTGTCATTCACTTTAAAGTTCCAATTACGAGAAAAAAAAGCATTTAAAACACTTTGCACTTTGAAATTGTACAGTGATTTTTAAAGTCTTCAATCTTCAGATTGCTCATTGGCCATTGCAGTCCACCACCCTGTTTTGGATTCCATAGTTCCACTTCCAACAACGCCATTCCAGTTTTCAAGCGTCGGGACTCAGAATCTGGGTAAGTGAAAGAATTCCTGCGGCTACGTTTCATCATTTGACATTTCTTAAAATCTTATTTTGTCAAAGTTTGAAGTTTGGTTTTAGACTTTAGAGACTCAAAAATTCATTAAAATTAAGGAGGACTAATAGGTATTACTTATTAGGGAATTCAGATTTCACAACTTCACATTTGTACAAGCATTTCTACCACCAGTACCACTAGAGCAATGTTCGATAAAAAAATACATTATGCAGAATTACTTAAAACTCCAAGTTTCACCGATGGGTACCATAATATTTATGATCCTGAAATCTATGGTAGGCGTACCTCAGAACTTAGATTTTCATCTCAGAATAAGGCTACAAAGCAAACAAAAGTTAATAGTGTTAGTGCATCGTGGGTAACTGGATTAGGGCGCATGATGTTACATGAAGTTTTCCCTTGCCCATAATTTATCATGGTCTATGCCAAAAATTATGATGATAAGAAAAGAGCAATTGTTAATAAAGATAACCAAGAAGAATTGTTACCCTATAATGTAGAAGAACTTGGAAAAGTGTTGGGGTTTACAACCGAAGAATTTGGAAACCACCACATTGACCTAGAAAATCTTGCTAGTGATTATGAAGCAGTGGAAGAAAGGCTGAAAAATGATTTCTTAAATAATATAGTTAAGGATAGAAACAAATTGAAAGGTGATCAAAAGGTTCCTTATAATTTGGATTTTTTTAAACCATGGATTTAGGATACTATTTCCATGCTAGCATTTTGCCTCGGTCTAGATAGCAATTTGGAAGTGGGTGCAAGCCTCCTTGAAATGGTATATAATATCCATTATGCTGATGAACATGTCAAATATAATTATACTTAGCACATTGTAGAATCCATGCATAAACAATTTTTAATGATTAAAGCAGGTTCCACGAAGACATTTAGGTTCACAACCTGCTTGTGCTATTTTTTTCTATTCAAATTTAGAGGAATGTTTCAGACCAACAAGCTTCAGATTCAGCCCTACAGTAATGCAGAGGAAAATAAAATGGCTCTAGTATATGAATGGACCACTGAGATAAGGATGCGTGATTCTTGAAGGAACTACAGTCATTTTGTAGACTACTTTATGGCTCCATTGCGTCAAGTAATTACAAATAATCCAATGCCTAGATTGCCTATGTCATGTAGAAACTGCATGCAACTAGGAAAAGAAATACAATTGATTGATTGGTACTTAATGGAAGAATATACTGTGCTAAGATTTTATAGATCGGGAGTACAACCATACAAACTTCCAATACATGTGACATAAAGGGTTTTTGCATTGGAATATGTAAGGTAGGTACAGAGTGCTAATGAACTACACTTTCTCAGTCAGCAAAAGAAGACCTTATTTCCTTCTTTACCTTTTTCATGTGGAGGATTCACATTCGAGAGAAAAGCATTTACTGTGGCACATAATCTTTTGAATTTTTTTGCATTTGATGCTATCTGTCACTGGCAGTATGATCCATGTGCCATCATTAAATCAATGATTGTGGCCAATAGGAATGCTGCAAATAGAATTCAACATCAAAGTAAACCCTTGCTTGAAAACTTGAGAAACAAGGATTCTTGGGATGAGGTCAAAATAGCAATGGAGAAAAGTGTTGCTGAGAATGGTATTCCTTTTGAATAATTGTCAGGCGAAATTATGGCATTGCACCGAAAGACAAACATGACATACACAAATTTTTATGAAAAAAGTGATAAACCATCTAGTAGAGTAAAAATTCCAGGTTCTCTAGAGAAGGATGTTATAGATAAAAAATTACTGCCTTTTGGTCTATGAGGAAGGACCTAGGAGAAGAAAGATCTCTTGCAAAGTATGATGATAATGAAGAAGATGAAGATTTTAGCAAATTATGGAATATAGAGCATCCTGATGAACGTGATGAATCTAATGATGATATTGATATGGAAGAAGAGGAACAAAGCCATGCCATTTACAAACCTATTTTAAGTGAGGCCGAAAAAGAAGAATATGCTTCAACATATACTACAGGAGCAACCATACTTCAAAAAAGTGGTTATGAAGGTGGTCCTTTGGGGTCCAAAGGACAAGGCCCTTCGACAATACAAAGTGTTGAGCATAGAAAACTAGTTGATAAATCCGGCCTTGGGTTTGGAGGTGAAAAAGTAGACAAAGGGGATACAAGACAAAATCAATTTGTTAGAGCTTCTAGTCCTCATCCTCATGGTCAGATACAATCACAACTAGGACATGCCCTTGGTGGACAGCTTAGTGCAACTGGGAGTGCCATTGGTGGCGATGGTATGGGTAGTAGTACTAGTAGTGGTCAACATGTGCTACAATGAAAAATTACACACAATACTAAGAGGAAAACAAAAAAAGATACCACAGAAACACCAGGTGATCAAGGCAATCAAAAAAGGCAAAGGATTTTGACAAGTCCAAGTCAAACTATCAGTGGATCCACCAGTACCACAAAGGAGTTATTTCCAGAAACTCCCACAAATCCACTTAGTGTGGGTGGGACATCATTAGCAACTACAAGTACTCCTATTCCTTCACCATTCAAGCATTCCATTGTTCCTGCCTCCCCAGGTTATGATTTCATTGAAGAGTTCAAAAAGAAATCAGACTTGAATAAAAAAGAAAAGAAGCAACTGATGGAAAGTGTGTCTGTTGTAACTTCAGAGACCGCAACAACCATGGTATTACCCACATTTGACACAAATAAAGAAATCATGGAGTACACAATTGTTGCTCCCACAGTTCAAAACAAACCAACAAATCAGATGGATCGATTTGAATACCAGGTAACCAATTTTCGATTGGATTTTTCTGGCCTGAAAAATACTGACAAAATTAATGTATCAAAGAAGAACAATGAATTGGTGTACACATCATTGCTAAAGCAAGATAGAGAGAAGAAAAGGTTGCAAACCCAAATAGAAAAGTTACAAGCAGACCTAGCAAGTGAGAAAGCAAACAGGAAAGCAACAGATAACAAGAGCAATGAATTAGAAAAAATAATAATAAAATCTGCCTCTACATCAACAAGCAAACAGGATAAATCAAATGAGAGAGAAGTGAATGAACTGAAGCGAAGGCTAGATGAGAGCAACAAGAAATATGATGAGGAAAAATCTACTTCATAAAAATTAAGATTAAGCTTTGCGAATGGAAATGTACAGTGGGAACAAAAATTGGACAAACAGAGAAAAACAATTGAAAGATTGGAGAAAGAGCTGACGGAAGCAAAAGAAGAAATTAAGTCTTCTCAAAATAAGTTATCTGTATTTTGTAGAGATATGGTGAGGCATATGAAACAAAAGATCTGGGATGAAATAATTCAGAGGTTTGATCATTTGTGTGACATGTTTCAATTGATTGATGCTATCAAACAACATTATAAGAAGCTCAACAAATATTTAGTGGACACCAAAAAGGTGCTGGAATTAGAGAAATCTGCAAATGAAGTTCTACAAACAGTCTACAAATCCAGTGACAATGATCTGAAATCAAAAGGGATTACTAATCGGATTGAAACCTCAATGAAGTTGTCATCTATCATTGAAAAGTGTTTGAGAATGTCTGGAACAAAGGAATATTTGCATTTGGTTGTAGACAAGATGAAGGTGGTGGATGAAAAGGTAAGGAACTTCACAGAGCTTGGTTTTCCAGAGGCTTTTGACACAAATGAGCAATTCATTGGAAATGATGGTTTCAGAAAGAAGATGGAAGGTGCAAGGAAGATTGATTTGGACCAGTTTCCTCAGACCCCAGATGTGAACTATTTTAATTTGGATTCAATCAGAACACTGATAACCTTGAATGCAAAATTGACTGAAGAATTCAAGACAGGTTCCACTTCTAATTACAATCATTAAATGTTAACAAAACTTCAAGTCAAACAACATCAGTTAGAACAAATGGCAATTCCACCTCCTAAAGAGTGGAAGTTGCTAGAAAAGGTGATACAGTGACTTGATTTTTTATTTTCAACCATTGATAATATGAGTTTCCAAGTTCCAACTCAGCTCTATGCACATTTGTCTTTGGGCATTGGCAAGATTTTGCATTGCCAGTGCCAATATGTACTCCTTCATGTGAAATTCAATTAAAAAGCTCAAATTCAGACTTCAGTAATGTGTTGATGTTCAATTATCTGTATTATTTATTTTATCATTTGAACTACTGATGAACTTGATGGAACTTCTAATTTTGCTCTCTGAATTCCTCTTTGTCTTGACCTTGACCTGGTCTGTCAATGTGTCATATTGTTTGGGAAAGAACCTAAGGTTGGGGTTTTTATTTTGGTTTTCATGAAAATCCTAATGTTGTATGTAATACCTTGGGTGAAAATCTATTCAGATGTTACCTTTTTTGGGTGGGTTTTGTTGGTGTTTTCTAACGTAAACAAAGTTTGTCTCCTAATCTACCTATGGAATTGCCAATTCCAATCAAGGGCATGTGATGATTACAACATTATATTGTAACTTATGATAGTCATTTTATTTGCAATTTGGTAGCAAGCTCTAAGTAAAGACATACAGACACATGACTTCACAAACTCATACAATTTAAACCAGTGCCATATACCATTGGGGAGTCAAATTCACAAACAATTAAAATTTAACGATAAATTCAATTTTTCAAATACATAGCATATAAGATCCCTAGCAATATTGCATTACAATAGTGTCAATCCCATCCTAACCCAATACTTCTTACTAAATCCCTTTACAAACATATCCATCCATGATTCCATCCAAGCATTTTAATTAATTCCCTGAATTAAAGCCAAAATGGAAAACTTACACACCAGAGCACTGAGCAGTGAGATGAACACCATAATCCTTGATTATACTATTCAAAATTATGATATGTTTATACAAAGGAGAGACATGAGCTCAAAATATAACATCATAACTCAAATGCTAGTACTGTTGCGAAACATCAAATCTTCATAGACCTAAAACCCCATTACTGAATAACCCCAAACCTAAATTGTATTAATATTGAAATAACTGGTTCTTACAATCTGTTCTGCAACTATACCTAGAATCAACCTCAAAATATCTGACTTGCCAACCCCTATTTCTGGCCTTGAAATCCTTCTTATAGAAAACAAAGGAGCAAACAAGCATCGGGCCAGAAATTACACATGTCATTGGTCAGATATTAATAGACCATAATCAGTTATACTATAACCGCTAAGCTGTTAGTTGCCGGTAATAGACATTGTTTTACTCCTCTTCGGTTAAGTACTTGTCCACCCATCTCTGGTATTCCTCATCCATTGGCCAGTTAAAATTCACCACCTCGATCACCCTAGTATTGTAAGGTGTGTACTTCACCACAACCTGGTTAGTCTCTCTCTCAAAAGACTCTAAGAATATGTTGGTATTAATTATTTTATCCATACTGCTCACCAACAAGTCATAGTCTGGGCCATCACAAATCAATTTGATTTGTGCATCAATAACCTCTTCTGCCCTATCTTCCCACTGCTGCAATGTCTTAATATTTCCCTGTGCATCTATTATATCTGGCAGAAAAGTATCATTCCAATCATCAAAACTCTTTACCAGTTCTCTAATTTTTCTACTCAAATCATCAGGTAGGCCCTGGAATCCCTTCAATGTTTTCACAAAAATTAGAGTAAGCTTCAATGACTGAGGCCTATTGTCTGCATCAAACCTGGAAGCCTTAAACATAACATCTAAATCAGTGGCCCGAGGGATCCACTTCTCAAACAAAGGCAGAACTACTTCCCGATCTCTGTTAATGTTTTTAATTCCACCCAAGAACAAAGAATACAAAGAATGTATAGATGGCAACCTACAATCAACCTTCTCATTTAGATGCCTCAAAACGGTGTCAACCACCTCATTGTGTTTAGCAATTACATCATCCTCACTTGCCTTTAGGGAAGCCTGCAATTTTGTGATTTTATTCAACATTTACTTCTTAGTAGGATCCATAGAATACTCAACTTCCTCTTCAACTGGCTCTAGTGCAGGGCTGAGAGCAACTGCTCGAATTGGGGACCTAGGAGTAGAAATGATTGGGATATTAAGGGGAACTGACCCTGAAGTAGTGGGTAGTGCTCTGATACCAGGGGCACTGGAGGATTCTCCTACCTGCCCATATTTCAATCTATCTACTTCAAACTATAGCTCAACATTCCTCTATTGTATTATACTATATTCCCCAATTATTACGTTATATTTCTCCATTAGACTCTTCTTTTCAGCTTCCTCCCTTTCAGCTGTCTTTTGGGCCTATTTGGTCACATTCAATGTCAAGCTTGTGGCTTCTGTTGTTGAGGTTTCAAAAGCTCTCTTGATGATGAGCCCTCCCCTTAGACTTGGGCCAATATCAACCACATTTGGTTTTCTACCCTGGGGTGCCAATGCCCATATGGCTAGAGTTTCATATTCCTCACTAAAAGTAGAGTCTTGCATAGCTGCCTTAACTCTCTCCTTCTCTTGCATTTATCCTGATATACCTCTAATTTCATTCTCCAAATTAACTACAAGAATACAGGAGTCTTCACGAAGGCATCATCATCCAGGAATGCCTTGCAGGCCTCCATCCTGGTATCTTGTACACACTGCCCCTTTATATCCATATCAGTTAACATCAATTTTGTTGATCTAGGAGGAGAAGGGATACCAACATGCATGTCTTCATTAGTTATAATTATTTCATCCATCAAAGTCTCTTGTGTTTCCTCAACCCTTTGCTTCTTTAGGCTTGGCTCTGATAGTAACTCTACAGGATCATTTCTCGGTGGTGAATCTAGGTCCACAATCCTTATCCCTCCAGGTTTCCTGATCCCTTGACCCGGTTGTGATGATGCTTGCACTATTTGTTTTCCCCTTGTATCTCTTGCCTCCTCATCACTGCTATCATCCCTCTTCCTCCTGTATAGAAGCATGTCCTCTGGTGGCTGATAAGTTGGCCTTG
The DNA here is from genome assembly GCA_007115665.2 of Sequoiadendron giganteum. Taxonomy (NCBI): domain Eukaryota; kingdom Viridiplantae; phylum Streptophyta; class Pinopsida; order Cupressales; family Cupressaceae; genus Sequoiadendron; species Sequoiadendron giganteum. The sequence continues at coordinate 51,942,586 of CM021105.1, read as the reverse complement.
TTTCTCCAGGCCTCACCTCCGGTCTCTGAATTCCCAAGTCCAGTTCCAAATTGACTTTCTTGGTTTTCAAGGTGCTCATGATATATTTGAAGTTATTCATTAAGAAATCTATTCTTTTGTGAAATGGAGTGAACTCCATCAGTGGATCATATTTTGGATCCATTTTATGCACCACAGCCAGCAGTTTCTCATAGGCAATCCATTTCTCTTTATTCAATTCCTGCCTGCTCAAATCAAACTCATTTTTGATTAGATCCTTAAGAAAATTGAAAACATGTGCAAACTTGCCACCTTTAATTCGTTGCCTGAATAGGGCAAAGAATCCCTCGGGGTCATGTTGCCTCTTAGATCCATTCTTCAAATGATAATCATCAAAAAATCTTCCAAAGTGGACCCATCCTCCCTTGGAAAAGACAAAATCAGAAACAACAGTATAATCAGGGAACAAAGTCCCTTTTCCTTTCCTTGTCAAATTATCCTCATGAATTCAACCTAGTTGTCACATGACCTTGACAAATACCATCCTTGATGGTACATTATATGGGAGAATGTGAGGAGCTCCCTAGAAACCATAAACCCTTAGGACAGTGCTTACGGGGTATAAGATGATGTCACCCCAATTGTGGCACACCTTCAAATCAGGCTTCCTCACTTTGGGTCGGAGGAAATCATGCAAATCCTCAGGGACCCTTGGCACATTTACCACCAATCTAGCTCTAAGTCTGGAAGCAAAACAATTATCAAACTGCACAAAGCTAGCACCTCCCTTGTTGCAAGACAAATCTTCACTCCAAACCTATACTGGTAATCTTTCTCCATTCACTTCTTGCCTCAACACCATTTTATCTGAGAAGAAGTTGACATTCTTGTACAAGAACATATGCATTAATAGGGAGTACCAAAAGAAAGGAGTACTTGTGTCCCCCATATGCAACTTCAACAAACCCTCATGTATCTTTTCAGCAAGAAAAGATGCATAGTCGTACACTACAGAAAAATTGGGATGTTGAATCTGAGCCCCCATAAACATATAAGCAATGGGCATCACGGTATTAGGGCTGAAACCTAAAATCTAGCAAAGTGAATAAAATGTTGTCAAGAAGTGATTAGCAAAACAGCTCAGCCTGAAAGGCTCCTGATCAGTTGGGCCGATGTGAATCATTGAACTACCTGCCTTGGCTAAATGAGGAGGAAGCAATTTTGATCTAAAAAGAGGCTTTGACTTGGCATATTCCTACTTCATTTCCTCAAAATCTATCCGGACTAAGAATGGGCTATATTCACTCAAATCAAAAACCTGTCGAAACTCATCTGCATTTATATTCAGTAGAACCCCACCATCATTATCCTTGATAATCCTTGTAACAGGATCATATCGTGTTGCCACTGCTCTGAGTAGGTCAATATCAAGAAATACATTTGGTACAACTAGTTTCCCCATATCATACTTCCACCCATTACAGAAAGGATGAGGCACATTTCTAGGCCCATCATTTAGACCCTAGCATCTGCAATATTATAGGTTTTACACCTTAGTCCCTCGCCTAAGGCTTTCCCATTCATTAAAACCAAACCCCTCTTCTTGTCGTTCGTTGATAGCGGGAATTGATCTAGGAAATTGTCGTATAAATTCCTTTGCAAATAATCAATATGGCAAGAATGCTGCTTTGATGGCACCATTTCAAACAACCAGGGGCCTGGGTTTCTCCTAAAATCAAATTCTTGAACAAACTAGGGCTACCCAAAACAAAATTACACCAGAAAGTTGCAGTTTCCCACAATTCAAAAGAACTAGTAGCCTTACTGTCTTAATCAATAAGACCCCTGACCAACACAATACAACCCTCCACAAAAAACACATTCAAACAAAAACCATGGCATAGAAGGTAACTCATGGGATTTTGCGCCTTGCAGAAAACAAAATCTCGCTAGAATTGCTTGAAAAACTCAATCTCTAGCTCTGGACCGCTTCGAAAACATTTGAATGCCTTTGTGGTTAAGATAGAATGGAATTAACTACTTAAAGCCAATGAAAAATGGCCAGCAGATGTCTCATCCACCATTAAAGCTCACTTGCATGCCGTGCCAATGACTTCAATCGTATTTGATACAAATTTAAATCCTCATCGTCGATCTCTTGTTCCTATCAGATCATCAATGATTAGACGACCATCTTCAAAAGGCTGACAGCCTGACAACATCTCCATGTCATTATCGAGGGCCCATCATAATACACAGCGCCAAAGGAATACACTTGGCGTTCGCCTGTGATATCGCAATCACTAAACACCCTTTACTTTAAGATCACACAATGGCGGGAAACCGTTGATTCCCTCCATCGGCGATCATGATCATTCACAACAGTGAACAATACCAAAACCTATCCATCGAGCAACTTTTCATCAAGGTTAAAACATCGCCATCGATCTTGAGCATGTGCATCTCACATCTGGTTTAGTAACCCACTCTATAACATACTAAAGTCTTATACAAATATTAAGCACTTTATTTACTCCTTTTCAGCATCGGCAACTTGGGACATGTGGCGCCCGCCCATGATATCGCAATCACCAAGCAACCAGTAGTGATGTCATCACGAGATCACGGGGAACGGTCAAGATCAACTGTAGGGAGATCGACAGTCACTAGAAATAATCCTTGCAAAATAATATAATTACTTAAAATAAAAGAGGGGAAGGGGAAACCACCTAGGACAGCAATAAACGATGGCTCAAAGTTGTTCTAAAACACAAGGCACGGTTCGACCCAAACTTGAGAAATAAAAGGTTAGGCGAAATATTTAGTATTTTTATTAAAAGAGGCCCGGCCTAGAAAATTCAATGGGACGTAAGTTGTTTTGAAACCACCCTCAAAAAGGTAACATCAGAAAAGACCCAACCTAAAGATATACATTATATGGCAGGTTACTAAAGCGGCTGCAAGATGCACGTGCTCAAAATCAACGAAGGTGTTATAATCTTGATTAAAAAGGTGCTCGACGGTTATGTTCAACAACGGTGATTGTTATGAATGAACACGATTGCCGATGATGGAGATCAACAGTTTCCCGCCATCGTGTGATCAGAAGATGCGAGGTGTTTATTGATTGCTATATCATGGGCAAGCACCACATGTATTCCTTTGGGCCTTTCGCGATGCATAGTGTGGTGGGCCCGTCGTGCTGAGATGGAGATTACATCAGCCTTTTTGAAGGCAGTCGTTCGATGCTCTGACAAAAGTGAAGGATCGACAGTTGGGATTTGAATTCGATCGACGTTAAGTAATTTTCCTTCATTCGATGGTCGTGTCTTGATGATAGTTTTGGGCCACTTTTGGCACAAGTTTCTTGAGGTTTGGCAGCTGGCCAGTGCATCAGTCATTCTGTAGTAAGTTTTAAACTCATTAGCTTTTGATTTTTTTTTATAGTACTAGTATCTGAATGGAAATTACTCATTTTGAACTCATGTCTCTCCATTGTATAAACATATCATTATTTTTAATAAAATGATCAAGGTTTATTTTTTTCATTTCTAAGTTATGGATGTTGAATTGTTAGTCTGTTAGCTTCTGTTATGTTTTGAATAAAAATCCTGATATGATTCATGAAGTGCAATATAATATAAAATATCATGGAGACTTGGAGTGCAATATAAAATATTAAATAAAATATCCTAATTCTTGAACTTGAAGTGAAATGATTCACAATTTATTTGAATACAATATAAAAAATCATCAACTACTATTTGGAATATGATTCATGCAGTGCTTGAGTGCAATCTAAAATAAGATTATAAGATATCATGAACTCGAAGTGCAATGATTCTCAAATTTCATTTAATAGAATATAAAATATCATCAACTACAGTTTGGACTTTGGAACAATGGAAACTGATTCAAGAAGTGCAATAAAAATACCTAAAACCTGCTAATTCTCTTCCATTTCAGAAACAGAGTCAGGGTCCTCAAACCAATGCTCATCTTTAGATAAAGTAAAAGAGTCATCTTGATTCGGAGACTGCTCTGCACTGTGTTCGGCCTGTGTCTCAAAATCAACATTCATTGTTTGATTTGTGTCAATTTCAATATCATTGTCATCTTCATCTATCCCAGGTCCACTGCCACTGCCACTAGTACCACCAGGTCCACCACCAGTACCGACGACTCTTAGAATTGGAGAGCCTGTGTTGCACAACCTGACCCCTCTTCTTTCACATGTGGACCTCCAGATTACAAGTGCCCTTTCAAAAGGAATTTTTTTGACATTATACGTAGTTCCTTTCATCCTCAAGCAATTTTCCAAATTCTTGTCCAATTTGTTTCTTAACTTTGATCTCAAAAACCCCAATGTACTGAAAACTCTCTCATCCTCCACCGACCCCAATATCATTGTTTGACATAGATCAACAAGTTTGAAATATTCTGACATCGAACCACGCAATATTTCACTCTGACCTAAGCTTGTCCAAACCTTTTTTATTGATCCCGGTTCAAAGGCCTTCTCCTTGCCCATGGAATTAGACTGGTCCCTCATAGCTATTGCAAAACTGTGACATTGCTTTCTAAGCTTATTTTCATCTGAAATTCCTTCTATTATTTGTTCATTGTATGTTACCTTTTCTGAAAACTGTTCGATCACGATTTTTACTTGATCATGAAAATATTTTGGGTTATCTCGGTTTACCCAAAATTGAGGATACACAATACCCATGGCTTCAAGTATTTAATGTCGAGGGAATCTTTCACGAATATCTGAGGAAAGAGATTTTGCAATTTCCTTCAAATTATCACTAACAGATTTAACAATGTTGTTAAAATCTTCGTCGTTAATAGGTACTTTTCTAGAGCGCCTGCCAGTGCCTGTCTTACAATGGTACATTGGTATCTCATATCCACGTACACAAATACATAAGTGCCCGCTTGCATTAAACTGTAAATAATTATCAATATTATTTAAATTAGTAATTTTCCGCCACATCAAATAATTTGTGCCTTCTTGTGTTAGATCTAGATATAGATGATCGAGGGCCAAGCATGTAAGTTTACGTAGATTGGAATATTCATAAATATACATAGTTCTATCTTGGGCTTTCTTCACAAGATTTTTCATCTCATCCAGCATGGGGAGAAGAATAGCTAAAGTCAAGAGTGTCTCTATATCGCTTAACCTATGTAAGAGTTCAGGAGCTTTGTCTATTGTGTTGTGATGCTCGTACATCAACCCAATCAAGGATTGATATTCTGAAAGAACTCATTGCGTTGGTCCATGCAGGGAGATCCATCTGGTATCGACATCCTTGAGAATCTTGTTTCCAAGTGTTATCCCCTCAGCAAAATGTTGAAATTCAAGGAAACGTTTGGGACTTTGGCAGAAGTATGTGTGGATCTCGCGAACTAGATTTTCAACTTTTGATACTGTTGGAAACTTGCTTACAATTTTAAATGCTAAATTCATTCTGTGGGCCATGCAGTGAATACCAAGCATGTATGGTGCACAAGTAGTTTGTAACTTTGTGCAAAGACCGCTCCTTTGACCTTGCATCACTGTAGCTCCATCAGCTCCTACTGCAGCTCCATCAGCTCCTACACACACCAACTTTTCGGCAATTGTCAACTCATCCAAACTTGCAATTTCATTCAAAGATTTCTTGACTAGTTCAAATAGATTTTGCGATGTTGAACTGTCCTTCATTTTACGAACACAAAGAAGATGAGCTTGGCGAACATGTTGTTCTACAGTATACAAATGCATACAAACCCAAGAAGTATTGTCTACCACAGTAACTTCATCTAAAGATAATGCCATGAAATTTGACTCTTTTAATTTCTCCTTTAAATCTTGTTTTTCCACTGCAGTAAGATAGTTCGCCAATTCCCATCTAGTGTTTACTGACCAATGTAAGAAGGGAAAGTGGGGAACACTCAAATAAGATAATAAATCAAAATTTTATGGGTAGTCTATCATAGGACGCCCCCTAAACAATATATGAAAAACAACACTCATCTGAACAGTTTTTGACAGATTTGCTACTGCCATGGCTTTTCCAAAATGAGCCTCAAGTGTACCTTCACATATTTTAATCTTCGAAATTCTATGGTTATGCTCTCCATAATCTGTGACATACTTAACATGAAGACATTCTTCCTTTGATTTCCATCGTACGACTGATTGTTCCTTTCCGTCTATGATTTTTTTTTCGTAAACTTTTCCGATATGCTTTTCTATAGTGTTAAGCTTTAGCTACATCGTTTTGTCTCTTCCACATTTCCAACTATAAATCTTACATCTGACCTCTGTTTCCCTTTCAATATCATTTATGTTTGATACCCCCACTGGTTCAAGGAATCGGTACTTCGACAACCAACCAATTTGAAAATTCTTGGTCATTTCCCACTCACGCCCCAATTTTTCTTTGCCTTTTCTTTTCTTGCTACCAACATCATCCTCATCCAAGTCGATTATCTCATTCTGGCTATCTAGGGTATCCCTTGGAACATCTTCTGCAGTATTTCCATCCTCATTTGATACATTTTGATTTAACACAATGATAATCTCAGCTTGACCTTCCTGTGGCAGAAGAGTTGATGATGTATCTCCACCTTCAATAATATTTGGTTGAAGAGTTGATGGTGTAGCTCCACCTTGATCTGATGGATTAGAAGCTTTGCCAATTCCAAAGTAAGACTGTATGGTACCTCCTTGTTTTGGGCATTTTGATGTCCTCCCAGACTCTTTATTACCCGCCTATTCAGGAGTCTTACCCTTTCTGCTCGACATATTGATCTCACTTCGAATAAAAGCTGGAAAAATAAGTCTTCTTGTTTAAGGACAGACCGACAGAGAATATAGATCACATTCCCTACTTAAAATTATGTTTAAGACTGAAGCAAGAATGGAAAACAGATAAAGAAATCTTATTATTATAACTAATAGTCTAATAATGAATAACAGTATGAAAATTCAAGAAATGATCTCTCACCTTTAACTCTACGTTTTCAGGTTATCCGACTTCTGAATCGAGAAGTAGAACCTCAGAACCAAACAAAATGTGTAAGAACAAATAACAATTTCAATTGTATTTATATCAATCCATATTTGGTGAATTCCGCGGGATTTTGAAATGGTATGTTAAAAATTTGGTGAATCTCGTGTGCTTATACAACAATACCTTGAAATTTTCAAGGCGAAATAGGTCCTCATAAGCAACTATTTATAAATTTTAATTGGCGAAATGGGTCTTCACAAGCAACTATTTGTAAATTTTAATTGGCGAAATGGGTCTTCATTTAATGTTGTTTTAATAGTATTGGCGAATATGTTGGTGACTTTGACATGCTCCCTAGGATTCCAGGCAAAAATATTGACCGGTGCATCAGAAACGTGTACTCTGTTATGGCGAATTTATTGCCTAAACATGCCTCGTAAAAAAACTACTGGCGAATGGACATGCATTGGACCGATAGTCCGTGATTTCCTAGCAATTTGAACACCTTGCAGATACGGTAGATTCGCCAAATTCGAATTGCCAGATTCCTAGAATTTGCCAATTGGCGATAATTCACCACTAAAGTTATCCCTGCACTTGGCCATTGGATGTTGAATGATCCCACATTGCCTGTTTTCACTCTCTTTTCCAGTTTAGAAATCTATAAATTGGAGGCTTCTCTCTTCATTATTCATCCACAACTTTGAGTAAACTTACTATGCTCAAACTCATCTTCATTCTATAGATTTCATGCAAGGTTACTCTCTTAAATTGAGAGCTAATCTTGTTCATTCCATTCAAAAAACTAATCTCACCATCAACAATCATCAAGCTTACAAACATGAATTGGGAAAGGGTTGATTTTGACATACCAATCAACACCAATTCTCCCATGGGATTGATAGTTGTTCATTAGAATAGGATTTGCATGCTTCCATTTATATTATGCTTCACTTGTTTTCCTATTTTAATGTTACAATCTAATTTCATGGGGAACCTTGGTTCTCTCTTGCATTTGATCTAACATTATGCTATTGTTTGTTGTGTTATGTGTAGGATATCAAAATATCGGTTCACATTCTGGCACTAGAAGGAGGGCAGAACAAAATTTGATTGATATGCTAATATATGTTACTAACATTTCTATTTATCTGATTGATGTATCTTTGTTTGGATTTCTAACGTTGAATCAATATGTTACTGTTTTAGTGTAGATCTAGACTTAATGATTACATGACAAGTTACTGATATTTCTAAAGATATTTATTCGCCGTCCTCTTTGTATGCTTGCAGGTTGCATTAGCTTTGAATTTTTTTTTCCACCTGCCAATAACCTTTGCTTGAAATCTTCTAGAGTCCTTTCAGTTGTCGAAATGTTGTGCAACTCTATTTACACCTGCCAATTACCATATACAGACACTTTGAGCTCTTTGTATTGAGTCTGCACTATTGCTTCCCTGTTTGCTGCGCTACCACGGGTCTCCCATAGACTATCCATGGTGTAGCGGTGGCTATCTCCGCTGCCTCTCCCCATTTCACCGCACTGACTGTCACTCCAGCTTGCGGTACCGCTGTATCCACCACAATACCGCGGCCCACCTTCTCACTATCCATGGTCTCGCGGTCGCCACCATCTCGGTTTCCCACATTACCGAGGCCTAACCATCTCTTGCCTACGATAGAGCAGTTAACTATATGCTAGCCATTGTCGTTGTCTCGTGGTCCATCTCCTTAACTGTTGTGGTAAAGTGGTGTCCACCGCGTTACCGCCATCTGAATTTTCCTTACTCGCGGGTGAGTGGTTAAACACTGTCCTCACTGTCACCATCCTCTCAACTGTCACCGCATTATCATGGTCTCCTGCCTAACCGCCAGCGGTAGTGCAGTAAGCATTTAGCATCTTCACTGCCGTCCCGCGGTCTACCACCTAACCCTCCGCGGTAGCGCGGTAACCACCCACCATCGCCACCATGTCACCGTGGTCTCTTGCTTAACCATCTGTGGTATTACGGTAAACCCACCCGACTTTCTGAGCAAGCCGTCACCGTGTCACCGCAGTCTCTTGTCTAACCTCCAGCGGTAGCGCAGTGACTGCTAACTGCTACCGTGTTACTGCGGTCATCTACCCTGTTGTCAGCAGTAATGCGGTAAACCATGTCATCCGACTATGCAAAGCAACCACCACGTCACCATGCCGCCTACCTTAACCATTCGCAGTAGGGCGGTAGAGGCTGCAAATATATGAAAAAGTGATGGTAAAGGAATTTTAAGCATTATAAAGGGTAATAAATGTTTTTTTCATAAAAAGATGGCAAATTTTTATTAACTTATGATTAATGCATTAATACGTAAGGAAATTTGTGAATTATTTTATTCATATTAACTTTGTATTTTCTCCTACATGTTGATATTGGAATCAAAT
>CM021105.1:51886437-51933081 GCA_007115665.2 Sequoiadendron giganteum | reverse complement strand
GTGAACCCAAAAAAATATTGTCTCTTCATCCTAGGGTTGTACATATGCTTGGAAATGAAAAATACATTGCTTGGTTCTCAAAACAATTGAAAAACAAACATCCACAAGAGATCCAAATTTTAAACCCTTGGAGGAAACAAATATCCTTTGACAAATCTAAGTACTCTTGCTTTCCTTAGGGATCATATCCTTAGAGGTTTCTAAGTGCTTGGATTTTATCATCATTTGTTTCACCAAGGTTAAACACTAGGAAACCTTTGCCTTGATTTCCTTGAATTCCACATAATGCACTTTGTGGGACGAAAGAAAATTAGAACATTGGACATTCAGTTTGAAAAACTAAGCAAGAAGTTTTTGTGGTAAGAAGAACCAAATCTAAGCAAGATAACAAACATTTGAACCAAACATGTGCTTGGTCCCTTTTGAGTCATTCGGTTTTCATGCAAATATTGGTCTTTTGGTTGAATTACTTTTAGGGAAAAACATGTTCTTCATCACCTTGTTCTTGTAACCAAGTCCTCGTAGGGTCATCTAGGACCAAGTCAAACACTTCACCCATCTCAAACATTTATCAAAAGTTCATTTCACCAACAACTCTTGGGAACTTTGAAAACATCATTCATGCTAGACTTTTAGGAAAAATCAGCATCACCTTGTTTGACTTAACACACCTAGTCAAACTATCAATCCTCTTGAGCGAATTTACCTCTAGGATAACACAACTTCCTAAAGTTTATAAGTTCAACATCACATTGTTTGGCTTAACACACCTAGCCAAATTATCATCTTGTGTACACATTTTCTCTAGAATAACACAACTTCCTAGAGTTTACAAATGCATTATCACTTTGTTTGACTTAACACACAGTCAAACTATCCTCAAAATCAAAAACAAAACAAGTCCTAAAGTCTAGCATTGATCCAAAGTTCCAAAAAGTTCAAACACCCATATCATTCACCCCTTTCATCCTTCATCTCATCATTGGCCCTAAACCCCTCAGAGGTCAACAAGGTCAAAACACAAGAGGAACATGGAATATAAACTTGATTCATCTATCGTGAGTAGTCCAATTCAACCAAACTATCCAAGCCTTACAATGCCAATTGATTTTCAAAACTTTCATTTGTACTGTAAGATCCAGATTTGAAGAATGAAGTTGTAAGATTGAAATGATAGCTAACAGTTGCACAAATTCGAATGATTAATTCTAAACTAACAATCTAAATCAAAAACAACAAAGAACGAAGAAATAAACAATGAATAAACAAACAAATAACTTGGAAATCTCTCACCAAATATGCATTCACCCCTTCGAATTATCTTGATTGCTCTTCTCCATTTTTCCTTTTAAATATTCTTGCCCTTAGATTTTTGTGTTTGATGGAAGCATAACTTTGTCGAGTGTCTAAGCAAAATATCGAAGAATAGTCTCTTCTCAAGTGTATGATTTCGGGAGTAATGATTTCGAAAGGAGGAATAATGATAATGACAGGCCATTTTATAGATTTTGGGTTTTCGAACGATCGGCTTAGATTGAAAGAGAGATCAACGGATGAGATTAATGAATGTCATGCGATTTGAGTTGTGTGTCAGATAGAACGTTAGTTAGAACACGAGTTCAGGATAGACTAAAATAGAACAAGATCTTAATCTCCAGTTAAGAATCTTTGAAAATAGAAGAAATAGACTTTGTATGTCAAATACAAAGTTAGAAGTTGAAGAATAACGCATTCGAATGCAAACTTGAGTTAATTAATTAAATACAGATATTTAATTAATAAAAGCATTCATGCACATGAGTTAGAACTAGTTAATCGACTAGTTGTGACAGAAAGTCTTCCTGCAGAGATGATCAGCAGTTGAATTCAAAGATAACTGGAGAACTAAAAATAGATCTCGAGTCAGAAGATAAGTGGACGGCTAGATAACTGATTGACAGAGGAATGTGACATAAATGATTTAAATGTGAATTGAATGTTAATTTAATTCAACATTCAAAAATGAAGGATTTTGATTAAATAAATAAAGATAATTTATTTAATTTGACTTTTGAAAAGGATAATGTGAATAATTAAATAATAAATATTTAATTATGGGTAAAGGGGGTTAAATTGAATAATTAAATAAAGATATTTAATTATAGTTGGAAAAGTATGATAAAAGGGGTAATTAAATAATAAATTATTTAATTGATAGATAAAGGGGGGAATAATTAATTAGTTCACAAAATAATTAAATAAGTATGATTTATTTAATTAATCAAGTTGAATAAAGGTCATTAATGAATTAATTAAAAAGGGGTATTTAATTAATAGAGGAAATATGTGTTAGAAAAGGTAATTAAATAATTGACATTATTTAATCAAGACCACGAACTATAGAAAATTACATCGAATGTGTACTCGCAAGCCTAGACCAATTTTCGGTAACTACAATTTGCCCCTCTTTGATACAATGTTGGTACGACGTTGTGTCAAAGAAATTGAAAAAAAAGATATGCCTCAGTGAAAGTAGGGTGAGGAAGGATGACGAGGAGGGATATGCCCTAGTGAAATTAGGGTGAGGAAGGAGCATCTAGGCCATGCCCTGAGAGGAGTTAGGTGCTTGAAGAACATGAGTGTGCTCTCAAATGAATTGGAGAGGACCGAATATGAAGATGCAAAAAGAAGAAATGTTAAAATATTTGAGGCTCGATCATCAGAAAGATAATCTTTGGACAGAGTTACCAAATACGCCATGCTTGTTTGTTTAAGATATTATACTAAATGGATAGTACAACACCATGACATGAGATAATTATAGTGCACAAAGTCATCCACTGGTGGAAAAATACGTCATAGAATAAAGGAGTTCTAACCCATATTAAGGGTCATTTCAATCGCTTTGTCTAGCCAAACCATAGAATAACAGACAAATAAAGATGGCCAGTGAGGATGTCATTTGTTCCTCTAAATCCTTTCAAAGGGGACATCCTGAGAAAGCTGGTAAATCCCATTTAATTCCCACAAATTGATAAAAGTTAGCATTTCAAAATAAAAGAGAAACATAGCCAAATAAATGTATTCTAAAGTCCTGATCTGTGGGATTGTTCATTGCCGATGTTCGAGAGAAGGAATGTGAGAGAATGACACATGCCACCAGTTATAAAGATTTGTTGAGTCTAGTTTTGGACTTGGTGACTTCAGAGGGTGCGAGAAAGCCTGCTTCGTAAAGTTGACATCGCAATGGGAGGGTGATTTTGAGCTGATGATCGCAGCGGACAATACATGAGACTATGACAAATTTGATGATGTCTATTGACAAGAAAGACATATCTTACGTAAGACATAGGTTGATCGCTTTGACAATGTGTTTGATATTGACTTGATGACAGTTTGAAATGTTTTTCCTTGTTGATGCATGACTTGTTTTGATTCCTTGACTAATAAAAAGTGTGTGCGTGGATAGTGTAATGACATGAGATGATACCCTAAACTATGATATGCAACTTGTGTGATAGTGATTCTGAATGAACCCTATTGGACTGACCTAGTGTGGTCTCGGGGGCTCATCGATTGATTAGCCTTGCCTACATTGTACATGTAGAGACCTCGTAGTTTGACATGACCAATGACTTTGAATGTAAAAAGAGTCATGATTTAAGTGTGTGATACATGACAAACCTAGATAGACAGACCTAATGCCTCGGGGGCACATCGATTGATGGCCTTGCCTATGTCCCAGTCGCAGAGGCAACGTAGTTCGACTATGTCTACGACTGACTTAACATGACTGACTCGACTCTATTTTTTGGTATTTTCTGACATGTTTTGATTTTTTTTGGATTTTTGAAGTTTTCTAATGTTTTGGGGATTTTTCAGGACATTTTACGATGGTGGTGACAAATGCATGTAAATGATGCCTACACACAAGAATCCAAGGACAACCATGATCTTGCTCCTGGTCAAGTTGAAAACCAATTACCAGGTGATAATGATGACAACGTTGTTTGACATGGGAAGGACACATCCCGTTACAACATGAGGATGATGATAATGTGACTTAAGGATCGAGTTTTGCAGCAAGGCAAGAAACAAAGCCAAGGAATGTTTTGGATGATGCATTAAAATGCCTAGAAAGATTGTATGGATTGAGCTTGTTGCATTTGGAATGACTTGGATAGGACTAGATGGGATGATGGAAGGATGTTGGATTAAAATCCTTAGATGGTTGAAAAGGGAAAACCAAGGCATGTGATAGGTATAAAAGGATAATGGATTGATCTTTGGTAAAAGATACGATACATGAGGATTATTGGCTGGGAGAATAATCATTTGGTCTCCAAGGAAAATGTGTCATAGGGATAATTAAGGTATGAAGGTAATGAAATGATGTTTCATGGATAGGGTATGACCAAAGGATAGTCATGTTAGAAATTTTCCCAAAGCATGATTTATGTTTGTACCCTAGTCCTTATCAAGATCAAGGTAGGTGGAAAAATGGATGGGACCGATAGGGTTTAAATGGATAGATGGAAAGGTCATGACGAAGACATGGGAGATGAGACAACTTTCCCCCAAGTGTAAAGATCCACATAGATAATTTCTCTTACACATAACGCCTGTTTGCCAGGTTTTCATCATGGTACTTATCCAAAGCACCATAAAAATGGTTTTCACTATTTGGATGAAATTTTTCTCTTTACTATTTTCCAATTTTTTTGGTGTCACCAAGACGCCTGTTTGCCAAGTTTTCATCAGGGTAACAATTTTTGTTTTTTGTATTTTGTTGGATAGCCTTGATGCTTTATATGACCACTGACTATGTTGAAGCCTTTGACGGTGCCGATGTAGAGATTGGTGCCATGCCATGCCAATAATGACCTTTCTGAAGTAGTTTCCTTGTTAGGATGATAGCACTTGCATACAACTGATTGATGTCACTATGATCCTTGTTGATACTAGAGTTGGCCTTATCAAACTACGCACATCGCGATAGAGTGCCATTAGAGTCCTTACAATAAAGAGTTGCTGCCAAGATGTGATGGATTTGTGACATGGGATTTTTGGACTTTAGACGAGATGTTGGATTATGATGGATGATGGTAGACGTGGGGGGATTATTCAAAAGTTTAGATGAATTACTTTTTATTTTCCAAACTTGAGATGTTGGATGGTGGAGTTTGGAATTTTGATTGGGATAGCATTTGGAACCAGCACTTTTATATGCCTTGCTTGATAACCATTGTGAAGGAGGTGGACATTTATTATATGTGGGAGTCCTCTTTTCTTGTGGCTCCACATTTTGATTGACTTTTGGATTTGAAATATTTTCTTTGCTTCATCCATTTTTCTTTGGGATCCATTTTAACTTCATTTGTCCACTCAGATTTTTGAATGATTTGATGGTCTTTGACATTTGATTTTGAACTTTGGATTTGTAATAATTTTCTTTTTGTTGGTTCCAAATAGAAGGTTTATTCATGTTGGAATGTCGATTTATGGTGTGGATGGAAGGAGTTTTGGCAACAATCTTATGGTAAGAACCACTCATGGCCCCCATTTTGATGCTTATATCAGATAAAGTTTCCCCAATATCGAGGAGGTATCACTAACATCATTAGATTATCTAACTGATGAATAACCAAGCCCCTGATGTCTAGGATTTTCTTGAAGTTGTACTGGTTCTCGAATTCCTTGCTCATGTAGGCCTAGTCCTTTGCCTCGATACTGCATGTTTTGACAGATTCTGTTTGCAATGGGGTATTTTTTGTTTTGAAAACAAGATGTTAGCCCATCATTGTGTATGTAGACACTATTACTTGGAATCTTCTCTTCTGCAAGAAATCCTACTCTGACAAATATAGATGATGCTATCTAATAAGATGTTGTAGCTTCGTTAACATGTTGGATATATTTCTGATTAACATCTTTGGTTTGATTTTGTGAAACATTAGATTATGATTGTTCCTCAAAATATATCGGTGCTTCCATGTCGATGTAGAAACTGTCCTTAGGGTCATTATCATGGAGTCTAGTGAATTCAGCTATGGCTTGATCATTTGCAAATATGTCTAGAGTAGGAGACTCTTGTTCTAGAGTATGATCATCTATGTGTCCAAAGGAGGCAAGTGTCTCATTTTAGGAAATGGCGGTGTTCAAATTTTGGGTAGGATCAGCCTCAAATGTTTGATCATGAATGGTACAAAGGTCGATGAGCGGATCGTTTTGGATTTCTTGATCAATGGTAGTGTCTTGGTCAAAGATAGGTTTGTCTTGGATGACTTGATTAGGAATGAAATCTCGATCAAGGATAAATGTATTTTGGTTGCCATGATTATCTAGAAGGAATTCTTGGATAGACTTAAAGATAGGGTCGTGGGATGGACTACTTTGATCTTTACATGAAGGTGAAGCCATGATGTCATGCTTTGGACTTTCTTTTTGACATGTATCCTCAAGTGTAGGCGATGGGATGTGATTTTGGAGACCATGAATAAATGCATTCTCATGACTAAATGTAGGTTGGGATGGAGTGAGTAGGAATGGATTAGTGGATCATGGACTAGGATGGGATGTGGAGGCTTGGAATAGACTAGTGGGAGGTCGGTTTTCCTTGTCAAGGTTACAGTAAGGGTGATTAATGGATGTTTGTTGTGGATTAATGGAATGGATTGTGCTAAGAGACTCTTGATAATGAGGGTAGATGGATGGAAGACTAGAATTTATGGGTTTTTGATAAGAGGCATATGTGGTTAGTTGACCATGGGTTGAAGTTGATTGGGATTTGGATTGGATAAATTTTCTTTTGAAGTCTATGGCTTGTTGGTATTGGCCCATGCAGAGTAATTGGTATTCAACTTGACTAGCAAGCATATCAAGGTGAACGAAAGACATGGTGGTGGATGGTAATGAAAATGATATGGAATTATGTCTATGTTTTTGGATTTTCTGATAATAGTGGATGTTGCTAAAAATTAAGGACTTCTAAAATGACGTATACTAGGATGATGTAGGATGATGTATGCTAGGATGGACAGTATGCAAAATCTCGAATAGACTATGATGGAAAATGATTCCAAAATAGGGATAACCTACCACCTATGGAGTAAATGCATGCAAAGATTTGTGTTTGACCAAGGAACCTAATTGTAGGACAAGGAAAGTTGACAAGGTGAATTTTCCAAACTAGACTATTGAGCTGAAAAGTTCACTAATAGGACTAAAGTGACTAGGTTTAATGATGAGGACAAATCAAGACATGAACGTATCCAATGATGCGGAAAGTTTTTCTATTCTGCTATATGCATGTAACTTAGGATGATGATGACTATGACATATATGACACCTAGTAATGCAAGGTTTTGAGCAAATTTTCAAGTTTTGTCCAAGGTTGATCTTCAGAAACATAAGTGAAAATGACAGTGATGTTTTAGATGCAGTTTGCGATTTTTGAAGTTTTCTGTTGACAGTCAAATGCGGTTCACCTAACAGTTGCGGTTCAAATATTGACAAATGTGGTTTTCCAATATGCATGCGGTGTTTACCTAAAAACCTAGTTTCAGTGTTTTGATAGACAGTTGCGGCTTTTCTGGACAGATGCGGTTTTTGATCTGATAGATGCGACTTCTGGACTCAAATGCGGGTAGAATTATGGACTGTAAAATACCTAAATCTCTGATAGACACATGTGGTGCTAAGTGTAACAAATGTGGTTTTCTTGACACATGCGACTCGTAATTTGACAGTTGCGGTTTGATATATCCAGACTGTAAAAATGAATTTTCTGACAGCTAGATGCGGTGTTTTCCTTAACAGATGCAATTCTCTAAGACACATGCGGCATTTGAACTGACAAATGTGACTCAATTTTCTGACAATTGAAATTTTCTCGAAAGTTGTTTTTGATGACTCAGTTTGTTGATCACAATTTTGACGAATACAACAGAGAACAAACACATCAATCATGTATTTTCAGTTTGTGATAAAAGACTTGTTTAAGACTCAAAAAACATTTACAACCTAGGCTTTTTGGACAATACTTGTTGAGTTCTTACTTGGATTTCTCCAGCTATGCATATTTAGGGCGAATGACTAGTAGCTTGACCCCACTGGCTCCCCTCCATGACACTCACTTATACGGGGCAGCCAAGCTATTGTACCCATGAAAATCCCATGGCATACATTTCATTTCCACACATAAACCGTAAGAATGTAAGACGGCTTCACAAGGCTGACCCTGTTGTGCCAACAAGTAGGTAGGATTTTGGTAACTCTACAACAAGGTGTTTAATAAGGGCATTCCATTCGTGGGACACTATCCAACGTCGGCGAGAATCCATTTTTGTCCATCTCGTCGGAATAGTGCGCATGATTCTTGGGCTTTCCCCAAGAATCCACTTTTATATACTGGATGGAAGTCGCTTGGCTTTAGCGTGCTACTAGTTTGAGTCATCTTGGGGTGAGTACTTTTTCCCACCAAGACAGGCCCAAGTTCTAGAGTTAGCAACCGTTTCTCTTACACCCAGGATCACATGAATGCACAAGGGGAGCGGATACTTCGGTGTACCAAATTGTAAGGGTGACAAATATGTGTAACGCACCAGACAAAGAAGACAATGGTTTTTTTTAATCCAATCGACAATTTTCTATCTACCAAACAAAAAATTCTTTTTAATCTCAACGATAATTGTCTATCTACCAAACAAAAGCTTGCTAAATAAATAAATACATAGGCATTAGGTCCTACATGAAAATTTATCAGTAGTTTTGGTTTTGTTATTGTCTTTTATGCTTCGTCCTGCAAACACTATGTTATTCCACCTTAACACAACTATAAACAACCATTAGCGAAAATCAAAACAACTTAGAAAGCGAAAATGGAGATATGAATGTACGGAAATCAATAATAAAATTAAAAAAAATGGAAAAGTTTTACCAGCCAGATGCGGCTTTTAGAGCCACAGATGTGGTTCAACTCTGACAGGTGGATGCGGTTCGTGAATTTTGTTGATAGGCGGATGTTGTTCGCGAACTTTGTTGACAAGCGGATGCAGTTTTTGACCTTTTGGATGCGGCTCTATTTTTAGTAGATGCAGCTCATGATACAGATGCATCATTTTTCTGAATAGATGTGTTGTGCTGTACAGAAACCTGCAAAAAAATAGAAAATAGAAAATGGAAAAACAGAAAAATGAAAAGAAAAAAGATGTGCAGATTTTGAAGCGTGTTCACGTTGGGTTCACCAAATGTAAGATCTAGATTTGAAGAATGAAGTTGTAAGATTGAACTGATAGCTAACAGTTGCACAAATTCGAATGATTAATTCTAAACTAACAATCTAAATCAAAAACAACAAAGAACGAAGAAATAAACAATGAATAAACTAACAAATAACTTAGAAAGCTCTCACCAAATATGCATTCACCCCTTCGAATTATCTCGATTGCTCTTCTCCATTTTTCCTTTTCATTATTCTTGCCCTCAGATTTTTGTGTTTGATGTAAGCATAACTTTGTCGAGTGTCTAAGAAAAATATCGAAGAATAGTCTCTTCTCAAAAGTGTATGATTTTGGGAGTAATGATTTCGGGAGGAGGAATAATGATAATGACAGGCCATTTTATAGATTTTAGGTTTTTGAATGATTGGATCAGATTGAAAGAGAGATCGATGGATGAGATTAATGAATGTCATGCGATGTGAGTTGTGTGTCAGATAGAACGTGAGTTAGAACACGAGTTCAGGAATGACTAAAATAGAACAAGATCTTAATCTTCAGTTAAGAATCTTCGAAAATAGAAGAAATAGACTTTGTATGTCAAATACAAAGTTAGAAGTTGAAGAATAACGCATTCGAATGAAAACTTGAGTTAATCAATCAAATAAAGATATTTAATTAATAAAAGCATTCATGCACATGAGTTAGAACTAGTTAATCAACTAGTTGCAACAGAGAGTCTTCCTGCAGAGATAATCAGTAGTTGAATTCAGAGATAATTGGAGAACTAAAAATAGATCTCTAGTCAGAAGATAAGTGGACGGCTAGATAACTGATTGACAGAGGAATGTGACATAAATGATCTAAATGTGAATTAAATGTTAATTTAATTCAACATTTGAAAATGAAGGATTTTGATTAAATAAATAAAGATAATTTATTTAATTTGACTTTTGAAAAGGATAATGTGAATAATTAAATAATAAATATTTAATTATGGGTAAAGGGGGTTAAATTGAATAATTAAATAAAGATATTTAATTATAGTTGGAAAAGTATGATAAAAGGGGTAATTAAATAATAAATTATTTAATTGATAGATAAAGGGGGAAAGAATTAATTAGTTTGCAACATAATTAAATAAATATGATTTATTTAATTAATCAAGTTGAATAAAGGTCATTAATGAATTAGTGAATTAATTAAAAAAGGGTATTTAATTAATAGAGGAAATATGTGTTAGAAAAGGTAATTAAATAATTGACATTATTTAATCAAGACCACAGACTATAGAAAATTACGTCAAATGTGTACTCGCAGGCCTAGACCAATTTTCGGTATCTACATGTACAATCTGTACATGGGATCATTATCTCCTACAAACCTCAATGGTACAACAAACGTGAGTTTTCCTAATCTAAATTTTGGAACACCATTCTCAATGGTAGATTTAAATCAAAGTCAAAACTTACAAATATATCAACCAAACAATCAAGGCATGAGCCTTCCCCCTTTACCAACCATCAATCAACCGAATCCGAGCAACACCCCCTTCATAAGTCAAAGCATCATGTCAAATCCTCCCATTTTTTCATCGATATCGCAACAACCGATGGCAACCATTCAAACAACCCCAACAATCAACACCATTCCCAATCCACCACCACCACCATCAAAACACAACATGACAAATTCATTCTCCATCATGTTGCAAGCTGCTCAACAAGCTGCTTGCCAAAAGGCACTCCAAAACAAACAAGCTACACAACTAACTGCTCAACAAGAACAAGCAGCTCAAGTATCCCAACAATCTCAAACCCAACACTAGGCTCGACAGGCACAAGCACAATTCTGGGCACTATTGCAAGCAATCCATCAACAAGTAGCACAACAACAAGCCCAACAAAAAGCATTGTTGGCACAACAACAACAAGACCAACAAAAAACGTTGTTGGATCAGCAACAAACATAGGCCTTACTCCGACGGAAAATCTTGCAACAGATTTCCACCACAATTATTGAAAATAATGACCAAGATCTATCCATTGATGAACACCTTGAAGATGTTTTCACCTCATCCAATGATCAATTCAACATACATCAAGAGCCATTTTTTAGTCATGATCAAGACCCCTCCTACAAAGATCTATTTCAAGGAGTGTTGATGTTATTTGATCCTATTGACATAAACCAAGATCCATCCACCAATGATCATGTTGAAAATGTCTCTACATCACCTAATGAGTTAGAGGACATATCTCAAGAACTTATTCCAAAGCATGATCAACATCTTTTACCAAGGTCTAGCAATGATCCTTTCCAAAACATATGGACATCCTTTGACCTCATGAAATTTGAGAAACTACCTATGCCTAATAAAGATGTCCAAGAACCCTTTACAAGCAATCCATTCTTTGAAATTGACCCATGTCAAGAACGTGATCCAAATCATGTCGAAAGAAATTCTGAAATCATTCGAGATCAAGAATTTGCATCTCCAAGCTACTAGAATGATATCATGGACACTCTCCTATCTATACGACATGATCACATCCACATAGCACATACTCCTCCATCTACCCATGAGATGCTTTCCTTGGATGGACACATAGATGATCTTCATTCAAAATAGGATTCCTTTACTCCTGACATTATTACACAAAAAAAGCAGGTTATTGATTCCTACAATCAAACTGAATTGTCAACATCAGGATCAGACATATCCCAAATTCAGGCTGAGGACATCATGTATGAATATATCCAACATTATCCACTCAAGGAAACAGGTCAGAATGAACAGGATATTCCAGAGTCAACAAAGCAGCAAATTGGAATGACGTCATTTACAATGGTCATTTGTCAGAGAATGCATTCTGAACAAGACACCTCAAAACAAGGAGAATCAAAGAACAAAGGTGCTACTATCACCATACTGGGGGCAACTTCATCTCAAGCAAATGTCAACATAGGGGGCATGAAGGATCCTTATGATGAAACCAATTCCAATACTACAACCCGCAATGTCACGAATCTTCATGCACCCATCACCTCATCTACAAATTGGGACCAACGTCAAAAGAAAGATTTGAATTGAAGCATGAATAACGTTATCAAAGTAAAATAAGCTAAGAAGCATATTGGACAAATCAAATACACTTGGATACCAAAGAATACAAAGAAAGATGATCCTTATCAAACTCCATCAGTCAAAGAAACTATGGGGCACAATAAAGAAGGGAAAAATATCCAACAAAGATGTCCACAAAGGAAAAAGAAAGCTTTTCAAGAAACATACAAAGTGTATCAAGCAGTTGGTCTTAATTTCATGCACACTTCCATATCCACCCATTATTGCTCATCTTCCCAAGTTTGGAGAGTCAAAGGTTCCAAACTGTCGACCAATCCATCTTTTATTTCTAAAAACACTCCATCCATGCCTCCACACATGATATCCAATTCTCACACTGACCATGTATTGGTAGCGACCCTTCATCATAAGGATTTAGAAGGCACTCTATTGTGATGTGCACACAAATACAAAGTTAACCCCAGTATCTGCAAAGCAGATCAAGAATCTCAAAGTTGCATACAAGTGCACGTATCTTGGAAAGGAAACTTCTTCAAATAGGATATCGATGGCACATTATGACAGAAGCATCTACATCATCACCACTAGGTTGTCCAACATCAGCTTAAAATCTCACAAAAAATACAAAAAAATCAAAAAATATAAAAATTAGAAAAAATTAGAAAAATGATTGAAAATAGTAAAGAAAAAAATCGTCCTCTAGTGAAAACCACTACGGTGGCGCTTTGGATAGGTACCATGATGAAAACCTAGAAAATAGGCGTCATGTGTAGAATCGAGCATCTACATACGCCATTTCAGGAGAAAGCATCTTATCACATCCATAATAAATCTAATATTCCAGTCGTATCATCCATTCATCCATGAACCATTTATCGAATCCATTTTCATCCATCTGCATCCATACTCCAAGGTATCTTAATCTTGATGAAAGTTTGGTGCACACTTTACACTTTCTTATGGTAAACATCTTGACATGGATCATTTTCATTGATCCTATCTTACTGAACGTTGTATGAGCCTTGAAGCATTATCTGAATGAGCGTTCCTCTATTCGAACACCCTATCTTGTCACAAGATAATCCTTGGCATCCTTTGCATGCTTACCATATCTATCTATACATCTATCCAAGAATCCACCTGTGGCCTTTCAAACATTGCTAGACACTGGGGGCAGATCTATTTACATCTTGCTTCAAGAATAAATCTTGATATATATCCTCTAGCTTATGTGGTGATCCGAACATTGGAAAACATGAAATCAAATTGGTTAAAACATTTGTAAGCACCAAGTCAAATCACTAGCCTATGGTATATTTTGACAAGACGATGTTCCTTATCAAGATTTACCTTTTGTCGAACATCAAGCTGAACAATCAATATCAGTTGCATCTAATGTGTACGACAGCGTCACATCAAATCATCAAAATAATTTTGTTCCTAATCAAGCTTCATCAATCTTGATCAATCGAATCCAATCAATCATCGCCTTGTTTGACTTAACATACTTAGTCAAACTATCATCTTGTGCATGAGTTTACTCTAGAATAATACAACTTCCTTGGGTTTACAAGTGCATTATCATCTTATTTGACTTAACACACTTGGTCAAATTATCCAATCCATTATCACCTTGTTTGACTTAGAACACTTAGTCAAACCATCCTCTTCTATACAAGTTTACTCTAGGATAACACAACTTCCTGGAATTTACAAGTGCATTATCACTTTTGTTTGACTTAACACACTTAGTCAAACTATCAGTCAATTCGATCGATCAACATTAAGTTTGGTTTTCAACAAAATACCAAAATAGAGCACTAATATCATCACATATCCAAATTGTCAAAATCATGCGAAAATATTCAAAAACATTCAAATTCATCAAAAAAATCCAAAAACATGTCAAAAAACCTTGGAAAATCTTCAAAAAAGTTCCATCATTGAGTCTTGTCAGTCTTCCACCTTGTCTGAACTAAGTTGTCTCTGAGCTTGAACGTAGGCAAGGTTGATCTTTGATCATCCCCCGAGACATCTTAGGTTAGTCCTTTAGGCATCTGTCGCATTGGCAATCCGTTTTCCCATCTAGTTTACATATTAGGTCAGTCCTTTAGGCGTCCATCGCATTGGCAATCCGTTTGCCCATCTAGTTTACATTTTAGGTCAATCTTTTAGGCATCTGTTGCATTGGTAATCCATTTTCCCATTTAGTTTACATTTTAGGTCAATCCTTTAGGCATTTGTCACATCAGCAATCCATTTGCCCATCTTTTCCACGTTTAGGTCAGTCCTTAGGCGTCCATCGCAATAAAATGGCAACCCGTTTGCCCATCTATCTTATCTCTGAGTCAGTCTGTCGTCAGTCGAACTATGTGTTCTCTATGTGTATAATGTAGGCAAGGCTAATCTATGGATCAGCTCCCGAGACCCCTAGGATAGGTCTTTAAGTCAGCCTCTTCGTCATAAACCTCAAAAATACCAAAAACATTTGCAAAACATCTCAAAATACAAAAAACAACCTCAAAATATCATAAAAATCCAAAATGGTGCATCCATCTCATCTCGCTTTCACCCGTGCTTGTCATCACTCATAATAAAATCAATCATCACTTTCACCCTTTGGTGAGTCAGTCAGAAGCAAGTCTAGCAAGTTCAAAAGTGAACACTCTAATCATCAGAGTCTTGAAAGTCTAAGTCAGTAAGCAAGCAAGTTGATCAACTCAGAATGTCAATAGCTTATCATCCAAATCAGTCTCATCAAAACCCTAATCAAAACATGTCCTAGGATGAAGCTTTCCTGCGATGGACATAAGTGTTAGGTACCTCACAGTAGTTTAGTCTTGGCTAGCAGTATGAAAAACATTAGCTTGTTTGGTTGCTTTATTTGGTCTTTAATCGGCTTATCTTATTTTGTGCTCATTCCAACGACCTCTTGATGATGCCTAAACAAAACAGGTTTAGAGAGAAAGGAATGGGGTAGAGATCGTTGTCTCTTTTATTTACTATGCTTGTGGGATACACTTGTAAAATAACCTAGTCATATGTGCTTTGTTTGGTTTGCGGGGAGGATGTTTTAGATATCTTGCTGACCACATAGGAAGGCTTTCTTTCTTGTGTTTTGGACCGAGATGTTTAGAATGTTTGAACCACATCCTGAATGAAGTATGCATGCTAAGTGTGAACAAAAATACTCCTATCTGATTGTCAAGTCAAAGTCCATCACACTAGGTACCACACCATCCTGGTCCTTTATACCTTGATGCATCGTACCTATATGTGTTATAAAACATAAAGTAATTGGCCCTTTGAAAATCCCAACTCCTGGTAAGCAAATCATCATCAATCAACCTTTGAAAATCCCAACTCCTAGTAAGCAAATCATCATCAATCATCATTTTGTGTGGATCTTCCTTCCATTCTTCTCATTCTTCTATCTTTACTAACATTTCTATCTAAAATTAGTGTGTCGCATCAAGTTATACACGAGACTACCCATAGTTGATGACTGTCTATGTATCATCAGATTTGTCTACAACAAAGAATCATCATTTTGATCAATAGGACCACTCCTCTCGCATTTTATCGCGATATCGATTAGAAAATTAGCATTTCCATTCGATCTCTCGAGGGGGTAGTATACCAGCGTAATCCTTCTCGCTGGGGCAATAGTGGGACATCTAAAAAAATTGAGAAAATTTGAACTTTGATCACAACAATTTATTCTTTGAATCAATGCAACAAGTACATTGCTTCAAAGAGGGGCAAAATGTAGACATGAAAAATGTACAATTTCGGTTCGGCACACTTGATCCTAACTACTAACAACATTTCCTCCTAAATCATACTCTCAACATTTCATCATATTCTATCTCTTAATTTAATGAATCATTATTCATTTGAGTAAATTATTTCTCCTCCAGCAATTAAATTAATCAATTTAATTTAATTAACCTTACATTTCTGTTTGATTAAATAAATCATTTTATTTGATTAAATTCTCTAAAGTCCTCTTATTAAATTAAATACATTAAACCTTATTTGATTTAATCTAACATTATTCTCCTTGGTTAAATAAATCAAAATCATTTATTTAGTTAATCATTTCTTCTCAATTCTGATTTAAATTAATTCATCTATTTAAATCAAAATTGTCAAATCATCTAAGTCCTTCATTAAATTAATCAAATCCTTGATTAAGTTAATCCTTCACACTAAAATCCTCTAGAGAATGCAACTTGCACAATAAATCAATTACTTTGATTTATTTAATTCTCTATTTTCCCTCACATGGCATCAAAAGGGAATATTCCCTCATTTTTGAATTCAAAAAGTCCAAGTGGATTTGTACATCCAACAAGGCATTCACTCCTCTTACATGTCCTTGTGCATTGAGCCAAGTGACATTTATTTCATTCATTTTTCCCTCTCACATGTCATTTCTCAAATTTGAAATTCCACCTAATTGCATTTATTGACACTTTGGCCAAAATATGCACAACCTTCAATCATTCACATCTTGACAAGTTGCACTTGGCCATTGGATGTTGAATGATCCCACATTACTTGTTTTCACTCTTTTTTCTAGTTTAGAAATCTATAAATTGGAGGCTTCTCTCTTCATTATTCATCCACAACTTTGAGTAAACTTACTATGCTCAAACTCATCTTCATTCTATAGATATCATGCAAGGTTACTCTCTTAAATTGAGAGCTAATCTTGTTCATTCCATTCAAATAGATAATCTCACCATCAAAAATCATCAAGCTTACAAAAAGGAATTGGGAAAGGGATGATTTCGACACACCAATCAGAACCAATTCCCCCATGGGATTGATAGTTGTTCATTAGAATAGGATTTGTTTGCTTCCATTTATATTATGCTTCACTTGTTTTCCTATTTTAATGTTACAATCTAATTTCATGGGGAACCTTGGTTGTCTCTTGCATTTGATCTAACATTATACTATTGTTTGTTTTGTTATGTGCAGGATATCGAAATCTCAGTTCACAAATATAGTCACATTTTTGTGAAGAAAAAATCTATTTCTCTCCTTCTCCCTCTCTCCATATCTCTCCTCCCAAGGAAAATATAACCTTAAGGGTTGAAAATGACCTTGAAAATAGATACAAACACATGATCACATTATAGCACACTTGTGTTATAACACACTTTCTTTTGTGTGAAGAAAAATATATTTCTCATTCTCCCTGTATCTTCATCTCTCCATGTCTCCCCCTCTCTCTCTTTAGAGACCTCTATATCTATATCTATACTTTCTCTCTATCTCTCTTACTCTTTAGATCTATCACTCCCTCCCTCCATATCTATATGATCTACCTATCTCTCCTTTTCTTCCCATATTTCCCTATCTCCTCTTTCTCTTTCCCTCTCTCAATCTCTAATTTCCTATCTCTAATTCTCTTTATCGCATCCCTTCTCTCTATTTATCTCCCTTTCTCTCTCTCTCTCTATATATATATATCCCCTCTCCCACTCTCTATATATTGAGTTATATCTCCCCCTCTTACCCTATCCTTCCTCTCTCCCTCGCTCCCTCCCTCCCCCTCTCTATCTCTACCTCTCTCTTTTTCCATATTCCTCTCTCTCTCTCTCCATCTCTTTTTTTCTATATCTAGAACTATCTAACCCCACCTCTCTCTTCCTCCATCCCTAATTTCCATCCTCTCTCCCTCCCTATCTCCCCCTCTTTATCTATACCTATTAGAACATAATGTTAATAAGAGTCATACCATTATAACATTTATATAATGTTCTAATATAAGGTTATTAAACCTTAGATATTATATGCTTTATTAAGCATATTCTATTTGAAATTATTATAGTCTAATAACTATTAAATTATTAATTATTTATTAATGGTTGTTTTGAAAATTAGTGTTGTTAATACCAATTTAAGGTATTATACCACCCTTTCTCCTCTATTTAAGGAGTTTCCCTCTCATTTGAGAGGGGGAGAATTTAGAGATTTTATAGTGAATTATATCACTATACACATGAGGTATTATTGGCCATCTGGAAGTATGTAGAGAAGTTTCCCCAAGTTTGATCTTGTAGACATGTAAAATTGACCTAACACCTATCACACATACTAAATGATATTTTCACATCATCGACATCATTATCATCAAACACCACTGTATTTCACATCTATTACATAAAAAACCCTAAATTCCTCTATTAATTGAATAATATGACAATATTTAATTAATTCATGTTTTCATCATTTTTGACTAATTCAATAAACTCCATTTATTTAATAAAGTCCTAAAACCCTATTTCTGCTATTAATTGAATAATACGACATTATTTAATTAATTCGCATTTCATCAATTTCGACCAATTAAATAAATTACATTTATTTAATAAAGTCCTAATTTAACTTTATTCTGCCCTGATTGGTTAAATAACACCAATTATTTAATTACGTCACTAAATCACTTTATTCCCAGGCTAAGTCTATTGAATTATTAAATCATAATAATTTAATTAACTCACTTTCCCTCCAAATTTGAATAATTTGAATAAACTATTCAAAAAATTATCAAAAATCAAATCAAACTAATACAACTTTGTTTGCAAAAGTCAAACTTGATTTGCACATTCAAATCCAAAATGAATGAATGAATTAATCATTCTCAACCACTTTCCTGATTGAGTAAATTATGATCCCCTGATTTTTGAATCTAATTCTTAACTTATCAATCTAATTCCTAACAAATCAATCTATTTCTTCAATCACACAAATTGTGTAATCTATTTTGCATAGATTATTCATGTCTAAATCCTCTCAACGACCTTCAATCATCAAGCATGATTCAACATTGTTTAATCTTGATCTTCCATTTCAAATCACAATTTCTATATAACAAACCTCTTTCCTCACAAAAAAGGATCAAAGAATCAACATCATTTGCACAACAAAGAAGTGTCAATATTCCTAATCACCATTAACATAGCTTCAACATTTCTTCGATCAACCAACACGCAATGCGTCAAAATCTTCTTGCACACAACAATGGAGGCTTTGCAGTGATATGAACAATCTGACATCATGCGAACACACTCCAACATGGGATGGTAACCTTTTTCTTTTGCTTTGAATTTCATTGTGATAATCATAGGATTTCAATTGTGTTTTCAATAGCTTGAAAATTCATTTCATGAGTGAAGGAATAGATCTAGGATTTAGTGTTTTTGATTTAGATTAGATTCTATTTCATTTTTAGTTCTATGATTCCCCCCCTCACACAGATCTATATTATAATAGACCATTTTTGTAAGTGTTTTAGAAAAACTGATGTTTTATGGGGTTCTTTTACCTAAAAAGGTTTTCCCCGTGTATATCTTGTATAATGTTTAAACTCTACGATTGTATATTTCTCATTTTATTTATTTTATAATTTGTTTTAAATGATTAGTATCCTAATTTCCTAATTTCTAACATGGTATTATAGCAGTTTAGGTTATATTAATAATTTTTACAAGTTATTCTAGAAGCTATGAATAACTTGATGAGAAACATCTTGATGCTCAACAACACGTGTAAGGAATTTTTTATAATTAATATAATTTTCCTTATCTATTATTTTAAAATTAATTATTTTATTTTATTTTCTAATTTTTGATGGTGTAGATGTTTTGTAATCACACTTAGTAGCCCAATTTGTCTTGGGTAAAACTACATACATAACTAGAAATTGTAGCCTATTCCTTATAAGTTTCACCACAATAAGCTTGTAGAATATTCTCATATTAATAGGCCATTGTTCCATGTTAAATATATCATGGAGCATTTATCTATCTTTGATCTCTTTATGGCCTTTTTTTTTTTTGCAAAGGTAGCTTATGGATGTATGAAAAGAGATATGATCTAGGGATCATCAAAAGGGCCATTTAAAAACATGAAATAGCATCTGTCAATACAACTATAAGGGGACATTAAGATAAACATTTATCTATGATTCATATTCCTTTTTTATTAAATATTTACAATCATCTTCTAAATTATGTACTAATTAAAGATATCAAGTTTCCACAATCCATAATGCTATTCAAATTTAGTTTCTGGTTTTGATTGTGTAAAATTTTTTATATCGACGTTTCAGATCACACTCCGTGATCCATCATCAGGATAAGAGAGCCGAGAGAGAGAGAAATGAATTGTTGTAGACCAACACTAGCTAAAAAGAGAGGAGAGGGAGGAGATGCACAAGATTCGAGGAAAATAATAAACTAATAAATATACATATATATACAACAGTAAATATAAATATAAAACAAAATATATAAATATAAAACATAATCAATCATAATAAATGAAAAGGAGAAAAAAAAATTCAAAGAGATCTATTTCAGGGAGTAGCCTATAATTATATTAAAATATATAGAAATAAAAGACAATTGTGAATTATATATATATAAAGAACAAGGTTCAAGGAAACTAATAAAATAATAAATATAAATAAGAAACTAAAAGATGATATAAATATATAAAGTTAACTATATATACATAATTCATAGAATTATGTATATATATAAAACCAAAAATGAATTATATCAACGTATAATCATAGAAAACCATAAAATTAACAATAAAAAGATAAAATAAATATAAAAAGAATAAATAAAAATGAGTTTAGACAAAACCTAAAACCAAAATAATTTAAATGAAATATGAGAACAAGATAGCATAGAATAATCTGAATCAAAGAAAATAAATAGAAGCCAAAGGTTTATAAAGGAAAGAAAAATATTAAAAATAATCTAAAGAAAACTAATGATAAAATAGAAATGAAAGGAAATTGTAAAAACTTAAAATGTATCCCAAACCTTTTCTAAATACAACTACAATTGACTTTAGTAGGGTGACAAGCTATATGGATATAAATTTTTCTATTAATTTCCTAGAAACTAATTGACAAATGTATCCCAAACCTTTTCTAAATACAACTACAATTGACTTTAGTAGGGTGACAAGCTATATGGATATAAAATTTTCTATTAATTTCCTGGATACACCACATTATCTTCATATTCACCTATAGAAAAAATTGCTATAGATTACAATTCAAAAGAGGTATAGATCTATAAATGCTTAATTGTCTTTAATTATAAGAAAATTCAAAAACATGAACTAGAGATAATTTAATTTTTAAACTTCAAGCCTATCCCTAAATCTATTAAAACCTCTATCTTCTTTACTATACATTGATAATTTCTATCACATGATAAAACATGTATTTGCATATATAATATATATCCTATTAAAACATATATATTTAAACCCAATCACAATTCACACTTTATTGTATACTTGATATGATAATTGATGTCTTCTTATAGACTACTATGAATGGTGAAGCATACATATGCTTGTCCAAAGATTTTATCAATTGTATATAGACTATGAGCCATCACTAAAATTTATCATTTCTAACATATTAAGACCTCTTGTGTTAAATGGCATGTCTCTAATGGTGACTTTTCATTTGTGTGTATATGTTAAGCATGGCATGTGACATATGGTTATATTCTTTGACACATGGAGGATGAATTGGAGGAAATTTATGTTTCACAAGTATTCATGGAGACTCTACAAGTGTATTTTAATTTTTTATTTATTGAATAATACATTGACCTTGTGGATGATTTTAGAGGTTGGGTTTCCTCTCTTAAGTTTTTCCTAAGGTATATCTTGTATAATATTATGGTATGTCTTTGATATTTGCATTATGGTTATTCTATCAGCTTGTATGAATTCTTTTATCTCATGGGGTGATGTAGGAAATGGTTTGATCAACCTTGTATAATATTTTATTAAAAATGAGAGATATTAGTAAGAATGGAAAAAAAAAAAGATAAACAACCTCCCTTAAATCTAATGGGGGGATATGTATTTATAATAGGATAAATAATAGAAATGGTGAGCTTGATTCAGACATAATAGAGGAGTGATTGGTAAATTACAAAATAAAAATTGGGATATCATAGAAAATTGATTAGGAGATTTAAAAATTCTAATTGAGAGTCAAGGGGAGAGGAGAATTAGTCAAAGGGAGTAGTAGTTTACTAACAACTAGAGAGAACTCTTAATGAAAATTGAAAATGGAAACTTAAATTGGTCATAATTAAAATTAATAATGCAAAACAAAAGATAAAATGGTGGCCCCTTCAAGAATAAGGTTACCTATTTTATGAGGGAAGGTTTCCTAGTTAGTCTTAGGATATATTGGATGACCCTCTACTTGAGGATTTGTAAAAGAAAATATGAACATGCATGAAGACTTGAGACTCATTTTGGGGCTTGAACAAGATGGTAAAAATGGATAAATAGGTTAGGGAAAGGATCATCAAGCATGAAACTGATGAGAGAAAATGTAATTCATGACTTCATAGGTTATGTGTTCGATTTCCAAACCATCATCAGAGTGTCATTTCAATCTATATAAACTTGAGCACTTACATGTACACCAAAATTGTTGGAGTTGATGGTGAACCCCATAGCTCCTAGAAATCACCTACAAGAAATTACCTATAAAAAAAAGAGAGAGAAAGGAAGATGGATTTTCTCAACAACTTGAGAATTGTATTGCTGCAATAACCTAAATGAATATAATTGTACAAATGAATGGTTATAAAAGAAGAAAGAAACCTAGATGAAATTGTATGTGAGGATTAGGTTAGATCGTTAAAAGTGTCCTAATATTATTCTTTGAGACAACATGAACTAAAATTGGCTCAATCTAATAATGAAAAATCACTTTTATGTTTAGCTTAAGTGTAATAAAGTAAAGGGGTCCTAATGATTAATTAATTATTAGGTGATTTTCCTAAATAATCCAACACTCCCCCTTAAGATCAAATTAGGGAGAAGATAAAAAACTAATAATGAATGCAATGTTGGATACATGGATGGGTCCTGGCTACAAGGCCTAATGAGGTACCCATGTACAAAAAACTAAATCTTTTATAACTAGAGAAAAGGAGAAAAGCACCTGAGAAAAAAATCCTCTCCAAAAGAGAAAATAAAATAAATGCACTAGTGAAAGAAGGATAGAATGAGGGTTCAATCTAACACCCCAAGGAATACTTCTAAAACACAATTACAATGAATGTACCCCCAATAGGAGATAAAAATGAGGATACAAATCCTCCCATAATGAAATAGCTCTTGTACCAATGATGAAAGGTTGAATACAAAACATGATCTACTACCTGCAAAAAAAAATTCTCCCCTTAGGAAGAAACATATTTTTGGTGATTAGAGAAGTCATTCTCATAAGATGGATGATGAGGAATCCAAATCCAAATGATGTGTTTCTAGTGTATACATAGTAGAATGAGATGATGTCAATCCAGGACCTTGTGAAGACTAATGTAGAACAATATCTAAAGACAATGATGATGGGTCAACAATAGTAATATAGTTTTCATGAAAGAGGAGATGAATTTCCTTAATATAATGCTCTATATTTGCAATATGAGACTCCAAAAACAAGGATGATATGTATGCAAGATATTAATTGCAAGTAGTTATGTTTGGAAGAAGATGGGTTTCCTATTTCATTGAACCAATAGGGGCCAAGGATGTGGTTATTCCAAGTTAATCAAGAAAAAACAAGAGGAGATTGTGTCACGATATGAAGAGTTGGAACATGAAGACAAGTATCTATTGAATACCCAAAATATTGAGGAGGGGGTGTGCATCGGTATTCTATTAAACCATTCAATTATTAAACATCCAATCACCAAAGCATATTCAAATTTAATAAAGAAATATAGCATGAAACATTAATAACACAACATAACACATGAACACCAAGATTTTTGCATGGAAAACCCAAAATGGGAAAAAATAGGGTAAGGGTTAGCTCATAATATATTATAACTAGTAATAGCATAATTATAGAATTTCTCACTACAGATGGACTCAATGCCCACATAGAAAAAGATAAAAGAGAAATTGTGGCTCATATCCTATTTTGAACTATTGCAATTGCATCTATCATATGCATGAAATACAGCTCCAATGAAGCCCAATAAATTGACTTTACACACTTCCTCTTATTATGATTTAACACTATGCTTTCCTTTGCTTTCGCATCACTTCAATATTCTACTCAACATTCACAACTTAAATTCACACTTCCTTGATAACATTCACATATAGGATTTTTACATTACACATTACATACTCATGTCATACATCAAAAAATTGAAAGATATCTAACCTATATGTCCACATCAACTCTAACATCAATTAGGTCGGCCTAATTAGATGTAAAACCTAAAATATAACTTGTTAGATCTAAACCCTTCATACATATCTCCTGCAAAGATTCAATCCTCAAAATAACATAAAATAGGTTGGAATGTACCTATAATAGATCCAACATAATACCGTAATACTCATTTATCCTTCACATACCTTCAAACGTATTAGGTCAAAACGACATCTGACCAAATAACAAAATTATTCAACTATATATCCACATGCAAACAAATGGACCTCAAAACTCAATGCAAACTGGAATTCCTATACAAATTCCATCTATTAACATCTCCTCAAATCAACAAAGCCAAAAACTTGTTCATGAAGAAGTGTGAACTCTCCCACACAAATGCACTGAACAAAGAATAACTGTAATTTACCCTATACCAACTTTTGTTACTCATATCTTTCAATCCAATAGCCAAAACATGATGGAAATTTCGGATCAGATACATATAACATCTAGAAAAATAATGTTATAAGTGTAGAGTGTAAAATTTTATTTGCATACCAGTGTGGACCTAAAAATTGAAGCACTGTTACCCAGAGTTAACAGAGTTGACACTTAGTCAATTTTTTATTACAAAAAACTTTGTTGGACCAAACCACTTTACAAAATTGCCTTCCAAAAACTATTAGAACCAACCCAAATGATTCACATCATGATCTTCATATCCAGATAAAATGTTGAAATCAATGATAACACTACAATCCTCATGTTTCCAGCAACAAAATCAATGAAAAACTTCTCATTATGTCAACAATCTCCCCCTTTGTCATTGATGGAAACATGCCAAGAATCTCCAAAACATTCTCCTTCTTTGAAATCAAGGGAAAAGGGTGCCTATAAAACTATGTTGTCTTTCAATAGAACCCCCCTTGAGAAATGTAAGCATATATACAAAATAAAAGATTAGATTGACTCCCCCCAAGTCATGTACTAGAGCAAAAACCAAAAAATTGTACTAGAAAAATTATCTATATTGTTGAATAACAAGACAACTGAGAGGGGGTGAATTAGTTGTAAGAAATTGAAACATCAAAATACTCAATAGTAACCAAATCCACATGCATTCACTAAACCCTTATTCTATTAATGTGATTAATCATGAAATGGAAATAACATAAATTGAAATAAAAGCACCATACACAAGAGAAAATTATATTTATGTGGAAGAATAAATGAGGGGAAAACCATGGTGAGGATTAGCTCACAATATAAGTAATTACAAAACTGATACAAGGGCTCACTGCTAGAATAGGACACACTGTCTGAAAAGGCTCACAACCAAGGCTCGCTACCACAAAAAAAACACAAGAATATAGAAGAGAAATGTGACATAGAGAAAAAATTCTCAATGCAACATGGAATCCACCACAAATTCTCCAACACTTTTGTAGCCTTGTTTGAAATATTGTGGACACCTTCAGCTCACTACATTCAGAAGTCCAAAACTTTGAAGTTTGCACTACTCTGCACAAATTCAAATCACACACATAAATAACATTGATCTCACATCTTTCTTGCCTCCTTTTTGAATCTCTCTTGCATATCACAACAAATCCACTCTTATTTATATCAAACTCAACCTCAAACACCTTCTCCAAGGTTGGAAACTATTCATTATACTTACAAATTCAAACTAGGTTGGTACCTAAAAATTCCCATAGTGGATAGAAATAAAAGGGGACCATAAAAATGCTTAACTGGACCCAGGTCAAATCTCACATGCCATGCTATGCCTTCATTAATACTTGAACATTTTTGAATGTAGTGTAGACACCAGATCGACCGTTACTTGTGAAGACACATTAAACATTAAGTACATGCTTCCTTAAAACAATCTAAAACTTCTGATACACTTAACCAAAAATCCTCTTGACAAAAACAAGAGAGAAACACCATTAACTCTCCTTCAAAATCACAAGTCCTAAAAAGAAACTGTAGAGAAATGTGGAGCAAATACATTTCTCCCTGACACCTCTATACAACATTGCAAAACCAGTTCACATGCTGGTGAACACAACTTCCTCTTAGCAACAATCTTGAAATAAAAATTTTGAATATAGAAACCTCTAATAACCTCAAAAAAAAAATCAGATCCTCATAGGAATATCATCAACATAGAAGAAACACAAAGCACATCCCATAGCACATTTGAACACTCAAGCACAACACTATTTACTCTGCTTATCAAATTTTCTCAAAATTACTTGGAAACTAGGTACTGGAGAAATCATTTCAGATCATTACTTCATTCCAACTCATGTTCATAAAATACAACAAAAGATAGCTCCATGTACTCACAACACTTCCTCAATATCTCAACTACACATGCATAACCTGCAACAACTTGTTTTCCTCTTTTTCACAATTTTATCAATATCCTTGACATCTTCATCACGCGACAACTTCCTTAAAACATAGTTGACATCAAATGACAACACTGGATGGTAGACTTCCTATTGACATCAATGACAACACCTTCATTCTTGCAACAATCTCCCCCTTTTTCATTGATGGCAACACATGATGTGAAAAACCATCAAAATATAGAAGTATGCTCATCATATACAATTCCGATATCCTTCAATGTTTGTCTCATCTATAAAATTTTTGTACAACATGATGTTGTAGAATATACTTAGCCTCTACAATGGATAAGGAAACTGAATCTTGCTTCTTACTCAACCATGACACCATTATACATCCAAGAAATAATGCACCATCACTTGTAATTTTTCTAACATCAACATAATCGACCCAATTTGTATCTACATATAGGCACTTAATGTGAAATTAGTATCCTTAGGATACCACAAGCCATAATCTAGAGTGCCTCTTAAATATCTAAATATCCTCTTCACTACTAAAACATGTGTTTCTTTAGGTTCTTCTTGAAATTTTTCCACAAGAAAAAATACATGCACATGATATCTGGTCAAGTAGTAGATATAGTAGTCCACCAATCATAGATCTATATTTTCTCTAATCAACCTAAAGTGAGTCATCATATTTTATCAATTTACAACCACTCACCATAAGAGTGCATACTAGTTTGGAGTCTTCCATTCCAAACTTCTTTAACATCTCTTTGACATACTTTTCCTATGAAATGAAAATCCCTTTATCTGTTTGATTGATTTGTAGCCCAAGGAAGAAATCCATCTCCCCAAACATTGAAATTTAAAACTCTTTTTGCATCTCTTCAACAAAATTGACATATACAATCACTATCAAGATTTTTTCTTCCTCAATCTTAAAGTAAAGATTACTATCTATGGTGTCATTACTAAATCCTTGTTGTATCAAATACCTATCCAATCTTGCATACCAAGCTCTATGAGCTTGATTTATTCCATATAATTCCTTCTTCAATTTGCGAAAATATCCAATTGATCTGACAACTAAAATCCTTTCGATTATTCCATGTAAGTTCCTCTTCTTCCAATACACCATTTATAAAATCAGACTTCACATCCATCTGATAAAATTTAAGGTCCTTATATGTTGCAAATGAAAAAAACATTCTAATAGCTTCCATCCTAGCCATATGAGTGAATGTCTCCTCAAAATCTATTCCTTTCACTTGTGAGTAAACCTTACACACAAATCTTGCTTTGTTTCTAACCACTTCTCCATTCACATTCATCTTGTTTCTAAATACTCACTTAGTTCCAACTATATTCTTGTTTTTCGATCTAGGAACCAATTCCCAAGTCTAATTTTTCTCTATTTGCATAAGTTATTCCATTTCCTTCATCCAATGTTCATCTTTACATGCCTCACTCATTGTTTTAGGTTCAATTTTAGAAAATAAACATAGATCCACCTCAACTTCAACAATTTTGCTTCTTGTTAATACAACTTTCCTCTTGTATCTAATGATTAAATCTTTGGAATGATCCTTTTGCACATAATTAGGGGTCTTAGGGGTCTTCTCCAAAGCTTCTTCCTCCTCATTTTGCACTTATTTTTCATCAAATTTTTCTTCTTCTACTTCTCTGCAATCATGTTCATTTGACACATGTCCATCTACACAATTGAATTATGCAAGTTTTCATCAACGTTAACATTTGCACTTTCAACAATGTTTCTCAGCCTTTTGTTGTAACATGTGTAAGCTTTGCTTTTGGTAGAATATCCAAGGAAGATAGATACCTTCATCAGACCTTGCATCAAACTTTCCTATTTTTTCTTCATCTCTTCTGATATAACATTTGCTTTCAAACACTCTAAAATACTTCATAGTAGGAATCATTCCATACCATAACTCATAGGGAGTCTTCATGCTATTAGCTTTAGCTTGAACACTATTAAGTATGTAAATAGTAGTATGAATTGCTTATCTCCATTAGAATTTTGATAGATTTTCCTCTTTCATTATAGTCCTAGTAGCTTCTTGAATCGTCTGGTTTTTCCTTTCAACCACTCCATTCCATTGAGGATTTCTAGGGGCAAACAAGTGCCTCTTTATTCCATGAACTTTACAAAACATGTTAAAATCATTGGAGGTGAATTCTCCACCTTTTTCAGACACTAAATATTTTATTTTCACATTCATTTCATTCTCAACCATAGCTTTAAATGCCTTGAATTTAACTAATGCATCAAATTTCCTCTAAGAAAAGTAACCCATGTCATTCTAGAGTAATCGTCAATCAAAAGCATAAAGTACCTGTCACCTTGTAGAATTCTCACCCTTGTAGGACCACATAGATTTGTATGAATTAATTTCAATATTCCAGTAGTAAATTATTCATTTCCTTTGAATTACTCCTTACTTTTTTTCCAAACTGACAATCTTTGCAAACAACATTGATAGGCTTTGTGATTCTTGGCAGGTCTCTCACTATATGAACTGAACTAATTCTCACCAAATTATCAAAATTCATGTGACATATCCTCTAATTCCTTAACCAACTATCATTAATTTTTGTCTCTAGTCATGTTATTAGAATATCCACTATCAACAACCCAATAATTCTTATCTTCTTTAACATGAAAAGAAAATACCAAAGTACCTTCAACCTTCTCCTTCTACTCTAGAATACTTTCCTTCACACATCTTTCAGAGTTAGCAGAACTAGATTCTTCTTTTATAGCCAAGAACAAGAATTCATTATCATCAAAATCTCCATAACCAGATTTATCATCAGAAATACTAGCATATTCTCTAACATAGTAAGCTCTTTTAATCATCTTTCCTTTTTTCTTCTTACTCTTATTTTTCACATCTTTGTTTAGACATCTATAAGGATAATGACGTACATTTTCACAACTAAAAAATTTGAAAGGTAGTTTACCTTTGTACTTACTAGTGCCCTTTTTCATCCTTCTCACAAAGTTAGCTTCCACATCATCAAGATCATCTTCATCTAAATCTTCAATCTTTTCTGATTTTCTAGCCTTAAAAGCAATCTCCACCTTTGTACCATTTTTCAAACCAAGTTTTCTCATCTCACAAGAAGTTAGTGTACCAATCAACTAATCTCTAGAATAAGTATTTAAATTTTCAACTTCCTCAATAGAAAATACCTTTTCACTGTATGAGTCAGGAAGAGTTCTAAGAACGTTCTTTAATACCCATTGTACTTTAACTTGTGCACCAAGACCTCTCATAGCACTTACCATCTCATCACTCTCTTCATGTAGGTTGAAATTGTTTCATCTTCATAAATTCGCATAGTCTCAAATTGTGCCTTCAAATTCTGCAACTTCGCTTGTTTGACCTTGCCATCTCCTTCATAAATACTTTCAAGCTTATCCCAAACATCTTTAGCAAACTTAAGATTCATAACTTTAACTAATTTAGAATTTGAAAGACTGTTCATCAGAATAAATATTGCCTTAGCATTTCCCTTATGTGCCTTGATCTCATTACTTTTGCTCGGACCATTCTGAGGCTCAATATATTGATTCTTTATTGTATTTTTGTTCTCAAAATCCATGAGATGCTAGATATCCTTCCATATTTGTCTTCCAAAATGCATATTTTGTTCCATCAAATCTAGGGAAATCAATTTGTTTCACCATTCTGGATCTACCTCAAATGGTTAAGCTATTCTCCAAGGAACCTTGATCTGATACCAATTTTTGAATGAACAAGACAACTGAGGGGGGGTGAATTAGTTGTAGAAAATTAAAACATCAAAACCCTCAACAGTAATCAAATTCACATGTATTCATTAAACCCTTATTCTGTTAAAG
Source organism: Sequoiadendron giganteum (assembly GCA_007115665.2). Taxonomy (NCBI): domain Eukaryota; kingdom Viridiplantae; phylum Streptophyta; class Pinopsida; order Cupressales; family Cupressaceae; genus Sequoiadendron; species Sequoiadendron giganteum. Next base: position 51,902,291 of record CM021105.1, on the reverse strand, counting down.
TGATTAAAAATGAAATGTAAATAACAAAAACTAAAAGAACAACACCATACACAAGAGAACACCAGATTTATGTGGAAAACCCAATTAGGGAAAAACATGGTGAGGATTATCTCACAAAATAAGTAATTGCAAAATTGGTACAAGTGATCACTAATAGAATATAATAGACTATCCAAAAAGGCTCACAGTCAAGGCTCACTGCCATAGAAAGAACACAAGAAGATAGAAGAGAAATGTTACACATAGAATAACTTCTCAATGCAACAAGGAATCCGCCACAATTTCTCCAACACTTTTGCAACCTTGCATGAAATATTTTAAACACCTTCAGCTCATTTCCTTTAGGAATCCAATACATTAAATTTTGCACTACTATGCTCAAATTCGCATTCATCTCACATCTATCTTATCTCTCTCTTGTATCTTACAACAACACTCGTATTTATATCAATCTCAACCTTCTCCAAGGTCATCAACTATCTGGTACATTTGAAATTTCAAATTAGGTCAGTACCTAAACATTCTCACGGTGGATAGGAATGAAGGCAACCCAAATAAATCCTAACACACTTCAAAATACTTTCATAAACTTCCCATGTAGTGCTAACACAAGGTCAACCAATACCAATGCTAAAAACCATGAAACATTAAGTACACACTTCCTTAAATTAATCTAAAAATTTCGGACAGTAAAATTCACTTGAACATGATCTAGAATAATCCTCAAACCACTTGAGATCCAACAAATACTTCATCCAAACTCGCAACATAGAAATACTTCAACCCATAACATCCAGTAAACCTTATTCACACAGTGACACATGAAACACACATTGTACTATAACAAACCAAGTGAAACCTTAAATTATGAAAGATAAAAACATTATAAGAAACTTCCCAAATCTGCACAACTTGAATCCAAACTGCATAGAAATGCGGAGAAAATACATTTCTCCCAAGCCACAAAAAACATCACTGAAAAATTTGTTCACACATTGGTGAAAATAACTCACTTTGTACAACGATCTAGAAACCAAAACTTTGAATATAGCGATCTCTAACAACCTTGAACAACATATAAAATCGACACAAGCATAACATCAACATAGAAGAAACACGAAGCACATCCCAGAGCACATTTTGAACACTTGCACAACACAGTTTTCTCTATTTATCAAATTTTCTCAAAAGCACTTGGAAACCAAGTACTAGAAACATCATCTCAACTCATCACTTCATTCCAACACATCTCCATATACTACAACATAAAGATAGCTCCAAGTACTCACAATACTTCCTCAATATCTCCACTATACATGCATAACCTACAACAACCGATTTTCCTCTTTTTCATAATTTTCTCAATATCCTCAACATCTTTATCATGCAAAAACCTTCCTTAACACATAGTTGACATCAATGAAAACACCATTTTGTAGACATCTTGTTGAAATCAATGCCAACATCTTCATACTTGCAACAAAGTCCTTGGACAGTGAGTCCTTCAATCTATAATCTATTGTAACTGATTATGACATATTGTAAGCTAATCCTCACTGTGGTTTTTCCCTTCCAAGGGTTTTCCACGCAAATCTAGTATTATTGTGTTGTTTATTGTAGTACATGCACTTCAATTTTTTATTTTATTTTTTGCAATTTTAATGAGATGCTTTGAATTCACTTTTAAGTTATAAAATTTCAAGGAATATGGATTCACCCTCCTCACAGTATTTCGTGTGTTCAACAGGAACATGAAGACAAGTCTATGAACCATCAGAACATGCACGACTTGTGATATACTCAAGATCCTCTAAAATATCATCATCAAAGGGTATATAATTTGCAACATCAAGTGGAATGAGATAATATGAAGTAAAATCCTTTGGGAATGGAGCGATATGAGGGTTTCCATGGATCTCTCAAAGTCTAGTCCAAAGTGTGTGGGGACAATCAATGTGTGATACAACACACATAATGTTGGGATCAATACTAGAAAAAATCCATCCTACAACATTGTCAATAATATTACCCCAAGTTAATCTACTCCCTATTGTGGTTGGTGCAGGAATGAGTCCATATATATAAGGAAAAAGATCAAGTCACCTGAGACATGTTAGGATGTCGTTTCACCAAGATTCATAATTATCCTTTTCTAGGATGACCATAAAAGGATTAGCAAAGAAAACACACGATACTTCCTCAAAATAATAAAATCAAAGACAAATAACCTTAATATATATGTAAAGTAGATCAAATGAAGTCATTGCAAGAAAACATAACATTTCTAGGTGCCATAATGTCGAAGGAATTAACTAGAATGTGAAATTAAAAATAAATAAATAGAAAGTACCTATGGTAGATTTTGGAAAAAGTGTATGAATGGATCTGGAGATCTCTGAAATACCTTTCCAATGGGCCATAAGAATTGTGCAAATTGGATATCTAGGTGAAAAATTATGAGGTCAAAAATAGAAAATGATGATCTAACTTCAACAAATCATAAATTATACTAGTAGAAAAATCTAATGATGAGACCTATACCATTGGAAATTGCTTGAAACCAAATTTTTAATAATATATTATTTTAAAAATTTGACACCATATACCCAAGTTATGGCCAAATATATAAAAACCTCCCTTATGCATAAAAACTAGGGTTTGGGTCACTTTGGTGGTAAACAAACTAATGTTATGCTAATTTCATCATGACATTAGTAGAAAAAATACTTTGTACATGAAAAAATATTCCTCTATTTAGTAGAAAAACTCTAGTTGCCTAAAAGGGTCAAAATATGCTAAACAAGCAATGAAATATTCAAATGTTAGATGTACACCAAAAAGTCTTGATGTGTCAAAAAATTTCAGATGTCAAAAACTTTAACTGGTGGAATAGAGTTTTGTAGTCGTTGAGAGTGGGGGACCACGATAGAGATGGGTGAGCCATTGTTGTTGGGGAGTTCTAAACAATCAACAACTTAACTAGCCGGCAATAATGGTTGACTAGTTAGTAATATGGTTATTGGTCCTTACAAAATGAGTAATGTAAAGGTAAAGTGTCCGCCACTTGGAAATATCACATGAGGTAAGGAGAGGTCATCACACCACCTGATGTGACAACACATGAGGGGATATAGGGTACTTTGCATACCCTATGGCCAATAAAACCCCTTGTTTTTTCTAATGATTTTTTTTAAACCATCTTTTGATTGAATTTTTAACCCTTCTACCAAAGATGCAAAGAAGGTTGAATGGTGATGTGGAGGTACATGTAGGGTCATACAATTGTATGAATTTATATGCATAGATCCCTAATTTCTAAGAATTATTTTCCTTTTTTTCAACTTCTTTTATTTTATGATATTGCTATCAGGATTCAACCGTGTAGTTTTCGAGTCAAACTCATTAACCCATGATTCATGAGTAGTGGTTCGCAAGAACCCATCTCTCATGATAATGAATGGTTCACTTAGCACTCATTGCATCTAGGTGATGCTCACAGAGGTGAAGCATTGGTCCGTCTCGGGAGGTCACCCATCCCAGTATTGCTCCAGCTCAAGCGCACTTAACCACATAGTTTCCCCCAAGGTTAAGCCCACTTAGCTTGCTACCCCATTTGTAAAACCTTTAGCAAGTGTTATGCCTTATGAAGCATTCATTATAGAGCCCCTTTAGCTCATCAATTGATAAGCAGGGCGTTTCTTCCACAGCGTGTCAAATTATGATATTGCTATCAGGATTCAACCATGTAGTTTTCGAGTCAAACTCATTGACCCATGATTCATGAGTAGTGGTTCACAAGAACCCATCTCTCATGATAATGAATGGTTCACTTAGCACTCATTGCATCTAGGTGATGCTCACAGAGGTGAAGCATTGGTCCGTCTCGGGAGGTCACCCATCCTAGTATTGCTCCAGCTCAAGCGCACTTAACCACAGAGTTTCCCCCAAGGTTAAGCCCACTTAGCTTGCTACCCGATTTGCAAAACCTTCAGCAAGTGTTATGCCTTATGAACCATTCATTATAGAGCCCCTTTAGCTCATCAATTGAAAAGTAGGAGGTTTCTTCCACAACGTGTCAAATTATGATATTGCTATCAGGATTCAACCGTGTAGTTTTCGAGTCAAACTCATTGACCCATGATTCATGAGTAGTGGTTCACAAGAACCCATCTCTCATGATAATGAATGGTTCACTTAGCACTCATTGCATCTAGGTGATGCTCACAGAGGTGAAGCATTGGTCCGTCCTGGGAGGTCACCCATCCCAGTACTGCTCCATCTCTCATGATAATGAATGGTTCTTTTATTTTAACAAACAATCTTAGTATTTGTGGTCATTTTTATCTAGTAGTGATTCTCATTTCACTCTAAGATGAGCCTATTTTCCCTCAAGGCTAGATCTCTCAAAATTTGAATAGGAAGTCCAAATCTGGTGCTCTGATACCATGTTGGAATTGATGGTGAATCCCACAACTCCCAGAAATCACCTATAAGCAATTACTTATCACAATTAGATTTTTTTAACAACTTGGGAATCATATTGAAGCAATAACATGAATGAACACAATTATACAAATGAATGCTTATAATTTAGAAAAAAAAAAACCTAGATGATTTACCTTAGGTGAGGATTAAGTTAGATCATGAAAAGTGTCTTCATCTTATGCTATGGGACAACATGACTTAAGTTTAGCTCAATCTAATAATAAAAAAACACTCTTAAGCATAATAAAGTAAAAGAGACCTAATACTTAATGTTTAATTATCAAGTGATTTTCCTAATTACTCCAAACAAAAACATATGGAAAAAGTAAACCCTAATTAGATTTTCTTAATTTTCTATAAATGTATTTATTTAGACCTGACAAAATGACATATCAATTAACATAAATCCAACCTAAATAAACATAGATCCATGACATGTGGAAAGAAAATGTGTAATTTGGAAGAGGGAGATAAAATAGATAGTGTAGCTATTTCATTATGATGCTTTAACTAGTGCATTGTGTTGGATATTATGCGGGCATTAGATTTGAGTTGTAATGGAGTGGAGATGACCACTATTGAGTGAATATAGAGCCTTTGTGTTTCTTAAAAAATCACTAAAGTTCTAACTAAGGTTGCAATGACATCCCTTTTCTTATATTATATCCTTTGCACTTATATACATGTGGAGAATACTCACCTTCATTTTATATTTAATTAAGAACAGAGTAATTTTGAGGAACACCTGTAGGTAATTGCTATACAAGAGTTGATGTTGTAAAGCTTCCTCACACATTAGTCAAGCCTCACAATGCTGCTTTTCATAATATAGTATATATCCTTGGATATTGTTGAAACAAGATTTAAAGATTGCTTAATGCTCCTAGATCCTAGTTTATATGATTTGATGCATAAGTTAACAAGCAATGACCAAATTTTTAAATTTGATGAATTGTAAATAAATGAAAAGAAAATTTGAAATTAGATAGAGATGACCCTAGCAACAATTACATAAGAAAAACAAAATTACATTTTTTTTTATAAATACTTAAGAATTACAAATAAAAAATAAGATAGAATATATATGTAAATTAAAGTTAAAATATGAAAAAAAAACCTCATTTAAATATCCTATAACTTTTATACACAAGGAATATAAATCAAATATCAATCTAACATACTTTCTTTTTATTGGAAAAAGCTAAAATACAAATTACAGAGCAAGAGTATGCAGCTGAAACAGAACAACAGCTATAAGCTTACAAAGGAGAGGGTTGTAGCAACAACAAACCAGCTACAAGGCCTCCAAACATTTGCATACAACAACCAAACAATCCAAACATTTGCATACAACAACCAAACAATCAAAATCATTATAGACAACATACTCAAAGAACAAAAGTGCCAAAATGCACTTTTCCCATCTATACATACGATAAGAGTTGCATCAAATTAATATCGAAGGCCCTGAACATGAGGGTTTTTATTCCTTCATGGGAAGTGCAAGCTTATATGGCGCCCATCACATAAGGACAAATTGCTGAAGCTTGAGATCCAGGGTTCAATTCCCGTAGGAGACAAGGATGAAGTCCCTGTATCGTCTTCATTGAGAAGAATATGTAATAACTGACTAGCCAATGGCTTTATCAACATGGGTTCTACACAGTCGTCCTCCAAAGTCATGCAACATCAACCGTTCACTGTCCTGGTGGTAGCTTTTAAAGGTTATTGAGATTTAGACCTGATAAGAACAACCTGTGGAATTTGTCTGTTAGGCCGAAAATTCTGCTGTATTCTATTACTGTTTTCCACAAAAATCATATTCGAGAAGAAAAAGAAAAGAGTTGGAATCCTATTCACGACAGCATCAAGTAATCTTTTTCAAGCATGGTACGAAGAAATAATACAATTTAACATGCGATAGATTCTTCCATCCATTGGCACGGCAATTCACAGCATATTATGAGTAGGAAGCATAGCAAACCCCTGTTAAGTATTCTCCTGCAGCTATATTCCATACTTGGAGATCATGGAATCAATAATTAGGTTTGAAAGTAACATTTGGGGTTTCATATACATTAATATTGTGCCTCAATCTGTAAAAAATTCCCAGCTTTGAAATCATACAATTCAACTTGCGATAGATTCTTCCATCCATTGGCACGGTAATTCACAGCATATAATGAGTAGGAAGCATAGCAAACCCCTGCTAACTGCTAAATATTCTTCTGCAGCTATATTCCATACTTGGAGATCATGGAATCTAAAATTGGGTTTGAAAGTAACATTTGGGGTTTCATATACATTCACATTGTGCCTCAATCTGTAAAGCAACAAAAAATAAGCTTTTATTGTCAGAGAAAGGGAATAAGGCATCTAGTAGCTGCATTCATAGCTCTATTATAATCTCCATGTGCTCTATAAATCTCATTGTTGAAGCTTATGCATAAATGTCATTAAGTTTACATTCAATTCCTTGTAGTTGTGAGCACAGAAGTTGAGCATTGAACTGTAGCTTTGAGGCTACAGCAAATTGGCTACGGTGAAGCTACTGGGTTGTACACAGAGGTGAGACTAGTGGGTTTCTTGTAAGGTTGTGCTGATTTCCCCTGCAATTGGGCTTTTACCATTTATAGAGTGGGAATAGATCTTCTCCAGTTAGTCATGTGGTTTCAGGGTAGGTTGTTATAAGTAAAGATTGACCTGTTAAAGCAGGGTTGGATTGATTTCTTTTGCAATTTGAGATTTTGAATAAAGGGTCAGGGTGGTTTGTTTTGCATTCGAGTATTGACATTTAAGTGAAGGGTTGTGTGATTCCTTTTCTTCTTAGGTATAGGGTTTTTATCTTTGGCAGGGCTGGACAATTTTCCTGGCAACTAGAACATGCAAATTCAAGCATTTACTAGAAATATTTGGCTTTAAATGAAGGGTTATGTTATGCCTCTTCCACTTATGTATTGAGCTTTTACCTTTGGCAGGTTTGGAGAGTTATTCCAGCGGTTAAACAATCAGAGATTATACTACTTGAGGTGATAATTCTCGTACTTAGGTGTGGCTAGTGTGTATCCTGTAGTTTGTTCCACAACCACCATATCAAGTTAAATAATTTCTCAGCGTAGTGTATTGATGAGCCCAAACAAGCTTGGGCTATTGCTTTAGTCATAAACTTCCCAGCTTTAAACTCGGAGGCTTTTCATTAAGAAAACTGCAAACAGTAATTGTAGATCTAGGAAATCATGTATCCCCAAGGCGGTTTCAGGAATCCCTATTCAGTATATGGGATTGGAGATAGAAGCCAGACTGGTAGGCAACCATCTCGGGCTAGCATTCCCATATCTCAGCCTGAGCCTCAACCTCAACCTCAAAGTCAGCAGCAACAAGTTCCCAAGCCTGAGCCCAGGAAGGAAGAAACTCCAAAACCCACCCAGCCTGCTAGACAATTTTCAAAACCTGAACCCCAAGTCCCCAAGCAATATCAGCAAAAGGGTACTGCTACAGAGCCTAAAAGAGAGTCACCCATACCTCCTCCTCCTCCTCCTCCTGCTACAGATGCTGTCAAACAGCCCCCTCTTCCTCCTCCTCAGCCAGTGAAATTGTCTCCCTCAGAGAGCAACAAAAATGAGGAGTTGAGCATTGTTCCTGCAGATCAGGGTAAGGCCATTGTGAAAGGATCAAACCCTGAACCAGATAAATCTCTTCAACAAGGCATAAAGGAAGACATAACCAATCTCACTCGCAGGCTGGCAGAGCTCCATGCACAGCATAAGCTCCTCAATGCAGACCAGAGGCAGAGAGGGCAAGCTGAGATGGGTGTTGGTGTGATCACTCTGGCAGGAGAAAACAGAGGAGCCACCATGGATTTGGGGCCTGATTCCAGAAAAATTGATAGCTTTAGCTTTGAAGGAAAAGGGCACAAGGTGGGTCAGGATGAAAAGAACGAGGAGAAGCAGGATGCAAAAGGCAAAGGAAGTCGTCACTCTTCCAAGGCAAGCCCTGTCCATGCTTTTGTTAATAGCAATGTGCAGGCTGCTAACAATTCCATTCTGTATAACAGCACCTGTCCTCATAGAGACCCTGGTGTTCGTTTGGCTCTTCCCAACAATCCTGTTCATGCCAAAGAAATTACCCCTCCTTTATCGAAGGAATCTCGTCCAAGAGCTACCAAGAATTCTGCTGCATGAAGAAGTATATTTTAGTGTGGATTTGATGATAGAACCCAGATTCACCTTATACTGTATGCCCAGAACCAACTAATAGTGTATGCACGATTAGTCTAGAATGGATACTAATTAAGTGACATTATTTACAGTAGAGTTGTGGAGTGTGAAAGCACATCATATTAGTGAAAACCAATCCACATATCGTCTCTGATTTTGTTCCATTGTTTCCACTCTGTGAGCTCATGTGAAGTATAATTTCCACTGAAATAAAAATTTCCCCTATGTGATCATTGTTCATGTTTTGCATTCAAACTTCTTACATTCTATTCAAATTTCATGTTCGAATGTCTAAGTTGATGTTAGAGGATTGATTTTTTTGATACAAAATCTATGAATCTCTAGGTTTGTTGATTTTTTCTATTTTCTTTAATAAGTTTTTTATTCAGAATAAAAACAATAATTGTTCAAATAATTATCTTAAAGATAGATCTCCATAAAAGCCATGTTTGCATTTTCATGAAATGATAGACAAAAACATTTGTCGATATTTATCCTTTTCTGATGATGAATCATTGAGTGTAATTTGAAAGGTAGATTCAAAAAAGCACACTCTGTTTAAACCAGAAACATTCTTAATAAAGTTTGTTTTGTCAATTAATATGGATTTTATTTTTTGACTTTAACATGGAAATCTTTCCACTCTAATCTATTAAATTCAGTACAAGGAGTGACATCAATGAAGTCTTTCTTAAATGAAAGCACATGCAAAAACATAAAACTAAACTATGTGAAACCAAACATATGCATTCAAAAGAAAACCAACTCCATTGTTCTCCCATTCACCATGATCTTGATTTATGCATTTGGTGCTCGGAGATTTTCACAAGCACAAATGCAACAAGAGGCTATGATGAATGGAAGAGAGGATTATATGATCGAAATTGAATCTCCAAATTGAATCCCCTTTATGGTGAGAAGAGAGGGTTTATATAGATGTCCTCACGGGGTAAAGTCAAGTTGTGGCAGAGATATGGGATAAAAGAGTGAAATGGAGATTATTATAATTTTCCCATATTGCTTAGTCAAATGAAATTGATGGGAATGAGAGAAATAAATCATAAATGAGATGTTTTATGATATGATGTAGGTTTAGGAGTTATATTTAAAGTGTATTTGCAAATTAATGGATGATTAAATGGATTTACGTATTTAAATGATTTAATGAAAATGTAATGGATAAACATTAATGTGATATGAATGCATGGATATTTTAATGAGTATGCAAATGAAGTAATATGAAATGGATAATGGTTATGAGTGAATACATGCTTATAATATGGATAAATGCTTTTAAATGCTTATAATATGCTAATGATTTAAATGAATTGATGAATGAATAGAAGAAACTATTAAATGAATTAATTAAACAGATAATAATATCCATTTAATTGATAGACGAGAAATAGGAGGATTGTGAGGACAATTTTTTTAGTGTCTACATTTTTCCCCTCTTTGAGACAATGCAACCAGTTGTGTTGTTTCAAAGAAAAATATATGCCTCGGTGTAAGGAAGAATGAGGAGTTCGAGGTATGCCCCCTCAAGAGGACATGCGGGTTCAAAGAACATGAATGCACTCTCGAAATGGATGAGTGGACTAGAAGATGAAGGACAAAAATGATAGAGGAAAATAGATAAGGATGATGAAGGAAAAATGAAATGATGAAGGAAATGGATGATGGAATAAATGATAGATGAAAATAAGAGATATGAAGGAAATGAAAGTGATGAAGCTTCTTGTACTTTATCATCATAAAATGGTAAAATATGACAAATGGACAACAAACACCATGGTATGACATAGACCAACGTGTGCAAGGTCATCCATCTGTAAAACAGGCAGTCACAAACAAGGAATGTCCTAACTCATACTTAGGGAAAAGTTGCCCTAGTCTTTTTGTTAAGACAAACCACAAACAACAATCAAATAAAAGACGATTCATAAGACATCATCGTTCCTCTAAATCCTTCATGGGACATCCTTGAGGTAGCTAGTAACATGAACGAAGTAAATCCAAAATATAAGACAAAATATACCAACAAGATCAATAGTCATTTAGATTATTTTCTAATAAGTGTTTTCCAGTGTGTTAAGGGACGAAGTGAGCGACGGGTGGACTATTTTGACAAGGCCTGGTTTCAGAAGAAGAAACATGTTGTACAAGATGTCAAGTCTGGTTTCGATCATGCAACTACCTATATAAGGCAAATGACGAAGTGTGATAGTGACAAGGTCTGGTTTCAGGAAGGACACATCCTATATTAGACCATTGGTTTTGATCAATTTGACTGATTTGATTGATTTGAAAAATGATTGATTTGACTTGGAGACTTGTTGGCTTGCTTACCATGTTGATTTAGGATTTGTGTTTGAAGTTCAGATGATGATGTCACATCTGAGTTGACATTGTCTGATTTATTTTGACTAACCCAATGAACCCTAAAAGACTAACCTAGGGGGCCTCAGGGGCACATCGAAAGATGGCCTTCCCTATGTAGCAATGCATAGAGACCTCGTAGTTCAACATGACCCTTGAATTTGTTTCAATGACAAAGGATCGAATCATGATTTTATTTGACAACACTTAAAGACTGACCTAATGCCTTGAGGGCACATCGACAAATGGCCTTGCCTACGTCTAACCACAGAGGCAACGTAGTTCCACAATGACAAATACTGAGATTTTTTTGAAAGTTATCTAAATTTTTTTGGGTTTTGACATGTTTTGATTTTTTTTGTCTTTTTGTGGATATTTGATATATTTGTCTTTTTGGAATGTTTTGATTTTTTTGGCTTTTTCAAATGTTTTGATTTTCAATGACAAGTGTAGGATCCAGTGAAGACATAGGTCCAGTATTTTCCCCTAGTCAAGTATAAGAATCATGATAATTGCATGTGAATGATGCCTACAATCAAGTGAGCAAGTACACACAAGAATCCAAGGACGAACATGATCTTGCCCCTAGTCAAACTGAATACCAATTGACAACTGATGATGATGGTGACGACGTTGTTTGATGTGGGAAGGAAACATCCTGAAACAACATGAGGATGGTGATAATGTGACAAAAGGATCAAGGTTTGTAGCAATGCTAGGAACAAAGCCAAGGAATGTTTTGGATGATGTACTAGGTTGCATAGAAATATTGTATGGATTAGGCTTGTTGCATTTGGAATGAATTATTTTCAGGATTGAATGGGATGATAGAAGGATGTTGGATAAGAGGATTAGAATCCTTAGACCATTGACAAGGGAAAACCGAGTTTAACAATAGGTATGGAAGGATAATGGATGGCTTTGGTAAAAGATAAGCGATATGAGGATTATTGGCTAGAAGAATTATCATATGGTCTCCAAGGACTATGTCGCATGGGAATAATTTGTTTTCGCCAAGGTATAGGTTTGGATAATGCTATGAAGGATATGACATGATACTTCATGGATAGTGTATGACCAAAGGATAGACATGTCAAGAGTTTTCCCAAAACATGATTTATGTTTGTGCCCTAGTCCTTATCAAGATCAAAGTAGGTGGGAAAATGGATGGGAATGATAGGGCTTAGATGGATAGATGGAAATGCCATAATAAATGACATGCGAAGGGTATGGGAGATGAGACAACTTGCCCCCAAGTGTAATGGTACACATAGATAATTGTCCTTACACATGATGTCTATTTGCCAGGTTTTCATCATGATACTTATCCAAAGTGCCAAAAAAATGGTTTTCACTTTTGGACGAATTTTTTTTATAACCTTTTTCTTGACTTTTTTGATTTTTTGTATTTTTTTGTATATTTCTAGATGGCCTTGCTATTTTAGCTAATCACTGATTGTTCTAAATCCTTCAATGGTGCTGATGTAGAGACTGGTGCCATGATATGCCAATAATGACTTTTATGAAGTAGTTTCCTTGTTAGGATCATAACACTTGCATACAATTGATTGATGCCATTGTGATCCTTGTTGATACTAGAGTTGGCCTTATCTGAATACACACATCACGATAGAGTACCATGGGAGTCCTTATGATAAATAGTTGTTGCCAAGATGCGGCATATTTGTGAAGTATGATTTTTGGAATGATGGATGATGGTAGATTTGGAAGGATTGTTTGGACGTTTGGATGAATCACTTTTTATTTTCCAAACTTGAGATTTTGGATGGTGGAGTTAGGAATCTTGACTGGGATAGTGTTTGGAACCAACACTTTTAGATGCCTTGTTTGATGACCATTTTGAAGGAGGTGGACATTTATTATATGTGGGAGTCCTCTTTTCTTGTGGCTCTACATTTTGATTGACTTTTACTTTTGAACTATTTTCTTTGCTTGATCCATTTTTATTTGGGATCAATTTTAACTTCATTTGTCCACTTGGATTTTTGTTTGTTTCAATGGCCTTTGACATTTGATTTTGAACTTTGGATTTGTAATAATTTTCTTTTTGTTGGTTCCAAATGGAAGGTTTATTCATGTTGGAATGACAGTTTATGGTGTGGATGGAAGAAGTTTTGGTAGCAACCCTATGACAAGGACTACTCATGGCCTCCATTTTGATGTTTGTATCAGATAATTTTTCCCCTAATATCGAGGAGGTACCATGAACATCATTAGATTTTCTGATTGAAGAATAGCCAAGACCTTAATGTCTAGAATTTTCCTAAAACTATACTAGTTCTAGAATTCCTTTCTCGTGTAGGCCTAGTCCTTTTCCTTGATACTACATGCTCTCAAAAATTCTATTTGCAATGGAGTATTTATCATTTTTGAAGCAAGATGCGATCCCATCTTATGTATGTGGAGATCATTACTCAATATTTTCTCATCTACAAGAAATCCTGCTCTGACAAAGATAGATGATCCTACTTGATAATATGTCATAGCTTCATTGACATGTTGGATATATCTTTTATTAACATATGGGCAGGTGCATGGAAATGGGTAGCAATTCCATGGACAACTTACTTTTTCATCTCAAAATAGCAAAAACGTGAACGTGTTATAGTAAAACGGGCCCGTGTTATGGCTTGGTAATAACCAAGCCTAGGCTCGGTCATTACCGAGCCTAACGTGGGTGTTTTAAAACGCGAGTGCGTTATAACGCGCTCGCATTATGGTTTAAATTTCAAAAAATGCAAGCATTTTGAGTTCAACAATGTACATGTTTTGAAATTAAAAAAACATTTCCAAAACGCGAGCGCGTTATAACGCGCTCGTGTTTTGGTCTACATTGAAAATATTTTCTTCTCTTTTTCTTGTCTCTTTCTTCTTGTTATCTTTTAGGGAAACTATATACATGAAATAAACATTTAAGAATAAGTTGACATTTAAATATGAGCATTTAATTTCTTATACTTCAAGTTATATTTCATGTATATACTTCCAGGATGTTTGAGAGTGGTTTCAGATCTCTAGGAGTTATAATGCAAATTCTAGTTTTTGGAAGATGTTTAAAATTTCAGACTTAGTCAAATTTCAGTAATCAGCATGTCAAATTTCAGTAATCAGGAGGTTAGATTTTAGTAGTCAACAAGTTCTATCGTCTTTCTCTCTCACTCTCTCCTTCTCTCTACTCTTTATCTCTCCACTCCCTCTCTCTCTCTCCCTTCCTCCCTCTCTCCCCTCTCTCTCTTCTAATTTTTGGAAGATCTCACAAATTTCAAACTTAGTCAAATTTCAATAATCAAGAGGTCAAATTTCAGCAATCAGAAAATTGTATTATTTCTCTCTCTATCTCACTAATTTTTATCCCTTACACTCTAGACCTCTCTCTCACTATCTCTATCCCTTTTTCGGACTCTCTCTCTCCTTTGATCTCAAAAAATCTCTCTGTCTCTCTCTCCTTTTCCCTCTAATTCTCTCTACCTCACTTATCTCTCCCTCTCCCACCTTCCCTCTCTACTTTTCTCTATCTCCCTCCCCCCCCTCTCTCTCTCTCTACCTACCTACCTCTCCCTCCATCATGCCCTACCACTATCTCTATTTCTCTCTAGCTAACATCTCTCTCACCTCCCTCTCTTCTTCCCTATCTACTCTCTATCTCCCATCTCTCTTTACCTACCTCTACATCCATCAAACCTTACCTCTCTCTACACCTCTCCCTCCCTCCCTCATTCCCTCTCTACTTCTCTCTATCTCACCTCTCTCTCTACCTCTCCTTCCATCTCTACTTATCTTTATCTCCTCTCTCCCTCTCTCTACCTACCTCTCCTTCAAACAATCTTTATTTCTCTCTATCTCACCTCTCTCTCCCTCACTACATATCTCTCATTCTCTCCCTCCCTTTCTACATATATATATCCCCTCTCCCTCTCTACCTAGCTCTCCATCCATCACAACCTACCACTCTCTCTCCATTACTCTCTATCTAACCTCCCACTCTCTCCATCCATACCTCTCCCTCTCCCTCTCCTTCCCTCTCTACTCTCTACCTCCCTAATCCTTCTCTACCTACTTCTCCATCCATCACTCCCTAAAATTATCTCTACACCTCTCAATATTGCATCTCTCCCTCCCTCCCTCATTCCCTCTCTACTCTCTCTCTACCTCTCCTTCCCTCTCTAATTATCTTTATCTCCCCTATCCCTCTCTCTCTCTCACTAGATGTCTCCCTCCCTACCTTTTCCCCTATCTACTCTCTATCTCTCCTCTCCCTCCCTCTACCTCTCTCTCTCTCTCTCACTCCTCCCTTACCCTCTTTCTCTCTCACTCTCTCCTCTTTATCTCACCATTCTCTCTTTCCCTCTTTGTAACTCTCCACTTCTCTATATGTCACCATTCTCTCTCTACATATCTTTATCTCACCTATCCCTCTTTACCTCTCCCTTCCTCCCCTCTCTCACCCACCCTCCCTCCTTCCCTCTATCTCTATCTCTCTCTACTTCTCTCTATCTCACCTATCCCTCTCTAGCTGCATATCCCTCCATCACTCCCTACCACACTCTCTCTATTGCTCTCTATCTCACCTCTCTCTCACCTCCCTCTCTCCCCCTCCATACCTCTCCCTCTACTTCCCTCTCTACTCTCTATCTCCCTAATACCTCTCTACCTACCTCTCCATCCATCACTCCCCACCACTCTCTTTATACCTCTCTATATCAATTCTCTCCCTCCCTTATTCTCTCTCTACTTCTCTCTACCTCTTTGTCT
>CM021105.1:51852771-51886337 GCA_007115665.2 Sequoiadendron giganteum | reverse complement strand
TTCTCTAATTATCTTTATCTCCCCTAGCCCTCTCTCTCTCTCTCACTAGATATCTCTCTCCCTAAATTTTCCCCTATCTACTCTCTATCTCTCCTCTCCCTCCCTCTCCCTCTCTCTATCACTCTCTCTCACTCCTCCCTCACCCTCTTTCTCTCTCACTCTCTCCTCTCCATCTCACCATTCTCTCTTTCCCTCTCTATAACTCTCTCCTTCTCTATATGTCACCATTCTCTCTCTACTTATCTTAATCCCACAGATCCCTCTTTACCTATCCCTTCCTCCCCTCTCTCGCCCACCCTCCCTCCTTCCCTCTATCTCTATCTCTCTCTACTTCTCTCTATCTCACCTATCCCTCTCTACCTACATATCCCTCTATCACTCCCTACCAAACTCTCTTTATTTCTCTCTATCTCACCTCTCTCTCACTCTCCCTCTCTCTCCCTCCATACCTCTCCCTCCATCTATACTTCCTTATCTACTCTTTATCTCTCATGTATCTCTACCTCTCCTTCCCTCTCTACTTATCTTTATCTCCTCTTTCCCTCCCAACCTCTCTCTCTCTCCCCAATCCCTCCCTCCCCAATCCCTTCCTTCCCCCTATTTCTCTCTCCCCCTCTGAGGGTTGAGAGTGTCAGGTTTAGTGTTTAAGGTATAGGGTTGAGGTTATAGGGTTAATTGTATAGGGAATAAGGTTTAGGGTTTAGGATATTAGGTATAAAGTTGAGGGTATATGGTATAGGGATGATGGATGAGGGTTTAGGGTTTAAGGTATAGGGTTGAGGGTTGAGGGATAGTGTTTAGGGTTGAGGGTATAAGGTTAAGTGTATAGGGTATAAGGATTATGGTTTAGGATATTGGGTATATAGTTGAGGGTATTGGGTTGAGGATATTAGGTTTAGGGTTGATGGTTTAGGTTTTAGGATTTATGTACAAGTTTAAGGGTTGAGGGTTGAGGTATAATGTTCAGGGTTAAGGGTATGAGGTTAAGTGTATAGAGCATAGGGATTAGGGTTTAGGTTGTAGGGTTAAGGGTATATGGTATAGGGTTAAGACTTGAGATTGTAGGGTTTTCTATTTAAGTATAGGGTTGAGGGATAATGTTTATGGTTTAGGGTATAAGGTTGAAGATGTAGGGTAAAGAGATGAGGCTTGAGGGTTGAGGGATAGTGTTCAAGGTTGACGGTATAGGGCTAAGTGTATAGGGTATATGGATTAGGGTTTAGAATAATAGGTATAGGGTTGAAGGTATAGGGCTAAGTGTATAGGGTATAGGTATTAGGTTTTAGAATAATGGGTATAGGGTTGAGGGTATTGGGTTTTAGATTGAGGTTTAGGGTTTAGGGTTTAGTGTACAAGGTTGAATGTAGGGTTTAGGGTTTAAGTATAGGGTTGGGGGATGATGTTCAAGTCTTAGGTTATAAGGTTAAGCGTATAGGGTATAAGGATGAGGGTTGAACGTGTAGGGTTGAGGTATAGTGTTCAAGGTTGGGGGTGTAGGGTTAACTGTATAGAGTATAGGGATTAGGGATTAGAATATTCGGTATAGGGTTGAGGGTATTGGGTTTAGGGTTGAGGATTTAAGGTTTAGGGTACAAGGTTTAATGTAGGATTTAGTGTTTAATTATAGGGTTCAGGGTTCAGGGATAATATTTAGGGTTTAGGGTATAGGGATGAGGATTGAGAGTGTAGGGTTTATGGTTTAAGGTATAGGGTTGAAGGTATAAGGTTAAGTTTATAGGGTATAGGGATTAGGGTTTAGGATATTAGGTATAAATTTGATGGCATTGGGTTGAAGGTTTAAGGTTAAGTTTATAGGGTATAGGGATTAGGGTTTAGGGGAGAGAGAGAGACCTGAGAGAGAGTGAAATTGGCAACTATATTGCCAATTTCACCGAATTAGTAAGCTAGTGGGCCCACTAGCTTGCCAATTCGGTGAAATTGGAAACCTAACTTGCCCTGTTTGAAAAAATGGGTCCAAGAAATGGGGTCTCTCAGTGATTTACATCATCAAGAGAACCCATTTCTTGGACCCATTTTTTCAAACAGGCCACTACATTTCCAATTTCACTAAATTGGCAACCTTACTTGTCCTGTTTCAAAAAATGGGTCCAAGAAATGGGGTCTCCCGATGATGTAAATCACCTGGAGACCCCATTTCTTGGACCCATTTTTTTTCAAACAGGGCACTACATTGCCAATTTCACTGAATTGGCAAGCTAGTGGGCCCACCGGCTTGCAAATTCAATGAAATTGGAAATGTAGTGGTCTATTTGAAAAATGGGTGGGGAGACCCCATTTCTTGGACCCATATTTTCAAACAGGCCACTACATTGCCAATTTCATTGAATTAGCAAGCCGATGGGCCCACTAGCTTGGCAATTCAATGAAATTGACAACCTAACTTGCCTATTTGAAGAAATGGGCCCAAGAAATGGGGTCTCCCAGTGATTTACATCACTAAGAGACCTCATTTCTTGGACCCATTTTTTCAAACAGGCCACTACATTTCCAATTTCACTGAATTGGCAAGCTAGTGGGCCCACTAGCTTGCCAATTTGGTGAAATTGACAACCTAACTTGTCCTGTTTGAAAAAATGGGGTCTCCGGTGATTTGGTGATGTAAATCACTAGAGACCCCATTTCTTGGACCCATTTTTTCAAACAAACCACTACATTGCTAATTTCACCGGATTGGAAAGCTAGTGGGCCCACTAGCTTGGCAATTCGATGAAATTAGAAAACCTAACTTGCTTATTTGAAAAAATGGGTCCAAGAAATGGGCTCTCTCAGTGATTTAAATCACCGAGAGACCCCATTTCTTGGACCTATTTTTTCAAATAGGCCACTACATTCCCAATTTCATCGAATTAGAAAGCTAGGGTAGAGGGTTTAAGGGTTAATGGTAGAGGGTAGAGGGGAGAGAGATAGAAGGAGTGAGTGAGTGAGAGAGAGATACTTGGGAGAGGGGAGAGGAGGGAGAGACTTGAAAGAAAGAGAAAGAGGCA
This sequence comes from Sequoiadendron giganteum, assembly GCA_007115665.2. Lineage (NCBI taxonomy): Eukaryota > Viridiplantae > Streptophyta > Pinopsida > Cupressales > Cupressaceae > Sequoiadendron > Sequoiadendron giganteum. The sequence goes on along the minus strand of CM021105.1, from coordinate 51,883,332 downwards.
GGGAGTGGGAGAGAGATAGAGGATAGAGGGTTTAAGGGTTTAAGGGTTAAGTGTTTAGGATTTACGGTTAAGGGTAGAGGGTAGCGAATTAAGAGTTTAAGGGTAAAGAGTAGATGGTAGAGGATTAAGGGTAGAGGGGAGAGAGATAGACAAAGTGAGTGAGTGAGTGAGAGAGAGAGAGAGACTTGAGAGAGGGAGAGAGAGTAGGAGAGAGATACTTGAGAGAGAGAGAGTGAGGGAGTGGGAGAGAGATAAAGGGTTTAATGGTTTAAGGGTAAATTTTTTAGGGTTTACGGTTAAGGGTAGAGGGGAGAGAGATAGAGGGAGTGACTGAGAGAGAGACCTAAGAGAGGGAGAGGGGGTAGGAGGGAGAGGGTTGAGATAGAGAGAGTGAGGGAGGGAGTGGGAGAGATATAGAGGGAGGGAGGGTTAAGGGTAGAGGGTAGAGATTTTAAGGGTTAAGGGTTAAGGGTAGAGGGTAGAGGGTAGATGGTTTATGGTAGAGGGGAGAGAGATAGAGGGAGTGAGAGAGAGAGAGAGAGAGAGAGAGAGAGATGAGAGAGGGAGAGGGGGTAGGAGAGAGAGACTTGAGAGAGAGATGGAGGAGAGGGTTGAGAGAGATAGAGGGAGGGAGGGAGTGGGAGAGGAATAGAGGGAGGGAGGGTTATGGGTATAGGGTAGAGGGTTTAGGGTTTAAGGGTAAGGGTTTAAGGTTTAGGATTAAGGGTAGAGGGGAGAGAGATAGAGGGAGTGAGTGAGAGAGAGAGACCTAAGAGAGGGAGAGGCAGTAGGAGGGAGAGACTACAGAGAGAGGAGGGAGGGAGAGAGATAGAGGGAGGAGTGAGAGAGAGACTTTGAGAGAGGAGAGGAGGTAGGAGGGAGAGACTTGAGATTGTAGGGTTTTCCATATCAAGTCTACAATACCTTAACCATCTCCCCTCTACCCTTAACCCTATACCTTTAGGGTTAAGGGTAGAGGGGAGAGAGATAGAGGGAGTGAGTGAGATTGTAGGGAGGGAGAGACTTGAAATTGTAGGGTTTTCCATTTAAACCTTCTACCCTATACCTTATACCCTCAACCCTATACTTAAATGGAAAACCCTACAATCTCAAGTCTCTCCCTCCTACCTCCTCTCCCTCTCTCAAGTCTCTCTCTCACTCACTCCCTCTATCTCTCTCCCACTCCCTCCCTCTCTCTCTTAAGTCTCTCCCTCCTACTGCCTCTCCCTCTCTTAGGTCTCTCTCACTCACTCACTCCTTCTATCTCTCTCCCCTCTACCCTATACCATTAACCCTTAAACCCTCTACCCTAGCTTTCTAATTCGATGAAATTGGGAACATAATGGCTTATTTGAAAAAAAATAGGTCTAAGAAATGGGGTCTCTCGGTGATTTAAATCACCGAGAGACCCCATTTCTTGGACCCATTTTTTCAAATAGGCAAGTTAGGTTTGCTAATTTTATTGAATTGCCAAGCTAGTGGGCCCACTAGCTTTCCAATTCAGTGAAATTAGCAATGTAGTGGTATGTTTGAAAAAATGGGTCCAAGAAATGGGGTCTCTAGTGATTTACATCACCAAATCACTGGAGACCCCATTTTTTCAAATAGGACAAGTTAGGTTGTCAATTTCACCAAATTGGCAAGCCAGTGGACCCACTAGCTTGCCAATTCAGTGAAATTGGAAATGTAGTGGCCTATTTGAAAAAATGGGTCCAAGAAATGGGGTCTCTCGGTGATTTACATCACCGAGAGACCCCATTACATCACCGAGAGACCCCATTTCTTGGACCCATTTTTTCAAATAGGCAAGTTAGGTTGTTAATTTCATCGAATTGCCAAGCTAGTGGGCCCACTAGCTTGCCAATTCAGTGAAATTGGCAATGTAATGGCCTGTTTGAAAAAATGGGTCCAAGAAATGGGGTTTCCCAATGATGTAAATCAGCGAGAGACCCCATTTCTTGGACCCATTTTTTCAAACAGGACAAATTAGGTTGCTAATTTCACCAAATTGGAAAGCTAGTGGGTCCACTAGCTTGCCAATTTAGTGAAATTGGAAATGTAGTGGCTTGTTTGAAAAAATAGGTCCAAGAAATGGGGTTTCTCAGAGATATAAATCACTAGGAGACCCCATTTCTTGGGCCCATTTCTTCAAATAGGCAAGTTAGGTTACCAATTTCACTGAATTACCAAGCTAGTGGGCCTACCAGCTAGCTAATTCAGTGAAATTGGCAATGTGGTGGCTTGTTTGAAAAAATGGGTCCAAGAAATAGGGTCTCTCGGACCCATTTTTTCAAACAAGGCAAGTTAGGTTGTCAATTTCATCGAATTGGCAAGCTAGTGGGCCCAGCTTGCCAATTTAGTGAAATTGGAAATGTAGTGGTCTGTTTGAAAAAATGGGGTCTCTTGGTGATTTACATCACCGAGAGACCCCATTTTTTGGACCCATTTTTTCAAATAGGCAAGTTAGGTTGCCAATTTCACTGAATTGCCAAGCTAGTGGGCCCACTAGCTTGCCAACTCAGTGAAAATGGCAATGTAGTGGCTTGTTTGTAAAAAAATGGGTCCAAGAAATGGGGTCTCCAGGTTATTTACATCATCAGGAGACCCCATTTCTTGGACCCTTTTTTTCAAACAGGACAAGTTAGGTTGCCAATTTCACCAAATTGACAAGCTAGTGGGCCCACTAGCTTGCCAATTAGTGAAATTGGAAATGTAGTGGCCTATTTGAAAAAATGGGTCCAAGAATTGGGGTCTCTCAATGATGTAAACCACCGAGAGATGCCATTTCTTGGACCCATTTTTTCAAACAGGGCAAGTTAGGTTGCCAATTTCACCCTCTCTCAGGTCTCTCTCTCTCTCCCCCTAAACTCTACTCCCTATACCCTATAAACTTAACCTTAAACCTTCAACCCAACTCTATACCTAATATCCTAAACCCTAATCCCTATACCCTATAAACTTAACTTTATACCTTCAATCCTATACCTTAAACCATAAACCCTACACTCTCAATCCTCATCCCTATACCCTATACCCTAAACCCTAAACATTATCCCTGAACCCTGAACCCTATAATTAAACACTAAATCCTACATTAAACCTTGTACCCTAAACCTTAAACCCTCAACCCTAAAACCAATACCCTCAACCCTATACCGAATATTCTAATCCCTAATCCCTATACTCTATACAGTTAACCCTACACCCCCAACCTTGAACACTATACCTCAACCCTACACGTTCAACCCTCATCCTTATACCCTATATGCTCAAACTTATAACCTAAGCCTTGAACATCATCCCCCAACCCTATACTTAAACCATAAACCCTACATTCAACCTTGTACACTAAACACTAAACCCTAAACCTCAATTTGAAACCCAATACCCTCAACCCTATACCCATTATTCTAGACCCTAATCCCTATACCCTATACACTTAGCCCTATACCCATTATTCTAAACCCTAATCCCTATACCCTATACACTTAGCCCTATACCCTCAACCTTAAACACTATCCTTCAACCCTCAAGCCTCATCTCTTTACCCTACATCCTCAACCTTATACCCTAAACCATAAACATTATCCCTCAACCCTATACTTAAACAGAAAACCCTACAATCTCAAGTCTTAACCCTATACCTTATACCCTTAACCCTATAACCTAAACCCTAATCCCTATACTCTATACAATTAACCTCATACCCTTAACCCTGAACATTATACCTCAACCCTCAACCCGTAAACTTGTACATAGATCCTAAAACCTAAACCATCAACCCTAAACCTAATATCCTCAACCCAATAACCTCAACTATACGCCTAATATCCTAAACCATAATCCATATACCCTATACACTTAACCTTATACCCTCAACCCTAAACACTATCCCTCAACCCTCAACCCTCAACCCTCAACCCTATACCTTAAACCCTAAACCCTCATCCATCATCCCTATACCATATACCCTCAACTTTATACCTAAAATCCTAAACCCTAAACTTTTTTCCCTATACAATTAACCCTATAAATAGGGGGAGGGAGGGATTGGGGAGAGAGAGAGAGGTTGGGAGGGAAAGAGGAGATAAAGATAAGTAGAGAGGGAAGGAGAGGCAGAGATACATGAGAGATAAAGAGTATATAAGGAAGTATAGATGGAGGGAGAGAGAGGGAGGTGAGAGAGAGGTGGGATAGAGAGAAATAAAGAGAGTTTGGTAGGGAGTGATAGAGGGATATGCAGGTAGAGAGGTATAGGTGAGATAGAGAGAAGTAGAGAGAGATAGAGATAGAGGGAAGGATGGAAGGATGGCAAGAGAGGGGAGGAAGGGAGAGGTAAAGAGGGATATGTGAGATAAATATAAGTAGAGAGAGAATGGTGACATATAGAGGAGAGAGTTATAGAGAGGGAAAGAGAGAATGGTGAGATAGAGAGGAGAGAGTGAGAGAGAAAGAGGGTGAGGGAGGAGTGAGAGAGAGTGAGAGAGAGAGGTATAGGGAGGGAGAGGAGAGATAGAGAGTAGATAGGGAAAAGGTAGGGAGAGAGATATCTAGTGAGAGAGAGAGAGGGCTAGGGGAGATAAAGATAATTAGAGAAAGACAAAGAGGTAGAGAGAAGTAGAGAGAGAATAAGGGAGGGAGAGAATCGATATAGAGAGGTATAGAGAGAGTGGTGGGGAGTGATGGATGGAGAGGTAGGTAGAGAGGTGTTAGGGAGATAGAGAGTAAAGAGGCAAGTAGAGGGAGAGGTATGGAGGGGGAGAGAGGGAGGTGAGAGAGAGGTGAGATAGAGAGCAATAGAGAGAGTGTGGTAGGGAGTGATGGAGGGATATGCAACTAGAGAGGGATAGGTGATATAGAGAGAATTAGATAGAGATAGAGATAGAGGGAAGGAGGGAGGGTGGGTGAGATAGGGGAGGAAGGGAGAGGTAAAGAAGGATAGGTGAGATAAAGATATGTAGAGAGAGAATGGAGACATATAGAGAAGTGGAGAGTTACAAAGAGGGAAAGAGAGAATGGTGAGATAAAGAGGAGAGAGTGAGAGAGAAAGAGGGTAAGGGAGGAGTGAGAGAGAGAGGTAGAGGGAGGGAGAGGAGAGATAGAGAGTAGATAGGGGAAAAGGTAGGGAGGGAGACATCTAGTGAGAGAGAGAGAGGGATAGGGGAGATAAAGATAATTAGAGAGGGAAGGAGAGGTAGAGAGAGAGTAGAGAGGGAATGAAGGAGGGAGGGAGAGAAGCAATATAGAGAGGTGTAGAGAGAATGTTAGGGAGTGATGGATGGAGAAGTAGGTAGATAAGGATTAGGGAGGTAGAGAGTAGAGAGGGAAGGAGAGGGAGAGGTATGGATGGAGAGAGTGGGAGGTTAGATAGAGAGTAATGGAGAGAGAGTGGTAGGTTGTGATGGATGGAGAGCTAGGTAGAGAGGGAGAGGGGATATATATATGTAGAGAGGGAGGGAGAGAGGGAGAGAGATGTAGGGAGGGAGAGAGGTGAGATAGAGATAAATAAATAATGTTTGAAGGAGAGGTATGTAGAGAGAGGGAGAGAGGAGATAAAGATAAGTAGAGATGGAAGGAGATGTAGAGAGAGAGGTGAGATAGAGAGAAGTAGAGAGGGAATGAGGGAGGGAGGGAGAGAGGTGTAGAGAGAGTGGTAAGGTTTGATGGATGTAGAGGTAGGTAAAGAGAGATGGGAGATAAAGAGTAGATAAGGAAAAAGAGAGGGAGAGAGAAGTTTGGAGGGAGAGAGAGGGAGGTGAGAGAGATGTTAGATAGAGAGAAATAGAGAGAGTGGTAGGGTGTGATGGAGGGAGAGGTAGTTAGGTAGAGAGAGAGAGGGGGGGGAAGGGAGATAGAGACAAGTAGAGAGGGAAGGTGGGAGAGAGGGAGAGATAAGTGAGGGAGAGAGAATTAGAGGGAAAAGGAGAGAGAGACAGAGAGAGATTTATTGAGATCAAGGGAGAGAGAGAGTCAGAAAAAGGGATAGAGATAGTGAGAGAGAGGTCTAGAGTGTAAGGGATAAAAATGAGTGAGATAGAGAGAGAAATAATACAATTTTTTTATTACTGAAATTTGACCTCCTGATTATTGAAATTTGACTAAGTTTGAAATTTGTGAGATCTTCCAAAAACTAGAAGAGAGAGAGGGGAGAGAGGGAGGAAGGGAGAGAGAGAGGGAGTGGAGAGATAAAGAGTAGGGAGAAGGAGAGAGTGAGAGAGAAAGATGATAGAACTTGTTGACTACTAAAATCTGACCTCCTGATTACTTAAATTTGACATGCTGATTACTGAAATTTGACTAAGTCTAAAATTTTAAAGATCTTCCAAAAACTAGAATTTGCATTATAACTCCTAGAGATCTGAAACCACTCTCAAACATCCTAAAAGTATATACATGAAATATAACTTAAAGTATAAGAAAGTAAATGTCCATATATAAATGTCAGCTTATACTTTCCCTAGAAGATAACAAGAGGAGGAGATAAGAAAAAGAGAAAAAAAAATTCAATGTAGACCAAAACGTGAGCGCGTTATAACGTGCTCGCGTTTTGTCAATGCATTCACAAAACATGAAAACTAAGATATAACGCGAGCGCATTATACGCGAGCGTGTTATAACACGAGCGCGTTATAACACGAGCACGTTATAACGCGCTTCGCGTTATATCTTGCTTTGGGAATTCCCAAACCTTGGGCTTGGTATTTTCCTTGGAATACCAACCCAAAGGCTTGGAGGGCATTCCCAATGACCAGAGACGTGTTTTTAAAAAATCTTCCATATTTCACATAATTGAGTTCGTGCTCACCGTCAGGATTGCACGTGGTTCAATATCAAAAAAATCAAGCACATGGGTAATGTTGGGTTCTCTCTTAGCTATCCAACGATGTAATTTTTTTCACTTTCTGAAAATATTAAGCCTTTCATCCATAATTTATTTTATTTGTATGTCTTTTTTTTCCCAAAAAGCAGTGTTTGGTAGTTTTTTCTTTATAAATTAACCGTTAATCGATTTTTCAAATAAATTATTTTTTTAGAAACTAGACTCCATTCTACAAGTTTTAAAAAATAAATAAAAATAAATTCAATTAGTTTCCAAAATTTGTAGGGGTAGCACGGCCAAAATTCTATTTTTCAGGAAATGTCCATTTCGAAAATTAGTAAAAAATTAAATATTCATTAAAAAATTATCAGAAAAATTGTGCATCAACTACATATTGTTAACTAACTTTGGCCTTTGTGATTTTAAAAATACTAAAAAAATTTTCACCGTACGAGGGTCGTACAAGAGTTGCTATGCTATGTTTTTTTGACAAAAACAACACCAATTTGTGTACGTCCCTCATTTGAACCCCTTAATCTCAACCATTTTCAAAATAAATTAGTAGTTTAGAAAGTAGACTCAGAGAACTTGAATCCTTCTTTTTGTTCCATCTCAAAATTTTGAGTGTAAGTATCCTCAATTTCACGTCCAAGGTCAATATTTCCTGATTTCAGAAAAAAGTTGTCCACTTAAGTCCCCTTTTTGGGAACCATCTTGGTGCACTTACCCATATGTGTATTATTTTGGCATAAAAAGGATTTAGCATTTCATAAAACCTTTGACAAATTTTAACATGAGGATACATCTCTAAAAATTTAACAAAAAATTAGGTTTGAGACATATCCAAAAAATGCTTTGGATGTGGCTCATGGTTTTGACTACCAATTATCCTTCTTACAACATCTCTTTGATTGGGAGAGACCTTTGCGTTATTCTTCCGAAATTTGTATATTAGGGATCTCAAGGATTGAACATTTTTTTTATCTTTCCATGGTAGTCTACTTGATAATGCCGATAAATCATTGTTATTTGGATCCTCCAATCTTTAGCACCTTCTTTTAGCTCTCATTAGAGATGGTCTACTTATTTTCAAAGTTTTACTTGTCTTTGAAATGATCATCTTATTCCTAGTTTGATTTCTTACCAAATTTGTTGTCATCAAAATTCAGGTGGTATTACTATCTTTCATGTGTGAGGTAGAACCCATACTCTTATATGCACTCATTAGATTCTTTACAATTGATTTCTCACTAGAGTCATTTGATGTTTTTAGCCCAAAAATCTTCATGATGGGCCTAAATTTTAGTTGTCTCATTATTTCAACAAATAGTTGACATCTTCCAACCTCATTTAACTTCTCAAAAAATAATATCCATATCCTCCTCACATATCTTTGACAAGTATGCTTTTGAATCTTATCAACCATTGGTTTCAAAATTGTAATGTCACAAAATTGCACCTAGGTGCAATTCCACATTTTTGCACTTTGCATAGCATTTATGACACTTAAGAGCATTAATGAAAAAAATACCATTGACCGTCAAAATTTCACAATTCTAAATCCATGAGGAGCAAGGGCATAGCAACAAAAACCTAATGACATGTTTCCCAAAAATTGGTGTCTTGTACACCTATGTGGTTGTGCGACGCGTGGATGTTTGCGTGGCATGCTAGCATCCCGACAGTTTTCCAAGTTTGAAATGAGGAATCTCGAATCTTGAATCTTGACACACATCTTAGCAGTCAGGATTTTGGGTGTAATGGCTCTTTGCCAACCTTGCATGCAAAAAACCCCTCATTTTCTCTCATTTTTATGGTTCAAGCCATTCGATCAAGCTCTCTCTTTAGTTTCACTCCTTAATCTTTCTTCATTCTTAACAAGCAACACTTCCACAAGTGAATCTATTCCGGACTGAGGTCCCTCCAATAACTACAACTCTCAAAAAATCATTCAACGGTGCATCTGTATGCTTCGGAGAAGTCCTAGGCCCGTGGGTAATGCTCTCTCTCTCTCTCTCTCTCTCTCACTTTTTTCTACTTACTTTCTCATTTACTACTTAGTGGTGTGGGTTCTACTCCTGAAGTAGGTTTTGATTTTTCCACACGCTTTGTCCATTTCAACTACACTCCTTTTCTATTTCGTTGTCCATGGAGGTGGAAACACCAAAATGGGGTTCTGACTGAGGCAGACCCCTATATAGCCCCAACATTTTCCCCTCATTATTTTGTGTGTAGGTTGCAAAGAGGAGCTTAGAGTGAAGACTCGAATGTTTGGTTGAGGGTAAGTCTTCTCCAAGTTCTCCTTATGTTTTCCTTGAAGTTTATGTTATTTGTTTGATTATTTTGTTTATTATATCTTAGATCCAAGTTAGGAAGTGATACTTTACTCTACTCGTTTGAGCTCCTGATATTTATGTTGCTCAAGATGCCAACGCACTAGTTGGATGTCTGGTGCAGGGGCACCTAGTGAAATGTTGGAAATTTGGTCTAATGTTGGGTTTTTGTGGTTTAGTCATGGTTTTTGTTCTAATAAGGTCTATTTAGACCATTTTTCAATGTAATGATTCATATAGGGTTGATGTGAAGTCAAGTTGTCAAGTTTTGGTGAAAGCTGCAAAAGTTGCTTAAGCTTTGCATTTTTGTCTTATTTTGGAAGGTGAACGGTCATTGGATTTATAAGGTGGTTGAAACCATTTGTTTTTGGTGGGAACATGTTAAATAGGCCTTGAGAACTTTGAGGTAAGTTTTTGGTTGAATATTTTAAGGATCAAATAATAATATAACTCCATTTTTCTACAATTTTCTTTGGTTGCTTATTGCTACAACACATTGTATAGCTTCATACAGCCTACAACTAAAATGAACTATATCTCAATTGTTAGAGGAATGAAAAAGATGAATTTTGGTTTTGGTTTCATAAATTTTCATCAAATTTGAAGCAAGTTTGAGGCATTTTTCTGAAAACGGGTTGAAAACCATGTCTTTGAGGGTTTGAGAGCAAAAACATGGAATAAAAGACCATTCGACTGGTGGAAATCTCTGCAAATCGGTGGAATGGGATTATTTAGGGAAATTTTCATTTTGGTAGTGGTTGTAGATGTAGAGGATGGAGGTAGGCCCTATTTGTGCAAGCCCTAGCCTAATATCTCAAAGTATTAGGGTTAAATTAATAGGTAGAGGTAGGGTTTTGATGTTAGAAGATTGGGAAGTGTTACTAATTGATAAAATTAATTGATTTAGACCCCATATGACTTGTGAAGAGAACTAGAATTAAGTCTGGTGGTTTGGGGATTGAATTCCACAAATTTTATCTCAGAAACAAGCCTAATTAGGCCTTGTAGCAGCATAACAATCAATTTTAGAGGGTGTTGTTACAAAACAAGGATACCTTCAAATTGAATATGTTTTTAATGAGAATAAAGGGTATCTGAAATGGTATTTTTTTCTGGGTTTGTAGCATTCTCTAAAAGATATGAAGAAAAATCACTCTTTGGAGGGCTACAAGGGAAGATGAAAGGTTTGTGAGAAAGTCATCAAGTTAAGGTGTAAAAATTGGAAAGTTGGTTGAATTTAGATTGTTTTGAAAACCTCCACCCTGCTCTACATCAATGAGATTGTTATGCACTGGCATTCTGAATCCATGTTGTTGTCCTTTGGTCGAGAGCTCCTTTGTCGAAGGTATAAATTTGGAAGTTTCACTCTTTCGAGATCTGAAGTTGTTTTCTTTGAAAGTTAGATTGTAAATATTTGTTTTGAAATTTATTCATTGTATTTATGTTTAGGTGTATAAGGGCAGTTCATTCCTTGGTGATCTCTTGAGAATGAAGAGACCCATGTGTAGAAAATCCCTCTTATCTCACATTTTGGTGAACCCGACGTGAAACATGTCGGATATATTCTTACAATGCTTCCATGTCTATAATAACTCTTTCTCTAAGGAATATTTCAATATGTTGGATGACACTCTAGATGATTTCTTAGTAGTTCCTTCCTCTATCCACAAATATTTTGAGCAAACTTCTTCTCAGCAAGCTGAGGAGTTGGTAAACATTGTGGTGGTCTTTGTGGCTCTTGTGAGCCCTAAGAAACCTATAATTTACTTGACCCCAGCTAGCCCTCCTTCAGGAATGGATCATTATGTCTATGGGATTTCATATGGGGTGATCCCACAATAATGGTTTACAATTTTTGGCCAAACTGGACATTGAAATTATTATTTTTAACTAAATCTTCACATTTAGGCACCTATAGCGGCTAAACTGTGAGGAATTTGAAGATGATTCAAACTAGAGTCTCATCACATTTTTTTTGTAGATTCTAAAATATTTTTTTTTTCAAAATTTTTGGAATAATCTTGTGCTTCTTTTTCCATCTCCCATGAAAACTGGTTTTTTTCAGAAAACAATATTTTTAAAAAGTGACGCTCATCGTATACAACATAAATTTTTTTGTATGAAGGATAAAATTCTAAGTTTTTCGAAATTATATTTGTAACTACGATATCTAGCACTTTCATTTAATCTCATAGTTTTTTATTGAATATTTTTTCCTTAATAGAGTTTCGAAGTCAAACCAATTGCAATTCAAACATAGGCAAACTGTATACAACATAATTTTTTCTATATGTATCAAAATTCTTTTTTTTTTTTTTAATGTATCAAGGACATCAATACCTAGCACGAACATATTTAAAAAAAAAAATATTTTGATAATTTTCTATTTTTCCACATGTGCAAAACAGAGAGTTGATTTTCGGTGAAAAACCTATGTTTAATCAAACTATAAAAACACATACATAATAAAACCAAAAAAATTAAAATTATATTCGTGGGATAGCTCATTTTGAGGAATACAATAATCATTTGAAATAAATTTAAAATGAATTCATTTGATAGCCCAAAAGGTAAATCAAAAGTGGTTTTTTATCAGCATTTTGATAGGTGTAAAGGAGACTCATTTATAGGTATGGTTTAAAACTAGCGAGGTTCTATCAAAGGGGGTTTCATCTAAGGTGGTTTGATCAAACCCTCTTCAATTGGAATCCTTAAAATGAAAATTTTAAAGGCTTAAATCATTATATTTTCTAAAAATATGTGATTTTAGCAAAAATCAGTTCCTCTCAGAAATTGTAAACCAACTTTGTGGGATCACCCTAGGTGATGATTCACCAGAATTGTATTCAAGGTTTGTAAAATCTACAGACTCTACTTCTTATAATGTTGTTAGGCACACATATGATACAAGAAGAAACAAACAAAATTTGGATCAACAACCCTATGTTCCTGCATCTCAACCTACTCAAGTTCCCACTTCTTTAGTGCCTTCTCAACCAATTCTTACTTCAGCACCTAAACCTGTGACTAAAGCACCAGGTGATTATGATCTTGTCGAGCAACTTTGTGTTACTCCAGCTAATATCTCACTTTGGGATTTTCTTCAGATTGCTCCAATTTATCAAGAAATGCTTTTGGAAGCCTTGTAGAAGATCCTCATGCATGTCTCTGCTAGGCCTATGAATTTTAATGCACTGTTGGCTCATATTCATCTAGATTCACTGAATATTACATTCCCTCTACAAGAAATCCCACCTCTGGATGTGCAGAAACAAGCAGACCCTTTGATGATTATAATTAATGTTAATAACATTTGCAATAGGTGTACCCTCATTGACACCAGTTCGACCCTCAACATTTACAGTATTGATAGGTCTACTACCTAAGATTAAATTTGATTCTTCTTCTCTAGATGCTTCTTCTGTATACATTTGTGGGTTTGATAATGTTGGTTGCCAACCTCTAGCATGATAATACTGCCTTTACAGCTAGGCCTTGTTACTTTACCCACTTTGGTTTACATGATGTCTAGCCCTTTACCTTACAATATTATTTTGGGGAGACCCTAAACTCATGCTATGGGTGTTGTAACTTCTACTTTACATCGTTCTTTAAATTTTATTGCAAACAATCGGGTGGTCACGGTTAAAGTTGACCCGGAAGCTGGTCACCTTTGTGAGTTAGCAGTTGTTGGATGTGCTTCAGTCATTTCCACTCTTAAGAATTGTATTTCATCCTTAACTACTGATATTATGATATGTTCTTTGGTGATACCCTCCATGGAGGTTGTCCCCGAAGCGATTGTTGTTAAGGATGAACCACCTAAAGTGAAAGTCCTAAGTCTTTCCCATCCACTTCTTCTTCTGAAACAAATGCTTTCCTTGGAAATGATTGGGGATCCTTGGAATTCTATAAATTATTCATTACATAATACAAAGTAAATCCCACTCATCTAGAGTTCTTGAATGCCTCTGACAAAAAAGTGGACAATTCTCCCATTGAGGAAGAGAATTGTGATCCTATCTAGGAGAACAATCCTTCCCCTACTAAGGAGAGTAGTCCCACTTTTGCAAAAGAGGTTAATGTTTGTGAACCAAATAAAGGAGACGATTGTGCCCTCGTATATGCATTTGATGTTCATTGATGGAATGAATCCCTCTATGTAGAGCCACCGCCTCTTGAGGTTTTACAAAGTCGCTATTGTTTTGGATATCAACTCATTGCTTGGTATGGCTATGAGAAAAAATGCCTAAGGTGTATTCAGCAAGGAATCCAAGTCCCTATTAATTTTAAGTTGTGAAAGTGTTATCTGGGTTTGGGGTGCTCTATTGAAAAATCTAAGCATAAAACTTGGTGGAGTGTTAATATGATTTTGATTGAACCACTTCGTTTGGTCCATCCTGAATTAATAGAGGATAGGGGGTAGGATGAGAAGGTCCCTTTAGATTTCTTCTGTTTATATGAATCACTTGATGAATTCCTAGGTGCCTACTCCCCTTTTCCTCCCTTTAATCACAAAAGACGATTCTCATATCACTTGCATAAAAGAGAATATTTTGGAGAATATATCTTGAGTTTTGATGAGGAGGACCCTCTATCTAATGTTAATGATGATGTTCCAATATCACATCTTGGAGATCATAGTTTTATCCTTAAGGGAGGTACTAATGAAGTCTCTATGGATCCTAAGTCTCTTGAAAAGGTGATCAAGATTGGAAAGTGCCTTTCTTTAGAAGAAGTTGAAGAACATTTTGGCCTCCTACATTCTAATCCTTACATATTTTCTTGGACATATGAAGACATGCCCAGTACTGATGAGTCTATATTGGTTCATAATATCATCCTATGTTCCGACGCTAAGCCAATTTTAGCTAAAATTTTGAAATATCAATGCTAGGGTGGCATTGATGGTTAAGAACGAGATAGAGAAGTTGTTGAAATTAGGCTTTATCCATCCAATTGACTACTCCCCTTGGATTTCAAATATTTTTGTTGTTAGTAAACTTCATGGTCGTATTTTCATATGCATTTAATTTCCTGACCTTAATAAGGCTTCTCTTAAGGATGAATTTTCATTACCTAATATAGATATGATTGTGGACTCGACTGCTTGTCATGCCTTACTAATTTTTATGGATGGATTCTTGGGTTACATTCAGATTTGTATTAATCTGAAGAATCAATATAAGACAACCTTCACTACCCCTTGGGGTACTTTCTATTATGTGGTTATGCCCTTTGGGTTAAAGAATGTGGGAGCTACTTACCAATGGGCGGTGACCCTAATATTTCATGATTTCATTCACAAGATTTTAGAAGATTATGTTGATGATATATTGGAAAAGTCAATAACCCATCAGTATCATGCGAAAAACCTTCATATTATCTTTGAGAGGCTTCAAATCTATAAGATAAGACTTAATCCTCTTAAGTGTGTCTTCGGCATAAACACAGGAAAACTTCTGGGGTTCATAGTTTCTCATTATGGAATCAAGGTCAACACAAATAAGATCGATGCTATTGTTAACATGCATCCACCCAGGAATATTACCGAGTTTCATAGTTTACAAGGGAAGATTCAGGCAATGTAAAGATTCATATCTCTATTGATTGATTGCACCCTTCCCTCCACTTGTATGTTAAAGAAAGATGTTTGAATCATATGGGATGAAGAGTGTCAGAAATATTTTGAGTCAATTAAAGACTACTTGGCCAATCCTCCTGTTTTAATGTTGGTTATGCAAGATAGACCCTTTTTTCTTTACCTCGTAGCATCACCATATGCTTTGGCTCCTTTTTTGGCTCAGTATGATGATTTCGGGAAAGGGAGGGTGGTCTACTACATTATTCATGTCCTGTTTGATTATTAAAGTCATTACTCCTCCATGGAGAATCAATTCCTTGCTCTTTTCTTTTCTACACAGAAGCTGAGGCACTATCTTTTCCATGTTGAAACGCATGTCATTGTAAAAAGTGACCTTCTAAAGCATTTGTTTTCAAGCACCGACCTTGCTAGGAGGTTAGTGAAATGGGTAATGTTACTTTTTGAGTTTGATATAAAGTTCATTACTCAAAAGTCGATAAAGGGTCAAGTTTTTTCTGATCAATTGGAAAATGCTCCCTCATCTCGCTCCTTCCTGAGTTTGGATTTTTTTCCTGATGAGAGCATTCTAGCAATCGATTATGATCTTGAATGGAAGATGTAATTTGATGGATCAAGATGTCAGACTAGTTCCAAAGTGATTGTAGTCCTAATATCACCTGAAGGTAAACCAGTCCCTCTCTCCTTTCCATTAGACTTTCCTTGTACTAATAACATCGTTGAGTATGAAGATCTCATTGTCAACTTGCATGTCGTGATTGGTCTAAAACTAAAACATCTCCGCATACTAGGTGATTCTAAGCTTATTGTGAATCAAATCACGAGAATCTATCAGACTAATCAAAGTAACCTATCTCAATACTGAGACCTTTCTTTGTCTTTTCTAAATCGGTTCTCCTCCTTCATGATAGAAAATGTCCCCAGGAGGGAGAATAGACATGCAGATGCCATGGAAATTGTCACTTTCCGGGTACCTTCAGATGAGTATACAAAAGAATATCACTTTGTGGTTCAAGTCCTTCGGTCTCTAGTTGTTTCTGATCAACCTAAGTCTAATATCCTTGTGTGTTCTCTTGTGGAATTGGGAGAATGGTTCTCTAATATTTACAACTATGTGAAGATTGGAAAATTTCTTTATGATGCGACAAAAAATGATCACACTCGTATACAAAAGATTTCAACTCGTTATGTTGTTTTTTTTTATGTCCTTTACCAAACATAAACGTTTTAGGGTTCCACAACTACGCTACTAAAGTAAAAAAAACATCATAATACAACAAGAACTATATATGTATCAATTCATGAGAATAGTCATGTCCAGATACATTACATCAAGAGTTACATTACAATAAGTGAGATTGTGACAAATCTCATATCATTACAAGTATCAATATAATGAAGAGTAAGATCAAGAATAGATGACGACCACATCCTCGAACTTGTCCGACGAATAACTCTATGAATGATGTGCATTCAAGATCCTGCAAAGAACTAACATGTCTTGAACTATATCACTAGCAGTGGACCCAATGGAAGATGTGGCACATTCCTCCCAACTGTGTGGAACTCGAAAGCCCACCCCCCCATGCTAGGAGATAGAATAGGTCCTCAAGTCAAAACAGACAACATGAAGAACATCACACAACACATGGTCGACATACATGACATCACAATGACAAGACAATTGACATACTCCTAGAGGCGACTCAGAATCACAAGTGAACTAACAAGTGTACTAGGACAAGAGTGTCATCACATAAATGTAGTAGGTTACCATGGATAGCCTTCCTAGGCTATTGGCCCTCTATCAGAGTTACCCTGGCAACCTCTAATGACTTCTGAACCCTATAAGAACCTATGTGGCTTCGAATCACTTCTTAAGAAGATGAAGTGTTCGAGTTGCCATTCTAGGATTTCTCAACTTGCTTTAACCTAAACAAGCGTTAAAGTCCAAGGCGAGGCAAACATTATCTATATAATTAATTTTAACTACCCAACCCCTAAGAATTGTTAAGGTTATCACTTGGTTACTAACTTCCGATAGGTTACCCATGCAACCACTTTCGGGTCCGGACCCTAATAGAAGCCACTCCTCCTAAGGTACAACTTCACAAAATGAATAAACAATAAAGCCAACACACATGTAACAAAAAACTCCTTTACACAAGGACTCGTAGTCGTTAGAACTAATTCATAACATTACATATCTCAAAAGAACCACAAAACATGCATGACCAAAAATTTCACTAACACGCACCTTCATTACATGGACTTCAAGTTATCCAAAAATAATATTACACAAGGTATAATGTGCATGGTTTAAGTTTCAACTTTAATCACAAGACAAAAGACTTCCATATTGACAAATCATATTTCATTTCAATAAACGACAATTCTAATCCTCTGGGAGACAATACAATAGCACCATACCTCAATTCAAAAAGTAAGAATAAATCCAAGTAGGAACACCATTTAAACATAATTTATGAATCTCGTTCAAGAATTTCAATTTTTACATTTCTAACTCATAAAATTTACATGTATTGAATGACAATGAATACTTCCTTAGGATGATGATGTTTCTAATTAAACGATCTTATAAAAGATGAACTTAAGCATTTAAAACTTTATTATAAAAATACATATATTCATTACAACTAAATAAGATAATTGATCTTTTAAAACATAACAACACATTTATATATAATTACCCATTATATAGATCAATGCACTTATATTTAATTAATAAACCATTTCCTATATTATGTAAAGAGGGAGTTAAAGATACTTAATAATCCTAACTAAATGTCCTATTTATATATCTCATTAAGACAAATTAGCCAATAATCATTCAATATTAACTGGCCATTGAAACAAGCAAATAGTAAGTCTAATCATTTTAATAAATATATATTTCCAAAGTTTTCGAGTCTAATTTTTATAAAAATAAACAATCTACAATTATAAATCAAATCAGACGATATCTTTCACACAGGTTGTCTAAATGAAACTAATACTTCAAGCTCACAACCACGTCTATATGGATTGCGAAAGTGTGTTAGATAATTGATGCATGATACAACATGCAAAAATAGATACTTTACAACCTACATGTATCCGTTCACAATAGTTTGTAGGTATAGCAGGCAAAGCAAGTATATGTCGAATATTGCAAGTTGAAGAAGATTAGGCTCAACAAGGAACTCAATACACAACTGATGATGAGCATGAAATCAGATGTTGAACACAATGATAGAAGATGACAATAAACATGCAAGCAACAAACGTAGACTTCCAAGAAATCAAAGGGAAGATTTAAGTGTAACTTAACAGATAGCTACAAATAGAATGAGTAAACGCTCGCTACAGGAATGAATGAATGAAATATTTTAATGATGTCCACGAGACTAAATAGTCTAAGGGCCCAAGACAAAACCAAGCCTAATATATCTTCATGCTCTTTTCCAAGTTGAGTCTCCTACTATTACTTTTGACTAGAAGGCTAGTCATCTGATTAATCTTGTCTTCCCTAAAGAGCTGGTGCATATTATCAACCTTCAAACTATTTTTGTGCTGAGTACGGATATCCTCGTAAGCAGTGCATTCCATGATGAAGTGTCATTCTATTTCCATAGTCCCCTTATTGCAGAAAACACAAGTTCTTTCTTCCCAATTTTCTTAAGGTATCTTCCACCTACCGGTCTCACACCTAAGGTGATGTGACCCTGTCCTCAATTGTGCAACTAACAACCGTGATTTTCCTTTAATAGTTGCACATAGATAAGTTTTTTCACCATGATCCTTTTCCGGGTTAAACTCTTTGATGTAGTAAGATTTTTTATGCCCAATCTCATTTTCCCACATGGCAGTTCTAAATTTTTCATTCACATAGCTTTTTATTTCACTATTGGTGCTAGGACACTCTTGCAAATTGATGTCCCACTTGTTCATCCACTTGTTGTTCTGCCTCATCCAAGTTTTTTTCCTACGATCTAGCGTCTCCTTCATAACCATTTTAGGCCAATGGTGGTCATCCATGTTTTTAACCTTCTTTAAATAGCTTATCAACCGAGTTAACTTTGATGCTTCCAATAGAAAAGTCCCAGCTTTAGCTAAAATAATTTCATATGGGACTGTGGTTTTAACTTTGAGACTGCTTGTTATTAGATGTTTATGGATTCTTTCTAGTTGCCTTCAACTACACTTTGACATATTGCTTCCCCACACTTCACACCCATAAATAACAATCGACACAACAAGAAAACCAAAAAGGGTTTTCTTGGTTTTCCAATCCCAAAGCTCAGCTTTTCTACACCTGTTCTCCAGAAGGTAGGAGGCTTTCCAACCTCCTAGCATCCTTTTCATACAACAAATCTCCCAAATAAGCTTATAATTAAATTCTATCCCAAGATACTTGTATTCTTTCACAATTTCAAGCGGGCTACCTTTGAAAAGAAAGGTATTTTTTATATCTTTTTTGTTCAATGAGAAAATCATGATTTTGGTCTTGGTGATATTCACTTGCATCCCAACCTCCTGAAAAAAGATTTCAAGAGTTTTCAAGTGTTCTCTTAACCCATGATTTTTTTTTGAAATTAGGATAAGATCATCAGCATATAATAAAAATTTCACCACATAGCCTGTCAGCTGAATACCATCCCCATCCATATTGCTTAGCCAATCTTCCAACTTATCAATGTATAACCCAAAAAGCATGGGGGATAGAGGGCAGCCCTGTTTAAATCCAATGTTGCTACCAAAACACTCTGACATACCATTACTAGTTCTGATTTTAGCTCTAACCTTCTAATACAATCTATGAACAACTTCTCTATACTCATTTAGGATGCCTAATTCCTCCATTTTATTCCATAGTTTGTCTCTAGGTACCGTGTCAAAAGCTTTCTTAAAGTCTACAAAATAGCAGTAAGCCTCCTCACCCTGGATGTTTCAAAAAAAATTCAATCAAATGTCTAAGGGTGATACAGTGATCAATGGTAGAGTGTCTCGACCTAAAGCCTTCTTGCCGCTTTGCCCTTTTGCCCTCATTTTCTGCCCAACTGTTGATCCTCCATTCAACCATGCTCCCAAAGAGCTTTCCAAAGATAGGATTGACCATAATCGTGTGGTAGTTAGATGGATTATTGATATTACCTCTTTTAAATAAAGGAATGACCACACTGGTAGTCCATTCCCTAGGGAAACCATCACGATTGACATTATTGAAAATTATTTTTATGTGAGGGGCAAGAGTCTCAATCCTCCACTTTAAAACTTCAGCCTGTAACCCATTAATGTCTTGAGTTTTACCACTAGCTAATTTCTTTATTCCTTGTTTAATATCGTCCACCGTGAATAGTTCCATTGATGTGTTAAGAACAGGCAGATGGTCTTTTTCGTGGACCTGCTCAGAAATAAGCCTAGCACATTCTAACCATTGGACATCCATAATATTGTTTTCAGTCTTCTTTTTCCTTTGTTGTAGTTCTCTCCAAAAGCCTATAGGATTTTGTTTTCCAAGAGAGATTAGCTCCTTCCTTCTATCATTAACATAATCAGATTTTTTAGACTGCACTAATTTTTCATATTTTTTCTTTTATTCTTTGTCCATTCCACTTTTTTTTAGTGATATTTTGGCTGCCTTACAATCTTCATCATACCATAGATTTGTCGGGAAAGTGTTTGTAGCCCTCATCTTGGGGTGAGACCTTTTACATGCCTTTAAAGCTTTGTGAATTATTGGAATCAATGAGTTGTTGTGAATGCGGACATCCCCCTCTTTTGTTGTTTTGACCTCTCTGTTATTCTTTAAATCATGGAAATGTTGTTCAAGAACAACACTAAATATCTCTCTATTTTCTTTATTCAGGAGGATTTTACCATTGGGGAGGGTTTTTTTTTGCATGTGTTGAACCTGTTTAATGTGTTGGATGACTGAGGACATGCGAAGCTTAACCAAAAGAGGGAAGCTATTAGATTTCATCTTGAAAGGGCAGTCCTTAATATCAAACTCCATCAATCTAGAGACAAATCCTTGAGAACAAATCATGTAGTCCACCACACTTTGACCATTATACATTTTGCATGTGATACCTCCCGACTTTGCCAATCTCTCATCCCATTGCAGATAACCATGCCATATAGACTACACAGTCCAAGTAATTATGCCCCAAAAGGGGTCACCTCACCATTCCCATCTTGGGATGTTCTTTCCCAGTAATGGTCTTCACCTTCCTCCAACCAAAGAGGGTTATTCTCCCCTTTTTCCTCCCTACTCAACTGAAGAGACTGGTTATTAGTTGTCCTTGCATTAAAGTCACCCATTAAAACAACATCACCAAGCGTGCTGAAAATTGATATACCTTTTTTAGTGAGGCATACGAGTCTTAATTGTCTAAATTTCTTTTTCTATAGAACTTAGAATTTTTAGGAGCAAAATAACAAGTTGCCAATCTGAAAGTCACCCCATTTTCAGTTATTTGCAGCCATATGTACTGCTTATTTGCGTCTTCTTTTTTGAGTTCAACAATTCCCTGCCACTTCTCACTTATTAGCACTGTAACTCCCCCGTGACCTTTGCCTGAATCATTGCCTTTGTTCCAAACTGAAAATTTCTTATACCCTTCAAAAACTAGAACCTTGCAGCCATCGTGTTCATGTGTTTCGGTAAGAATGATAATATCTTTGCCTTTTTCTATGGGCCCCAATCCAAGTCCTCTTCTCCATGGATATCCTCTACAATTCCAACTTACAACATGTAAGTACTGTTGTGGGGCCCCAAATCCCTATTTCTTGTTTGAAAGACGATCACCGATTTGGGCTTTTCCATTCTTCAACCATACCCACTTTCCTTCATTTCTTGTTGTTTTAACTTTTTCTCATTCTTTCCTTTGTTCTTCCTGTTGCTCGAAGGTCATATCTTCGTCTAGATAGATATGTGAGCCTCTAAGTAACCCTTTATTTTTTAGAATCCTATTCTTATCATCTAAGCTACTCAAGGTAACTCTTACATGTCTATCTCTTCCTCCATCTATCTTTTTTCCAATCCTGTTTGCTTGTTGAATATAACCTGTCCACTTTAGCTCGTCTTTAAGGAAGTCCCTTGCTAAGATGTCGGTTCTCTCCTTTTCACAAAAAATATTTCAAACCTTTGATAATAATGTTTGTAGCCTTTCTTTGTTTGTCTTTTTCTTCCCTTATCTGTCTTCTGACTTGTTTTTCAATGATTACCTTATGCTCACTTGATGCTCCACTTACCACTTGTGACCATGATTTGGCTTATTTAATCTGGTCTCTTAACTGAATCTCTTCTTTCTCCATATCTATTAGTGTTGATTGTATCATCTTTAATTCCATTTTATTTTCATCTCCCTCCACTTCTGGCTTCTTGTTTTCAATTTTTTGAGTTGATCTAATTCTTGCTTTAGAGTGAACAATTCTTGTTGTCCCCTTTCCATGCTAGCTTGCAGTTTTAGAATCTATTCCTGCAGTTTTTTATTATCTCTTTCTAGCCTAAAATTGACCTCTGAAACTATTTTAAACCTATTGTCTTCAAACAGTCCCTTTGTTTCTAGAACATCAAGTCTGTTTCTCATTCTCATGAGCTCTTCTACATATAACTCTGATGACCATAATAAAGGTGAAGACGTAGGGGTATAAATTTCTATGGGCATTTTTTTAGTGACCTTCTTACTTGCAATGATCTCTTCCGTTTAACCCATGACCCCCTCCACCTTTCTCATGTTTGACTCGAGATTCTCTATGTCTCCTATTAGTTTTCCCTTTCCTTTGCACTCAGTTTGATTTGTTTGCTCTTCTTTCTAAAATGCCACTTTAGATTAACCTGCCTTACCATTATAAACCTTTGGTAGAATGAGAGTGAATTTTTTCTTTTGATTATGTTTCAGTTTCCGTTTCTGAGCTTGTCTACGCCTTAAAATCCCATTGTATTTCTTTGCATTTACAAAGATCATCCTTTCTTCTGTGTTTACAAGATTCAATATGCTTGATAAAGGCGATCTTGCAAGCAAAGAGCTCCAAGCACTCGCTAAACTCTCACCTTGAATATTTGGGTAGAGAGTGGACCACCCATTTGACCACTGTGGAGTGAGATACCCCGAATCTATTACACCCTCCTAACCTAGAATAGTTAAAAGATCACTCAGTTGCAAATGGGGTTTATTTGCCATTTTATTGTCTAGTAGATGCTCTAAAGCTTCCAAATGCTTTGAAAATGGGTTTGTGTTCAAAATTTGTGTCCTTTCTGTAGGAACCCTTTGACATACCAGGTCTAGGTTTTCCCCCATAACCCCTTGTTAAAATCTCATGGATTGGTGTGCTGAGTTTGTGCTATTTTATGCAGGTATGCCAGTTTGTCTCTTACGGAGAAAGAAGACAAAAAATACTTAAAGTAAAATAAAAACAAGGAGAGGTGACAGAGAGACCTGTTGGAACGCAAGTCCACTGCCCACACTTTCATGTGCTCTTCTTCCTACCTTTTTCCTTTGATTTGTGGGGTCCCTTTGATTTTTATGTGCTTTTTTGTGGTGTCCCTTTAAACATTTTCATGTGCTCTTTGTTGCCCTGGTGTATACCTGCCTGTGTAAACCTACTATCGCTGCCCTGGTCCCTGTCGTCACTGCCCTGGGTCCCTTTCATCACTTCTTTGCCCTAGGAACTTGCAATTTAACTAGTCGTTGTTGGTTCCCTCACCGTCCCTGGTTCCCATGTTGGTTCCCTCGTCGCTGGTTCTCGTCACTCGTTCCCTCTACAAATCTCACAAATACTTCGCTTAAGACATCATGATAGAAACTTATCATCCAAAGACCAAAAGTATGATAACACATGGCAAGGGCAGACGTATCCAAACACAACGGATTATTTAAGTTTGATAGCGACTGAAGGTAAACTCAAACTTTGATTACACAAGAAATAAGAGATCAACGAATACTTTGCATGCAATCTGCGTG
The DNA here is from genome assembly GCA_007115665.2 of Sequoiadendron giganteum. Taxonomy (NCBI): domain Eukaryota; kingdom Viridiplantae; phylum Streptophyta; class Pinopsida; order Cupressales; family Cupressaceae; genus Sequoiadendron; species Sequoiadendron giganteum. The sequence continues at coordinate 51,859,608 of CM021105.1, read as the reverse complement.
AAAGCAAAGACTCTGTTTTCCTATATTAAACTGATTTCATCTAGCCACGGTCAGTGCATGCATCAAATAGAAGTGAAGTGTTGGATAGATACCACAACATTACTATTCGCAACAATCTTTGCATATACTAAGACAAGTGAACCTTCTAAGCCTCAACCGAATTTTGTGACTCAAATAATTTATTTCTAAATCGTGATAGGCAACAAAAAGTAATTACACAACAAGATTTCAAAAACCAAAAGATGCAGACTAAAAGAAAGTAAGAACTCAAATCAGGAACTTCAAATCCATAAACCCGTAGCCCATAGCATACAAAAAGTTGAGGATAGAGTCATACATAGGAAACAATATTTTGTAGCCGCACATGCATTCAAATGCATGAAACTGGCCGAAGACAAATAGAATTTATCGACTGTGGCAAAATGAACAGTATGCACCTTAAGGTTTCAAGATTTCAATGGTGAATAAATACCATCAAGGGAGGGCAAACATGAAGCATCATCCTCATACGCTCCACTAATTCGAATAAAATTAGTCTGTCTGATTCTTATATATAACAAAACGCATAAGGAAAGTCACAAGTTAAAACAAAACAATACCATTCACATATTTCACAAATCAGAAGATTTCAAGGAAGTTTGAATTTTAAAAGGGAAAAGAATATCAAACGGTCGATCAACATGAGGTAGCAATTTAGAATTAGAGAGGTGATGTAAGTCAATACGCCTTATTCTAGTCAAGGAATTTTTTTGTATACGGCAACAAAATGAAACAATGCAATTAAAGCTTATTGCAATATTTAATATTATATTCCAAATGACATCGGTCGTTGAATTAAAAAGAAACTATATAGAAATGTCTACACCCTTCTAGGTTCAGCGTTGCAGCTGAGACAATTTTCATAAATTTATTAAAGATTCATAACAAAATTATACTACTTTCCATGTCTAAGCGCTACCACTATGGAGGGATGCGATTAGATTCAAGGAGGCTTTCTGCATAAAGAAAATTATATTAACGTTTTCGTTTTCCTGTTGTCTATGCAGGTTTTTCAATCAAGCTATTTCAACATAATGAAGCAATAACAATAATATTTGTTTAAAATTTTCGAGATCGGGAAACAACAATTAACAAGAAGAAAAACCTGATTTAAGCTCCCAAATTGACAAAGAACAAATTCTGACACTGCACAACAATAAACATCAAGCTTTCCCCAAACTTCAAACCACAAAATTTCCAGCAATTACATAGAAATAATATTTTTTCTTCTTTTAAAAAAAAAATTGCCGTCAAAACTTTTACAGAGAAAATCCAACCCTTTCCGAGTTCATCCCTCAAACACATCCATCAAGAAAAGATATTTTGAAATTAAGAAACACAACTGACTGTTTTTAATTATTGAAAAAATCAAACTTGCTCAAATAAATCAATTACAAATAATTTAACCTTTTGCAAATAAGATATTTTAATATTTCACTTATAATTCATCAATAATCTAAAAATAATTTTTTTCATTTAAACATTTCAATTAATCATTAAATCAATATTACCATTATCATTAAATCACTAAATAATCTAAATCAACATTATAAAAAAAAAACATAGTGAATACAACATAACATGACAACAACGAGCGCATGACAAATGAACAACAAAATAACATAAGGGTGACAATAGATACTCGTTATTTTCAGAATGATGGTTCAGGATAGAGGACAAGTCTATATCCCTTCCATGATTCCATTGGGCCATGACACTCTCAGACTTAACAAGCAGGTGGAGTCAATGTTTATACCTGAAAGCTGTATCACACTGTATGGTCAAATGAACAACCTGTATAATTATGAAGACACACCATGGAGAAGAATCACAGTGTAGCAGGGAACTCATGAATGAGTACTGCTAAACCGTCTCCTTCACCGACTGACGTAAAACATAGCATCTAACATCAACCTCATCATAGTATCATCATGAATATGAAAGAGAAACATAGGTCATCATAATAATGTCATCTCATAAAAGTAAACATAGCATCATAAGGTAAAGTGTATCATCAACTGAGTTTCACAACTGGTCATGTAAACTATGACATAAAGCATCAAAATAACATAGTCTCAAAAACCTAATTGCTAACAGTAAGTCAAAACAACAAAAAAGGAAATGTCATCAAGAGGGTCACTACACATTACATCTTTTAAGGCAATTATATCATCATTGTATTTAATTAGCATGCATCCAGGTGTGTTCATTAAATTATGATAGCATCTAATGTAAACATACATCCATGTACAAATAACATCCATAACATCAACATACATGAAAGTAAAGAAGTGTACGAATCAAAATGCACAATGACATGATATCGGAACCAGTATGTATATGTATATATGTATAAAATGTAATGTACATGTATTGAGCCACTTTCATCAAAAAATGAGTGGTTATTGAATATGTGTCAATGTCTATACAAAATATCTACAAAATATATATCCCACTAGAAAATTGATGTACAAAATGGGAGCACTCTAGGGCTATGACATGTGGCTCGTAGAACCCTCCAGCTCTGGTTGTGGTTGTGATCTAGGAGGAGGTTGCACAGTAGTGATGGATCTCAAGTGGTGCAAGCGTTATCTGAACAGGGTTGCACACATCCCTTTGATATCACCCTATATGGAGGCTATTATCATCCGTGCCTGCATCAACTCATGTTGCAACTATTGATCACCTACCAAGATCATAGCTATCAGTTACTTGTCAAGGTCATCGAGATGGCTCTGAAGGGAATCATGTGCCTGCTTAGTGGCATCAACCCTTTTCACGACCATGTCTCACTTTGCAAGCACCGTCTATAGCTCCCTTGACAGCTGTTTGCATTGTCCTTAGATTATGGTAGTGTTTACAATCCCCTACATGATCTTTGCACCTCACTCCTCATAAGCAATCCTCAGATGCTCTACCGGCTTGAATAAATCAATGTGTCACCTCATGGGAACTGGTAGATATGCCTTGATGACTATCCCCTAGATGGGAATGACAAGGGCCACCTTTGATATGCATTGGTCTATCAACCCATTCCATCCAATTACATCCTCTGCAACCACAAAAAGAAAGGAAATAATCAATATCACATGGCATATCTGTGTAATCATAAACAAAGAAAACTAAAGGTATTGAAATAAAAATAGCATGCTCACTCTACTTGGGTCCCCTAGCTGCCAAGAAGGGTCAGGGTGAGGAGCAACACTAAGACCCACGCTACTGGTATCTGAGGCTATGCCTAGTGCTGCTAGAGCTACTATCACTGTGATGGTAGGTGTTGTTAGGGGTTCCAACGAGATGGGTAGATTTTGTGGGAGACGATCTCCTCTATTGTTACCTCGACCAGATCAGTGATGCTATCGATCACTCCTCCTCCTCTTATGGCCTCTCCTCCTCCTCACCCGCCTCCTCGCCCTCTCCTCCTATCTCATGGTGCATGTGTTGGCATGTCCCCCTATGGGCCAGGATCCCCTCTGGGGGCATCCTCGTTGAACACTAGATGAGGACGGTACCTCACCCACCATTCTCTAAAATTTGTAGTTATTCCAATGTTATACGTTGGTGCTATTGATAGAAGATCTCGGTCAGGCTTGTCATCATTTGATGGACCAATATCTATAATGGAGGGGTGGGGGATGTCCCCAGGTCCCGTAGCACTCTTGAAAGCCTGTGTATAAGTGGGCACATCTGGAGGGATAGTCTATACATGATCATGTTGTCGCATGACCCGACTCCAATATTACAGCATAATAATGTGATTGTGGTGATCAATGAATAAATGGTCTCGTTGTAGGTTCCTAAGGTACCCACTATCATCTACCCACCTGAAATATTGGTAGGTTCTCTATCTCACCCAATCAAGTGTAAGGGTATTAAACTGTAAATATTCGTGTCTCCATTGCCCTATTACATCATACCAATGGGCCATGGGGATAGTATGCAGTCATCTCTAGGGGAAACTGACCAGCCTCATGCACATTATGTGGGAAAAATCCCAAACTTGAAACAGTGTGCATGTTTTGAGGCTGTGGTATTTATAGTGCATATACCGCCTTGAATCCTGATACAGGTGTGACAATAGGCTATGCCCCTAGGAAAATACTATGCTATGATTGACCATCTCGCAAATGGTATGGATGAGGCCCCCATGAAAGTGAGAGCCTCTCCCATCTATAGTGACCCAAAAGGCCACAGTCATGACCATCACTTCCATGTGTCATCGCCATCGTTGGTCCACCCTGAGCAGTAGAGGAAACACTCTAATCACTCTCATGCTAATCGAGTGTCATCTATCACCACCCATCATCCGCAGATGGGGATTTTGAGAATCCAATAAACATCCTCCAAAGTGATCGCCATCTCTCCATTAGGCAATTGGAAAGATGATGTGGCCGCATCCCACTACTCCATCAAGGTCATTAGCATCTGCTTATGGTAATGCATCTCTAGCATGTTGAACGCATGCCAGAGACCAACATGTTGTAGACGTGTGACCCTCCTCCTCACTAAGGTAGTCCCTCTACTCGTGGACTAGTCAGTATGCTTGCCCAACGAGATGCTCTCAAATCTCAAGGTAGTCTATGAAAAAAATTATAAGCCAGAACATGGGATTTTCAAAGGTCTTAAAGAAAAAATTTATTGACATTTGTGCATCATGCATATATCTCATTCCAAAATTGACACCTCGAGGATGCCAGTGCATACTTAGGATGATAGTGGAGAAGCTAGACGCTAGAAATTTTTTTAGATGCCAGTGCAGAAAAAAGATGTATGTGTAGCTCGAAGTGGAAAAAATTTCCTAAAACATGCTAAAATTCACTAAAAAAGGAGACCTACCTAGTCCACCTTGTAGCCCTCGGTGATGTCCTCCCTTGGCTACTCCAATTTCAATGCCTCGTACTCTCTTTTGGTCGGCATTTTGCTAACTTTTCTCTCACAGAATTTAATAATTTCCTCATAGTGAATAGTGAAAATGACCCTTCTAGGGGCCCACCTAGGTATATATAGGCCCCCGAGGCCCATTTTTCTTGGAGTTTGTGGCTCCTTGGTTTCTCCTGAATTTACCCAACCTCACTGGGGGAAAACTTAGGAGGGGGCATATATTCACCTATTTACCATATTTTTCTTCTGAATCATCAATTTTTTTTTTTATCATTCTTCTCGTTGTGGTAGCTTCTTCTAATTTTTGAAACTAACTTAGATTTGAGTTTTGTAGATTAAAATATTGTGAAAATTTTCACAACCAATCTTGCATTTTTTGTTGAGCTCAGTTGTTGGGGGGAACCTTTGGTACTAGCTAGCTCTACCTCATTGACCTCTGAGGCCCTTTTCTAGGCATGCAAATTTGTAAAATTTCAAATTTGGGTAAAAATTTTCTTCTCTACTTTAGTGTGGTTGGTTTTTTCCAAAATCGAGCTCACTAAAGTGGGGGAAAAATGTAATGTCACAGAATTGCACCTAGGGGAAATTCCACATTTTTGCACTTTTCCTTGTATTTATGACACCTAAGAGCATTAATGATGGAAATCCCATGGGTCAGAATTTCACAATTTTGACTCCATGTGGACCAGGGGTGAAGCAACAGTAGCCTAATGACACGTTTCTCAAAAATTGGTTCCTTGGATGCCTGTGTGGCGTGCTAGCATCCTAGAAGTTTTCTGAGTTTGAAATGAGGAATCTTGAATCTTGACTCTTGACATGTGTCTTAGCAGTCAGGATTTTGGGTGTAACGACTCTTTATCACCCTTGCATGCAACAAAACCCCTCATTTGTTCTCATTTTGGGGGTTCAATCCATTCGATCAAGCTCTCTCTTCAATTTCACTCCTTAATCTTTCTTCATTCTTAACAAGCAACACTTCCACAAGTGAAGCTATGTCGAATTGAGCTCCTTCCAACAACTACAAATCTCAAGCAAGCATTCAATGGTGTGTTTGTGTGCTTTGGACAGGGCCTAGGCCTATGGGTAACATGCTTTCTCTCTCTCTTTTCTACTTACTTGCTCATTTACTACTTAGTGGTGTGGTTTCTACTCTTGAAGCGGGTTTTTCTTTCACCGCATGCTTTGTCCATTTCGGCTACACTCCTTTCCTATTTGGCTATCCATGGAGGTGGGAACACCAAGAAAAGGGTTTGATTGAGGCAAACCCCTATACAGCCCCAACATTTTCCCCTCATTCTTTTGTGTGTAGGTTGCCAAGAGGAGTTTGGAGTGAAGACTCGAATGTTCGATTGAGGGTAAGTTTTCTCTGGGTTCTTGTGTTTTCCCTGAAGTTTTCTCGGTTTGATTATTTTGTTTAGTATCCCTTAGATCCGAGTTAGGAAGTGATAATTTACTCTGCCCGTTTGAGCTCTTGACCTTTTTTGTTGCTCGAGATGCCAATGCACTAGTTGGATGACATCGCGACACGCTGGCATCCTAAATCCGCGTTGTCATCCTTTGGTCAAGAGCTCCTCTATCGGAGATAGAAATCTAGAAGTTTTACTCTCTCAAGATCTGAAGCTATTTTCTTTGAATTTTAGCTTGTAAACATTTCTTTTGTAATTTCTTCATTCTATTTATGCTGAGGTGGATAAGGGTAGTTTGTTCCCTAGTGATCTCTTGAGAACGAAGATACCTATGTGCAGTGAATCCCTCTTATCTCATAAAAATATTAGCATCAATATCAATAAAATAATTATTCTTTCTATACAAAATTCTAAGGTATTTCTCAAATTTAAAGTTGCCTCAACATTAGGAATGTCAAAAACATCAAGAATAGATGGCATACCTTCAAATGGAGATGAAAATGATGATGTA
>CM021105.1:51774555-51852671 GCA_007115665.2 Sequoiadendron giganteum | reverse complement strand
CTACTTTTTGTTGTAAAGAATTTCTAGAAAGATAATTTTGCAATAAATCACACAAATAAAGCCAAAATACTCTAATTTTTTTTTGTAACTTACCAAGGCCTAGGTCACACTCCAATAGAAAAAAAATATTCCAAAAATTAGGTAATTTGTAGCCTTGAGAGCAATTTTTTTGAAAACCCTTATTTCGGGCAATAAATCAATTATTTCTACTTCAATTGATCTAAAAATTGGATTGTAGCCTCCTATGATATGCCTCAAAATACCCACAAAAATCAAGAACCAATTCTTTAATATGTGGGAGATATGTATTTTCCAAATAAATTAGGTAGAAATCCTAATTTTTTAATAACTTGTTCAATTCTACTCCAATTCTTCTGAATTCTGGACTATAGCTTCCTATAAGTTTCCTTCAAAAACCCTTTGAAAATCAGACAAAAGTTCACCAAAATCTGGGAGATATGGGTTTTACAAAATGGCCTCTAAAATTGAAAAAATGCCTTATCGTAACGGTGCTAAGATCATGCTCCTGATACCACTTGTAATGAAACATCTTCCACAATAAGAAATTAATATGAAATATTATACAAATATGTGATAATAATATGCCACTTTGAGGGGGCAACCTCCTAACCCACTTCAAGGGGGATACCTCCAATAGTCTTCAATAAGAACATAATACTCAACCTAATGATCATATACGACTCACAACCCCTATATATACATATTTATGCCTAGGATACCACCCAAGTCAACATAGATAACCCTATAAAGCCCTAGGCTGACCTAACTAAATAAATAACAATATAATAATGATAATATCACATATTAAGAGTTAAGATAGCCACAAGAAAACTACTCATAACCCAATACACACTATAGGGGTAATGGCATAACATAGAAACAATAAGGCACAAATAAACAACAAAATATTTGCATGGAGAAACCATTACAGGAAAATCTCCACCAAAAAGAGAAGCCAACTATGCATTACCTTCAAACAAATGAGATTACAATATAATCAATTTCATTCTCATGCAATCACTTTCATGAACGATATCATACACTCGAATCAAGTATACTAACATCATTTCGTCCTCAAACCCATCCTCTTTTCGCTTAATTGATGAAATTATCCTAGCAATTTAATTAATTGCATCATTTGCATCTATTAACCTAATTCATCAAATTGGGTTAATTCACCCCCTTTCACACTAACATTTCATCTTATGAAATTAAATACATTGAACTATTTAATTTAAATACCTAAATCCTCTCATTTAATTAAATAACCTTAAATTATTTAATTAAATGTCATCACCTTTTCCCCTTTTCATTAAATCATTTAATTTAATGAATCGGTTTATTCTTCTAAATCCCCTAATTATATAATTGACATTGTTTAATCATTGATTATCTAATTAATCTAATTCCCCCCCACTTGCAAGATAATATTCCAAGGGAATTTTCTTCCTTTGCACATTCCTCCAAAAGGGGAATATTCCCATTTTCCCTCCCCTTTTGCACAATTTAATTTGCAAAATATCCTTTATCCTTTATCTTTTATTCTCTCTCTTCCAATCATTTGAAAAAGGGAATATTCTCACTAAGCTTCATATGCAAGTTAGCTTGAAACTTCTTGTGCAAGTTAACTTTTGACCTTCTGAACAAGTCAAAAGTGTGCTTGTTTGAAGGAATTGAGAGCCCTTGATTAAATCTCATCTTGCATTCTCACTCATTGATGAGAATCCATGATCCATGCCTCCTATTTCTTTCATCCTTTACCATTGATTAGCCTTTTTTATCTCAATCCTCCAATTCTCATTTGCTTTCGTATAAATAGATCACTATTTGCAGACAAATGGATCCATCATCCATCTTTCGAATAAAAATCATGTTATTGAAATCACTCACATTCACACTCATCTTTAGCATATAGTTAGCATAATTTTAGTTCATTTTTAGTTGCATAATAGCTTAGCTTCCATTAATGGCTTCCATGCATCCATTTAGCTAAATAGATAATTAGGGTTTCAATCTTTTAGTTTAATCTCATTTAGAGTAGCTTAGCAATTGCATATCTACATCTTTTGGCATAAAATCATGGTAGATTAAATCTTATATCATCCTCATTTTAGCATAAATCATGTTTTCATCCACATATCACAACTGTTTCATCAATTCTCTTCAATAGAATCGATTGAAACAAGCTCATTGATCCAGGATTGGGAAAGGGTTGTTCCACATCAACATGACACTAATTCCAAAATGGGATAAGTTTCAGATGGATTAAAGTAGAAATTTAAATTCTTTCATAGCTCATAGTGTTTAGTTTAAATTTCATTTGAATGATCTTGTTTAAGATTGGGTATTAGTGGCACAAATATGCTTCGATTCTTCATGGGTCAAGTGTAATCGGCCCATGCTAATATCCTTGGTCAAAATTTTGATGCTAGAAGCAAGGAAAACCGGTTAAATTTCACCAATATCTATCTCAAATTCCGCTTGTTTTTACTTTTGTAGGAAGGAGCGACGCCCAACTCAATTTCAGTGACACCTTTGTAGGGCATCACCATATAGTGATGCTATAATCATTTCAAACAATGATGCTGATTAAATGCACTAGTGTTGATTAAAAAAATGGTGACGCTAATACTTTATAGAGGTATCAAATATTTTTAATGGGTGATGCCCGATCATATAGCAACGCTATCATCCTCACTGGACTTTCTACAGAGCAATTCCCAAAACCAAAAGAGCGACACCCTAGTTCATCAGAGTGACACTATCATGAATAGCCATGCCCAACATTGGTAAGAAATTTAATGATCATTTTTTAGCATGTGCTTCAATTTTTCTCTTTATCTGATCGCTAAGATGTCTCTGACTTCTTGATTCTGGTTTTAGACTAATTGGTTTTGTAGATTTGGGAAAAAATTAGGAAGTTATTTACCCCAACTTGTTGGGGTCATAACTTTCTACTCATTGCTTGAAATTTGAATATGTTACACGATTAGAAAGTGTATACATCTAAAAATGGTCATTGCAAAAACTGTTAATTAATTAAATAAAATTAATATTCTAAAGTTGAATCTACATATAATTAAATTTAATTATTTATTTATATCTTTCATTTTTCTAGTTCTTCTAAGCTTAATTAAATAAATAAGTTTATTTAATAATTATTATCTTCCTCTTGATTAAGTTAAATAAATTTCATAATTTATTTATATTAATTATCGTATTATTCTAAATTTGAATTTTCAAATAATGGAATATTCTTCTAACTCATCCTTCACTCCATATTTAAATTAAATATTATAAATATTTAATTTAACACTTTTTCCTTCACCTCTCACATAATTAAATATTGTAAATATTTAATTACACACCTTTTTCATCTCTCACATAATTAAATATTATTTTTTTAACTATGGAAGCTTCTAAAATCCATGTCACATGAAATTAAATAAGTTAATTATTTAATTAATTGGATTATCCTCAGCTTCCAACCAACTCTCATAATTAAAAAATGACAAGTGGAATGTTGTCTCCATTTTTGAAGTGAAATAGTTTTGTGGGTTGAAAACATTCTTCCATCTTTCTCTCAACCTCCAGAATCTCACACCGTTCAACTTGACAAGTTCGAATTTGACCGTTGATCTTTGCCAACTAGATTCTTTCCTCCAAAAATCTATAAATATAGCCCTTTAGTGAGTTGAATTCATCCTAGATTTTGTGAATTTAGCGCAGTTACTATAGTTGCATTCAAATCAAAATTTTAGCAATCCTTTCAAGCATAGTATTTCAAGTTCATAGAATTTTTAGTTTCATATCATAGCTTAAATCATTTAGCAATGGACATGCATGTTGCATAAACTTTTTATCTAAGTTGTCATTCTGCCAAAGTTGTTGCATACACCAACTCCGAGCCAACAACTTACAAAATATCCATTAGAGATAGAGGACAATAGCCTTAAACCATATAGCCTAAACCCTATAGCCTAAACCCACTCTCTCCCTCCCTCTCTATATCCATCTCTTCCACTCCCTCTCCCTCCCTCTCTCCCTCTTTCTCTTACACTCCCTCTCCCTCCCACTCTCCTACTCTCCCTCTCTCCCTCTTCCTCCCTCTTCCTCCCTCTCTCCCTCTCCCTCCCTGACTCTCCCTCTTTCTCTCCCACTCTCTCTTTCTCTCCCACTCATCCTCTCTCTCTCCCTCCCTTCCTCCCTCCCACTCTCTCTTTCTCTCCCACTCTTCCTCTCACCCTCTCCCTCCCTCTCCCTCCCCCTCCCTCTTTCTCTCCCACTCTCTCTTTCTCTTCCACTCTTCCTCTCTCCTCTCCCTCCTCACTCCTCCTCCTCCCTTCCTCCCTCTCTCTCCCTCTTTCTCTCCCCACTCTCTTTCTCTCCCCTCTTCTCTCTCCCTCTCTCTCTTTCTCTCCTCTCTCCTCTGCCTCCACCTCCCTCCCTCCCTCCGCCTCCCTCTGCCTCCCTCTCTCTTTATCTCTCTCTCTTTCTCTCACTCTTCCTCTCTCCTCTCCCTCCTCCTCCTCTCTTTCTCTCCACTCTCTCTCTTTCTCTCCCACTCTCCCCTCTCTCCCTCTCTCCTATCTCCATCTCTCCTCCTCTCCTCTCCTCTTTCCTGCTCCCTCTTTCTCCTCCCTCTTCCTCTCCCTCTCTCCTCCCTTTCCCTCCCACTCTCCCTCCCTCTCCCTTCCTCCCTCTCTCCCTCCCTCTTTGTCTCTTTGTCTCCCACTATCTCTTTCTCTGCCACTCTCCCTCTTCCTATTTCTCTCCCACTCTCTCTTTCTCTCCAACTCCTCCTCTCTCCCTCTCCCTCCCTCTCCATCCCTCCCTCCCTCCCTTCCACTCTCTCACTCTCTCTTTCTCTCTCCCTCTCCCTCTTTCTTTCCCTCCCAATCTATCTTCATCTATCCCACTATCTCTTTCTAACCCCCTCCCTCTCTCCCTTCCTCTCTCCCTTCTCCTTCCCTCCCTCCTCCCTCTCTCTCTCTCTCTCTTTCTCTCCCACTCTCTCTTTCTCCCGGTCTCCCTCCCTCCCTCCCTCCCTACCTCTCTCCTCCCTCCCTCCCTCCCTCCCTCTCTCTCCCTCTTAGACAAAGAGGGAGAAAAGAAATATATTAAGAAAACCAGATTTCATATAACGCATGCACGTTTTGAAGAAGTAGAGATGCTACTGTTTTAGGAAGAAATAACGTGCTCGCATTTTGTATTCCACTAAAAATGGTAAAAAAACTGAATATACTCGTGATTTCAAGGCCCACATTCAACATATTCTCCTGGTTCTACATGTGCTCCAACAAAAAGTAGCCTTTTGATGAAGTTGTGAAGTGTGCAAGCATGTTTTTCACATTCTATCACCTTTTCCATGATCTTTCTACCACCTTTGCATGAAATAGAAGAGTTTCCACATTGAAAGACATATAATATCAATTGAAGCTTGAATTCCATTGAAAACTGATATACAACCGAAGTTTGTAAGGGAACAAACTTTTGAACAAGTCAATTTTTTATGGAGTTTGAAGAAAGAAGAAGCTAAGCCTACATAATTGGGTTGAACTCCTCCATTTAAAAGTCTAGCATTTTAGGTATGTGAAGTCTTTACACATTTTCTTTCATTCTATTATGGCTTGCTTTTAATTTTGTTTTTGATTATAACCTTACATTGTCAATGCACATTTTAAACCTCCTAATGATTCCCATACATGGAAAATTTCTTTAATGACCCTCTTACGACGTGGAGATACCCAAAATTGAATCAAATTTCAAAATGGAAGCATAGATTGTCAAGGTGCTCCTCAACCACAAACTTATCAAACACTCACAATTCCATTACACTCATTATGATTGTAACTTACATGATATTTATCTTATTTCCCTTCAAAATCAACTCCCCCAATGTATCTAACTATTTTTGTAACTTCTTAACTAACTTATCTCTTCACAACTTTGCCAAAAAATGCAATTTTTTGCAAATGTCCATGCTTCCATTTTGAGCCTATCTTGCAATCATGGCATCCCACATTAGCACTTTTCTTTAAGGTATTCTGGATTGAAAAATATCATGTCACATTTTTCTATGCTAGGTTAACTTTTGTACAGGATGATTGTAAGTATTATTTAAATGAAGCCTTGAATGACATATATTTTTCAATTAACTTGAATGGATATAATTTTTAGGAACTAATATTCGTCTCATTACCATGGTACAAATAAAATTATCTACCATGCTGTAGAAAAAGACAAAGAGGAAACTAATAGATGAAGAGAATGAAACCTTCAAACAAAATGAGAGAGTTCGGGTGGAGGCATATCGTGAAAATAAGAAATTGGAAACGATTGACAAAAAAAAGGAAATTGAAGAGAAACCTCAACTATCAAAAAAAGAATGGGAATTGGCAACACAAAAGGAATAAATCTGAAAGCATCGTCGTAAGACAGATTCAGATACCGTAGTTGGAGACACACCCTCTATGACAAGTGAATATGAAGGGACACCATTAAGCACAAGAGAATATGGAGGGACACCATATAGAAGAAGTAAATATGGATGAATGCCATCTAGTGCAAGTGAATATGGAGGGACACCATCTACCTCAAGTGAATATTGTTGGACACCATCAAACACATCTCAAGTTGAGATTACATTATTACTTGAATTTGACGAAGAAGGTATGCCATCATCCCCATGTGAACCTCAAGGTATGTCTTCTTCTCCACCCTCAATCTAAGGTACGCAATCTATCCCACCTCAATTTAATATTGATGAAATTCCTAATGTTGAGATGTATGTACCTAGGAGAACACCACCTAGAATTTTAGGTAGAAAGCCAAAGTATTTCATTAATATTGATGATGATATTTTGCAGCACTTGGAAGGTAAGATTTCAACACGCACTTACAGAAGATATGCTTATAAGATTTGGGAGTGATTCTTTGAAAGACTAAATGAGACTGCAAGATGTCAACTATTTGTTGAAATGATGTGGGGTGTAAAGTCTAGGAACATCATGAAGACTCTTGGGTTGAGAACATCGAATTCATCGAGTGAAGACACTCTTGTGAAGAATCTAATGGATGCTTATGAGAGTGTGGGTAAGACCTCACGCTCAAAGGATAGTAATGTCACTCGACGTGTCATTACATTGACTTTGGTAAGATGTCAAACAAAGAGATCTCGTCTCATTAAAAAGATGAGTGAAAACATGGGAATTAGTAGAATTTTTTTATCAAGAGCCATTCAAAGGGGGCAAATAATTAAGGGCAATTATTCAAATGAATTATGGGCATTCTCGAGGAGATTGTCACGAAAAGATAAAGAAGTTGTCAAAGTCTTAAGAACACTAATTGAAGAGTATTGGAAGAATAACACAAGGCCATCTCCAAATCAAAGGGATGTGGTAAGAAGGATAATCGGTAGTCGGAATCGTGAGCCACATCCAAAGAATTTTTTGGATATGACTCAAACCCAATTTTTTCAAAAATTTGAAAATGATTATCCTCAAATTAGTATTTCTCAAATATTTTTTGAAATTCTTAAAAAAAAATATGTCAAGATAAATCACACACGCACTACTTGTTGTTGTAGACTACATATTGAATTTTCTAACATTATGATGTTTATCATTCTATATGTGTAGATTTGCATACTAACGATGTTTTGTAGGATTGTGGCATAGAATCCCCACCAAAATCTTCAAGAGAGTTCTTATCAAAAAAATTATGTGAAATAGAGGATGGCTAGATATTCTACATGACAACATGCTTGAATGGTTCATGCGAGCATTGCGATGGCTTCCAACATATGCCAGTATGTCAACATATGGAAAGCATAGATGAGGTGGGACAAAAACTAGTAGAGTTTGGGAAGTATAAAACAGTGGCATATGCTACAAAATATGAGTCTCAAGCAAAAAGGTGTGATCTGGTTATTGAGAAGATTCTAGTGTACCAGTTTATGTCCATGTTTCGTGACAATATACTATCTGAGTATGTAATGCATACCTATAGAGCTCGATGGTTGGACATGCAATTCAAGCTATGCAAGGAAACCTTTCTAGTTGGAAGCATAGTATTAGTGGTTGACTTTGTGGAGAACTACACTCTACAACCACAACATGAGGTGTAGTTATAGTATGACAAATCCACATAGGTTTTGATATTTGTGCACATAGCATTCATTCATGCATCTGATAGTACAAATGAGCAAAGGAAGGTATTGAGGGAGTACCACTTTTACATTAGTGATGATCACACACATTCTCCAGAGTTCGTGGAAGGTTGCTTCCAAATGTTCTATAGTGATTTGGCTCAGAGGGGCATAAAATATGACCGAAATATAATATGGTCTGATAACTATGCAACACAGTTCAAGAACTCATGCATGTTCTACTGGTTGTGCAAGATGCATTTAATTACAGCTGTTCAACATATGTGGAAATTTTTTGAGGCCGTACATGGAAAGGGGGAGCATGATGGTGCAGGAGCATGCTTGAAAAGAGCATTACAATGAGAAGAGTTAAAGTATAAAGACAGTGCAAAGTTGACAGATGAAAAATCAATCATCGAGTGGTGTAATGCTTTGATGGGTCCAGATAATGAAGGCGCGTCTTCAGTTCATATATTTTTCTATTTGATGGATGATACTAACATTGCACCATATGAAGATTGTTTTACACTAACAAGATCGAGTGAGGTACACTCTTTCCTTAGCTCAAATGTAGGTTCATGGAGTATCAATACATGAAAGATGGCATGCTTTTATTCTTCATGTACAATGCAAGCCTGGAATGATTGTGAGTCAGGGGAGTGGGTTGACATATGGTTGACAAGTTATTTTATCCCACTTCACACATATCTCCCTCCGACGGCATTGGAACTAACACAGATGGAATCATCGATCGAATTTGACCATGTATCAGATCTAGTTCAACCAAGTGATATATCTACTTGCTTGGTTGTTGAAATTCCATGTCATTATCTTGCTTTGTAATATATTCATAATGTTGACAAATTTCAAGATATTTTATGCACATATCAATGCAGGGCATGTTTATGCAGTTATTGTAGATGAAGACAATGATGAGGGAACAAAATATTACTTGTGTCATTGAGTTGAAGCCAAAAATAAATTGGAGGCCCCAGTTATGGATAGAGAAAACATCGAATACACTACAGGCTCAGTTATGGTTACTGGAACATGGCTTAGAAGGTACCCACATTCTAGTGTTAAACATTGGCTATTTCAAGACTTTGACACGCATCGTAAGATTCTTCATTACTCCAACCTTGTCGTGGCATAATATGTTTTTTTGACCAAATATATGGGTAGACCTTTGAAGAAGACCTTGTGGAAGGTCTGTGAGTCTAACCATGAGGCAATACTTGACACAATAAAGAGTAGAGCAGACCCAGATGGTTCGTTGGATTAATTTGTACGTATATGCACATTGATTCTTATTAATTTATACTTGTATGGACATTAATTTTTTTTATGCCAATTCTATCATCTTCTTTTACGTTGCGTATTTGTAAGTAACATACTAAACAGTGATTGGTGTCCCCTTGCAAAAAATGCAGATATATGAGCCATCCAAGAGTATGTTAGCCAAAAAAGCAATGCAACATCCTTATTTTGATGATCTTGACAAATCTCAATCATGATTTTAAGCCATTAGAAAAGTGTGTGCAAATCTTGTTGAGGGACTTTCAAGTTATTCATTTGAAGTTAACCTTATCATGAGCAGCTATCATGTAGACATTATAACAACATCTGAAATTTCAACTTACTCTATTCATGAGAGGTGTTGTGTGCAATAGGTATGTTGGAATTCCTAGTGAAGATTTATGACCAAGAGTGACTAAGTTGTGAGACCTGCATGCCTATTTGTAAGTGCCTTCCATCTATTTTTATTTCATTTCCATTTTGGATTCTCTTTCTTTTTCTCTTTTACTTTGCGTATTTGTAAGTAAACTACTAAAAATTGATTAATCTCTCATTGCAGAAAATGCTGATTTATGAGCCATCAAAGAGAATCTCAGCCAAAAAAGCAACGCAACATCCTTATTTTGATGATCTTGAAAAATCTCAATTTTGATTTCAAGCCATTATAAAAGAGTGTGTGAAGCTTAGCGAGAGAATTTGAAGTTACTCAATTGAAGTTAACCTCATAATGAGCACCTATGATATAGACATTTAAAGAGAATATCGAATGTATGAGTGACATTGTAAAAGATCTATGAGAATGAAGTACCAAAGGCATTGTAATGAGATTTACTTACATAATGAGATTTACTCAAATATTGTAATTTTGGAGTTCATGTTTGGTGCAGTAGCAGCTTGTTCTGTAAATGCCTTCAATAGGAAAATTTGCAAAATTTAAATTTTGAAATGTAAACAATGTGAAAAATTTCATGTAAAGGTCATATTTAATGTATTCAAAGTCTCAAAGAGGTCGTTAGGTGATTAGAGAAGTGATATAAAGCATGTAAAGTCGAATTAGGATGTTTTAGGTGTGTGTGTTTATTTGTGTAGGGGAATTTAAGAAACAAAGGAACATACCTTTAAACATTCAAGAACCCCCATAACTTGTTGAGGCATAAATTATCATGTATCCAAAACCTCAAATCCACAATTTTCTCAAGACAAACACACTCTACCATGCCAAACCAAAACCCTTATTTTATGCTAGTATAAGGAGGGCTTATTGAAAGGAATGGTTCCACACATTACCAGAACATGTCACTGCCTCAGAACTTCTTAAAATCACCTACAAAAACAAAGACAATCACCCAACCTCTACATGCAATATTTTATCAAACCCTAGGGTGAAACCTCATTTTTCATGCCCTTTTCCATCAAAATCTATAGGGGCAGCAACACAAACCTCACAAAAATTATTCCATTTCACTTAGAAATTTATCGTCTGATCCAACAAGATTGTGTTGGGCCCCTTTAGAAAAACCTCTCGGTATTGGCTATCTTGGAGTGGTTTTCCCGTGGCGGTAGATTTTCATTTGATAGAAAAAGTGTCAAATTCAAGTTGTGCAAAGTTGCAAAGTGGTGCAACTTTCGCTCTGCAACTCGTGTGACCAAACTAAATGCTCCAACATGTTCGAATAGGTATTTTTACACTAGGCATGGTCCTCTTTTTCACCGAAACATGTGGAATCACTCTGAGCTATGTTCCACCAGATCGATCCCTTATGGGTCCAAAGTGCAAAATGGCTGCAAACTTCAGCATGCTATTACTCAAATACCATGATGCTTAGAAAATTCTCATCTAATCCTATAGGATTGTGTTGGGACCCTCTACAAAAACCTCTCTCGATTTTGGCTATCTCATAGTGGTTTTCCTGTGGCGGCGAATTTTCACTTGATAGAAAAAGTGTCAAATTCAAGCTATGCAAAGTTGCAAAGTGGTGCAACTTTCGCTCTGCAACTCGTGTGACCAAATTAACTATTCCAACACATCTGAATAGGTATGTTTATTCTATTCATGGTCTTTTTTTGCACTGAAACACGCGTAATCTCTCTGAGCTATGTTCCACCGGATCGATCCCTCAAGGGTCCAAAGTACAAAATGGTTGCAAACATCAACATTCTATTACTCAGAAATTGTGATGCTTAGAAAATTCTCTTCTGATCCTAGAAGATTGCATTGGGCCCCTCTACAAAAACCTCTCTCGGTTTAGGCTATCTTGGAGTGGTTTTCCTGTGGCGGTGGATTTTCACTTGATGGAAAAAGCGTCAAATGCAAGTAGTGCAAAGTTGCAAAGTGGTGCAAATTTCACTTTGCAACTTGTGTGACCAAGCGGACTGTTCCAACATATCTAAATAGGTATTTTTACACTATGAATGGTCCTCTTTCACATTAAAACACATGGAATCGTTCCGAGTTATGTTCCACTGAATCGATCCCTTAAGGGTCCAAAGTGCAAAATGCCTGCAAACTTTAGAATACTATTACTCAGATACCATGAAACTTAGCAACTTCTCGTCTGATCCTACAAGATTTTTTTGTGAGATTCTACAAAAACCTCTCTCGGTTTTGGCTATCTCGGAGTGGTTTTCCCGTGGCAGCGGATTTTCACTTGATGGAAAAAGTGTCAAATTTAAGTTGTGCAAAGTTGCAAACTGGTGCCACTTTTGCTCTGCAACTCGTGTGACCAGAGTAACTGCTCCAACATATTTGAATAGGTATATTTATGCTAGGCATGGTCCTCTTTCGCACCAAAAACAAGCGGAATGGCTCTGAGATATGTTCCACCGGATCGATCCCTTAAGGGTCCAAAGTGTAGAATGGCTGCAAACTTCAGCGTGCTATTACTCGGATACTGTGATGCTTAAAAATTTCTTGTCTAATCCTACAAGATCACATTGGGCCCCTCTACAAAAAATTCTCTCGGTTTTGGCTATCTCATAGTGGTTTTCCCGTGGCGGCGAATTTTCACTTAATGGAAAAAGTGTCAAATTCAAGTTGTGCAAAGTTGCAAAGTGGTGCAACTTTCGCTCTGCAACTCATGTGACTAAACTAACTATTCCAACGTGTTCGAATAGGTATTTTTATGCTAGGAATGGTATTTTTTCACACTGAAACATGCAGAATCGCTTCGAGCTACGTTCCATCGGATCGATCCCTTAAGGGTCCAAAGTGCAAAATGGTTGCAAACTTTAGCATGTTATTACTTGAATACCATGATGCTTAGAAAATTCTCATCTTATCCTACAGGATCGCATTGGGCCCCTCTACAAAAACCTCTCTTGGTTTCGGCTATCTTGGAGTGGTTTTCCCATGGCGACAAACTTTCACTTGATGGAAAAAGCATCAAATGCAAGCAGTGCAAAGTTGCAAAGTGGTGCAAATTTTGCTTTGCAACTCGTGTGACCAAGTGTATTAGGGTTTAAGGGAAGAGTGGATTAGGGTTTAAGGGAAGAGGGATTAGGGTTTAAGGGTTCAAGATTAATGGTTGAGGGATTAAGAGGGTATAGGGGTTGAGGGATTAGGGTTTAAGGTTTAAGGGATTAGGGTTTAAGGGTTAAGGGATTAAGAGGGTATAGGGGTTGAGGGATTAGGGTTTAAGGGTTGAGGATTGATGGTTGAGGGATTAAGAGGGTTTAGGGGTTGATGGATTAGGGTTTAAGGGTTGAGGGTTGAGGGATTAAGAGGGTATAGGGATTGAGGGATTAGGGATTGAGGGATTAGGGATTAAGGGATTAGGGTTTAAGGGTTGAGGGATTAAGAGGGTATAGGGATTAAGGGATTAGGGTTTAAGGGTTGAGGGATTAGGGTTTAAGGGTTTTATGGGTTAAGGGTTGACGGATTAATTTAGTATAGGGGTTTAAGGGTTGAGGGTTGAGGGATTAAGAGGGTATAGGGGTTGAGGGATTAGGGTTTAAGGGTTGAGGGTTGAGGGTTGAGGGATTAAAAGGGTATAGGGATTGAGGGATTAGGTTTTAAGGATTGAGGATTGAGTGTTGAGGGATTAAGAGGGTATAGGGGTTGAGAGATTAGGGTTTAAGGGTTGAGGGATTAGGGTTTAAGGGTTAAGGGATTAAGAGGGTATAGGGATTGGGGATTAGGGTTTAAGGTTTGGATTGAGGGTTGAGGGATTAGGGTATAGGGATTGAGGGATTAGGGTTTAGAGTTGGATTAGGGTTTAGGGTTGAGGATTAAGAGGGTATAGGGGTTTAAGGTTTGAGGGTTGAGGGATTAAGAGGGTATAGGGGTTGAGGGATTAGGGTTTAAGGGTTGAGGAATTAGGGTTCAAGGGTTGAGGGATTAAGAGGGTATAGGAGTTAAGGGACTAGGGTTTAAGGGTCGAGGGATTAGAGTTTAAGGGTTCAGGATTGAGGGATTAAGAGGGTATATGGTTTGAGGGATTAGGGTTTAGAGGTTGAGGGATCAGGGTTTAAGGGTTAAGGGATTAGGAGGGTATAGGGTATAGGGGTTGAGGGATTAGGGTGTAAGGGTTGAGGATTGATGGTTGAGGGATTAAGAGGGTTTAGGGGTTGAGGGATTAGGGTTTAAGGGTTGAGGGTTGAGGATTGAGGGATTAAGAGGGTATAGGGATTGAGGGATTAGGGTTTAAGGGTTGAGGGATTAAGAGGGTATAGGGATTGAGGGATTAGGGTTTAAGGGCTGAGGGATTAGGGTTTAAGGGTTTTAGGGTTTAAGGGTTGAGGGATTAAGAGGTTATAGGGGTTGAGGGATTAGGGTTTAAGGGTTGAGGGTTGAGGGTTGAGGGATTAAAAGGGTATAAGGATTGAGGGATAAGGGTTTAAGGATTGAGGATTGAGGGTTGAGGGATTAAGAGGGTATAGGGGTTGAGGGATTAGGGTTTAAGGGTTGAGGGATTAGGGTTTAACGGTTTAGGATTGAGGGCTGAGGGACTAAGAGGCTATAGGGATTGAGGGATTAGGGTTTAAGAGTTGAGGGATTAGGGTTTAAGGGTTGAGGGATTAAGAGGGTATAGGGGTTTAAGGGTTGAGGGTTGAGGGATTAAGAGGGTATAGCGGTTGAGGGATTAGGATTTAAGGGTTGAGGGATTAGGGTTCAAGGGTTGAGGGATTAAGAGGGTATAGGAGTTGAGGGACTAGGGTTTAAGGGTCGAGGATTAGGGTTTAAGGGTTCAGGATTGAGGGATTAAGAGGGTATATGGTTTGAGGGATTAGGGTTTAGGGGTTGAGGGATCAGGGTTTAAGGGTTAAGGGATTAGGAGGGTATAGGGTATAGGGGTTGAGGGATTAGGGTGTAAGGGTTGAGGATTGATGGTTGAGGGATTAAGAGGGTTTAGGGGTTGAGGGATTAGGGTTTAAGGGTTGAGGGTTGAGGATTGAGGGATTAAGAGGGTATAGGGATTGAGGGATTAGGGATTGAGGGATTAGGGTTTAAGGGTTGAGGGATTAAGAGGGTATAGGGATTGAGGGATTAGGGTTTAAGGGTTGAGGGATTAGGGTTTAAGGGTTTTAGGGTTTAAGAGTTGAGGGATTAAGAGGGTATAGGGGTTGAGGGATTAGGGTTTAAGGGTTGAGGTATTCAGAGGGTATAGGGGTTGAGGGATTAGGGTTTAAGGGTTGAGGGATTAGGGTTTAAGAGGGTATAGGGATTGAGGGATTAGAGTTTAAGGGTCTACGGTTTA
The DNA here is from genome assembly GCA_007115665.2 of Sequoiadendron giganteum. Lineage (NCBI taxonomy): Eukaryota > Viridiplantae > Streptophyta > Pinopsida > Cupressales > Cupressaceae > Sequoiadendron > Sequoiadendron giganteum. The sequence continues at coordinate 51,837,509 of CM021105.1, read as the reverse complement.
GGGTTGAGGGATTAAGATGGATTAGGGTTTAAGGGTTGAGGGATTAAGAGGGTATAAGGGTTGAGGGATTAGGGTTTAAGGGTTGAGGATTGATGGTTGAGGGATTAGGGTTTAAGGGTTTAGGGTTGAGGGTTGAGGGATTAAGAGGGTATAGGGATTGAGGGATTAGGGTTGAAGGGTTGAGGGATTAAGAGGGTATAGGGATTGAGGGATTAGGGTTTAAGAGTTGAGGGATTAGGGTTTAAGGGTTGAGGGATTATTGTTTTAGGGTTTTAGGGTTTAAGGATTTAGGGATTAAGAGGGTATAGGGGTTTAAGGGTTGAGGGTTGAGGGATTAAGAGGGTATAGGGGTTGAGGGATTAGGGTTTAAGGGTTGAGGGATAGGGTTCAAGGGTTGAGGGGTTAAGAGGGTATAAGAGTTGAGGGATTAGGGTTTAAGGGTCCCACTCTCCCCTCTCTCTCTCCCACTCTATCTCCCACTCTCTCCCTCTCTATTTCTCCCACTCTCCCCCTCTCTCCCTCCACTCTATCTCCCACTCTCTTTCTTCGATTCTCTCCTTCTCCCTCCCTTTCTATCTTCCACTCTCCCACTCTCCCCCTCCACTCTATCTCCTACTCTCTCCCTCTCTCTTTCTTCCACTCTCTCCTTCTCCCTCTATTTCTATCTTCCACTCTCCCACTCTCCCCTCTCTCCCTCCCACTATATCTCCCACTCTCTCCCTCTCTCTTTCTCCCACTCTACCCCTCTCTCCCTCTCTCTATATCTCCCACTCTCCCCCTCTCTCCCTCCACTCTATCTCTCACCGTCTCCCTCTCTCTTTCTTCCACTATCTCCTTCTCCCTCCCTTTCTATCTTCCACTCTCCCCCTGTCTCACTCCCTCTCTCTCAAAAACTCCTATACTCTAAAAAATACACTAAGAAAATGGAATTTCACATAATGCGAGTGCATTATAATGCAGGTGCATTATAATGCAAGTGCATTATAATGTCAGCGCATTTTGTAGTCCACTAAAACGGTAAAAAATTCTATATACCTATGATTTGAAGGCCCACAGTCTGCATATTCCCCTGGTTCTATGCGTTCTCCGACAAAAAATATCTTTTTGATGATGTTGTGAAGTGTACAAGCATCTTTTTCACATTCCATCACCTTTTCCATGATCTTTTTACAACCTTTGCATGAAATAGAAGAGTTTACATGTTGAAAGACATAATATCAATTGAAGTTTGAATTCCATTGAAAAATGATATACAATTGAAGTGTGGAAGGGAACAAGCTTTTGAACAAGTCAAATTGTTGTGGAGTCATAATTGGGTTGAACTCCTCCATTTGAAAGTCTGGTTTTTAAGGTATGTGAAGTCTTTACAAATTATCTTTCATTCTATTAAGGCTTGCTTTCATAATTTGTTTGTCATTATAACCTTAGGTTGTCAATGCACATTTTAAATTACCAAATTATATACACAATTATTTACACTTGCCAATTATAGAAATTCAGAACAATTCACCAAAATTCATCTTTTAAGACAACTCCAAGCCTCTCCCATTCATTTGAAGGGTCCAGAAACCTTCCAATACCTCTGCAAAAACTGATGCAGTACAAAGGAAGAAATCAACACCTTTCTTGACACATTTGTTCAACTATATTTCCCTTCACAAAACATTTGATTCGTATACTCAAATTAGTATTAAGAGTTCCCAATTCCTTAAGCACCTTCCAAACACCTTGAAAATCTTGAAAATAATTGATTACAATCAACTAGGTTCCTCAAAACATCAACCAATGATTATGTCATTCACAAGTTGTTTAGTTCTAGGTCTCAAAACAAGATAATTTCTAGGTCTTAGGACCTTACCTGCTCAACTAGGCGTCCAATACAAAAACCCCAATTTTTCAAATCAAAGAGGGAGGGTTTATAGAAAATCCTATACCCAGGCCTTCCCAGACCATTCCAAAGCATCAAACATCTTCAAAATACCCTGCACAAGGTCAAAAGTTCATTACATAGACCACTCCTTCAACAATTGATGGGGAGTCTTATCTTTCAAGAGCAATATTGCTCTTCCCAAGACCTATTCTCTGGTCTTCCTAGGGTATTCCTCTCTACCCTACTCAGGGATCCCTCCTAAACCCCTCTCACCTCATAAGACTCCACCAATTTCAAATTCTTCACCATTGCTCTCAATTCACCACTAAGCTTTCGTGGGCTCCACACTAACCCAAAGTGTCCTAACCACTCCAGGGGCTAGGAAAGGGTATTCTCACTATCCCCTTGTTGATTTGACTCCTCAATAATCCATCTCATAGGATTCTTTCCCCTTGCACCCATCACTTTCTTGAAAAACCCAATTTTAGGCCTTGTAGCCTTTTGCCCAATTAAGCCTCCTAGAACCTGTTTTCTTGGCTTTTCTCAAAAAACGGTCTCAACAATCCCCAAATATTTTTATAGATTATTTCTAGTGGTACCCTAGGCTTCAAGATTTACCAGGTGTTTAGTCCCTTTGGCATCCGTACATAGGACTGTCCTCATACCCCCTATTTCCAAGGGTTTCTAGGGTTCTGGCTCCTTTTTCCAACTTTGAGGGCTTCAATGACCTCCTCAACTCTCCTCCTTGCACACACATGTCTGGAATACATGTTCCCACACTCTCTTGCTCTTGATTGGCACAAAAAAATCCATTTAGCAACTTTCTTTACTACTGTCCTCTCCAAGCCACTAGCTAGAATGCACTCGCACTCGCCTAGTTCTTGATGAATTCACCATCTCCCCTGAAAACCAAGACACCGCACACCATATGTACACTGCAAAAATAGTCCCCTACTTGATTCCAAGTTTCCATGGTAGCCTTTCCATAGGAATTCAAGTGGGGATAAAAAACTAGCCTTAACCGGCTATGAGACCAAAAACTCTAAAAACTTGCAAAACAGAAAGAAATTGAACTAAATGGTTAATATAATGCTTCACACATTAATTAAGTGAAAAAATTGAAAGAATCAAAGCATTAGACATGTGCTTTCAATCCATTCTTGACTGGATGAAGGCACAAAAATAAAAATTCAATGAAATTTGCACTCTTCCAACACACAAATTCCCCTTCCAAAACTCCAAATCATACAATAGATTTCCCACATGCTCAATTAGGGTTTTTCTGACCTTATATACCTTTGTCCCATGTGCTAGGACCCTTCAATTGGGCTTAGAGCATCATTAATTCCCTTTTCTCACTTTTAGGACAAATTGCCAAGTGTACATGGACTAATTTGCCTAATTTCATCATTCAGGCTTCTCCAAACTTCAAGGCTCTAGACTACCATAAGTTTGCCTTAACTCACACATAAATGAAGCATTCAATGACATATATTTTTCAATTATCTTGAATGGATACATTTTTTATGAAATAATATTCGTCTCATTACCATGGTACAGATAAAATTATCCGCCATGCCGAAGAAAAAGACAAAGAGGAAACTAACAAATGAAGAGAACGAAACCTTGAAGGAAAAGGAGAGAGTTCGGGTGGCAGCATATCGTGAAAAGAAGAAATTGGAAATGATTGATGAAAACAACCCGATTGTAGAGGAACCTCAATCGTAAAAAAGAGAACAGGAATTGGCAGCACAAAAGGCACGAATGCGAAAGCATCGTCGTAAGACAGATTCAGATACCGTTGTTGGAGACACATCCTCTATGACAACTGAATATGAAGGGACACCATTAAGCACAAACGAATATGGAGGGACACCATCTAGCACAAGTGAATATGGACGGACACCATCTACTGCAAGTGAATATGGAGGGACACCATTTATCACATGTGAATATTGTTGGACACCATCCAACACATTTCAAATTGAGAGTACATCATCACTCGAAATTGACAAAGAAGGTATGCCATCATTCCCATGTGAACCTCAAGGTATGTCTTCTTCCCCACCCTCAATCGAAGGTATGCAATCTAGCCCACCTCAATTAAATATTGATGAAATTCCTAATGTTGAGATGTATGTACCTAGGAGAACACCACCAAGAATTTTGCGTAGAAAGCCAAAGTATTTGATTAATATTGATGATGATATTTTGCAGCACATGGAAGGTAAGATTTCAACACGCACTTGTAGAAGATATGCTGATAAGATTTGGGAACAATTCTTTGAAAGGCTAAATGAGACTGCAAGATGTCAACTATTTGTTGAAATGATGCGGGGTGTAAATTATAGGAACATCATGAAGACTCTTGGGTTGAGAACATTGAATGCATCGAGTGAAGACACTATTGTGAAGAATCTAATGGATGCTTATGAGAGTGTGGGTAAGACCTCACGCTTAAAGGATAGTAATGTCACCCGACGTGTCATTACATCGACTTTGGTAAGTTGTCAAACAAAGAGAGCTCGCCTAATTAAAAAGACTAGTGAAAAAATGAGAATTAGTAGAAAGACTTTATCAAGAGCCATTCAAAGGCAGCAAAGAATTGAGGGGAATGATACAAATAAATTATGGGCATTCTCGGGGAGACTGTCACGAAAAGATAAAGACGTTGTTGAAACCTTGAGAACACTAATTGAAGAGTATTGGAAGAATAACACAAGGCCATCTCCGAATCAAAGGGATGTGGTAAGAAGGAGAATCAGTAGTCGGAATCGTGAGCCACATCGAAAGCATTTTTTGGATATGACTCAAACCCAATTTTTTCGGAAATTTGAAAATGATTATCCTCAAATTAGTATTTTTCAAAGATTATTTGAACTCCTTAAATCTTTTTATGTCAATATAAATCACACATGCACTACTTGTTGTTGTAGACTACATATTGAATTTTCTAACCATTATGATGTTTATCGTTCTATATGTTTAGATTTGCATACTAAATGTTTTGCAAGATTGTGGCATAGAAGCCCCACCAAAATCTTCAAGAGAGTTCTTATCAAAAAATTTATGTGAAATAGAGGATGGCCAAATATTCTATAGGACAACATGCTTGGATGGTTCATGCGAGCGTTGTGGTGGCTTCCAGTGTATGCCAGTATGTCAACATATGGAAATCACATATGAGGTGGGCCAAAAACTAGTAGAGTTCGGGAAGTATAAAACAGTGGCATATGCTACAAAAGATGGGTCTTAAGCAAAAAAGTGTGATTTGGTTATTGAGAAGATTCCAGTGTACAAATTTATGACCACATTTCTTGACAGTATACTGTCTGAGTATGTAATGCATACCCATAGAGCCCGATGGTTGGACATGCAGTTCATGCTATGCAAGGACACCTTTCCAGTTGGAAGCATAGTATCCATGGTTGAATTTGCAAAGAACTACACTCTACATCCACAACATGAGGTGCAGTCACAGTATTACAACTCCACACAAGTTTCGATTTTTGTGCACATAGAATTAATTCATGCATCTGATAGTACAGATGAGCAAAGGAAGGTATTGAGGGAGTACCACTTTTACATTAGTGATGATCACACACATTCTCTAGAGTTCGTGCAAGGTTGCTTCCAGATGTTCTACAGTGGTTTGGCTCAGAGGGGCATAAAATACGATCAACATATAATATGGTCTAATAACTGTGCAACACAGTTAAAGAACTCGCGCATGTTCTACTAGTTGTGCAGGATGCATGTCATTACAGGTGTTCAACATATGTGGAACTTTTGTGAGGCTGGACATGGAAAGGGGGAGCATGATGGTGCAGGAGCATGCATGAAAAGAGCATTAGCACATGAAGAGTTAAATTATAAAGACAGTGCAAAGTTGACAGATGCAAAATCAATCGTCGAGTGGTGTAATGCTTTGATGGGTCCAGGTAATGAAGGTACATCTTCAGTTCGTAGATTTTTTTGGTTGATGGATGATACTAACATTGCACCATATGAAGACTGTTGTACACTAATAGGATCGAGTGAGGTACACTCTTTCCTTAGCTCAAATATAGGTTCATGGAGTATCGATACACGAAAGATGGCATGCTTTTATTCTTCATGTACAATGCAAGACTGGAATGATTGTGAGTCAGGGGAGTGGGTTGACAAATGGTTCACAAGTTATCTTAGCCCACTTCACATGAATCGCCCTCCGACGGTATTGGAACTGACACAGATAGAATCATCGGTGGACTTTGACCACATATCAGATCTAGTTCAACGAGGTGATATATCTACTTTCTTAGTTGTTGAAATTTCATATTGTTAGATCTTACTTTGTACTGTATTTGTAATGTTGACAAATTTCAAGAGGATTTTTGCACATATCAATGCAGTGCATGTTTATGCAGTTATTGCAGATGAAGACATTGAAGAGGGAACAAACTATTACTTGTGTTGTTGTGTTGAGACAAAAAAGAAATTGGAGGCCCCAGTTATAGATGGAGAAAACATCGACTACCCTATAGGGTTAGTTGTGGTTACTGGAACATGGCTTAGAAGGTACCCACATTCAAGTGTTAAACATTGGCTATTTCAGGACTTTGACATGCATCGTAAGATTCTTCATTACTCGAACCTTGTTGTGGCATCCAATTTTCATTTGACCAAATATGGGGGTAGACCTTTGAACAAGACATTATGGAAGGTCCGTGAGTCTGACCATGAGGCAATACTTGACACAATAAAGAGTAGAGCAAACCCGGATGGTTCATTGGATTAATTTGTAAGTATATGCACATTGGTTCTTATTAATTTATACTTGTATGCACATTAATTTTTTTGATGCCAATGCTATCAGCTTCTTTTATAGTGATTGGTGTCCCCTTGCAAAAAATCCAGATATATGAGCCATCCAAGAGAATGTCAACCAGAAAAGCAATGCATCATCCTTCTTTTGATGCCTGCATGCAACATCTGTAAGTGCCTTCCATCTATTTTTATTTCATTTCCATTTTGGATGCTCCCTATTTTTCTCTTTTACTTTGCATATTTGTAAGTAAACTACTAAGGGTTGATTGATCTTTCGTTGCAGAAAATGCTGATTTAAGAGCCATCAAAGAAAATCTCAGCCATAAAAGCAATGCAACATACTTATTTTGATGATTTTGACAAATCTCAATTTTGATTTGAAGCCATTTTAAAAGAGCATGTGAAGATTAGCGAGGGAATATCAAGTTACTCATTTGAATTTAACCTCGTGATGAGCACCTATGATGTAGACATTTAAAGAGAATCTTGAATGTATGAGTGACATTGTAAAAGATCTGAGAGAACGAAGTGCCAGAGGCATTGTAATAAGATTTAATTACATAATGAGATATACTCAAATATTGTAAGGTTGAAGTTCATGTTTGGTGTAGTAGCACCTTGTTCTGTAAATGCCTTGAGTAGGAAAATTTGCAAACTTTGAATTTTGAAATGTAAACAATGTGAAAAAGGTCATATAAAGGTCATGTAAACAATTTGTACACATTTTTCTGCAACTCGTGTGACCAAGCGGATTGTTCCAACATGTCTGAATAGGTATGTTTACGCTAGGCGTGGTCTCTTTTTGCACCGAAACATGTATAATCGCTCTGAGCTATGTTCCACCAGATCGATCCCTTAAGGGTCCAAAGTGCAAAATGGCTGCAAACTTTAGCATGCTAGTACTCGGATACCGTGACACTTAGAAACTTCTTGTCTGATCTTAAAGAAAGGTGTTGGGCCCCTCTAGAAAAACCTCTCTCGGTTTTTGCTATCTTGGATTGGTTTTCTCATGGCGGTGGATTTTCACTTGATGGAAAAGGTGTCAAATTCAAGCAGTGCAAAGTTGCAAAGTGGTGCAACTTTCGCTCTGCAACTTGTGTGACCAAGTGGACTATTCCAACACATTTGAATAGGTATTTTTACGCTAGGCACAGTCCACTTTCACACCGAAACATGTGGAATCGCTTCGAGCTATGTTCCACCAGATCGATCCCTTAAGGGTCCAAAGTGAAAAATGGTTGCGAACTTCAGCATGCTAGTACTCGGATACCGTGACACTTAGAAACTTCTCGTCTAATCCTACAAAAAGGCATTGGGCCCCTCTAGAAAAACCTCTCTCGGTTTTGGCTATCTTGGAGTGGTTTTCTCATGGTGGCGAATTTTCACTTGGTGGAAAAGGTGTCAAATTCAAGCAATGCAAAGTTGTAAAGTGGTGCAACTTTTGCTCTGCAACTCGTGTGACCAAGCAGACTGTTCCAACACATCTGAATAGGTATTTTTATGCTAGGCATGGTCCTCTTTCACACTGACACATGTGGAATCACTCCGAGCTATGTTCCACCTGATCGATCCCTTAAGGGTCCAAAGTGCAAAATGGCTGCAAACTTCAGCATGCTATTACTCAGATTTCACAATGCTTAGAAACTTCTCATCTAATCCTATAGGATTGCATTGAGCATTTCTAAAAAAACCTCTCTCGGTTTTGGCTATCTCAGAGTGGTTTTCCAGTGGTGGCAGATTTTCACTTGATGGAAAAAGCATCAAATGCAAGCAATGGAAAGTTGCAGAGTGGTGCAACTTTCATTCTGCAACTTGTGTGACCAAGTGAACTATTCCAACATGTCCAAATAGGTATGTTTATGCTAGGCATGGTCATCTTTTACACCGAAACACGTGGAATCGCTTTGAGCTATGTTCCACCGGATCGATCCCTTAGGTTGGAGGAGTCTTAAGTTGCAAATTTTTAAGTTGCTTAAAGAAACAAATTTGAAATGATATTGAATTTCCCACTTAGCACTCATTGCATCTAAGTGATTCTCATAGAGGTGAGGCACTAGGTCTTCCTGGGAGGTCACCCATTCCAGTATACTCCAGCTCAAGCGCTTAACCATGAAGTTTTTTCCCCAAGAAGGCATAGTGGAAAAGACAGAATCCACTGTACTTTTGATGAGTGGAAAGGAATTCCTAAGAGACATGAAGGAGGAAGAAGGAGTTGTCTATGCAATCATGTTGAAGCCAAAGGAGGAGAGTCACCTAGTTGGCTACCTATGACAATAGAGGTGAAGCAACTGTTGGATTAGTTCAAGGATATCATTTGTGAAGGCACACCAGCTACACTACCACGTAAGAGGGCAATTAGTCATCAAAATGACTTTGTACCAGGAGCAACATTTCCTAACAAGGCTGCATACAAAATAACACCAGAGCAGAACAAGGAGATAGCAAGGCAAGTTCAAGAACTTTTGGACCAAGGGTTGATCAGGAAAACCATAAGCCCATGTGTTGTTCTAGTGGTGTTGGCACCTAAGAAGGGAGATAAGTGGAGAATGTGTATTGATTCTAGGGCCATAAATAAGATATCCATTAGATATAGGTTTCCTATTCCTAGGATAGAAGACTTAATGGACTGTTTAGGGGGTGCTAAGTACTACTCCAAGATTGATTTGAAAAGTAGCTACTATCAGATTAGGATGAAAGAGGGAGATGAATGGAAGTCAGATTTTAAAACCACAGAGGGGTTATATGAGTGGTTAGTAATGGTGAAAATGAAAAGGATAGGGCCATGCAAAGTGTTGGCTAAGTATGGATCCAATGCTTACAAGGTGGAGTTACCCAAGCAGATGTCCATTTCGCCTATCTTCAATGTGAAGGACTTGGTGAAGTATAAAGGAACAAAAATGGATGAGGAATAGTATAGTGCTAAGGTGAGCAAGGATGTGGATGAACTCAAGGTACCTGATTAGATCAGACCACAAGTGGACAAGATTCTAGACTTAAGGGTGAAGAAGAAAACTAGGCACAAGACATACATGGAGCACCTAGTGAAGTGGAGACATCAACCAGAGTTAGAGGCTACTTGGATAGCAGAAAGTGACTTTAAGAAGCATGGAATTAGTGAGGATCTCTTGACACCACAGGTTCCTTAACTTATTTTTTGTAGGGGGGAGAATGGTGCAGGAGCACCTTAAGGTCTTTTGGAGAGATCTTTGCAATTTTGGCTTGTAGGTGGTTCTAGCCAACCACCAAGGGAATAAGGACTATGATGTAAAGTCCCAAGAGTGTTTTTGATGAGTTGCTAAATGGATTGGTTTGTGCCAATCAAGATTATGGGAGTGTAGGCACATGTATCTCAGTCATGTGTGTGCCAGGAGGAGAGTTGATGAGGTCGTTGAAGCCGTCAAAGAAGGAAAAAGAGCCAAAAACCCTAGGAACCCTTGAAAATAGGGGGTTTGAGTAAAATCATATGTACAGACACTTGTAGGACCTAAGGCTTGGTAAATATTGGAGCCTTGATGGTCAAAAGAAAGAATCTACAAAAAAAATTGGGGGTTGTTAAGACTGTTTGTGAGAAAAGTCAAGAAAACGGGTTCTAGGAGGCCAAATTGGGGCAAAAGGCTACAAGGCCTAAAATTGAGTTTTTCAAGAAAGCGATGGGTAAAAAGTGAAAGAATCCAATAATATGGATCAATGAGGAGAAAAATCAACAAAGGGACAACTAGGATACCCTTCCCTAGCCCTGGAGTGGTTAGGACACTTTGGGTTAGTGTGGAGCCCAAGGAAGCTTAGTGGTGGATTGGGAGTGATGGAGAAAAATTTGAAATTGGTGGAGAGTCTTACGTGGTGAGAGGAGTTTAGGAGTGATCCCTTAGTAGGGTAGAGAGGAATACCCTAGGAAGACCAGATAATAGGTCTTGGGAAGAGCAAGAGTGCTCTTGAGGGATAAATGGTTTGTTTGGAAACAAGGATGGGTTCTCTTTTCATCAGCATATACATTATTCCTCGATGTGTTCACACTAGTGTTACAAGACTAGGACTCGCCTCAGACTTGACAAGCCATTTTTTGACTTGGACTCGGGCTCAGAGCCTAGACTCGACAAATAGAAAAACCTAAGAAATTCAAAGATTTGTAAGGATTTAAAACTTGTTTAATGGACCCTTTAATAAATAAACCTTAAACACACAATAGCATCATCAAATAGAGATTACTATGATCCCATACACAAACATACATCAATCACATAAGTATAAGCACAAATTTTAGCTAAAGGAAATAACACATTTAGATATATAAATATTGTGATATTGCTATCAGGATTCAATTGTGTAGTTTTACAAGTCAAACTCATTGACCCACGATTCATCAGTAGTGGTTCACAAGAACCCATCTCTCATGATAATGAATGGTTCATAAGGAGGAAGATAAATCTTCATACATTTCTTCTATCACAAATGAAATAAGTGCTTGGTTTTATGAAGGTCATGAGACAACCATTAATGGGGAGTGGATACATGAAGAACTGATGGAGAATGATAATGGCTTCAGACCTGCTATAAAGGAATTTTTTTTTCGTTTGAATGGTGCTAGAGGTTTTTGGTTTCACTACCAAAATGAGCCTACGAAGAATGCATGTGAAACTCATTTTGACCTTGAGGGTGTACTTACTCCATCTCAAGGATCATGCATTGAGGATGACATAGATCAATGCTAGGGCTAACCAATTAATAATTATACACGTGAATAAGTCAAACATGTACATGTCAATAAGGGAACTACAAGTACTCATAAACATGTAAGCCTCAAAAAGTATACACAACGAATACATAGTATACACAAATTAAAACAAAGTATATGCACGAATACAAGGTATATGCATGAAAACATGTAAGCCACAAAGTATACACTCGAATGCACGTAAGTCACAAAGTATACACGTAAGTTGTAAAGTATACACTTGAATATACGTAACTCATATCTATTGAACCATCAATTTAGAATGCAAATATGGACAGGCATCGAAAAAAGATATTTGTATTAACCAAATAGCCATGTAGGCATACATAAATATATGTTGATATAAGTATGAAATATATGTACAAAATAGCCATTTAGGCTTACGAGAATGCCATCTAGGCATACAATGTCAAATATGTCCAATAAAAAATATGTACAAAACTGCCATGCAGGCATACAATAAAGGACTCTGGAATCAAAAATCATTGCTCTCCATGCCCAAGAAATAAAATATTTCCCTTTCCTTTTCGATCTGATGGCGATAGGTCTTTCACTCATTTTTGCTATGCTCGTGGAGTGCTCCTGCTACTCCTCCTAGGGTTTAGTTCATGGTGAAGTTTTAACTGTTACAATAAGAAGTAAAGACATGAATATATAGAAATTACATTATTAAAAATGATATATTTGAAAAAATAATCACTTACAGCCATCTCACGATCTTTGTCCATGAGGGAAATATCCTCATGCCCATGCTCAGGCATCCTCAAGCCCTGTATAAACCATGCAAATAGACAAAAACTATGTGAATCAATAATGGTTTGATTTATCACTAACTAACATCTATAACAACAAATGTAAATTAAAATTTACTAATTTGCCTCATACCTCTTCTGTCAGAGCCATCGAGGATTGTATAGCAGATGTCACACCAATATCCATTGCCCTCGTCACATTTAGAGGTGTATCGTCTCGCAACAACTAAAAATAAAACAACAAATTATTCAACGTAATCAACGATGTGCATGCATAAACTACACAAATCTATTAAGTACTTGATTCATTAGTTAAACTCTTTATTCTATTACCTGCGTGAAGGTTTGAGTAAATCCACTGCCACTGGGAACTGTTCCATCAGAACCTCCAATATTAGTCTGTTCAACATCCAAAATTGCATATTAAATTACCATTCGTAAAACAATGCCATTAATATGCAATAAACTTATAATTGTTTACTAGTTACATACCCTAGCGATAGGTGTATTGCAAAAATAGGTTGGTGGGGGGGTGGTGTATCCAGTCTCAACACTGTGACCCTGCAATTTTATTAAAATCATAAAACATTTTTAGTTAGTCTTGCATTTCAAAATCGAAATTTAATAAATTAAATTCAATGAACACATGCACTAAATTTTACCTGACTATCAATGCCATATGCCTCATGCAAAATGTCAGCTGCCCTCTCCATCTCCATAGCTACAGACGGATCCTACGTACCAGTCTCCTGAGGGTCGGTGGGTTCATGTGAACAAGTAGCCCCGCAAGATTGACACACATGTGTTCAAAGACCACCACCAGAATACTCCCCTGGATGGTGTTGTAGAATAGGGCTAGTATGATGGATGACACTCTGGGTTAAAGTGTTGATTGCCTACAATGTCTCTATATCAGCACTTTCCTTCATGACGGAAGGCATAGCAATGTGCTCATGAGGTGGCCCAGTGAGAGCTCATCTACCTTGCCATATAGGATCTGGCTGTGCACTAGGTCTATCTTGAGCTGACCCCCCACCTCTCCCCTAAAAATCCCTCATATCAAAATAATTTGGGATTTTTTTCAATATGAACTCACTGTATAGTTTCCTAAGGAAATATTGCGGGACCTCGTAATTGTTGCACGGTGGGTAATCGAAGACCATGTACCACCTATCATAAAACTACTCCTTCATTTGTTGGTGGTGGCACCAATGGATAGGAAACCTCTTCGCATTGAGGGTAAGATTTTGATTTGTGCGTGGGTCAGTGAATAATGAACACAAATCACCTTTTGTTATTTTTAAATCTTTCACATCCTTGTATGATAGTTTGTTTGCATAATACTCCCTAGCTGCCTGCCTCCTATATTCCCATCCAATTATTTGTTTTCTAATTGAATCTATGTTTGTTAACATATCTTTCAATGAATTTGCTAGGGTCATTCTTTTTGTGGTTGAACCATTTGGATCACTCAAGCTATTGATCAAATCCTCAATTTGTTTTTTGTTGTTCTTAATTTCACTCATTAATTTTTGGTTAGTGCCAGGAGGGGGTTGATGTTGTGGTTTATTTTGATCTTGAGGATTTGGTTGGTCCTCCTGTTGAGGATTTTGAGGGTTTGCAAGTTGATTTACATCTCCTAAAAATTCAAACAAATAGATATCAAATTCAACCTAAAACTAACAAATTCAAAACAAAAAGCATAGAATCCTTACCTCTTACAGCTCCTCGTCGTCGTGGAACCATCGTTGTGAAGAAATTCGGATTCTTGGTGAATAAATTCTTCTCCTAGAACACGAGCGCGATATTTGGGGTTTTTGGCTGTGAGTGGAGCAAAAAAACCAGTTGAAATGCAAATGAGAGATTTGCATTTGTTTGTTTGCTTTTAATAGAAGATAACACGAGCGCGTTATAATGCGCTCGCGTTTTGTCTTTGTATTTGTGGCCGAAGGGAACTTGCCTAGGTTTAACGAAAGCCATAACGCGAGCATGTTATAATGTGCTCGTGTTATGCTTTTCAACTTTTTTTTTTTAGGGTGTCCACGGAATTGCTACCCATTTCCATGCACCCGCCCTACACATAACTCATATCTATTGAACCATCAATTTAGAATGCAAATATGGACAGGCATCAATAAAAGATATTTGTATTAACCAAATAGCCATGTAGGAATACATCAATATATGTCAGTATAATTATGAAATATATGTACAAAATAGACATATAGGCTTACGCGAATCCCATATAGACATACAATGTCAAATATATCCAATAAATATATGTACAAAACTGCCATGTAGGCATACAACAAAGGGCTTTGGAATCAAAAGTCATTGCTCTCCATGCCCTGGAAATAAATTCTTTCCCTTTCCTTTTCGATCGGATTGTGATAGGTATGTCACTTGTTTTTGCTGTGCTCAAGGAGTGCTCCTGTCGCTCCTCCTAGTGTTTAGTTCATGGTGAAGTTTTAACTATTACAATAAGAAGTAAAGACATGAATATATAGAAATTACATTATAAAAAATGATATATTTGACAAAATAATCACTTACCGCCATCTCATGATCTCTCTCCATGGGGGAAATATTCTCACATCCATGCTCAGGCGTGTTCAAGCCTTGTATAAACCATACAAATAGAAAATAAACTACGTGAATCAATAATGGTTTGATTTTTCACTAACATCTATAAGAACAAATGTAAATTGAAGTTTACTTATTTTCCTCATACCTATCCTATTAGAGCCATCGAGGATTGCATAGTAGATGACACACCAATATCCATTGCCCTCCTCACATTCTTAGGTGTTTCGACATGCATCATCTAAAAATAAAACAACAAATTATTCAATGTAATCAACGATGTGCAAATAAACTACACATATCTATTAAGTACTTGATTCATTAGTTAAAATATTTATTCTATTACCTCTGTGTAAGTTTGATTAAATCCACTGCCACTTGGAAGTGTTCCATCAAAACCTCCGATATTAGTCTGTTCAACATCCAAAATCGCATATTAAATTACCATTTGTAAAACAATGATATTAACATGCAATAAATTTATAATTGTTTGCTAGTTACATACCCCAACGATAGGTGTACTATAGAAATAAGTTGGTGGGGGGCCGGTGTATCCAGTCTCAACACTGTGACCCTACAATTTTATTAAAATCATAAAAGAAAATTAGTTAATCTTGCATTTCAAAATTGAAATTTAATAAATTAAATTCAATGAACATGCACTAACTTTTACCTGAATATCAATTCCATATGCCTCATGCAAAATGTCAGTTTCCCTCTCCATCTCCATATCTACAGATGAATCATGTGTACCAGTCTCTTGAGTGTCGATGGGGTCATATGAACAAGTAGCCCTGCAAGATTGACACACATGTGTTCGACGGCCACCACTCGAAGACTCCCCTGGATGGCATTGTAGAATAGGGCTAGTATGATGGATGACACTCTGGGTCAAAGTGTTGATCGCCTACAATGTCTCTACGTCAACACTTTCCTTCACGATGAAAGGCATAACAACATGCTCATGGCCTAGCGAGAGCTCGTCTACCTTGTCACGTAGGATCCGGTTGTGCACCAGGTCTATCCTGAGCTGACCCCCCACCTCTCCCCTGGAAATCCCTCATATCAAAATAATTTTGGATTTTGTTCAATATGAACTCACTGTATAGTTTCCTAAGGAAATATTGCCGGACCTCGCAATTGTTGCACAGTCGGTAATCGAAGACCATGTACCACCTATTGTAAAATTGGTCCCTAATTTGTTGGTGGTGGCACCAATGGATAGGAAACCTCTTCGCATTGAGGGTAAGATTTTGATTTTTGTGTGGATCGGTGAATAATGAGCACAAATAACCTTTTGTAATTTTTAAATCCTTTACATCTTTGTATGATAGTATATTTGCATAATAATCCCTAACCACCTGCCTCCTATCTTGCCATCTAGTTATTTTTTTTCTAATTGAATCTACATTTTTTACCATATATTTGAATGAATTTTCTAGGGTCATTATTTATGTGGTTGAACCATTCGGATCACTCAACCTACTGATAAAATCCTCAATTTATTTTTTGTTGTTCCAATTTCACTCATTAAGTTTTGTTGAGTGCCAAGAGGGGGTTGAGTGATTGGTGGAGGAGGTTGTTGTTGTGGTTGATTTTGATCTTGAGGATTTGGTTGGTCTTCTTGTTGAGGATCTTGAGGGTTTCAAGTTGATTTGCATCTCCTAAAAACTAAAACAAATATATATCAAATTCAACCTAAAACTAGCAAATTCAAAACAAAAACAACAAAATCCTTACCTCTCACATCTCCTCGTCGTCGTGGCGTCATCGTTGTGAAGAAATAGAAATTGTTGGTGAAACAATTTGTTGAATTTCTCCTCCTAGAATGCGAGCACGTAAGTATGGGAGTTTTGGTCGTGGCTGCAAGAAAAAAATAGTCGAAATAACAATGATAGGTTTTCACTTTTTTTTTTTAACAAGCAATAACGCGAGCACATTATAACGCACGCGCATTATTGGTTTATTGTTGCTGATCCTTAGGCTTGGCATACCGAACCAATAATGTGAGTGCATTATAACGTGCTCGTGTTATTGATTTTCAAAAAAAAAATTGAAAGGTGTCCACGAAATTGCTACCCATTTCCATGCACCTGCCCATATGCACTACTTGTTGTTGTAGAGTACATATTGAGTTTTCTAAACATTATGAGGTTTATCAACATATATGTTTAGATATACATACCAACAATGTTTTGTAGGAATGTAGCATAAAGCCTCTACCTAGATCTTCAAGGGATTTCATATCTAGAATTTTATGTGATAGAGTGGAAGGTCAATTTTTTTTATAGGAAATCATGCTTGGATGGCACATGTGTTCATTGTGTTGGCTTGCAGTGTTTTCCAATTTGTCAACATATGCATAGTACACATGCAATTGGAAACAAAATTATGGAATCTAGAAAGTACAAGACAATGGCCTATATTCTAAAATGATGGTAAAGAAGAAAAAAAGTTTAAATTGGCAAATGATAATATTTCAGTGTATCGGTTTATGTGCATTTGTCATGATCATGTGGTGTATGATTATGGAAGCCATACACATAGAGCTTGATGGTTGGACTCACAATTATGGACTAGTTATGCAAGGACATGTTTCCACTTCATACCATCATTTAAGTTGTCAACTTTGTAGATAACTACACACTTGATACAATCACAATACTACAACTCCACACAAGTTGTTATATTTGTGCATATAGAATTCATCCATGCAATTGATAGTACAAAGGATGATAGGAGCTATTGAGGGAGTATCAATTTTACATCATTGATGATCACACACATTCTATAGAGTGTGTACAAGGTTGCTTTTAGATGTTCTACACTGATTTGGCTAGTAGGGGCATATCATTCTGTCAGCATATGATATGGTTGACCAGATAATTGTACATCACAATTCAAGAACTCCAAGATGTTTTATTGTTTGAGAAGGATGCATACGATCACCGGTACTCAGAATATGTGGAATTTCTCTGAGGTCGGGCATGGAAAGGGGGAGCATGATGGTGTAGGATAATGTATTAAAAGTGTCTTAGCATGAGAAGAGTTAAAGTATAAAGAAAGTCCAAAGAACTGATAGATGAAATATCAATTGTCCAATTGTGTAATCATGTTATGGGTCTAGGTAATGAAGGTAATTCAATTCATATATTTTTTTTGGTTGGTAGATGATACTAACATTGAAAAATATGAGGATTGTTGTACACTGACAGGATTGAGTAAGCTACACTCTTTTAGAAGCTCCAATGCAGGTTCATGGACTATCCATACACTAAAGATGATATGATTTTGTTCTTCATATACAGTTCAAGCCTGGAATGAGTGTGAGTTAAAGGAGTGGGTTGATGAATGATGGTTAGGAATTTTAAGCCCACTTGACATGTATCAACTCTTAATGACACTACAAATCACAGAGATGCAATCATCCATTGAATTTGATCATGTATCAAATCTAGTAGAACTTGGTAAGATATCTACTTGCATAGTTTACAATATTCCTAGTTTTATCTTACTTTGTAGTTTTTTTTAATGTTCATTAAATTCATCTAACTAGATGCACATATCAATGCAGGGGATGCTTATATAGTGATTAAAAATGAATACAATGAAGAGGGAAAATATTATTACTTGTGTCACTATGTTGAGGGAAAAAATAAGTTTGAGTCCCTAGTTACAGATGGAGAGAACTTAGAATATCCTATAGGTTCAGTGGTTGTTACTAGAACATGGCATAGAAGGTACTCGGTGAAGAATTCTAATGTCTAGTTGTTTGAGGACTTTGACATGCATCAAAAGATTATTAATTACTCAAACCTTGTCATGGTATCCAACACTCATTTTATCAAATATGGGAGGTAGAACTATGAACAAGAATGTGTGGAAGGTGCATGAGTCTGACCATGAGGCAATACTTGACACAATAAGAGTAGAGAAGACTTAGATGGTTCATTAGAATATGTATGCATATTGAATTTGTAAATCCATGTTATTGATCACTTTTTTTGGATATTAAAATATGGATCATTATCTTGTGTTCTAACTGCTATCAATTTGAGAAAATCACATATATTATAAAATTTCATTTTTTAAATCACATTCTTTCATAGATTTATACCTCTTCTTCATTCTAACTCATATATTGTAGTTGACAATTACACTATATTAGTGGTTGAAAGGGTACTAAAATTTCTTTTTCTCCTAGGTCAAATTAGAGTATATTAGTGTACCCTGATCAATACATGACTATCCACTATATACATATTACTATGCATAAGAAATAGAAGAACCTTCACTTGTTCATGAATTAACTATCATATTGTTGCAAGGTGTACACCCTTGATCTCCTTGTGTTGTGAAGAAAAATGTTTGGGTTTGTGACATTTATTAAACACCTCCCATGGATTCATTAACTTTGGAGGTTGTAGATCGGCCATTAACATGTTGATCTTTTGGTGCAATGACAACTATCTATGCAACAATTGGTATCAAAGCCTGGGTCATGAGTTTAAACCCATCACTTGCACTAGGGGTATTGTTGCAAGGTGTATGCCCTCAGTCTCCTTGTGATGTGCAATGGAGTGCTAAGGTTCATGAAATGTCTTAGTTGCCTCCCATAGATTAATTAAATTTGGTGGTTGTATTAGGCATTAATAGGTTGATCTTTTGGTGTAATGACAACCACCTATGCAACACATATTTGATATATATAATACATACAATTCAAATTTATTGTTTATATTACATTTGAGGATGTATACTAGCATTATGAGGGTTCATTTTCTATTTAGAAGTGTAAGTTTGACTGTACAAGGCTTTGCAATATTGCATTATTGTTAATCAGTCAGGGTTTGGCATCTACATTGGTCTTTGATTATTGTTTTATCTTGCACGTGTTTGATAAACCATCCATTTCCTAGAGTTGTCTAATTGGGGATATTAAAAAAACTAGAAACTTTGGACAATAGGAAAATGGTTGGTGTGGTTATCAAATTAGGTCCATGCATATTCGAGTATAGAATTGGGCTATGTTGTGCCATAGTTTCCTTATCTAGTTTGGCTTCTTTTGGATATCCCTAAGAGTTGTAAATTTTGACCACTTAGATTGAATGATGTCGACATCTATAGTATCATAATTTTTTTGAATAACCTTTAAGAAACACAACTTCACTTAAGCATAGATTGTATAGGGGCAACTATACCAAGATTTTTAAACTACCACTTTGGGTTCAATGAATATGCAACCATGTGCAAGGGAATGTTGAGATTCTTTTATATTTGATAAGTGATTAGTTGAATATGTTCATTAAAGAAATACAACATAGGGTCTTTCATTTACAAATATTTTCCACTTGAAACTTCGCCCCAAAAGTGTCGATTTCATAGTAGCAGCAACATATAAACTTGAAACATGACAAAAAATTTTGGTTTGAGGATGTACAATTTTCTTCCCCGGATGCGATCCTTGAGTAGAATTGCTTCAAAGGATATGAGGGTTTTTTGTTCTCAAATCTAATTATACATATTTTTTGAAAGGGGATGCAATATGATTCTACACACTTTTTTTTCATTTAGGATCTCTTTTATACATATTTATCCTTGGATTTTTTGGCTCAATTTCTTCTTCTTCTTCGATTAGCAACTCTTTAATGCCTTGAAGGTTTCTATCATACACTTCTTCTCTTTAATGAATTCATTTTATACGTGTGTGCATGAAGTTTTCGCCCTTTATGTATTAAAGGACTATCCTTTGCTCCTCATAGGTATGAATTTTTTTACATTCATGCATTATGACTGAGTTCTCCACTTGCATTGTGATAGTTATAGACTTGCATTTATGACTATTTTCTACTTATTTTTCACATAGGACTGTCTTGATGTATTAGGTCTACCCTTTCTCAACCTTTGAGCATTGTTAATTGAAGTCTCCAATATTGTTGTATTCTCAAAAACTTTGTGACATGAGTGTAAAGACCTCCATTTATAAAAAATAACAAAATCATACATATTACACATAAGAACTTAATAAGATATGTCACATGTCCAATAAACAATAAAATAAACAATAAATTACATTATAATAAGAAATTTAGAGTACTTATACCGATAACATGATAAAACATAGAGGAACATATTCCTTACAATAGACCACATTGTCAAGATAAAGATAACACAATGAACCATAACAAGGACATTCCTGAAAGTATTCTTCTGACATTTAGCTCCTTCAACCACATCAAGGGTGAGAACATTGCTGGAGCCTATGTAATAATCAGTCACATTAAGCATTATAATAGTTCATCTCCATTATTATTTGGTCATCAATTTCTCATAAGAAAATAAGGCACAATCTTTGTATATCTCAATGATTATAATGTGCATAATGATAGTTTTTCTATCACATTTAATTTGACTATATGTATACAAGCATATCAATAGATGGTGTTAGATTACTCATATATTGATCTTTTTCAAATGAAAATATAACTATAATAGAATTGTAAAGATTTCAATCTTATAAGAATACACAAGAATTAATTTGAGAAGGAATAACTCAAGAAGACACTCAAGAAGACAAAAAATGATCATAGAAGGTAACCAATCGTGAATACAAAAACATGAAGGATTACAGTAACAAAGTAAGCACTCTACCCAATTTGATTAAAATATTTAATTAATATTTTTTACCATTTTAAAACCTTCATACATTTAAACAATGTCAAAAAGTTGGACAACATGCAAGTTCCTTGTTAACAACAAACATTGAGACTTAAATTTAATAATAACATGTGATTCATATACATGTAATTGGATCGCTATTGATATTTTCTAATATCATGCAAATTTAAAGCACATGAAACTTTATTTCCTTTCATGTCTAAGCTTAATTTATCATATCAATTTTGTGAGTCATGTAGGCGAGAAATAGACTTAATAATAACCTCGAATGGTTCAAAATCTTGATTAGAAATATTGTTATTCAATCTAGCCTATGTCCAAGATAAAGAATCCTCGGGGTTGTAGAGAAAAGATCAAACAAGATATCGATTCTTCTATGGTAGAATTTCAAAGCACACACTCAAGGTGTCTTAGCAAGGGTCAATCCTAACAAGAGACCACCAAATAAGATTTTGATTTATATATTAATCCCTAGTGTTTCCTTGACAAAAAATTTAGACTTTATCCTTATCTTTAGATACAATATTTGCATGTTCTTATCCTTTATCTATATTTTGCATGTTGCACATCTATTAATACTAGGAACAATATAAATATTGACAAGAACCTCTATATATTACTATTTAGGCATTAACATTTCTCTGGATACAAACTTATTACTATTATTTTATTTGGGAAAAGCACAACTTTTAAATTTTAGAATAGCTTCACAGTTGTTTTTTAAATCACTAAATATTGGACTTAAAGCCATTGCTTAAAGTTTTAAAAATTACTACTTTCAAATATAGGTATATTGAGCTTAAAATTTACATTATATTTCTATTTGTGTCACACCACTTCAATTTCAATAATTGATTTCAACATTAAAGCATTCTCAACTTATGAAGTAAAATATGAACTTAAGATAGTTATATTCAATGTTATTGCAGCATGTGTATTTATTGACTTGTTTTGACAGATAAATAGTATGATTGATATTTTGATCTAAATAGCCACTAGACTTAATCATATATTGTCTCTTAATTTTATTTAAATTATTATTATTTAATTATTAGCCAATTGAATCTAAGGACTCATACTAGTTTCATTCAGATTTATTTTCTATTTTTGATTAAAAACCTTTTTTTCTTGTTGAAGACATGTCCTAGATTATCTATTTGACAAGATCAAAAATTGAAAATTTTACATTTATGACAAATGTGTAAGTTTTGGTTGATGCTTGTTCACAAGAAAGATTGAGAAAGCCTCTCATGCCAAAAATAAAATAAAATTGCAGCTTACAAAAGAAGATAGGTGTCCTTCTGAGGGAGTCCAATCCAATGAATTTACTTTTACTAGCTTACTCCCAGCATGTGCTAATATGTACAATATTTGGAATAGGGTATACAAAAACCATTAAAGAAGATTTGAAATCATTTTATTTACTAGATATTATAGTTAGAAAATTTTTTTTAGACATGTATACAAACATGGAAGCTTAGACAATGCATGGATTATTTGGAAAATAACTCATAAATATGTGGCCTCATTGATTGCAAGATATCTAGAAAATGGATTCGATGAAAATGGTTTAGAAAATTTCAAGCAAATGAAACTACCAAGTGTAAAGATAAACCCCTCAACCTTTTCTAGTACACACCCTGCTGCACTTTGAGGGTATGGACATCATAATGGATAGAGGAATTTTATTTCTATTAATGTCTTTGCCCTAGGAGACATGCATGCAGAATGTGGAATCATTTACAAGGCATAAATATTGAATGAATGCCCAAAGAAAAGTGGTCATTACAAGAAACTCAAGCATCACTCATTCCAAAGGCTATAGGCTCACTCCAAGAGGGTGCCATAATAATCCTAATTAAGCATCTGAATATATCAGGGTTTTGGGGCTATTCGATTCTTGAGATCGGAACAAGATTGTTGCAGTCTTTTAGAAGGAAATGTCGATTGTGAGTTGAATATTGTTTTCAAGCATGAGGCGAGGAATTTCAACTGTCTAAAGATGGTTTTCCTAGTGTGACAACTTTCCCCTCATTTAACAAATAACAATAAAATTGTTTAACAATCAAATACAAATTCAAAAAATAAAATTCACTGAAACTATGGCAAGTGACTTACCTCAAGGTCCTACACAAATTGTGTCCTACTGTCAATGAGGCTGATGAGAAATAAAATGGGCAGAGTTTACAGGAAGGATTTAAACCCCACTACGACAGAATACCTTTAAAATGAGACGAACCAAAATCTATCTCCCTTCAGTTGCTGCTTCAATATATTCACAATAAAAAGAAACGAAGGAATATCTGGAAATATTTTCATCATATATTGCAATCATAACTTCTCTAAAAAATACAAACACGCGGAGTGCAAGTACGGTATGGTGGTTTGTAGTTCTTTTCCCAAGTCGGCATGTTTATATTTCGTTATTCATCTCACCTATAAATTGTTCTTTATTGTTGTGATTTTACAAGGCTGGTGAGATGCGAGAAGAGATTAATAGTTTCGGTATTACACGCCTTCATGCTCTTGCACAGAATCGCCAGAGAGGCACGACGCTTTGGACAGATCTCTCAATCCTAATAGAACCCTAATAGAATATTCGTCGCATGGGATTCAGAGGGCTCCCATTTGAATGGAACAAGGAACCCTAATAGAACACTCGTCCTGTGAAATTTGTTGCTTATTTATAAAGCCATGATTCTATTTCAATGTTGCTTCTGTAGGTGTCTTCCGTCATGTTTCTCTCGATCAGTTTTTATTTCATTACAAATCCATTAATGTAAAGAACCTGCGTATTTTCATTACAAAACCACATATTGAAATAAATTAGGAGATTTGTAGTTTCCTTTTCTACAGAAGAAGTAATTGTTGTATGTTTTGATGTTAATCCTGATGAGAATTGTGTCTGGTGATTTCTATGGCATTTTGTTAAGATTATATTCATCTTTTAGATGTTATCGCAAAATACAGTCGACCAGTGTTCCTTTTAAAAGTAAGGATTTAGAGAGGTTTATGGATATAATATAATTATTCAGTCCAGGATTAGGTTTGATAAGAGTTTGTGTTGGCCAGCTTATCGCCTTCAGCTTTAATGTCTACTGTAACACTAATATTTTGTGAACGTAAATTTTTCTTCTCTGCATTTAAGGTAATATATTTGCTTACCTTCATAAGTTAAATATTTTTAAAAAAATTATATCTCAATTCCTTTCAATCTTATTTAATTATCTAATATAGTAAAAGAGTTATGAAGGTAAACAAATATATTACCAAAATAAGATATAAAACATAAGAAAAACGTTGAAATTTAGTATATAACGAGAGCAGTAGCAACAAAAAATCACTCCCTTAACCATGAAATTCAGATGGTAGATTTCTTCCAATATGACAGTGTTGGGATGAGTGGGAATTTTGAGGGTGTAACTTCAAACGCTGGCAACAAAATTGAATAGCTGCTTGATGTAAATCTTGATTTGTTGATAACCTTGCCTTGTTACAATAGAGAGACTGTTAATTCCAAGGAGGTGTCTAAAAAAGTAGGGTTCTAATAAGATGAAGTTTAACCAGAAACTGACCTTGTAGGTATTTACTTGCCATAAGCTGATTATGAACATCCATTTAATAATTATGTTTTTTCTGTCTTTAAAATTAGGATGGTAATTAAATTGATTCTTTTGAAGATATGCTGTACAATGTAGATAATCATATCTCCATATTCTGTTTTGTCAGCAAATGTCATTTATTTTTCATGTTATTTATATCTAATTTTTAGTTTTCTCAATTTCTTATATTCTTATGTATAGATTTTATTTTTCATGTTATATGAATTATATAAGGGGAACATAAATAGGATCATAATTCTATTAGGGTTAAGGTTAGGGTTAGGGTTAGGATTGAGATTTAGTCAAAGTTAGGGTTCAATTAGTGTTAGGGTTAAGATTCCATTAGGATTAGCTATTGGGTTAAATTAAGATTACTGTTAGGGTTAGGATCAAATTAATAATGAGACATAATTACAATTAGAGAAGGTTTATGGTTAGGATTAAATTAAGGTTACTATTAGGGCTACGATTAAGGCTAAATTAAGATTAGGGTTGGGGTTTAATTACAATTCAATTAGTCTTAGATTTAAAACGAGGTCAAGGTTAAGGTTCATTTAATGTTAGGGTTGTCATTGCAATTGTGGTTCAATTAAAATTAGTGTTAGCATTAGGTTACGGTTCAACTAGGGATAGGGTTAGTGATCAATTAGTATTATGTTTTAATTAGGTTTAAAATTCAAAAGGGTTCAATTAGAGTTCAACGATGGTTAAGGTTAGGTTACAATTAGGGTTGTTGATTAGGGTTTAGATATGGTTAGGGCTATGTAGGGTTCGATTAGGGCTAGGTTAAGGTTATAGGATAAAGCTTCACATAAAATTTAGGGTTAGGGTTAGGACTCAACTAGGGTTATGTATCAATTAAGATTAGGCATAATTAAGATAAGGGTTAAAAGTTCAATTATTATTATAGTTAGAATTAGGGTTGTCATTAGAATTAAGGATACTGTTAGAGTTAAAATTATGGTTATAATTAAAATTTGGTAGATTTATGATAAGGGTTAGGGTTAAATTATGGTTCTATAATGAAGCTTTGGGTTAGCATTAGGTCGATGGTTGGGCTTAGGGTTAGGGTTCAATTAGGGTTCTACAATGAAGCTTTAGGCTAGCATTAGGTTGAAGGTGGAGCTTAGGGTTAGGGTTAGGGATCTAAAATAAAGCTTGGGGTTAAAATTAGGGTTAGGGTTAAGATTCAATTAGGGTTTTAGCTATGGGTTAGGTTCAATTAGGGTTAGGTTCAATTAGCGTTAGATTTCAATTAGAGAAACGTTCATGCTTAGTTAGGGTTATAATTCAATTAGGGATAGGGTTAGGGTTTAATTATTAGGGTTACAATTATTAGGGTTAGGGTTTCTATTACAATTAAGATTAATGGTATTTTAAGTTTGGCTTGAGCAATAGGGTTAGGACTAGGATCCAATTAAGGTTTAGGTTATTGTTTAGGTTCAATTAGGGTAACGTTCAAGTTCAATAAGGCTTAAATTTCAAGTAGGGTTAGGATTACAATTTTAAGATAAAGCTTCAGGCTAGGGTTTGGGTTCAATTAGGGTTAGAATTAGGGATATATTTTAATTAAGTTTTGGATTAGGGTTAGGATTAGGATTAGGAGTTATAGGTTCAACCCTAATGTTTACCTTAATATTAATTTTATGTCTAGATATAGTCTTGACCCCAACCCTAATTATATCTCTAACCCTAATCCTAACCCTATTTATATCCCTAGCCCTATTCCTCGCCCTAGCCCTAACCTTAACTTCAACTTGATACAATAACTCTAATTTTGAGCCTAAGCCTAACCATGACCCTACACCTAACCCTAATTCTACCTCTAACCCTAACCCTAACCTAAATCTACTCCTAACCATAACCTTATCCTTATTTTTTAATCAATTTCTCACATAAAAGTGTAATAGGGTTTAATAAGGGTTAGGGTTCATTTAACATTAGGGTTCATTTAAGTATATTAAGTAATACTAAATTTAGGAAAATTATTTCATACTTAATTTTCTAATTTTTAACAAATTTCCTTTTATATGTAGTAATTTAACATATTTTTTGTATCTTATCTTATAAATAATATTTTTTTATTAGTAAATATTACTTAAAATTATCTATAAAAAAAACCTCTAGGGATATCATGTTTCAAAAAATCTTCAATATTTTTTAATTTTAAGTATATTAAGTTAGAAACTTACTTTTATATGAAATGGTAAATTTCAAAAAGTCTTTTTATAGTGCATTTTCTAAATTTTAGAAACTTCTTTTATGTCTAATAATTTAACATATTTTGTGAAGTCTTTATCTTTATAGATAATTATTATTTTTTATTAGAAAATATATTAAAGAAACTTAAATGGATTTATTTTGGAGGTGTCTATGCAATATTAGAAAAATCATTCATATTCCATTTTATTAAAAATTAATATATAGCTATACAAAAAATATTATAAATAAAAATATATTTTTAATTTAGTATAATTAAAACTGGCAAAAATAATCTTTATCTTCAAAAAATAAAGTAATTAAGAATTACATACAAACTTAACTTTATCATATAATTTAAAAATAATTTATATAACATTATTATTATTTTTTACTAGGTAAATCACTACTTGTGGGGCAACATCCATAAAGTGATTAAAAATAAAAATTGGGATTGCTTCAAACCCAATATTGGGGAGCACAAAAACCTGCTTCGGACCCATGAATGGAGAGCACAAAAAGGCAACACCAAATCAAATTTACTCTTGCCTTTGGATTATTCCTACTATATTCCATTCCTACCCATTGCAGACATTTTAAACGCTTTTGACTGGAGCTATGAACTAGTGAGGTCACAATCGAGGGACCTCATCCCCAAGATTCTCTCCAAATCCCCTCCTACCTCCATTTTTCCTACCACCTTTGAACTACTCTTTCCTTCCAACTTTATCTATTTTGGTGTTGATCTTGAAGCCATTTGTTGCTTGCATTTTGATTGAGCCTGTTTCTTCCTTTTTACTTATGTCCACTCTTGCTCTAGCTACAGAGGAGAACGATCAAAAGATCTTACTTCGCAATGAGAAGCCAATGGAGATGCTTGTTATTTTTGGGTGATCTTGATGCTTGAAGATGTGATTGTCGAAGCAACAAAGACTTCTTCAGATGAGCCAGACATTTGAGAACAAATTGGCAGATTTGGGGAGCTATCAAGTGGAGCAATTTGAGTGCTTGACTATGGCACTGTAGGATCTTGAGATAGTTTTGACACATCTTGAGAGCTCGGTGTAATAATATAGTGTTTTGGTTCTACCCCTATCCACTAGGTGAGCCTTCCTCCAAGATCTCACTTTTGGGTGAATAACTTCTAACATTGGGGCGTAGAGTGGTCAATTGAGAAGCACTTTTTGCATCGAAAGACAATTATTTCATAAAAAATAGGTTGTATCCAACAACACTCACCAACCTTCATTTCAATCTCCGCTAGAAGACCATTGGACAGGTCCATTTCCACACACATATGCACACAAGTGGAGCTTTTGTAGAAGTTGAGAAATCCAACTTCATAGACCCCGAAGATCACCTGCATGCAAATAACTTGTCATAGAAGAAGACATTGGAGACTAAAAAATAAGGGTGCTCTAAAAGCTAAGAATTGTATTAATCAAAGAGTGTAAAATACAATGAGAAAAATCCTTAAGAAAGGAGATCATGCAAAACCTAAAAGTAACCCTAATAGGAAGACATTTAATAATTATATTAATTATTAAATGTCACATTATGCAAACTAAAGTGAAATATTAAGAGAGGAATAAAGGTAACTTAATTAACATAATTAAGTTAAAACCTTTACTCTAACACCCCCCCTTAAGATGAGCAAGAGTGCATCTACAAACATGTGCAAGAAAGAAAAAAGTAACTACAATGCATGAAAGAAAACATAGGTCCCGACAACTAGGCCTGATCAGGTACCCATTTACAAAAGAAATGCAAAAGAAATGAAACGGGGTAAAGGAGAAAACCTAGTGGGAACAAAACTCCTCCCCAAAATAGAATGCAAAGAAGGAATACAATGCACTAACGAAAGAAGGATAGGAGGTGGATTAAATGATACCCCCCATAGACAACTTCTATCATATAAGTACATGTACAATGGTCTCCATAGGAGAGATAGAAAGAGAGAAGAAGGCCCCCCCACAATGAAGAAACTCTTGTCACAATGGTAGATGCCTGATGTAGAATCCAAAAGGAGATCCTATAGCGGCAAATGATATTCCTCCCCTTGGGAAGAAATGGATCCAAAGGACGATGATGAAGAAACCCTGTGAAGAGTGATGAACCAATCTGTCTCAGGATGTGTGCCATGATAGGATGCTGAAGAATCTCTCTATCTGAACTGAAACAAATGATGTGAAATCCAAACTGATGTGGAGAATCCTAAGATGCAACCTCTGAATGCATTGATAATGGTGGGCGTATAGTGATAACCTAACTGTCAAGGTAGAGGAGATGAAAGTCCTCAAAATAATCCTCCAAATCTACAATATAGGACTCCACAAACAAGAAAGACATGTCTGCAACATAAGAGTCCAAAGTAGCTATGTCTGGAAGATGTATGATGTCTTGCTGCACTGAATCAGGAACAACAAGAGATGTTGATGAAGTCTCAGTCTGAAGAGTACGAACTGTGAGACAAGCCTCTGATCCATCAGAACATGTAAGGGTGTCTAAATACTCAAGCTCCTCTAAAGTATCATGATCAAAGGGTGTACTCTCTCTCCAAGCAATGGGTAAGAGACAATCTAAAGCAGAATCCTCTAGGAATGGAGAGAGATTTGGGTCTCCATATATCTCCCAAAGATGTGTCCAAAGTGGGTGAGGACAATCAATGTCCGATATAGCCAACACAATGTCATGATCAACACTAGACAATATAAGTCCTACTATGTGATTTCTAATGATATCCCATGCTAATTTTCCCTCTGAAGTGTCTGGTTCAGGTATGAGATCATATAAATAAGGCAAAATATTAAGCCACCTACAATGTGTACGTATACCCTTTGCCCATGACTCATAATTACCTCGTTCCAGAATTACAACTGAAGGGTGAGTAGAAAAACCCATGATAACTATTCAAATGAAAAACAACTGATAAATCTAACCTTACTACATTTAGATCAAATTAATATAACTCATCTCATGCAAACAAAACCCATGTAGGTGCCAGAATGTCCAAGTAATTGAGCAAAGTGTAAAAACACACAAAGCTGAATAAAATTTACTTGGTAATTTTTCTAATAAAATATACTGTAGATCTGGAAAGAGAACTGCAACACCTTTTCAATGCCTATTTTTTGGCGCAAAATGGAGTTCAGACGCAGACAATACGCCCCTGGGATGAAAAGCACCAGTTCTGACTTTGACTGGAAAAAAAGACTGAAAAAAAGCAAAATCAGGAAAACTCACCAGGACCACTGGAATGGCATTGGAACTAGCTTTTCGGCGATATCTTGTTTTTGCAAAATGGAGATCGTATGCCAAAAATATACCCGATTTCGTGAAAACAGCTCCAAAAAAGGTTTTAGGGTAAAGCCTAGCGGTTAGGCTAATCGCTAGCATTAACCACAAGCAGTTAACCACTAGTGGTTAATTGACGGCGGCGCCCATTTACTCTGTGATTTTTAATTTTTTTCTCGGATTGCGTGCCGTACCAGGCCGTACGACCCAGAAATGAAAAAAATTTGCCTCCCAGAGTCACTGTGTCCAATTTCGACGATTTGATAGTCAATTCAGGGGTTTTTGGGTGCTCTGAATGTGATGGTGAGGTTTGTTTGGACTCAAAAAGCTCCAAAACTGCAGGTACGCTCTGGATCAAGAACCCTAAAAAAACTTCAAACCCTCGCAGATTTGACGTCGTGAAGCCAAATTTTGATGAAACAAAGGTCAATCTTGATTGAATCAAATGTTCCAAACGCAATGGTGACATCCAAATTGACTCAAAATTCACCAAATGAAAGAGGTATGCCCTGGATCAAAAAAGAAAACCCCAAACCCTCGAAGCTCCAAAAATCCTTCAGAAGACGAACAGGAAGCAGTAGGTCTGGAGCTCTGATACCATGTAGAAGTTGAGAAATCCAACTTCACAGACCCCAAAGATCACCTACATGCAAATAACCTGTCACAGAAGAAGACATTGGAGACTAAAAAACAAGGGTGCTCTGAAAGCTAAGAATTGTATTAATCAGAGAGTGTAAAATACAATGAGATCAATCCTTAAGAAAGAAGATCATGCAAAACCTAAAAGTAACCCTAATAGGAAGACATTTAATAATTTATATAATTATTAAATGTCACATTATGCAAACTAAAGTGAAATCTTAAGAGAGGAATAAAGGTAACTTAATTAACATAATTAATTTAAAACCTTTACTCTAACAACTTTGGTATTTCATTGTTTCTTTTGAACTACAATGGAACTTTCCTAACCCATTGTCGATGGCTTGCAAGCAATCTAATTGCTAGAATTGAAATGGGAGATAAGGCAGTCGCACCCAAAAAAAGGTAGTCAAGAATTTTTCCGTTAGTGGATCAAAAGATGGGTACCAAGGTTTCAAGCACAAAAAATCTCCCTAGAATACCATAGACCATTTTTCAGCAACCATTCTTTGTCGGAAATGGATTCAAATTCAATGATAAAAAACCCTCTAGCACAGGGAAAAAAACAAATTTCATCCTTCATAAAATTCTTCCAATTTTCAGAAATCTAGGAATGCAAATCGTGTAATTTCGGCCACACATTTAAGAATCTGCAAATCAAAGTGTTTGTTTTGAAAAAATCTTCCCTATCTTTGACTAGTCTGTCCATTCGAATCTCAGGAGTTACAATTGCTTGAGAAACCCTAATCATAGATCCATTGTGCCTAAAGGCAATGCTCTCATAAGAGGCTTTTGGTGATGCCAAATGGGGTGGCTCCATTTGTCCCAGAACCACATCCCCAACCTTTTGGTGTATGTCTTGATGGAAGATCCTTTAGGAGGGAGAATGGTGTTTCTCATTTTTCTCCCTAACCCCACTCCGCACAACATCTGAAAATTTCAGCTCCCCGCTATAAGGAGGAGAGCCTTTGTCAGGGATGGAATTTTTCGTAGGCCTGTTTCCATCCGAAGAGAAGAGCCCCTACACAAAGTAGAGGAACCCACGACATCGCAAGTGAGGAGTGAAGGAGCAGGAGTAGAGTGAGGCATGGCACGATTTTTCTAAAAAGCTATATAACATGTATTATTATTAGAGATAGAGTTAAGTGACAATTTTATTACGTTTAGGATTACAATTTTTCAATGTTGCGATTGAATTAGGGTCATAGTTCAATTAAGTTTTCACTTCAATTATGGTTGGGTTTAGGGTTCATTTAGGTTTATTGTTAGATTAGTGTGAGGTTTCTAAGATCAATTAGGTTAAGGTTCATACAGGGCTACAATTACTATTAGAGTTCAATATGGGTTAGGGTTAGGTTTCATGCTATGATTTACTTAGGGTTGGTATTAAAGTTATCCTTCAATTATACTTATATTTTGATTAGGATTAGGAATAGGGTTTGAACTTGGGATAAGGTTTAAGTTTTAATTAAGGTTTAGTTTGTGTTATGTTTTGATTAAGGTTATATTTTATAAAATTTATCAAAGATAGGCTTATGTATAGAGTTTATTTTTATGTTATATAAATTATATAATGGGAACTTAATTAGGATTATAATTCTATTAGGGTTAAATTAGGGTTAAGATTAGGATTTAGTCAAAACTTCAGGGTTTAATTAGTGTTAGGGTTAAGATTCTATTAGGATTAGCTATTGGGTTTAAAATAAGATTATTGTTAGGGTTAGGATTAAATTAAGAATAAGGCATAATTACAATTAGAGTAGGGTTATGGTTATGATTTAATGAGAGTTAGATATTGGGTTGAATTAAGGTTACTATTAGTGGTATGATTAGGGCTAAATTAGGATTAGGATTTTTGTTTAATTACAATTCAATTAGTGTTAGGTTTAAAATAGGGTCAAGGTTAAGGTTCATTTAATGTTAGGGTTGTCGTTGCAATTACAGTTCAATTAAGAATAGTGTTAGGGTTAGCATTAGGTTACAGTTAGGGTTAGGGTTATGGTTCAATTAGGGTTAGGGTTCAATTATGTCTAAGGCGAGATTAGGGTTAGGACTACAATTATTGCTCAACTATATTTAGGGCTTAATCAGGGTTATGCTTAAAATTCAATTACAATTAAAAGATTAAACTTTCAAGGTTCAATTAGGGCTAGGGTTAGGGATCATTTAGGGTAAGGGATAATGTTAGGGTTCAATTATATTTATAAATAAATTAGTGTTTTGGACTAGGGTTATGGTTAAATTAGCTTATTTATATCTAACCCAACTCTAATTCTAATCCTACCATTAACCCTACATGTAACCAAAATCCTAATACCAATTCTATCTGTTAATATTAACCTAACCCTAATCCTAATAGTAAAATTAATCCCAACCTTAAACCTCCCTTGAGGAACTTTCAGAAAAAGAAGATGAGTATATACTTCCAAGAGGATAGTGATGTATCATATTACAATAATAGCTCAGATGATGAATAAAGCTATTCATTTGTTGCGAGAGAAAATGAGTTTCTTTTGATGGCAAAAGAAATTGAGGAACAAAAAAATGAAAAGATAAAATACCTTCATGAAGAAGGTGAAGAAGGAGTGGTTGACCTGGAAGGAGAACTCATCTATGCCCTAGATGAGATCTATAATATTATAGATGAGATAGAAAATTTGAAAAAGGAGAATTCAAAGGAGAAGAAATTTTCTCACAAGGAATCTAAAAAAATAAGTAAGGATCTTGAGGATTTTATTAAAATGATTGTAGGTTTGAAAATTCAAGTAGAAGAAGCCAAAATAATGGAAGAAGTGATGAAATCAAAGCTAAAAACTAAAATGAATAAATGCATGGAACTTGAGGAAAAAGTAGTTGCCTTAAGAAAAGATCTAGAGAAAGAAATGGAGCATGTTGAAAAAGGTTTGAAATTGAAAGGTGGTTCATAAATTCTAGATGAGCTATTAAGCATTCAGAAGCCCACAAACAAGGAAAAATTAGGTTTAAGGCTTGAAAAGGGAAAGAGTACTTTCATAGACACTTCTGCAAAGTTGTATGAAATATTTAGGGTAGTAGAAAAGTGTCATTCAGTTGATGAAAGTGATTGGAAAGGAAGTCTAATCATAGAGAAATCTATAGTGACAAAGAAAACCAAAGAAGAAAAGAAGCCTACAACAGACAAGTAGAATAACAGATTGGCTCTTGATCATCAGAAGACAATACAAAATCTCAAAAGGATTGATGTTGATGGATTCACTAGGGTGAGAGACATTAGAAGGAATATGCACAAAAGACCTCCTCATCTAGCACAAAAGGCTATGAAT
Source organism: Sequoiadendron giganteum (assembly GCA_007115665.2). Lineage (NCBI taxonomy): Eukaryota > Viridiplantae > Streptophyta > Pinopsida > Cupressales > Cupressaceae > Sequoiadendron > Sequoiadendron giganteum. Next base: position 51,803,049 of record CM021105.1, on the reverse strand, counting down.
AGGTATTCTTCATATATCAATGATGGATATAGACCCATTAGACAACCTCAGAGATGTATGAACCTTGATTTGAGAGACATAGTCAAAGTTGAACCTCAAAAACTCCTTGATGTAGGCTTTATCTATCCTATATTGGATAGTGAATGGGCCTCACCTTTGGTAATTGTTCCTAAGAAAGGTGGAAAATGAAGAGTTTGTGTAGATTACAGGGAACTGAATAAAACCACTAGGAAATAACACTTTCCATTGCCTAAGTTCATAGATGAAGTACTTGACTGCTTAGCTAGGAAAAAGTATTTCTCATTTCTAGTTGGTTTTAGTGGTTATAATAAAATAAAAATTTCTCAAGAAGATCAAGAAAAAACTACATTCACTTGTCCTTGGGGTACTTATGCCTAATCTATTTTTCCCTTTGGTTTATGCAACAATCTAGCTACTTTTCAAAGGGTAGTGCTCAACATATTTTTTTATTATGCTCATGACTATATGTAGATATATATGGATTATTTCACCACATATGGAGAGACTTATGAGGAAGTCCTCAGTAATCTAGAGAATTTATTGAAAAGATGTAAAAAAAACAACTTGTCACTCAACAATGAGAAGTACTTCATGATGATGACACAAGGAAGTTTTTTAGGGAACTTCATATCTAGTGTAGGGATTTAGGTTGATCCACATAAAACATAAATTATTTCTACATTGACTATTCCATACAAGCAAAGAGATATCAAAAGTTTCCTTGGCCATGCAGGCTACTATAGGAGGTTTATTAAATGCTTTATTAATATTGTTGTATCATTATTTTTTTTGCTGAGTAAAGACATTGAATTTGATTGGAAATCAAAGTACCAACACTCATTTGAAGAGTTAAAGAAAGAATTGACTCAAGAACCTAATTTGAGGGGGGCTAATTAGACCCTACCTTTTCATATACATACATATGATTCAGATTTTTCTATTGGAGCAGTTGTCCAGGTCAAAAAGAAGGTAACCGAGAGTATGCAATTTTATACATTAGTAAGAATATCCAAGGAGAAGAGCTAAATTATACTATAAATGAAAAGGAGATGCTGACAGTAGTATATTCCATCAATAAATTTAGGCATTATATAAGTGGCTATTCAATTTTGTTCCATATAGACCAAATTACTATCAGATATCTTACGAACAAACCTATAGTGGGAGGTAGATTCGTTAGATGGTTTCTCCTTCTACAAGAATTTGATATTATCATAGTGGACAAACCTGGTAAAGCTAATGTAGCGGCAATTTTTTTTATCAACATTTCCAACACAATCAGCTGAAGGAGTGGTGGATGATTCATTCCTAGATGAATGCTTATTTTCTCTAACTATACATGTACCATCGTATGCTGACATTGCAAATTATTTAGTAACAAAGCAGATTCCACCACACTTTTCTCCTAGGGAAAAGAGACAGTTGGTACACAAATTTTTTCCATATTCTTAGTTATCAGGTTATCTGTTTTACATTTTCCTTGACAACATCATGAGAAGATGCATACGGGAAGATGAAATCTTTGATATTATGAAGGCTTTCCATGATGAGCCATGTGGAGGTCATTTTACAGCAAAAATAACAACATTTAAGATACTCACAACTGGTTATTGTTAGCCAAATTTGTACAAGGATTCAATTAAACACATGATCTTTATAGGTACAAAAGGATGGGTAAACCAACAAGATGTGATGGAATTCCATTGCAACCTCATATCACACTAGCCCCCTTTGACAAATGGGGTCTAGAATTTATTGGACAAATCTCACCTACTTCCAACAACAAGGAATACATTCTTGTTTGCATTGATTACTTGACTAAGTGGGTTGAAGTAAAGGCCTTACAGTTTTCCAAAGATGATAATGTGGCTAAATTTTTGTATGAAGATATATTTACTAGGTATGGATTACCTAGAGAAATAGCCACTAATTAAACTTCAGACCTCATCACCAAACTAGTTAAAAAATACCAAATTTGACACAAGAATTCAACACATTGAGGTAGTACAACAACAAGCGACGAAGTAGAATGACCAGTATATCAAAAAAAATGAGTTTAATGTAGGGTACTAGACATTGTTATATGATTCAAGGTATAAAGAATTCAAAGGGAAACTCTAATCCAGGTGTTTGGGACCCTATAAAATTAGTCAAGTTTATCCTAATGGAGTAGTCAAGTTGCACACCATCGATGTAGTCAGATTTTCTCTTTTGGTTAATGGACCTAGATTAAAGTTGTATAAGAAGCTACTACAAAAAGATGATTTTATTTTCTCCTTGTTTCAATAAAATGTTGCTTGCAGTGATCCAGATATAAGTTCAGACACCAACAGTGGCATCTCAACAACACATGGCATACTAAGTACTTCAAGAGGCCTAGAGATTAAGCCACATAGCTCAATCCTCGAGATCACTCAAGATTAATTTATTAATTTATATCACAAGCACACAAAACACACTTATTATGATGTTTATATTTTCTCTAGAGGGATCTATTTTTATTACACATTCAAAAGGGTCCTACTGCCGAAGGTACCCATAGCACTATTTGGTAGAAGATTAGAAAATTAAAATCACTTGCCACCATATTAATTGCAATTCACGTGCATTCACCTCAAAATACTCACATGGAATATCTATCTCTTCATAATAAGTACCTGTGACATGATTCTAAATTATTTCTTTCTACCAATTCAAATTTCAAATTTTTGAGCTATCACATCACCAACTACTATCCGTCTAATCCATCCCATCAATTTGCACTTTCCACATCACAATTCATCCACTTGTAGTTATTTTTTACCACATCAAATCAAAATCTGGCTACATTCTATTAAATTTACACATGCGACGATCAGTTATCTCTTTCTGTAGGTATGCTATCATAATTACTATAGATTTCTTTAAAATTTCATTATGTCTTTCATATTAATTTATGCATGTGAAATATTCATACCATTAATTTCCATTTTTTCTAATCATACCACTTCCCGATCACAACATGAAGTGAGGTCACTTCAACCATTAAGTTGGAGGGAGGGTACAACTCAACCAATTTTTCTGAAATCCACCACCCAAATCAAATGCAATAGATAGATGCAACATGCATAACCCTCCTAAAATTATACCTAATTTTTGCTGATACTTCCAATTTCCAAATTACCAATCTTGAGAACTTGATCTAATTCCAAACTAGAGTCAAACCTAGAACCTCTTTGTGAGTTCAAATTAAGTTGATACTAAAAAGGGGATTTGTAATTATGGTATGGTAGTAAAATTACACGAGGAAACAACACGAAGAAGAAGGATTTTGAAGGTGGTGGAGTGAATTGAGCTAAATTTTGAAGACTAAATTAAACACATTTGAGAAGAGAAAATAAATTCATAATGGGAGGTGGTGTTATAAGGAGAGATTCGTCATCTCATAAGAAAATTCTGGAAGATGCAATGGTTTTACTCAATTTTACTAGAGTTGGCTAGCTTGATTATTTCCCGAAACTAACAAAATTCAACAATGATATGACAAGAAGGTTTGCATCCATGCTTGAACATGATGAAGCAATGGTGAAAGTACTATAAGTGGATGCATCTAAGGTCGCCATAGAACAAGTTTTTGGGTTACCTAGAATTGGAGCAAAGTTTCTAGTATGTGTTGATGCAGTTGCATCCAAAGAGGAATTATATGAATGAGGAGAGAATTTGGACTCATCTTCACAAGGTATAAAGAGGCTCTCTCTTCCCTATTTATGGGCTAATTGTGCTTCCTGCATTGCTAGATATATTACCTGTGAAGTATTTTTCAAGATTGTTAGTCCTTACACCTAAGCGTATATCAAAGATATGGGGCATAACATTGCTCCAAGATATTTAATTGTTTTAATTTGATCTTATAGAATTAATATTTATAATTGGTTAGATTACAGAAGGATATTGCTCATCTTAAACAAAGATCCAAATTTTGATCCCCAATACTCCATAGACGGTTTGAACATTATTTACAGTAATATGCAATTGGGCAGTTTTATCCCATGAGTTTCAAATCCCTTCTAAGTGCTAGATCATTTCTATAGAGTGTTGGATCGATCTTTCCTACTACAAATTAAATCCACAAAGAGTTTGATGATTTTTCTAATCCTAATGTATTTACTAGAAAATGCACATCCATTTTTCAATATCAAGATAATCATATTCTACATGACATCATGATTATTTTTCATCATAATTCCCACAACTAAGTATTTATCCTTTGTATTTAATTTTGTGAATATAATTTCTAGCATAAACTTGTGTTAGAGAGTCTTTGAGGATTATCTTGAATTTTTAAGTGTATTAGTCTTTTTATGGTTAGACATGGAACTCAACCCTCATCAATTCCTTGAATTATAACCCTTGAATGTATGAACTAATGTGATGGTGGCATACATATTGATGATATATTATTAGTATCTCATGTTGACACTATTGATTATTCATTTACCATTTTTCTTTATCACATAATGGAATTATAAAATGTAGTACTTGGAGTCTAGTTTCCAAATATGTAATTTATTTCAATACCCAGATTGTACAAATTAAGTTTCAATAGGCATTTCTAAAAATCACTATTTAAAATTCAATTTTTTTTTTACCATACCATGCACGTGTACGACATCCATATTTTGACCTAAATTGTCGTATTTTTCTAAATCCTTTTGGGAAAAGATTTGTGACTCACTCAAGCTTGTTTTCAATATTTTTTTGTAATTTTTTATTGAATATTTTTTTTTTGTTAAATTTTTATTAGGCATATTTGTTGTTTTGAAAAATCGCCATGTACGACACACATAAGATGCCCTACAATTATCATTTTTTTATTTTTTAAAAAAATTGAAAAGAATTGTCTGAAGTTTGTTCTCGTGCAATCCATTCGTCAAAATATTATGTTGATCAAAAGTTATTAAAATAGTAAAAAACCCTGATATTTAAAGTTTATGGACCAGTTTCATCAATAATTAATTGAAAAATAGAAAAAGTAATCCAATTTTTTAAAAATTATATATTTGGAATCTGCATTGTCTCATCTAAAATGGGTTTTAATTTTGTCAAAAAATTCTGCAAAAAAAGTCGTGAGCCATATTTCCAAACTCGATATTTTTCTCTGACATTTTTAGAACCTTCAACTTGCAAGTCAAACTAGGTTGAAGGCCTAGGTTCAGACTCCCAACGCTTTTCCCAAACCAAAATCCAAGGAAAAAACATGACCACAAAGCAAAACCAATATCAAATTTTAAAATATGGGATCTCGATTGTAGAACAAGATCCTATTTTTTAATAAAATGGTATCTCATTCCTAATATTAAATGTAGTGATCATTCACAGGAAAATGGGATCGCGTTCCTTTGTCAACGGTCCCCACAATAAATATTGGGAATGGGATCCCGTTTGTTTTTAACCGTTCTATTTAAATTTACTATCAAATTTTACTGTGAAGTCTGCAACTTCACATGTACAGCTCATAGTAGTAAATTTGGGCTATTTTTCATCAAGTATTATTTTTACAGGTGGTGACTTGCATTTTCGATTAATTTTTTCAAAGGAGGCATCATGTAAACTATTTTTGAAGTGAAATTGTGTTAGTTTTGTACTTGTATGGAGGAAAAAAAGGTCTTCAACTTGCAATATGAATTGATTTTTTTAGAGGTATGAATAATTTTTTTTTTAAGTGGAATTGTGCTAGTTTTCTACTTGTTTTGAGGAACACAAGAGGAATAATTTTGTCCTTATAGGTCTTGAACTTCCAATTTGGATTGAATTTTTGAAGAATTTCACTATTGACATTCATTTGTGCTTGAGAATTTTATAATCATGGGAGATAAAACTCATAATAAGAGGAGGAAGACATTGACTCCTGAAGAAATTGAAGCAAACAAAGAGAAGGAGAGACACAGACAAAGAGAAAGAAGAATGAGAATTAAATCAATGAATGATGGGGGAGCATCCAATTCCACAACTATTGAAGTTGAAAAAATTGAGGAGACCATGGTTGTAGATGAAGCTAATTTGCAAGAAGTCAATTTGGAGAAGAATATGATTATACAAGCAAGTTCTACCATGTCTTCAAATCCGTCTTTCAATGTTATGGATAATGTTTCAATATGCACAAATCTAGGTACGTCTTCAAATCCACATGTTAGTGAAATGTTAAATTCGTATGTAGAAGTTTAACAAGATGCTGGACTTAACAATGTTGACATTGATAATATTCAAAGAGATGAAACTTTTATAGAATTTGTTGAAAATGAAAATGAGAATGATCCTTTTGTTGAAAATGAAATCGAGAATGATCCTTATGTTGAAAATGAAAACAAAAATCATTTTGTTGATGTAAATGAAAATTAAAACCGTTTTGTTGATGAAAATGAAGATGAAAATGTAAATCGTTTTGAAGTTGAAAATGAAAATGAAAATGAAGATGAAGATGAAAATCTAGAATGTGATGTTGAATTTAATGAAAATACTTTTTAAAAAAAAATTGAAAGTGGTGATTTCGATAATCTTCCTAGTCAAATTTCTTAGAGGCAAATAAGAACACATGCGAATAAAATATACAACAAATTCTTTTATCGTAAAAAATTTGCAATTCAATGTCAACTGATGATGCAATTGATGAGAATGCAAAAAATGAGGAAAATAATGAAAAGGTTAGGATTTTTTGTTAAACCAAAAAGAAAAGATCAATCATTAAAAAAAAATATGTCTATTATTGGGTATGTGCATGATCATCATGGAAAAAACATGCCTTTAAGTGGCAATAAAAATTCAGAGAATCAGAGTTAGGCAACTTGACGTAAAAATTTGAATAAGTTATCTATATTATTTCAAAAATATGTAAGAATATAATTTGTAGAAAATTGAATGTAGTTTCTAAACTACTAGGTTTATTTTTAAAAAATAAAAATCTATTTGGTGAAAATTTGAAATTTCAATGTAGTAGTACTTAAATTTCAGGGAAAAAATAAGAAGTAGGTGTCTATCTGACCACCCTAACAACAATAAAATGATAATATTTTTTTACAATATTTTAGATATAAGTAGAAGACTCATGTCCTAATGTGATGCATATTTTTTTGTAATTTTTTTCCAAGTAAATAATTAATTATGATTTTTTTATTACAACTTAAAAAAAAAATAAACTCGTATGTCTGACCACCTTAACTTGGTCAAAACTTCATGAAATTCAATTTTTTTTTTTTAATCCTATAGTATGCGAAATATAGAATGTGAAACATGTTTTAGGTTCAAAAAATGTGATATTGTTTCAAAGATATAGATGTTTTTCAATTATCCTATCAATTAGGAATTTAGTCGTAATTCAAATAAAAAATGAATAATAATCATTTATTAAATTCAAAGTAAAGCATAATTTATATTGGTGGAAAGCTAAGAATATCCTTTAAAAAATCTTTTGGTTTCATCAAATTTGGGTAAAAACAAAGTTGTTAGCCACATGGGCCATCATATCACTTACATATCACCACTTTTTGGCCCATCATGATCCTGCACATACCATGTTGCTAGTGCCATTCAATCTATTGGGAGAAATAGTCAATCTATTTCTCCCAATAGCTATAAAACCTGTTATAGTTAATAAAGCAACTTTGAATAAAAGAATGGTAAGAAATATTAGTGAATTTTAAAAAATATATCCTAAAACATTGCTAAGAGCGGCAAAAAAAGGAGAAAGTATAGAAAATGATCATATCAACCAATGTTGGAGTTTCAGTGGTCAACTCCCGAGGTCTAATATGAAATTGAAAGTTGAAATTAAATCTTTGATCAAAAGATATTGGCATGATAATATTAGGGTTTCATCTAGTGCTAGAGATTTTTTAAAATTAAGGGTGGGGTCCATTAAAGTTTGCAATCTTCACCCAAAACACCTATTAGATACAACACAAACTGAATTTTATAGAAAATTTTGTGGTGATTTAGTGTTACCTGATAATATTAAAATAAGTCAAAGGTCTTTTGAAAAATGTAAACTATGGTATGTAAAAATTAATAAGCAACAAATATCTTGTTGTTGTAAAAAACATGTTGAATTTCATTGTTTTTATGACATTTTTCAATATATACGTTGTACCTTGCATACTAACATTATTATACAAGAATGTGCTATTAATATGCCACCTGAAGCAATAAGGGAGTTTATTTCAGGTTTGTTTTGTGAAAGATCTAGTGGTAAATTGTTTGATTTAAGTTCTTGTATTTCTGGACAATGCATTGAATGTGGAAATATTTCATTCTTAAGAATTTGTATGTATGAAAGTGTTGATAATGATTTTGGACAACAATTATTAGATGTTATAAGATTTAAGAATGTTCACTATTCTTTAAAAGATGGAAAAATGGGAAAGCATTGTGATTTAGTTATAGAAAAAGTTAGTGTGGATGCATTCATGAATGAATTTAAGAATAAGATATACTTACCAAAATATGTCATGCACTCTCAACATGCTTGATGGCTTGATGGAAAATTTTGCACATGTAGAAACACATTTCCAATTGGTACTATAATTTCAGTGGTTGATTTTTGCAAAAAATTATACTCTAGCTTAGCAAGAGGAAATTCAATCACAGTATTATAATTCACTGCAAGTAGCTATGTTTGTCAATATTATTTATAGACATGCAGATGATAGCACTGAGGATGATAGAATTTTTTTGAGGGAGTATCATTTTTATTTGAGTGACAACCGATTACACTCGTCAAATTTTGTTCAATACTGTTTCAGTATATTTTATGGAAATTTAAGAGAAAGGGGAATCCATATGAAAGAACACCTCATATGGTCAGATAATTGTACGGGGTAATTCAAGAATGCTTGAATTTTCTATTGGTTAATTAGGGTTCACAAGGAGCTTAATTTCCAACATATATGGAATTTTTTTGAAGCTCGACATGGTAAAGGAGAACATGATGGAGTTGGTGCATGTGTCAAAATAATTATTGCTAGAGAACAATTAAAATTTGAAGTTGGAGTCAAATTTAAAGATGCACATGGGATTGTGGATTGGTGTAATACAAGATTATTTGCACCTGGTTTGAGTGAGTACTCTATAGTTCATTGATTCTTTTGGTTGGTTGAAGAAGAGAACATTGCACCTAGAGTTGACTGTGAGACAATCAGTGGATCTACTAAATGGCATTCATTTAGGAGTTCGACAACAAGCACATGGACTATCTAGACAAGGGAGCTTTCATGTTTTTACTAGTTTTGTATCTTAGGAGATTGGGAAGCATGTGAAAATACATAATGGGTTGAACAGTGGGAGCAAAGATCATTGACACCTACACAAGAACATGATCAATATGAAAGAACTATTGAAGAAAATGATCAAGTGTTTGCATTTGAAGACTATAACCATGTTTAAAACCTTGTACAAGAAGGTAATTTAATTTAATTTATTTCACTTTATTAATTTATTTTGTAATACTAAATTATTTATATGGATATGTGCAAGTTATTAAATCAATTTTTGTTTGCAGGACATGTGTATGTTGTTGTTCCAGCTGAGGGGAATGAAGAGAAAACCGAATATTGGTTGGATTTTTGTGTGGAGACTAAACATAAGTTAATATCACCTCGAGAAGATGATGATGGCTATCATTATCCAACAGGTACCATGATCCCCTTAAGAAAATTTTGATAACATGTTTTTGATCCCCTTAAGCAATTTTTTAGAACAAGTCTTTGATCCCATTAATAAAATTTTGAGAACTTATATGATGATGGTTTTCATGTTTTCCAATAGGATCAATTGTGGTTGTTGGCACTTGGCTACAAAAATACCTCCCAAGGAAGAATGGTCTACCTGCATTCAAAGATTATGAAACACATAAAAATATTATACATTATTCACATTTGGCGGTGGCAACAAATATAAAACTAGATCGGTATCGTGGAAGACCTATAAATAAAGTTCTATGGAAAATTTATATGGAAGAGAATGACAAAATCATAAATGCATTACAAAAAAGAGAGGATGCAAATGGTAAAATGGAATAAGTAAATACAAGTAAATGTAGTTTTAGTTTTATATTATCCTTTTAAATAGATTAAATACATGCTTTGATATTGGTCAAGTGTGTTATTAGTTGAAATTGATTTAAATTGTCCTTTTATAGATCCTTAAGCCATAATCACAAAAAGGATCTAGTCCATGCAGATTCAACCTAGACAACATGGAATACTTGGTAAAAATAGGTAATTATTAGTTAAAATATATTTAAATACATGTTTCGATTATATATTTATATTGCTTTTACATTAATAGTTAAAATTGATTTATTATCCTTTTTTGTATCCTTAAGCCATCATTGCATTGATCTCATACTTTGAAACAAAAAGGAGAGGATGCCTAGATTCAACCTACACACATGTGTGGAATAATTTTAAATGCAGGTACTTGAGTTGTGTACATATAGATAGTTTTATATAAATTAAAATATGTATGTTTTGATGATTTCATTGATATTGCTTGTACCTTTTTGATATTAGGTGGTGTGAAGACCTACTACATTCTAGGCACAAGTTTGAGATGGCATATCCAAATTTTGTAAACATTGTTTTGAGATGATACATATGTACATACATACTTATAGAATTAAACATTTGGTACAAATTACAAATATATGTACATACAAAATTATGTACTCTATGTACTTCTATGTATCAAAATCGATATTCTATATATTTTGTTTGTTAAATGTGCATGTTTTCATAGTTTCAAACTTTATATTTGATTGTATAATCACTAAATATCATGCATACATTATTGTTAAATCAATTATATCCTTAAGACATTGTATTATGACCCCTTAACACATCCCCTTAAGACATTGTATTATGACCCCTTAAGACATCCCCTTAAGATGTTGTATTATGAACCCTTAAGACATTGTATTATGACCCCTTAAGACATCCCCTTAAGACATAATATGACCCCTTAGGACATCCCCTTAAGACGTTGTATTATGAACCCTTAAGACATCCCCTTAAAACATTGTATTATGACCCCTTAAGACATCCCCTTAAGATGTTGTATTATGACCCCTTAAGACATCCCCTTAAGATGTCATATTAGGACCCATTAAGACAACCTATAATTAGTGTTGGATGTCATTATTTGTTTTGACAAATTATAAATTAGTATTCGATGTCATTATTTGTTTTGACAACTTATAAATTAGTATTGGATGCCATTATTTGCTTTGACAACTTACAAATTAGTATTGAATGCCATTATTTGTTTTGACAGCTTATAAATTAGTATTGGATGCTATTATTTGTTTTGATAACTTATAAAATAGTATTGGATGCCATTATTTGTTTTGACAACTTATAAATTAGTGTTGGATGTTATTATTTATAGAATTTATTAATGCTTTTGTTCTCTAATCTTGTATGATATTGTTTATTTCTTAAAATTGTATCCTTTCTAGTATAAATAATTTATATCATGTATGAGATCACTAAATTTGTAAAGTATAAATATTAAAATGTCCTATTAATTTCAACTTTAATTTCATATTTATATTTAATTTCACATTAATTTCCTATATTAATGTCTTGACTATGAACATAAAATGCATAAATGTATATGTGTAAATTAAAATTTGAAACAATAATAAAGTCCATAATATATGTAAATATATTACGTGCATGAAACCAATATATTAAGCGCATGAAATAAAGTCCATTAGAGTACAACCCATGAACTAAAGTCCAACTAAGTACGTGAGCCATGAAATATAAATTCCAATAGAGTACCTGAAAAACTAGTAATATAGTCCATGAAATAAACAAATATAACCCATAAAATCATGTTTATAGGTCATGTATTGTCTCTATAATCAAGAGACCTCTTCATGCCATGTAGACTATGCGGATGACGTGAAACATTCTATACAAGAGAAAGATGAAATCAGATGTAAGGCAATGAAAAATTATTTAATAACAGTTAAATTTATAATTCATCATAAAATTAAATTACCATCATATCTGGGTCTCAATGCTCTAGTGCACCTAAAGCAACCTCTAAATTCTCTGAATCAATCTACATAAACAAGACAAAGAAAGTTGAAATTAGATGCACAAGTCTACAATTAAAAATGATTTAATTGAAATTAATTTATAATTTATCATATTTTAATTGAACCATATTCTAAGGTTGTGCATCCTCTTCTCTAGGACCTATTTGTACATGCTCAACTACAAGATGAGTATCATGTTATAAAAGAAAAATAATTTAAAACATGTATTAGCCCATATTATATATATATTCAATTTGAAATTTAAAATTAAAGTTATATTCACAATATATAATTCATAATTGAATTTAAATATAATCAAAATTTTAAATTACCATTTGATCTAGAGCCTGCTCCGCATGTCCTCTTGGAGGTGTAACTATGTATGGGCCAAGGCTAAAAGTCGCACTAACAAAGTCCTACAAGATCAAAATTAAAACATGTATACTTGAATTAGGTTAATATATATATATATATATTAAAGTTTGCAAATTTTGTGTAGAAGTTTTTTTAAACAACCTGAAAATCAGAGGCCTCACGAGTAGATGCAACATCTAATGTTTGCTCGATGTTGATTCTCATTGTGGTATCAACCTAGACATACATGTAGACATTTAACACTTATAATATTTACAGGTGTACATGCACATTTCATATATAGTTAATTCAAAATTCATAATTATAACTATACTAATGTAAGTTAAACAATTTACAATATAACTGTACCTTCCACTGATCTACGATGCCCGATAGTGGAGGAGTGATCAAAAACCCCTTAGGTGGAATCAATGTGCAAGCCAATTGACTGGCCTAAACCAACATAAATATTTGAAACATATATGTGATTCAATTATAAATTTAAAACTTAAGTTAAAAATCATTTCATATATAATTTAAAAAATTGAAATCAAAATACCCCATAAGGGTTGCCAAGTAGGACTCGTGTCAATGTATGTACTCATGGAATGAATGATTTCCCCATCATTACCGTCATTTGTACACCAAACAGTTTGATTGTTAAAATGTATTGCAAAATTTTCTTTGATATACGCATTCATCAAAATTCTTATAAAATGAACGTGTAGATGCATATTTATACCTATGTCGTAGTGTCCTCAGGGTGATGTTTTGTTGTAAGAAAATCTACAAATGAAATGATGTGATCAGATGAACGACCAGAATCTCCACATCCACCTGAACTAGGTGTGGCTTGATCGGGTCCATAACATACTTGATGGAAACTAGTACATACATGTGGGACGGGCCTCAACACTCATGGAGTGGTACTCAAACTAGCTCCATAAAACACTCCTCCATCATCATCACCTCTATGCTCCCCATCTACTATCACAGAAGCATGTTCATCAAGATCTCCTACGAGTGTACTAAGGGAACCTAATGTAAAGACCATAGCTCGATAATGCACAAGTGTGGGAATGGAAGGACTAGTAGCAACAACAAGGGGTTGTGCATGCATGGGGCATTCGGGATCAACCCTTGCTCGTAACCTCTATTGTGGCATGCCACCACCAACACCCTGAAATGATTTAAAATCAAAATAATTGGGATTTTGCCCCATAACAAACTCTACATATAGTTTCCTCAAAAAATACAATGGGCACTCCCAATTAGTATGTGGGGGACTATCAAAAACCATATACGATTGATCCAAAAAAATTGCACTCATCTATGGATGTATGCACCACCTCATGGATATTCTAGATTTTTTGGGGAGGAATGGGTTGTTGAGAAATGGGGTCGAGAAATTAGTGGGCTAGGTGGGCTTTCATTATTTTAAGGTCTAAATTTTTTTATAAGAGAGACCATCAACATAAAATTGTCTCATCTATTCTATGTCTCATCGATGCCTATCTAGATTAGAATCAATGGTCCTGATGGCATCAACAAAAATTTTCATCTTAGATGTAAAATGTCTCACATGAGGTGGAATCAATGCTTGACTCTACATAGCATTGATTTGATTTTGTATGGATGCAACCTGATCAATTATGTGTGCTCACAAGCGAGCCTCATCAGATGCAACAAGTGTTGGAGGTGGTATATTAGGTGGAGGGGGAGGTGGAGGTGGTTGTGGCTGAGGTGGTGGATTGATGATGTCATCAATGTTAAAATCATCCATGATATGAGATATAAGTGTGTACTTGCATTAAATTATACAAAATTAACATACAAACTTAAAAAATTACAAGAAATAGTTAAATTTGAAACGCACATGCAATTTTTCTTAAATATGATGTGCATACATAAATTAAGATCATATAAAATTGAAACACACATATACATTGATTGAACTTGAGCATGTGCATACAAAATTCAAAATTTAACATGTACACACATTTAAAATAAAAAATACAATGCATAATTTGCATGCATACATCATGAAACTAAACTATATACATACATACAAATTTCAAAATTTAAGAACTATATGCAATTTTAATACATGTGTACATACTAAACAATAAACTTGAAACATTCACAAAAAGCTCATTTTATGTCTAACGAATATATATATATATATATTACAATTTTCCATCAAGAGAAATCACGATCTAGTAGATAGTCATAAAATATATACTATTATAAATTCATCATTATAAGTTCATAAATTCCACCAAATTCATGTCACTAAAAATATCCATTTAGAACCAAAATCATAAATTCACATCACTAAAAATATCCATCTAGAACCAAAATCATAAATTCATGTCACTAAAAATATACCAAATTTATAAATTCATCACACAAAATATTCATCGTTCACCAAATCCATAAATTCATAACTATTTAAGATTATTTTCTTAATTTAGAAACTATTGTGGCTCTCTACTGCATCTCTTCATTTTTTTGTGTTTTCCTGTTTAGAATCATAAGTTCTCCTCTTCTCTAACCATTTTCGATGTTCATCTAAGATCCCATCCATAGTCTTGACAACATCAATAATGGTTTACATCCTAGATGCAATCATCCTCATAGGTGGTGCGAAAAATTCTTCATTTTGAATAATGTTGATTTGATCTTGGATGGTTCTAACATTGGAATTGATTTGTTCTTGCAAATGAGCACCATCGATTTTAGGTGGTGGACGTGGGGGGTTATGAGGTGGAGTGGGTGGAGGTGGAAGTGAAGGTGGTGGAGATGGATGGTGCAGAGGTGGATTGTGAATATTATTGAATCGATCCATGTGATCTCTAAGATACGAGTGAACCTACATTAGATTTGTAATTTCAAAATGTAAGATACATGTTTAGGAAATACCCTTAAACCATTCAATATAAATGGCCTAATTGAATACAAATGATAAAATATGTTAGCCTCATTTATGTCTAAGGCATGTTACTTGAATGCAAATACAATTATCTATTAATACAAAACAATTTATGAATGTTATAGGGTTTATAGTTTAGAGTTTAAGATTTAGGTTTTAGGGTAATATGATGGCTTAATAGGATCTATGTAGTAAGATCTCCTAGTACAAAATGACATGGCTTTTAAGTGAATAAAATTTGGTGAAGATGACAAAGGCAACCAAATTTTATTCACTTGAGCTATGTCATTTTGTCCTAGGAACTTACTAGACATAGATCCCCTTAAGCCATCCTATCACCCTAAACCATAAAATTAATCAACCTAGATCATGATTTATCTCATTCATATTATAATTTTGCATGATATTATTATTGTTAAATTTGGTTTACGAAACTTAGGGTGAAGTTTTGGTGTCCCTTAGAATATAATGAAATTTCAAGTTAGTGAAGAACATTTTCTTGTGGAAGAGTTGATTGAGATAGCTCTTGTTTCAACTGACCAACATAGATCATGAAATATCATTCATATTATAATCTTGCGCAATCTTATTATTTTTAATTTGATTGCCTTGGGCAACTTCACCAAATTTTAAGAACTTCTTTGATCCCCTTAAGAAATGTCATATTAGGACCCCTTAAGACATCGATTTACGATTTAGGGTGATAGGATGGCTTAAGGGGATATATGTCTAGTGAGGTCCTAGGACAAAATGGCATGGCTCAAGTGAATAAAATTTGGTGACATTTCCCAAGGCAACCAAATTTCATTAAGGGCCTAGGAAAAAATGATGTCTTTAGGGTTTAGGGTTTAAAGTAATAAGATGGCTTAAGGGGATATTTGTAGTAAGGTCCTACGAAAAAATTACATGGCTTAAGGGAATAAAATTTGGTGGAGTTTCCTAAGGTAACAAAATTTCATTTTAAGGTCCTAAGACAAAATGAATGCTTTAGTGTTAAGGGTTTAGATTTTAGAGTTCAGGGCTTAGGGTTTAGCAAACTTAGGGTGAAGTTTGGGTGGCCTTTGGAATAATGGACTTGCAAGTTAGTTCCTAGTTTATGAATATTTTTTATTTTATGAATAGATTGACTATTTTTGTAATAGAAACACATAATTATTTATGATTAAGATTGAGTTTGATGTATATTTTAACTGGATATTTTTTAATTGAATATAATATTATTTTATTTAACATTTTTTCATTAATATTACCCACTTAAATGAATTTTATGATATAAAATGTATAATATAAAATTAGTTAATGTTGAATAAAGTATTTAATTTTAGATTGTTTGGAATTGAAAGAACCTAAAAGAACTTAGAAAATATAAATATTTAGATTCTTTAGTGTCTAGGTAACTAGTGCAAAAATTGAGATTTTAGACTAAGAGAGATCAAAACATAAAATAGAAATGAATGTTGAATACTATCTAACTAAATTTGCAAACAAATATTGATAAAATTTATGAATTCTAACTATTCTTTAACATATCAATATTTACCAACTAATGATAGTCCTAATCCCATTATTTCAAGAACACAAGGAGAAAAAATAAACATTTAATTCCCAATGCTCACAAAATAAGGAAGTAATACAAGGTCTATTTTTATACCCTATTTTATATTCTCCACACTCATTAAATATTGATAGAGTATTTTACCAAAATAAGGAGAATATTCTTAGGAAAAGATGAAATAAGAGCTTAAGGAAAATTATATCACTAGAAAGATAATAAAAAATGTGAAGGATGTGAAAAATGGTGCAAGAAGTTGAGGAATCCGAAGGAGAAGAAAATGATCATGAAGACTCAATTATCATATATTTGACTATGAAAGAGGTAGATATCTTAATCAATAAAATGGAAAGAAAGATTCACAAAGGCACAAAAGATATCAATGTAAAAGAAACTATGCAAACTCTCATCCTCCAACAAGCTTTGGGTTAATGAATTCATATAATTAACTACCATTTCGTTCTTAGGAAGATTATGCTCCTTCTTTTGTCCCCACTTGGCTAGAATATAACATTAAAAATAGGAAAAGAATCATTAAGCCACCAAAAATGGATTTGTCTTAGATTGCAACTATGTTGTATAGCCTTAGAACCAAGAAGAAACCAAGAACCTTATGCACCATATTTTTGGATTACTTAGGATCAAAATTTGTTGAGATTGATACCTCATTAATTGATTAAGGTAATTATTTAGCTAACCCTAGTAGATTATAAAATAAAGATTATTTTAATATAGGTAAGAAAACTATAGAACACAATGGATGAAATCTATAGTGTCTACTATTGTATCTAGGATGGGCAAGGACTGGTAGACCAAGCAAGAATTGAATGAATATGTCATATATTGAACATCTTGTCTTAATAAATTCATAAGACCCTCAAGTATGAAATAGATAGTTTTATCACTATTCCTATCATAATTTCTGAACAGTAAGTCTCTACATTATATAGGATAAAATGTGTGGTAACCTCCATTAAGTAGTGGATGAAAGGATTGCATAAATATTTCTATAAAGTAATTAATAAGAGTATGGATCTCCACAGTGGTCTCAAACAAGACTAATAAATTATAAAGGATTTCATATTGGAAATAAAGGATATATTAAAGTAGTTGAATTTCTAGCGTGAGGTTACATAATTCTCAATAATAAAACTTCAAGGAACTATTAAAAAAAAGATAATGACCAAGGGGAAGGAGTGAATAATTTTAACACCTTGAATATAAATTTAATAAAATGTTCTAGGACTTGCAATCACTTCCAAAATATAATTATACACTATAAGATGTACTTAATGTCAATGAAAACTACCTTTGAAGAATTTATAAACTTGTGTCAATGTGATGTTCCTTCCTACATAAGGATTTTTTCTCTTATGAATTTTAGTGTTTTAATTTCACTTAAAAATCAATAACTCTTGGACTTTATTGAATCTAAAATCAGAAAAGTAGAAAATAAAAACAAAAAAGTTTGAAGATGATATTGATGTCATAGACCATGGATGAAGCTAGATTTTGAATTTAGAGTGTGTTTTTATTTTTATTTCATCTTTTTAATAGGACTGATTATTTTACCTATAATTAATTATCAAAATTCATATAAAAGATAGTTCTAAATTAAAATTCATATAGCAATAGGTACTCATTTCACAAAAAATGGAACGTTTTTCTAATCTAATTATAATTTAACATTGAAACTAAAGTTTAACATATCGTTTTCTCCATACAATGCAAATGAAATTTAAAACATTTAAGCAATGCAAATGAATTTTCTTTAGCTTGAATTTAGGGTTTTCAAAGTCAAAATGATTTGTTCGATTTCAATTTAGGGTTTTAGCAAAAAAAAAATCAATTCAATTCAAGGTTTCAATTTCTAAGCAATTAGGGTTTTTAATGCATTTTTTTCGTTTCATTTCAAACTAGGTTTTGAAATTCTTTTTTCTTTGATTTGAATTTGAGATTTCAAAAAGCTTGATTAGGGTTTCTAAATGCAAATTTTTAATTCATTTCAATTTCTAGGGTTTTGAAATGCAATTTTTTTTGTTTCATTTCAATTAGGGTTTTCAAATACAATTTTTTTTGGTTTCATCAAACAATTTAGGTTTCAAAAGCCAAATTTTGTTTCTAAAATACAATTCAATGTTCATTTTTTCGTTTCTATTCAATATCTTTAGGTTCCATTGCATTTTTTCATCTATTTCTAAAATTCCTCATTATTACTATAATAGGAAATAAAATGCTTAAAACGTCAAATAAATTTAAAAAAACATGCTAAAATCATTTCTTTCATTGACAATTTCAATAAAAATGAAAAAATGCAAAAAAAATTGGGGGTGTACGGGTACTTGGAAGTTGTGTCTGGGTTGATGTCGCTGAGAAATCGGGATCTCGTGTGCTAGTAAAAAATGAAGGTTTGTTCGATTTAAAAAAATAAATACTATTACAATACGAGATCTCGATTATTACAAAACAAGATCTTGATTTTTCAAATCGGGATCCCATTTCGTAGTAATCAGAATCTCATTCTTTGTCCGTCGGTTTGGGACCCTCTAAATAACGAGATCCCAATTTTTAAAAAGTAGGATCCCATTTGTCATTTAGGCTTGGGATCCTGAACCTAAATGGGGTCCCATTTTTGCAATGTCGATTTCATTTTTTTGGCTAAAGCAAAAACTTCCATGTTTCGTGGACTCAACTTTGTGCACTTACCCGGTAGGAAAAATCTCTTGTATATAGTACATTTTAAATTACTTAGTCACCTTCAACACAATAAGCTGGTAAATGTGCCAAATTTTATTTATAATCTATTGAAAAGAATGGCATCAGAGTATCAAAGAAAACAAAGTGGCATTTCTCTATCACACCACTATTTGATTGCTTTACTGGTAAAAAGAAGTTTGAGGATTCAGTACCCACAAGTAAACTAGGAACATTTTAAGGAATGTAAAGATATTAATAGTTTATTGGATGCACTTGTGGTACCTAAGATTGTAGAGCCACAAGATGAACCTGTAAGAGGAAGTCCTCATGTCTCACCTATGGCTTCACCTACCTATAACAAAGATGAGCATGATGAAAATAATGAGCTAGATTCTAGGTTACCTTTAATTGAGAAAATTCCATCTTCTTCAAAATCACAAAGATCCGAGAGCAGGAGAGGTAGTACATCCACATCCCTCACACATTCTAAAACAAAAAAGAAGAAGAAGGATGTTAAAATGAAGAAGGGTGTTCAAAAGGAAAAGAAGAATGTTAAGAAGGAAACACCTAAACCTATACATTGAAGAAGATTAAAGAGATAAGGTGTCATGAGGGGAAATATAGAGAAACCTAAAGAAGAGGAAAAGAGCAAAGAATAAAAGGAGGAAGGTGTCATGTTAGTAGAAATAGACTCTGAAGGGAAGGGATATATCCCTGGTAATGTAAATAAACTAGTGAAAAGGAAGAGACATGTGTCTACAACTTTTGATTCAGAATTAGAAGATGTACATTTACTTCTAAGAAAACACAAAAGGAAATCCTAGATATTGTTACCTATGAGGACTATGAAGGGGGAGGTAATGAGAAATTCATGGAAATAGAGGAAATATATGTTAGGAAGGAGCTCCAAGAAGCCTTGGACATAATCAAACATTTGTAAGAGTTAGTAAAGAGCTATGAAAAGAAGAACAAGGAAAGAGAAACAAAAATACAAGAAATAGAGGAAAAATTAAAAACTTATGGCCATGGTACTAAGCTTGATTTGTTGGCATAATTGGCCATAACTAAGACTGGGGATGGAGAACTAGTAGTACTATATTAGAAACCTCCTTCCATTAGAACTCCAATTCACCATACCACCTTGTCACTTGGTCATTAGCTATGGAGAGTGATTGATTAGTTTGCACAAGAAAAGGAAAATGGAAGAAAGAAAAATAAATTTTGATTGAAGAGCATGCTAAGGAGCTAGAAAAGAAAGAGACGGAGTTAAGAATATTAGTAGTCAGTTTGGAGGAAGTGGTAGACAAATCTACATAGATATAAGATGTAGACCTCCAACAAGGACATATGCATTATTTCTGCAAGATAGATTTCTAAGTTTTCAATTCAGTAGGCTAATTAGTAAACAATCAGTTGGGATGAGTAGAAATTTTGAGTTTCTTAATGATTTTTTTTATTCTACACTTGAGGAGCAAGATCAGTTGTGTGAATATTATCTACACAATTATGTGGTGATAGATGAAATAAAGTGAAATCCTCTTATGTTTTTAAGGGATCTCCAAGTAAGGGCACTTACATCTTATTACAGATATGAACAACTCAGGGGGGAAATATGAAAGAATATGAGGAGACGGAGAAATCAATCTCTCCCCATAAGGAAAGAATCTAAAAACCCTGATGAATTTATTGATGAATGGTTGAAACTCATTGATCATAAATATGTAGGAAAATAATTATGAAACTAAGGAAAGCAGATTATGAAAGAATGCAAACATTAGTTGTGGGTTTAGGAAATAAATGGTATAGTTACATGCAAAGCAAATGGAACAACTTGACCCTAGAATTATAGAGAAAGGAACCTCACTCCTTATATAATTTCACCACCATGCTTCAAAGGGTACACAAGTATATGACAATTTGTGTTGAAAAAGGGGTTTACTAGGTACCACTCACATTTCACCCACCTATGCTACTCTATCCAGTTCCATATTGGAATGGGGAGAAAGGTGAGGAATGTGAGAGAGATGGGAATACCAGAATGAGGAAACTTGTAGCTTATAGAAGTTTTTACTTGAAATAGATCCATGGGGTTGATGTTGTTATGGACCTGAGGCAGATCACCTTGCAATATAACTTGTACCCCTAGTATTTTTATTGAGGACAAGAAAAATTATAGTTGGGGGGAATGATGGGGTCCTTTATTAGCCTTTTTTCTATTACTTTTATATACACTTTTAGACCCTTTTAGATATATCTTTCAGAAAATACTTATATATTATGTTATATTTTTGTACTTATTATACAGACTTGGACCTAAATCATAATGATGGAAATATTGTTATGACATAATAGTATTGCATGGTTTATATGTTAGTATGCATGAAATGTGGATGTAATTCTAAGTTTTAATTATGGTAGTTAGTCTTGTACACATGATTTGTGAAATAACCTTTTTGCAGGAAAGAAGGAACTGTAGCATGTAGCAGCTGAAATCTATAACCCACAACAAAGGAAGACTAGGACAACACAAAAAGAGAGTTCCGGATTAAGCTGAATGCAATAACTATTGTTTAAAGACACCTAATGGAGATTGGATGTGCATCATTATAAAAAGTTAATAAGTGCCATAGAAGAAGAAATACTTTGCTAATAGTATTCTGATAAATTATTTTGTGTTTTACATGCAATTATATTTTACAAAGTTTCAATTCTATTAGGATTCTTCTTTCTTTTTAGTTATGGTTTGAACAATTCAATCTTAACTATATGCTTTGATATATAGGAGTGAATTTTAATGATTGCAGTTAAGTTGTTTCTTAGAATAAGACTCCCATGTGCTTGTATATAACCATGGGTTGAGTCATTAGATTAGTTATTTGATTTTTAGTATTTCATTATCAGTTATTTTTTCAGTTTCAAATTATCTATAGAAATGATGGTTATTTAGAATGATTTTCATTGAATACAATCTATGAAGAAGATTTTATGTAATCTTTCATGATATGCAATGAATGAAGTCAATTTCATATGGATGTGTAGAATCTGATAGTTAAATTTGGTTCTAGTTAAGTGAGAACAACCACTTTAGCATGCCACTCAAGGTAACTATTCTTCCCTTCATTTATAGTTGTTTTATTTCTATTTAGTACTTGTTTGTTTATAATTAATTCATGAACTACATGCAAGTTAATTTAGAATCTCATACTTTGATTTTTAGTAATTAATGTTCATGAGCATGCATGAATGGTTAACCAATAGTACTCCAAAGGTTAAAATAGCTAAGTTATTAGTTTTGATCAATTTTGAGTTGATACAGTAATATTTTATTAGAAGAAGTTTAGTTACATGTTAAGCTATAGGCACCCATAGCCATTAGCACTAGTATGTTTATTTTACTGTTTTGTAATTATATGAGTTTTTAACAATTAGATCATCTTTAACTAGATAATTTAGGTAGTTTTGAGTCTCTAAAGGCACAAAAAGTGCAACACCATCACAAGTTTACAAACCTTGGGTTGACATTTTAATGTATTCTTTGCGATGTTGAGTGGACTGTTTAGTTAGATAAACCTCTGAATTATGTAGGTTCTACCAATTTTACAATACATTAGTTTAGAATCTACAATGCGAATCATTTTTGTAGCTCTCATAACACTTCTACCACTTGGGAAGATATTATGGGGAAAGAAGATGAAATCATTGACACATTTCTTAACATCACTTTGCCTAATCTTCTCAACTCCTAATATCTCTCCCATTTGTGAGGATGATTTGATAAAAGAGGATGCAATCATTGGAAATCATGAAAATCCTAGTTGTTCTTCTCTCGATACCTCTCCTACTTGTGATGATGGTATCTTGGTGTTAGAAAATCCAATCATTGAGCGTCATGAGAATTTATTGTTTGTTTCTCTCCCCCTACCTCTCCTACTTTGGAAGATATTGTTGGGTAAGAAGATGACATCATTGATACGTTTATTTCAAAATATATTAAGATGGATTTCTTATATGAAGATACTAAGGTCACCTTAGATCCTCCTTTGTTAGAAAATCATCAACAAGGAGTCAAATCCATTGAGGTTATGAATGTACAATTTTCCATTAGATCTCCCTTGATTATTGGACCTCCTAAAAATCCTTTTGAACCTCCCAAGAGTCATTTAATTATTGGACCTCCTAATTCACCTCTTATTATAGGACCTCCTAAACCTCATAGCCATATCCTAAGCTTTACAAAACAACTTACTAGTAATCATGTATCACAAAAACCAAGTTATCATATTGTAGCTCACACATATAACAATAGAAACAATAAGAAACCAAGATAAATGCAAGTCACTTCATCATTGATATACCATTTTTTAAACCTATTTTACCTAGTTCCCCTTGTTTACCTCAACATAGTGGAAAGGAGTATGATCTTGTAGAACAACTTTGTAATACTCATACTAAGATATCCCTTTGGGATTTGATTCAAATAATACCTAATTACCATTACTTGCTTCAAAATGCTTTGCAAAAAGTTGTTTTCCCTCCTAGTTTGTAACCAAGTGATGTGGCAGCTTTGATTGAGAATATGAATTCACCTAGTGTGGATATTTTGTTCTCTCAAAGTGAATTAACCCCTTTGGAAACACAAATAAAAAATGATGCTTTGATGATATTAGCCATTATTAACAATATTGGGATTAGATGTACCCTTGTTGACAATGGTTCAATGCTTACTAGTGCGAACCTTTTGGATAGAATTGGTGCATATAAGACAAACATTTAACCAGTTGAGTTGTCTAATCATGGTTTTGATAATGTGGGAAAAAAACCACTTGGTGTAATAATTTTGTATGTTAAATATGGTAGGGTTACATTGCAAACTCCCATCCATCTCATGCCCCATGATATTTCATATAATCTCTTGAGTAGACCATGGATTCATGAAATGACTGTAGTCCCTTCAACATTACATCATCCACTAAAATACACTTACAAAAAAAGTTTTACACGATAAAAGTTGAATCTAAATCTAAGAATTGTTTACAAACAGAGAAGGGGATGAAGAATCCTCTTATTACAACTAACACCAGCTACAAAAGTGGAGCATTTACAAGTTGGGGACAAAAATGAGTGTTTTTCATTAGTAATAAAGTTGTTAGATGATGAGTGGGGATTGTTATATTTTACACCTACATTCATGGGGGAATACAAGATTACACAATCAAAATCAGGAAAAGAGAAGGAAGCAACAATGATACCAAAACAAGGGTATGTGTAGGATCATGATGGACCAAAAAGTGGCGATATGATGGGTATGTGTAGGGTATGTGGCTGACAAATTTTTTTTTACTCAAAATTGATGAAACGAAAAAGGTTTCCAAAGGAGATTCTCAACTTTCCACCAATATAAATTATGCTTTACTTTGAATTTAATAAATAATAATTATTCATTTTCTATTTGAATTACGACTAAAGTCCTGATTGATAGGTTGATTGAAAAACATCTATAACTTTCAAATGGTATCACATTTTTTGAATCTGAAACATGTGTCACATTTTATGCTTCACATACTATAGGATTAAAAAAATAAAAATCATGAAGTTTTGACCAAGTTAAGGTGGTCAGACATGTGTTTTTATATTTTTTAAAAGTTGTAATAAAAAAATCATAATTAATTATTTACTTGAAAAAAAGCTACAAAAAATATGCATCACATCGGGACATGAGTCCTTTACTTATATCTAAAATCTTGTAAAAAATTATTATCATTTTATTGTGGTTAGGGTGGTCAAACAGACACCTACTTCTTATTTTTTCCCTGAAATTTAAGTAATACTACATTGAAATTTCAAATTTTCACCAAATAGATTTAAAAAAAATAAAAAACTTAATAGTTTAGAAACTACATTCAATTTGCTACATATTCTATTCTTACATATTTTTGAAATAATATAGATAACTTATTCAAATTTTTATGTCAAGTTGCCTAACTCTGATTTTTTTGAATTTTTCGCCACTTAAGGGCCTGTTTTTTCCATGATGATCCTACACATAACCACAATATAAATCATGAAAATAATTTCAAGCTAAAAAATTTAGAAAAAAGAGAAGAAAACACAAACTATACATCCACATATGATGAGAGTGATCATGAAAAACAACCTTCAAAAGAAATGGAATCCATTTATGGAAGAGGTTATCAACTGTTGAAATAATTTGGCTATAATGGAAAAGGATGTGGTGTAAAGAACAAGGTATATGTGTCCCCGTAGAGACTAATACACAAGAATAAACAAGAGGTCTTGGTTATTGTCCTTAAAAAGAAACAAAAGCATTGAAGAAATATTTTCTTATTGTCAATATAATCATACACAACAATCCTAGGACAAATACACATAATGGTCATGATATTGTTTCATCTTCAAGCACATATTTTAGTAATGATCATTAGATTTTACACCCTCCTTTCTGGGAGAGTACAAAATATCACAATCTAAGCCTAAAGAGTCTTGTGTGTGTATGGAATCTTGTAGTAATCTATAAATCTCTTCTTCACAAGAGAAAGGAATATCTTCTACTATGGATAAAGATAATATCTTGTCAAGGATTCTCAAAGCCCACCTAATTACTCTTTCTCCAAGAGAACAAAATAAATTCTACAACAAAAGCTCATTTTGTGCATATCATCAAGTGCATGGTCATTTTACCAATGAATATCAGTCCTTGAGTAATAGAATACAAAATCTTAAGGATTGTGATGATCTTCCTTGTGTTGATGCACCTAATTCCTATAATCAATAATGATCTTCATCCTATCATGTTTCTCATCACTATGTGGCATTTGTAGCTTTGTGTATTTTGATCATTTCCATTCATGGTGGTACAATATTAGGTGCAACCATATTTTTCATGGAAGCAAAATGATGGTCATTGGTCTGGTTGTCCTTGTCTCTACACGTGGGGGAAATGATAACTTTTTTTGGAGAAGTGTGCATTATTTTCAAGGATCCTCGCTTCCCCTTTTTCTTCTTAAAATACCAACATAGCAAGTATTTTGACATTTTAAGGTGGGGCATGTAGTCCCCCACTCATTGTTTGCATAGTAAGTAGTCCCTTCTCAGTGATGATAGCATACATTTCCTAGGAAGTGTGAACTTGTTAACAAAAGTGTGGATTTCTTAATTCATGTGATGTGTCTTCTTTCTGGTGATATTAGGCTTGATGTCCCGTAAGAGGGTGATTTTTCTTGGCATATGACTTTCTTCTTAGTGGTAATGCTACAACTGGTGTTCCCTAAGGTGAGATTTTCTATTCTGTGACTAGTCTTATCTTTGTGGTGATGTCATGTATGATTTTTTCTAAGGTGTGACCTTTCATTCATTAAGAAATGCCCCTTTAATGTTGTTAAAATTACCATTTGAAGTGGTATTATTACAACACCCCTTGAGTTACTGGCATTGTCTTGTCATTAGTTGTTTGCACCCTTTGACGTGAGTTTTTTTTTCACCCCTTGAGGTGATTTTTGTTTGGATCCAATGAGGTGAGTTTGGAATTGTTGCTTCACTTTTTCATAGGAGTTGAACCTAGTGTAGAATTAGCATAACATGGCCACCTAGCATAATACAACTAGCTAACCATGAAGAACCTACTAATTTTGTGACACCTCATCAAATTTATTAGGGATTACAACTCTTGGTATGGTTGAAATGGTTACAAACCTATAGACCTAGTGAATTCTTCCCATATTGCCACTTTATCATGGGTAGACACCTGTAGACCTGGTACGTTCTTCTCATTTTTACTACCTTTTCATGGGTACACACTTGTGTACCTATTATGTTTCCCATCTTTTTTCACTTTGTTATGAGTACACACCTTTTAGACCTAGTGTGTGTTTCTCATGCTTGTCTATGGGGCTCACCTAGTGAAAAGCAGTCCTCACTAGCCCATGTGCCTTCTAATTTATGATTCATTGATCTTTGCTATTATGTGATTCATGAAAACCCTTTTATATGGACACAACATAATAAAACTTTCTATTCCATCCTATTTGTGTTATCTTTGACATTGTATATTTGTGTATCTTGTACTACGGTAATATCATATACATGTATGCATTCCTTTGTGCTTATGTTGGTATTCCATGGGATCTTAGATCCTATAGGCTTGATCATCTCCCTCGATCCTTTGCACCCTATCATTCCAAAAGTTGTACAATTGGAGCTCTTTTGAAACTTATTTTTCTACTATAGTGTGATTTTGAGCATAAGTTCATACTCTCACTAAAGTGGTGGATAAATTTAGTATAAAAAATTGTATACCTTTACAATTT
Source organism: Sequoiadendron giganteum (assembly GCA_007115665.2). Taxonomy (NCBI): domain Eukaryota; kingdom Viridiplantae; phylum Streptophyta; class Pinopsida; order Cupressales; family Cupressaceae; genus Sequoiadendron; species Sequoiadendron giganteum. The sequence goes on along the minus strand of CM021105.1, from coordinate 51,775,093 downwards.
CACTTTATGTTTTGTCCCCTAATTTATTAGACTTAATTAAGCTTCTAATTTTCCAAAATTATGCATTATAAAGCCTAATTTTTACTATTTTTCAATGGAGAACTGATATTGAATAAATGCATTCAATCATTAATTTTCCCTTGAAACCGAGTGTTCTATAAATTTGGGTCAAGGTGAATGGGTTCCTTTTTTTTAGCTAGGACCCATTTTTTAATATGTTTTTGGTAGTATTTTAACATCCAAAATTTAAATTGCAAGTGTCAGTTTTTAAAATCTATTTTTTGGGAAATTAGATAAACACCTATAAATGCATAGTTATTTTATCATTTGAAATCTAACAAGCACTATCAATAATTAAGGAAAATTTATGATCAAGCACGATTATCAAGAGTAGTTCATTTTTAGAACTTGATTGCAGAAATTCAAGATCCTAACATCATGTCAAATTTTATGTGTTCATGTTTCTTTGTGTAGGCTAACATTGTTGAAGGTCTCTAAAGCATTCAAGCATTCAAGAAAATGTATCAAGAAAGATTGA
>CM021105.1:51748084-51774455 GCA_007115665.2 Sequoiadendron giganteum | reverse complement strand
AAATTAATCAACCTAGATCATGATTTATCTCATTCATATTATAATCTTGCATGATCTTATTATTTTTAAATTTGTTTTACGGAACTTAGGGTGAATTTTTGGTGTCCCTTGGAATATAATGAACTTGCAAGTTAGTGAAGAACATTTTCTTGTGGAACAGCTGATTGAGATAGCTCTTGCTTCAACTGTTCACCAACCTAGATCATGAAATATCATTCATATTATAATCTTGCACAATCTTATTATTGTTAAATTTGATTTCCTTGGGAAACTTCACCAAATTTTAAGAACTTCTTTGATCCCATTAATAAATGTCATATTAGGACCCCTTAAGACATCGATTTATGATTTAGGGTGATAGGATGGCTTAAGGGGATCTATTTCTAGAGTGGTCCTAGGAAAAAATGACATGGATCAAGTGAATAAAATTTGGTGATGTTTCCCAAGGCAACTAAATTTCATTAAGGGTCTAGGAAAAATGATGTCTTTAGGGTTTAGGGTAATAGGATGGATTAAGGGGATCTTTGTAGTAAGGTGCTACAACAAAATGACATGGCTTAAGGGAATCAAATTTGGTGGACTTGGCTAAGGCAACCAAATTGGATTTTAAGGTCCTAAGACAAGATGAATGCTTTAGTGTTAAGGGTTTAAATTTTAGAGTTCAGGGCTTAGGGTGAAGTTTGGGTGGCCCTTGGAATAATGGACTTGCAAGTTAGTGCCTAGTTTATGAATTTTTTTAATTTTATGAATAGATTGACTATTTCCATAATAGAAACACATAATTATGTATGATTAAGATTAAGTTTGATGTATATTTTAACTGGATATTTTTTAAATTGAATATAAGATTATTTTCTTTGAAATTTTTTTCATTAATATTAAACCCACTTAAATAAATTTTATGATATAAAATGAGTTGATGTTGAATCAAGTATTTTATTTTAGATTGTTTGGAATTGAAAAAACCTAAAAGAACTTAGAAAAGAAAAATACTTAGATTCTCTATTGTCTAGGTAACTAGTGCAAAAATTGAGATTTTAGACTAAGAGGGATCAAAACATAAAATAGAAATTAAAGTTGAATATTATCTAACTAAATTTTCAAACAAACATTGATAAAATTTATGAATTCTAACTATTCTTTAACATATCAATATTTACCAACTAATAATAGTCCTAATCCTATTATTTCAAAAACACAAGGAGAAAAAATAAACATTTAATTCCTAATCCTCACAAAATAAGGAAGTAATACAAGGTCTATTTTTATACCCTATTTTATATTCTCCACACTCCTTATTAAATATTCATAGAGTATTTTATCAAACTAAGGAGAATATTCTTAAGAAAAGATGAAATATGAGCTTAAGGAAAATGATACCACTAGAAAGATAATAAAAAATGTGAAGGATGAGAAAATGGTGCAAGATGTTGAGGAATCCCAAGGAGAAGAAAATGATCATGAAGACTCAATTATCATATATTTGACTATGAAAGAGGTAGATATCTTAATGAATAAAATGGAAAGAAAGATTCACAAAGGCATACAAGATATCAATGTAAAAGAAACTATGCAAACTCTCATCCTCAAACAAGCCTTGGGTTTAAGGAATCCATATAATTAACTACTATTTCCTTCTTAGGAATATTATGCTCCTTCTTTTGTCCCCACTTGGCTAGAATATAACATTCAAAATAGGAAAAGAATCATTAAGCCACCAAAATGGTATTTGTCTTAGATTGCAACTATGTTGTATAGCCTTAAAGAACAAAGAAGAAACCAAGAACCTTATGCACCATATTTTTGAATTACTTAAAGGATCAAAATTTGTTGAGATTGACACCTCATTAATTTATTAAGGTAATAGTTAGCTAACCCTAGTAGATTATCAAATAAAGATTATTTTAATATAGGTAAGAAAACTATAGAACATAGTGGATGAAAGCTATAGTGTCTACTATTGTATCTAAGATGGGAAAGGACTGGTAGACCAAGCAAGAATTGAATTCAAAATGTCATATATTGAGCATCTTGTCTTAATAAATTCATAAGACCCTCAAGTATGAAATAGATAGTTTTATCACTATTCCTATCATAATTTCTCAAGAATAAGACTCTACATTATATAGGATAAAATGTTTGCTAACCTCCATTAAGCAGTGGATGAAAGGATTGCATAAATATTTCCATAAAGTAATTAATAAGAGTATGGATCTCCATAGTGGTCTTTGAAAACAGGACTAATAAATTATAAAGGATTTCAAGGATGATTGTTAAGATGAGATAACTAATCATTCTTATAGCCTTCCTCTAATTTAAATGATTTGCATGATGAAGTGTGAGAATTCAGTCAAGGAAGACATATTGGAAATAAAGGATATATTAAAGTAGTTGAATGTGTAGCGTAAATGTCAATGTTGTGTTCCTTCCTACATCAGGACTTTTTTCTCTTATGAATTTTACTGTTTTAATTTCACTTAAAAATCAATAACTCTTGGAATTTATTGAATCTAAAATCAGAAAAATAGAAACTAAAAAAAAATAAGTTTGAAGATGATATTGTTGTCATAGACCCTAGATGAAGCTAGATTTTGAATTTAGAGTGTGTTTTTATTTTTCTTTTATTTTTATTTCATCTTTTTAATAACACTGATTATTTGACCTATAATTAATTATCAAAATTCATATAAAAGATAGTTCTAAATGAAAATTCATATAGCAATACTGTACTCATTTCACAAAAAATGGAAAGTTTTTGTAATCTAACTATAATTTAACATTGAAACTAAAGTTTAACATATCATTTTCTCCATACAATGCAAATGAAATTAAAAAAATTTAAGCAATGCAAATGAATTTTATTGAGCTTGAATATTAGGGTTTTCAAAATCAAAATGATTTGTTCAATTTCAATTTAGGGTTTTAGCAATTTTTTTTGTTTCAATTCAATTCATGGTTTCAATTTCTAAGCAATTAGGGTTTTTAATACAATTTTTTAGTTTCATTTCAAACTAGAGTTTTGAAATTCTTTTTTCTTTGATTTGAATTTGAGATTTCAAAAAGCTTGATTAGGGTTTCTAAATGCAAATTTTTAATTCATTTCAATTTCTAGGGTTTTGAAATGCAATTTTTTTTGTTTCATTTCAATTAGGGTTTTCAAATACAATTTTTTTTGGTTTCATCAAACAATTTAGGTTTCAAAAGCCAAATTTTGTTTCTAAAATACAATTCAATGTTCATTTTTTCGTTTCTATTCAATATCTTTAGGTTCCATTGCATTTTTTCATCTATTTCTAAAATTCCTCATTATTACTATAATAGGAAATAAAATGCTTAAAACGTCAAATAAATTTAAAAAAACATGCTAAAATCATTTCTTTCATTGACAATTTCAATAAAAATGAAAAAATGCAAAAAAAATTGGGGGTGTACGGGTACTTGGAAGTTGTGTCTGGGTTGATGTCGCTGAGAAATCGGGATCTCGTGTGCTAGTAAAAAATGAAGGTTTGTTCGATTTAAAAAAATAAATACTATTACAATACGAGATCTCGATTATTACAAAACAAGATCTTGATTTTTCAAATCGGGATCCCATTTCGTAGTAATCAGAATCTCATTCTTTGTCCGTCGGTTTGGGACCCTCTAAATAACGAGATCCCAATTTTTAAAAAGTAGGATCCCATTTGTCATTTAGGCTTGGGATCCTGAACCTAAATGGGGTCCCATTTTTGCAATGTCGATTTCATTTTTTTGGCTAAAGCAAAAACTTCCATGTTTCGTGGACTCAACTTTGTGCACTTACCCGGTAGGAAAAATCTCTTGTATATAGTACATTTTAAATTACTTAGTCACCTTCAACACAATAAGCTGGTAAATGTGCCAAATTTTATTTATAATCTATTGAAAAGAATGGCATCAGAGTATCAAAGAAAACAAAGTGGCATTTCTCTATCACACCACTATTTGATTGCTTTACTGGTAAAAAGAAGTTTGAGGATTCAGTACCCACAAGTAAACTAGGAACATTTTAAGGAATGTAAAGATATTAATAGTTTATTGGATGCACTTGTGGTACCTAAGATTGTAGAGCCACAAGATGAACCTGTAAGAGGAAGTCCTCATGTCTCACCTATGGCTTCACCTACCTATAACAAAGATGAGCATGATGAAAATAATGAGCTAGATTCTAGGTTACCTTTAATTGAGAAAATTCCATCTTCTTCAAAATCACAAAGATCCGAGAGCAGGAGAGGTAGTACATCCACATCCCTCACACATTCTAAAACAAAAAAGAAGAAGAAGGATGTTAAAATGAAGAAGGGTGTTCAAAAGGAAAAGAAGAATGTTAAGAAGGAAACACCTAAACCTATACATTGAAGAAGATTAAAGAGATAAGGTGTCATGAGGGGAAATATAGAGAAACCTAAAGAAGAGGAAAAGAGCAAAGAATAAAAGGAGGAAGGTGTCATGTTAGTAGAAATAGACTCTGAAGGGAAGGGATATATCCCTGGTAATGTAAATAAACTAGTGAAAAGGAAGAGACATGTGTCTACAACTTTTGATTCAGAATTAGAAGATGTACATTTACTTCTAAGAAAACACAAAAGGAAATCCTAGATATTGTTACCTATGAGGACTATGAAGGGGGAGGTAATGAGAAATTCATGGAAATAGAGGAAATATATGTTAGGAAGGAGCTCCAAGAAGCCTTGGACATAATCAAACATTTGTAAGAGTTAGTAAAGAGCTATGAAAAGAAGAACAAGGAAAGAGAAACAAAAATACAAGAAATAGAGGAAAAATTAAAAACTTATGGCCATGGTACTAAGCTTGATTTGTTGGCATAATTGGCCATAACTAAGACTGGGGATGGAGAACTAGTAGTACTATATTAGAAACCTCCTTCCATTAGAACTCCAATTCACCATACCACCTTGTCACTTGGTCATTAGCTATGGAGAGTGATTGATTAGTTTGCACAAGAAAAGGAAAATGGAAGAAAGAAAAATAAATTTTGATTGAAGAGCATGCTAAGGAGCTAGAAAAGAAAGAGACGGAGTTAAGAATATTAGTAGTCAGTTTGGAGGAAGTGGTAGACAAATCTACATAGATATAAGATGTAGACCTCCAACAAGGACATATGCATTATTTCTGCAAGATAGATTTCTAAGTTTTCAATTCAGTAGGCTAATTAGTAAACAATCAGTTGGGATGAGTAGAAATTTTGAGTTTCTTAATGATTTTTTTTATTCTACACTTGAGGAGCAAGATCAGTTGTGTGAATATTATCTACACAATTATGTGGTGATAGATGAAATAAAGTGAAATCCTCTTATGTTTTTAAGGGATCTCCAAGTAAGGGCACTTACATCTTATTACAGATATGAACAACTCAGGGGGGAAATATGAAAGAATATGAGGAGACGGAGAAATCAATCTCTCCCCATAAGGAAAGAATCTAAAAACCCTGATGAATTTATTGATGAATGGTTGAAACTCATTGATCATAAATATGTAGGAAAATAATTATGAAACTAAGGAAAGCAGATTATGAAAGAATGCAAACATTAGTTGTGGGTTTAGGAAATAAATGGTATAGTTACATGCAAAGCAAATGGAACAACTTGACCCTAGAATTATAGAGAAAGGAACCTCACTCCTTATATAATTTCACCACCATGCTTCAAAGGGTACACAAGTATATGACAATTTGTGTTGAAAAAGGGGTTTACTAGGTACCACTCACATTTCACCCACCTATGCTACTCTATCCAGTTCCATATTGGAATGGGGAGAAAGGTGAGGAATGTGAGAGAGATGGGAATACCAGAATGAGGAAACTTGTAGCTTATAGAAGTTTTTACTTGAAATAGATCCATGGGGTTGATGTTGTTATGGACCTGAGGCAGATCACCTTGCAATATAACTTGTACCCCTAGTATTTTTATTGAGGACAAGAAAAATTATAGTTGGGGGGAATGATGGGGTCCTTTATTAGCCTTTTTTCTATTACTTTTATATACACTTTTAGACCCTTTTAGATATATCTTTCAGAAAATACTTATATATTATGTTATATTTTTGTACTTATTATACAGACTTGGACCTAAATCATAATGATGGAAATATTGTTATGACATAATAGTATTGCATGGTTTATATGTTAGTATGCATGAAATGTGGATGTAATTCTAAGTTTTAATTATGGTAGTTAGTCTTGTACACATGATTTGTGAAATAACCTTTTTGCAGGAAAGAAGGAACTGTAGCATGTAGCAGCTGAAATCTATAACCCACAACAAAGGAAGACTAGGACAACACAAAAAGAGAGTTCCGGATTAAGCTGAATGCAATAACTATTGTTTAAAGACACCTAATGGAGATTGGATGTGCATCATTATAAAAAGTTAATAAGTGCCATAGAAGAAGAAATACTTTGCTAATAGTATTCTGATAAATTATTTTGTGTTTTACATGCAATTATATTTTACAAAGTTTCAATTCTATTAGGATTCTTCTTTCTTTTTAGTTATGGTTTGAACAATTCAATCTTAACTATATGCTTTGATATATAGGAGTGAATTTTAATGATTGCAGTTAAGTTGTTTCTTAGAATAAGACTCCCATGTGCTTGTATATAACCATGGGTTGAGTCATTAGATTAGTTATTTGATTTTTAGTATTTCATTATCAGTTATTTTTTCAGTTTCAAATTATCTATAGAAATGATGGTTATTTAGAATGATTTTCATTGAATACAATCTATGAAGAAGATTTTATGTAATCTTTCATGATATGCAATGAATGAAGTCAATTTCATATGGATGTGTAGAATCTGATAGTTAAATTTGGTTCTAGTTAAGTGAGAACAACCACTTTAGCATGCCACTCAAGGTAACTATTCTTCCCTTCATTTATAGTTGTTTTATTTCTATTTAGTACTTGTTTGTTTATAATTAATTCATGAACTACATGCAAGTTAATTTAGAATCTCATACTTTGATTTTTAGTAATTAATGTTCATGAGCATGCATGAATGGTTAACCAATAGTACTCCAAAGGTTAAAATAGCTAAGTTATTAGTTTTGATCAATTTTGAGTTGATACAGTAATATTTTATTAGAAGAAGTTTAGTTACATGTTAAGCTATAGGCACCCATAGCCATTAGCACTAGTATGTTTATTTTACTGTTTTGTAATTATATGAGTTTTTAACAATTAGATCATCTTTAACTAGATAATTTAGGTAGTTTTGAGTCTCTAAAGGCACAAAAAGTGCAACACCATCACAAGTTTACAAACCTTGGGTTGACATTTTAATGTATTCTTTGCGATGTTGAGTGGACTGTTTAGTTAGATAAACCTCTGAATTATGTAGGTTCTACCAATTTTACAATACATTAGTTTAGAATCTACAATGCGAATCATTTTTGTAGCTCTCATAACACTTCTACCACTTGGGAAGATATTATGGGGAAAGAAGATGAAATCATTGACACATTTCTTAACATCACTTTGCCTAATCTTCTCAACTCCTAATATCTCTCCCATTTGTGAGGATGATTTGATAAAAGAGGATGCAATCATTGGAAATCATGAAAATCCTAGTTGTTCTTCTCTCGATACCTCTCCTACTTGTGATGATGGTATCTTGGTGTTAGAAAATCCAATCATTGAGCGTCATGAGAATTTATTGTTTGTTTCTCTCCCCCTACCTCTCCTACTTTGGAAGATATTGTTGGGTAAGAAGATGACATCATTGATACGTTTATTTCAAAATATATTAAGATGGATTTCTTATATGAAGATACTAAGGTCACCTTAGATCCTCCTTTGTTAGAAAATCATCAACAAGGAGTCAAATCCATTGAGGTTATGAATGTACAATTTTCCATTAGATCTCCCTTGATTATTGGACCTCCTAAAAATCCTTTTGAACCTCCCAAGAGTCATTTAATTATTGGACCTCCTAATTCACCTCTTATTATAGGACCTCCTAAACCTCATAGCCATATCCTAAGCTTTACAAAACAACTTACTAGTAATCATGTATCACAAAAACCAAGTTATCATATTGTAGCTCACACATATAACAATAGAAACAATAAGAAACCAAGATAAATGCAAGTCACTTCATCATTGATATACCATTTTTTAAACCTATTTTACCTAGTTCCCCTTGTTTACCTCAACATAGTGGAAAGGAGTATGATCTTGTAGAACAACTTTGTAATACTCATACTAAGATATCCCTTTGGGATTTGATTCAAATAATACCTAATTACCATTACTTGCTTCAAAATGCTTTGCAAAAAGTTGTTTTCCCTCCTAGTTTGTAACCAAGTGATGTGGCAGCTTTGATTGAGAATATGAATTCACCTAGTGTGGATATTTTGTTCTCTCAAAGTGAATTAACCCCTTTGGAAACACAAATAAAAAATGATGCTTTGATGATATTAGCCATTATTAACAATATTGGGATTAGATGTACCCTTGTTGACAATGGTTCAATGCTTACTAGTGCGAACCTTTTGGATAGAATTGGTGCATATAAGACAAACATTTAACCAGTTGAGTTGTCTAATCATGGTTTTGATAATGTGGGAAAAAAACCACTTGGTGTAATAATTTTGTATGTTAAATATGGTAGGGTTACATTGCAAACTCCCATCCATCTCATGCCCCATGATATTTCATATAATCTCTTGAGTAGACCATGGATTCATGAAATGACTGTAGTCCCTTCAACATTACATCATCCACTAAAATACACTTACAAAAAAAGTTTTACACGATAAAAGTTGAATCTAAATCTAAGAATTGTTTACAAACAGAGAAGGGGATGAAGAATCCTCTTATTACAACTAACACCAGCTACAAAAGTGGAGCATTTACAAGTTGGGGACAAAAATGAGTGTTTTTCATTAGTAATAAAGTTGTTAGATGATGAGTGGGGATTGTTATATTTTACACCTACATTCATGGGGGAATACAAGATTACACAATCAAAATCAGGAAAAGAGAAGGAAGCAACAATGATACCAAAACAAGGGTATGTGTAGGATCATGATGGACCAAAAAGTGGCGATATGATGGGTATGTGTAGGGTATGTGGCTGACAAATTTTTTTTTACTCAAAATTGATGAAACGAAAAAGGTTTCCAAAGGAGATTCTCAACTTTCCACCAATATAAATTATGCTTTACTTTGAATTTAATAAATAATAATTATTCATTTTCTATTTGAATTACGACTAAAGTCCTGATTGATAGGTTGATTGAAAAACATCTATAACTTTCAAATGGTATCACATTTTTTGAATCTGAAACATGTGTCACATTTTATGCTTCACATACTATAGGATTAAAAAAATAAAAATCATGAAGTTTTGACCAAGTTAAGGTGGTCAGACATGTGTTTTTATATTTTTTAAAAGTTGTAATAAAAAAATCATAATTAATTATTTACTTGAAAAAAAGCTACAAAAAATATGCATCACATCGGGACATGAGTCCTTTACTTATATCTAAAATCTTGTAAAAAATTATTATCATTTTATTGTGGTTAGGGTGGTCAAACAGACACCTACTTCTTATTTTTTCCCTGAAATTTAAGTAATACTACATTGAAATTTCAAATTTTCACCAAATAGATTTAAAAAAAATAAAAAACTTAATAGTTTAGAAACTACATTCAATTTGCTACATATTCTATTCTTACATATTTTTGAAATAATATAGATAACTTATTCAAATTTTTATGTCAAGTTGCCTAACTCTGATTTTTTTGAATTTTTCGCCACTTAAGGGCCTGTTTTTTCCATGATGATCCTACACATAACCACAATATAAATCATGAAAATAATTTCAAGCTAAAAAATTTAGAAAAAAGAGAAGAAAACACAAACTATACATCCACATATGATGAGAGTGATCATGAAAAACAACCTTCAAAAGAAATGGAATCCATTTATGGAAGAGGTTATCAACTGTTGAAATAATTTGGCTATAATGGAAAAGGATGTGGTGTAAAGAACAAGGTATATGTGTCCCCGTAGAGACTAATACACAAGAATAAACAAGAGGTCTTGGTTATTGTCCTTAAAAAGAAACAAAAGCATTGAAGAAATATTTTCTTATTGTCAATATAATCATACACAACAATCCTAGGACAAATACACATAATGGTCATGATATTGTTTCATCTTCAAGCACATATTTTAGTAATGATCATTAGATTTTACACCCTCCTTTCTGGGAGAGTACAAAATATCACAATCTAAGCCTAAAGAGTCTTGTGTGTGTATGGAATCTTGTAGTAATCTATAAATCTCTTCTTCACAAGAGAAAGGAATATCTTCTACTATGGATAAAGATAATATCTTGTCAAGGATTCTCAAAGCCCACCTAATTACTCTTTCTCCAAGAGAACAAAATAAATTCTACAACAAAAGCTCATTTTGTGCATATCATCAAGTGCATGGTCATTTTACCAATGAATATCAGTCCTTGAGTAATAGAATACAAAATCTTAAGGATTGTGATGATCTTCCTTGTGTTGATGCACCTAATTCCTATAATCAATAATGATCTTCATCCTATCATGTTTCTCATCACTATGTGGCATTTGTAGCTTTGTGTATTTTGATCATTTCCATTCATGGTGGTACAATATTAGGTGCAACCATATTTTTCATGGAAGCAAAATGATGGTCATTGGTCTGGTTGTCCTTGTCTCTACACGTGGGGGAAATGATAACTTTTTTTGGAGAAGTGTGCATTATTTTCAAGGATCCTCGCTTCCCCTTTTTCTTCTTAAAATACCAACATAGCAAGTATTTTGACATTTTAAGGTGGGGCATGTAGTCCCCCACTCATTGTTTGCATAGTAAGTAGTCCCTTCTCAGTGATGATAGCATACATTTCCTAGGAAGTGTGAACTTGTTAACAAAAGTGTGGATTTCTTAATTCATGTGATGTGTCTTCTTTCTGGTGATATTAGGCTTGATGTCCCGTAAGAGGGTGATTTTTCTTGGCATATGACTTTCTTCTTAGTGGTAATGCTACAACTGGTGTTCCCTAAGGTGAGATTTTCTATTCTGTGACTAGTCTTATCTTTGTGGTGATGTCATGTATGATTTTTTCTAAGGTGTGACCTTTCATTCATTAAGAAATGCCCCTTTAATGTTGTTAAAATTACCATTTGAAGTGGTATTATTACAACACCCCTTGAGTTACTGGCATTGTCTTGTCATTAGTTGTTTGCACCCTTTGACGTGAGTTTTTTTTTCACCCCTTGAGGTGATTTTTGTTTGGATCCAATGAGGTGAGTTTGGAATTGTTGCTTCACTTTTTCATAGGAGTTGAACCTAGTGTAGAATTAGCATAACATGGCCACCTAGCATAATACAACTAGCTAACCATGAAGAACCTACTAATTTTGTGACACCTCATCAAATTTATTAGGGATTACAACTCTTGGTATGGTTGAAATGGTTACAAACCTATAGACCTAGTGAATTCTTCCCATATTGCCACTTTATCATGGGTAGACACCTGTAGACCTGGTACGTTCTTCTCATTTTTACTACCTTTTCATGGGTACACACTTGTGTACCTATTATGTTTCCCATCTTTTTTCACTTTGTTATGAGTACACACCTTTTAGACCTAGTGTGTGTTTCTCATGCTTGTCTATGGGGCTCACCTAGTGAAAAGCAGTCCTCACTAGCCCATGTGCCTTCTAATTTATGATTCATTGATCTTTGCTATTATGTGATTCATGAAAACCCTTTTATATGGACACAACATAATAAAACTTTCTATTCCATCCTATTTGTGTTATCTTTGACATTGTATATTTGTGTATCTTGTACTACGGTAATATCATATACATGTATGCATTCCTTTGTGCTTATGTTGGTATTCCATGGGATCTTAGATCCTATAGGCTTGATCATCTCCCTCGATCCTTTGCACCCTATCATTCCAAAAGTTGTACAATTGGAGCTCTTTTGAAACTTATTTTTCTACTATAGTGTGATTTTGAGCATAAGTTCATACTCTCACTAAAGTGGTGGATAAATTTAGTATAAAAAATTGTATACCTTTACAATTTCACTTTATGTTTTGTCCCCTAATTTATTAGACTTAATTAAGCTTCTAATTTTCCAAAATTATGCATTATAAAGCCTAATTTTTACTATTTTTCAATGGAGAACTGATATTGAATAAATGCATTCAATCATTAATTTTCCCTTGAAACCGAGTGTTCTATAAATTTGGGTCAAGGTGAATGGGTTCCTTTTTTTTAGCTAGGACCCATTTTTTAATATGTTTTTGGTAGTATTTTAACATCCAAAATTTAAATTGCAAGTGTCAGTTTTTAAAATCTATTTTTTGGGAAATTAGATAAACACCTATAAATGCATAGTTATTTTATCATTTGAAATCTAACAAGCACTATCAATAATTAAGGAAAATTTATGATCAAGCACGATTATCAAGAGTAGTTCATTTTTAGAACTTGATTGCAGAAATTCAAGATCCTAACATCATGTCAAATTTTATGTGTTCATGTTTCTTTGTGTAGGCTAACATTGTTGAAGGTCTCTAAAGCATTCAAGCATTCAAGAAAATGTATCAAGAAAGATTGAAATCCTTGAAGTGATGTGTATGACTTCAATCCTTCAAGGAAGCCATTGAAGGGTGGTGAGTTGCAATATTTGTTCATTAATCATTTCCTTCCTTTCCATTAAGGTTTTATCATTGAAATTTTTCTATTGTGGAAGTGGGAACACTATCATGGGGTTTGATTGAGGTAAAACTCTATATGGTACAACATTTTACCTCTTTGTGAATGTGAAGTGGATTGAAGAGATATTGAAAATCCATTTTTCATTCTTTCATTTGTTTTCATCAACCTTGCAAGACATAAAAGATCATTTTTAGAATTTATTGATGACATTACGACAAGTTTGCAGACAAATAAGAGAAGCTTAGATCCAACACTAGAGGACCCCTAAACAAAGACTCATTTTCCCTAGGTGACTCGGTCCCTCTACAACACTTAGATCCTACTTTTGGTGACATGTACATATTAGTCTTTAACTTCAAGATCCACTTGCAAAGTTTTGTTTCCATCTGTTTACTTTCAGGAAATTACATTAATCATATTAGGTCATTTATTTTAATTATGAAAATCATTTAAAATCATTCCTAAGACTCAAAAGGATCAAATCCAGGTATGATTGGCTCACCATTGAGGTTGAAATTTAATCTATACACCTTGTTGATTTGCATCCTAATGAAATCCTAGAAATCATGGAACATTAACCCTAGGTTCTGGGGAATTAAACTTAGGGTGTCCACATTGTTACATTTCACTGGAAATAGTTTATTATCTCAAAGTGTGGCTCAACCACTCAACTCCATTTTGTGATCCATGCTCATAAAATTCTTACCTAGTGTGTTTGATGTAGGAGCATCCAGGTTTACAAGCAATCATCCATCACCAAAAATATATTTTCTTTTCATGTTCAATATTTTTCAATTTTTGTATATGTTTGAGCTTCAAGAGAATATTGTGAAGTTTTGTAAGGATATGGTTATTTATTTGTGGGAAATTTATTTCCATTTCATACATCAAGGTCAAACAAGATGTTTAATTTGATTTGTAAAATTGCATAATTTCAAGGTTCTAGGGGTTGAAATGGTCTATTTACCATGGTGGATGGAGATTTTGAAGGAAAATTAATTAAAATTAATATTTTTTTTCAATTTTGATGCCTAGGGAAGTTCACATAGGACAAGTGACTCTTGGCATTCCATTTTGATCTCATTCTTTCAATTTTGGTCCCTAAATAGAGGAAAAAACTAGTAATTTGTGGAGAACAAATTAATCTCTTCAATTTCCAGTTTGGAGTGGATGAGAATGACTTGGTTATTTGTTTTATCCATTTTAAAATCCATATACAATAGCTAGATATGTTTGATATTGTACAACAACTTTGGATGACACTTTTGAAAGCAACAAACTATGTTTTATTTCATTTTCTACCAAAATTTTAAGGGTCAATGAAAGAGAAAAATTTGAAACCAATTTTAGGTGTTTCACATAGTTGAAACCCTCTATAGATATAGCCTTTACTGGTGTCAAGAGGCAACAATCAGAAGTAGAAAGTTTGAGGAAATAATTTGCAAGTTTCTCTAGAGGATTACATGAATGAAAGTGTAGAAAATTAACTTTCCAAGAGGAGGGGAATAGAAGAAGGAAGTTACAGGTGTGTTTTATGCATTCAAGGTAGCCATGAGAGCTATAGGATGAAGGGAGAAATTATATTTACAAAGAGGAGTGAAGCCAAGAAATTTGAAGGCAAAAGACTTTCAAGATTTGAAGGCATGAAGTGCCTAGAAACCTTTGTAGAATTTCTGAATTTTATTTTTTGTTGAAATCATCACTATGTATAATTATTCTTGAGAAATTTTGTTGTTTGGGTGTAAAAATTAAAGTGATAATTAATATATGATTCATACTTTTTTACAAAATATATGGTGTCCTTGATATATGTGCAAGAATGTGGGTTGGATGAGATGTTAGGGCTGCAAGAATGGGTAGTTTGATAAGACTCCCTAATATTTTATGTATCAATTTTTTTTGAAGTGGCATATATATTACCGAATAATGGGTTATTTTACTGGTGGAAGGTGATATCATGGGGTCAAACTAAAATATTTTGTCCCATTTTTTGGCCAAGTTGAACATCAATATCGACATTGTTTTACAAAATTTCACTTTATGAAAACTATAGCAACTAAACCATTAATAATTTGGAGATTATGTGAACTAGTGACTTGTGAGGATTTATGTGTAGATTCTAAATATATTTTCAAAAAATTAAGAATATATTGTGATTTTTTTACATAAATTTTAATAAATTATCTTTTATAGTAAACAATATTTTAAAAAGGTGATGTTTATGTCGTCATGCAAAACTTTTTTTATTGAAAGGATAAAATTATACTTTTTAAAATATAGATTTTTAATATCAATAGCTAGTACATGGATATTTTTCATAGTTTTTCATTCTATAGTTTTTTATAATTAATTTTTTAAGTCAAAGTAAATATAATCAAGACATAGGTGTATGTTGTCATGCATAACTTTTTTGTATTTATAAAAATTATTATTATTATTATTATTATGAAACAATAATATCAACACCTAGTGCACACATATTTTTTAGATTTTTGACTCTATTTTTCTATTTTTCCACGTGTGTGAAACAAATACCTTGATGTTTAGTCAAAAAAATATTCACAAGAAATAAAACATATATATAATAATTAAATAAAAAATATTTAAAATTATACTTTTGAAAAGATTATATAAAGAATCACATACTTACAAAACATAATTTCTAAATGACTTTATTTAATTCCTCAAAAGGTAAAGAAAAAGTGTTTTTTTGCCAGCATTTTGGTAGATGCGAAGGAGACTCCATTGCGGGTATGTTTTAAGACTAGAGGGGTTATAACCAAGGGGGTTTGATCTAAGCCGATCTTATCTAACCCTCTTCAATTAAAACCCTTTATATGGAATCCCTTAGTGTTTAAATCATTAGTTTTTCTAAAAATGCGATTTGAGGAAAAAATCAAGATGTCCCAAGTTTGGGACCCATTATTGTGGGATGACCCCATGTACCATTCCAAATTTTGAAATGAAGAGGAAGTGTAAAATGATAAGGATTTGTGAAGAGGTAGACCCTAGTGGAAGGAGAGAAGGAAATGATGAATCCAGGTTTGAATGTGCTTTTCGTATGTCTAGGGGGTGCTATGAGGTTTGTGTAATTTTCCTTAGCCCCCCATTTTTTCCTTTCAAATTGATTATATACTTGAAACTAGTAGTATTTGACTACATATAAGACATTATATTGGTAGGTAATAGTAGTGATACATACTCTAATACCATTATTGTCTAAATATGTTGGCTTTTCGGTTCCTAGAACCTAAACTAGGTAATATATCGAAAAAATTATCATATATACGGTTATATTTAAAAGTATAGTAAGTTATGTAGTATAATAGATTTTAATATATGGTTGAAATTTGAAAATTTGGTCACATAGACCATCAAATTTCATACCTGTGATTAAAAGAGGCTTTCTATTTTCTTTCATTCTTCAAAAAGTATTAGTGAGGATAATTAGGTTAAATTTGCTACTAAATTTGAATACTGTATGTATTTTTGACCAATTATGTTTTTATTATACATTTCTTCAATAAAATTTTGCAACACTTAACATAGTTATGACCTTCTAGGAATTTTTTGTGAGACATTTTGATTATTTATTTGTCTAATAGTTTAAAGATGACAATAACTGTTGAATTGATTAATATATGAATAATGGAGATGAATTCTATATTGAATTTGCATGCATCTATTTTTCCTCTTATTTGCACAAAGATTCTAGATTGTTTTTTTCATTGCCTATGGCTCGATGATTGAGATATACATGTATGTGTAGGGAAGTCACAAGGGGGTTTAAAACCTAAAATTGACACAATATTATTTCATCTTGTCACTTGTTTATTTCTTATATAATTAATAAATTATTTGAGTTTACTACCAAAATATATTAACTAATATTTTTTTATTATTTAATTAATGCAATCATTATTCATCTACCACTTACCACTATTCACTAGATTTTATTATTACCATCTAGTCCATTATTATTTTTTCTTTGGTGGTAAATATTTATTTCAAGATTATATCACTCAATCCTAAAATTAAATAAACTTCATATTTTATTTTATTTTTCTACTTTTTTGCACATTTTATTAAGTCACCTAATCAAATCAATTAGTATCCCTAATCATTTTTACTTGATTATTAATAATTATCAAGGCTTTATTACTCTAAATTCTCATGTTGGTATTCTTTTCATATACATTGTGCATGCACAATACTTGAGGATGGGGGATATCTTTGCTTCCTTCAAAAAAGTTACTTTTTGGATCCTATCTCTTCATCTTCTCCAAGGAACATTCCTCATCTTTGATCCTCATTGGATCTAGGAAATCCCTTTGACTACCACCCCACACATGTCACTTAAAGGCTTCTCAAGGCTAGAATCTTTCCAAGGAATTTTATCATTTGATCTTTAATCCAATCTTGGTCATCCTATCCTTAGGAATTTTTTAATAATTTTTTTGCATAGATAGTTGCCATTGCAGAAAAAGCTCGACATGTTAATGCCCGATACAACCGCTAAAGTTAATGAATCCATAAGAGGTGATTAAGCCATGTCATGAACCCGAGCATTGCATTGCACATCATAAGGAGACCAAGGACACACACCTTTCAACAATCCCCCTAGTGCAAGTGAGGGGTTAAACCCGTGACCCATGCTCTGATACCAATTGTTGAATAGATGGTTATCGTTGCACTAAAAGATCAACTTGTTAATGCCCTATACAATCGCCAAAGTTATTGAATCCATGGGAGGAAGTTAAACCATGTCACAAACCCAAGTATTGCACTACACATCACAAGGAGACCAAGGGTGCACACCTTGGAACAAAATTGTCATCCTTTTTTATTAAGGGAAAAATAGGTTTTGATGGGGCCTTGAAACCTAGTACATAAAATTTTGATGGGATCTGAAATCCAATCCAAAGCGAACAAGTTGCTAAAATAATAATAATAATAAAGCATCAATAGCCAAACACAACAACCAACAAAGATCAATAAGGCATCAATGAACCAATTGCTTAGTAAAAACAAAACTGAGCCAAAAAGAAAAGGTAACTTAACGGTGAGGACCACCATCAAATACATACCCACAATCGAAAGCACCAACACATGAAAAAGGAAACCAAAGAACACCAGGGAGGAGAGACTCCCCTTGAAACTCCCAAACGCTCCACAAGAAAAATCTAAATCCACCTCAAGAGGAAGGAACTCCCCTCTATAGGAGAGATGTTGTGAAAACCCAAATAACTAGAAGCACAACTCTCCAACAACCTTGGGCTCCACCTTGATAGGAGAAACTTCCACCTCAATAGGAACACCACTAGAGGAGGCCAGAAAAGAGGACCTCCAACCACCTCCACAACACCCACCTCCAACTCAATAAGAAATGACTCTTGATCATCAAGAGCTATCTTCACCTCAAAAGAAGACACGGTGCTCCAAGAGAGAAAACACAACCAACCCAACCCTCAACAATTGGAGACAAAGAGGAAAAACATCAACAACCAAGTTTCTTCCCAAAGAAACAACATGGAAGGCAAGCCACTATTCCAACAAAGTCTCAAAAGCAGATAAACCATTAAGCACAACCCTCTCGAGAGAAACCAAGACCACCTCAAACGACCAAGAATATTTCTTGGAAAAAAAACTGGGAGAAAAAGACTATCCACTCCACCATCTCATTAAAAACACGAAGTAATAAAGGGCAAGCCCCCAAAAATAAAAACCAAAAATATTACTAGCACAAGGGACGTAAATCCTGACAAACCTCTGGATAAACAAACGGAGCCAAAAATCCCCTTCCATAGAAAAAGCAACACAACCCATAGAGGAAGTAGGGCAACCTTCCAAAGAAAAGCTCCCCAAGTAACACGAGGAGGAACCACAAGAGACCACAGTCCCCAAACAACACGCCACGAAGAGCTCTAGATCTTCAGGAAATTTTGAAGATAAACCCACCAAAAAAGTAGAGTAGATCGGTCCAAAAAAGAACCCCCACTAGCATACAACCACAACAACACAAGAAACATTCCAGCCACAAAACACCCAACACACAAGTGATGGTTGCATAGAAAGCAGAGAGGACCCAGAGAGAAAGGTCTGCAAATAGTAAACGATGATCCCCGCATTTACATCATCGTCCTCAGATTCTTCCTCCTTGTTGTCAAACCCCCGCTCCCGCCTAAACTCCCACTCCTACTCCCGCTCTCCCTCATCATGTTATAAAATCGTTATAGCATTGATTATGTTGATCTGAAAATAATGTTAATGTTATGTTGCCACTATGAGCACCACACATATTTATCATATCCAGTCTCAAATCCTTGGAAACATCCACCATGACTTGGTGCATAGGCTTGAGTTTATTTATATTGCATGATTTGTTTTTTTTAGGTCTCCTTGTGGTCTAAAATTGAATGATACATTTGAGTGTGAATTAAATAGGTTAGCTTACTTTAGCTTTCTCTTTTATGTTCACATTTTTTTGTAAGGATATTGTTTGAATGCCTACCTAATGGGACTCACTTATCTTTTATTAATCCAAGTGTTTCTAGTTGTTTGACATTTTGATGGATATGTTTTATCTTTCAACAGCTCTTCTAGAAAGTGATGCATCCACTTGATGCTTATTTGTAACATGTTTTAGTGATTTTTAGACATTTTAATTTCAATTTTCTAATAGGATATTACTTTTAAAGGCTATCATATCGTCCATTTGGTTTCTCATCTATGAATTTTTAGGTCTAACACATTTTATTGCAGGTTTGAGAAATTAATCGTAACTTTAACCTCAATAAAAGGATCTCCTCTATACTTTGGGCAATACATCACATATTGGTGTATCTTCTTGGAGTGTCTTTAAATAAGTATTTAGTATGTTTTGGTTTAGTTTAATCTCAATTTTCTAATAAAAATAATTTTATAGGTTATAATGTCAAAATATTAAGCTAACAGGTGTCTTCTATATCAAATTTACACTTAAGTTTACTTAAACTTGACACTCACACTCATCTTTGTAGTAAATCATATTTTGGTGGTACCGCTTTATGATTTGGCGAGTCTCTTATGACATGATATTTCCATTTTCTCAATTTTATAATTTACTCCTACTAATTTTGGACTAATTTTCTATTTAATTTCTATTAGCTTTTATTTTTTCAAGGGATATACTACTTGAATCCTACCATATTATGTGCCAAACACCAAAAAAAGATCAAAATTCTTTTTAAACTAGCATTCTCTATTTTTTGTGCAATTACCATGTCATAGTGGACGCACTCTATATCCTAGTGATTGTGTGCATATTTAATGATTGCATGCCAAGGTAAACTCTTTTATCTTTTTAGCATATTTTAACCCTATTTTAGTACATTTGCACTTTTTTGGTTATTTTTTATTATTCTAACACTACTAAATCAAATTTTTATATTATTTTGTGTTCTCTAGATACATGTTTTATAGATTAAAAACATGGATCCAAGACGAATATACCAAAAATACTAACAAATTTAATATACAAATGATTTTGAAAGTCATTCCTTTTTCATTAATTTAGTCATATTTTTCTTTTATAATTGGAATAAATAATTATATGTGGTGTTTGTGACTTGGTTTAAGCATATTCCCTCCCCTTGCACCTTTGAGTGATCTTGAGGATCAAAATATTAAATTTGACTAATTTTGTAGTTATCTCAAAGATTATAATCATGTATGCTATCCCCTCGTGCTTTTTGTGATCTTAGATAATCAAAAGAAAATTCAAAAAATTTTAAGGGGCCTAGCTAGATATTTGATCACCGTATTTGGTGACCCCAACTCTAGTGTTTTAAAGAAGTGTAAGGAATCAAAGGGTTAATTGAAATACATGTCTCATGGAATAAAAAAATTGTCACCCAAGATACGACCTATGATCTTAAGAAATTTATACATTGGAGTAGTGAATTTTAAGGGTTGGTTACCCCCTTTTCCAAGTTGTTTTACTTGGTTTCCTTTCACATTCACTAATTGGGCCCCCCCATTATACCACTATGGTATATTAGTGACGCCCTTTAGAAAAATTATTCAAATCCTATATAAGAACCATTAGCTATCATTCCAAGTATAGTGTGATAAATTTGGATTACCCTACAAATTTACTTACAATGTATCATGATTGATAGTGACTATAGTAAGCTAAAGATAGGAATTCATAAGTCATATTAGATAGGTAGTGGGAGAGGCCTTTTCCCTATAATCTAAAGTTCTATAAAAGGGGATAAGGTTACCCACTCCTTGAAAGTGGTATATTTCTAGTCCTTAATGGGTTGATAATACTACTTGAATAATATAATCTATTAATGTATTTAGCATGTATTATTTTTAGAAACTAGTACTTACCTTAAATGTCAATTCTCTCAAAGTTAAAAACCAATGTGTGTTTGATTATTTGTCAGTTCTTAGGAATCATCATTACCGTTTTCGAAGTATATAACCATATAATAATGCTTTCAAACCATAAATCAATCCTTCCACATATAGAAAACTGTATTAGTTTAAACTATATAAAAATTTCAACTCCAAATCAATAGATCTAAACCATAAATTAGCATTTCCACTCATAATATAATTTTCATGTTTAGGTAGTCCAAAAGCTCTAAACTTAAATCAATATATCCATGCCACAACTCAATGATTTTGTCAAAGAAGTGATGTTTTACAATAGATGCAATTCTTTATGAAAATTTGATGTCATTGGTAGATTGTGCATGTTGTGTAGCTAAGGATTCCATCTTCAATACTATTAAACTCCTTTTTATGCTTAAAATTTTACCTTAGTTATATGCTTAAAAATTGACCTTAGTTATTCAAGGTGGGTTAATTTGGTAATATTCTCAAACTTTAACAATCCATTCTCTTCAAAAAATAGCCTTACAAGATCTAATATCAATACCCACAAAGTGTAGACTCTAAAACACAGACAATAAACAAAAACTGCAACATCAAACAAATGATTTTCAACACACATAAATATTTTATTTATCCAAACTTATTACATCAAGCCTCAATAGAGGTCTTCCTTAAACCTCGTTATTCTCATTATATAATATATTTCAACAAAAAGGAAAACTATCTTTTATAGAGCATGTAGCCCCTAAAAATAAACTATAACACACAACTAAAAATAGGAGAGATAAATTTTAAAATAATCTCTTAACATACACATTATCATGCATTTTATTCGTAGTTTTAAACTAAAAAACAAACTTCTACTTTATGCATTCTCAAAATCACTTTTCCAAAATACCCCCCCTTGATGTTGAGTGGACTCACAATATGATCTTCTAGTTCCAAAAGTCAAAATTTTGAAACTTATTGTTCAACTTTACCATCACTCTCATCTTATAGACCCACTTAGTATACTTCATGTAGAAGTTAAGTACCCATTTACTCATTTATCTCCCTCTTGAGAGATTACAATTTTTTTCCTTCTTTTATCTAACATAGATAAGACACATAGTCTCTCAAATTACATGACACATTTCAATGTGCCAATAATTTCAAGTAGTCATTAGCCACTTGAATCAAACATTCAAACCTTGTTTGATAATTATTTATTTTAACATGCAAATATTTAGGCTTATGCAACCTTTTTAACATATTTGTAACCCTTTTCCAACTAGATCCATCAATCCATCCATAATTAATTTGTATACAATATCTCATAGATTTTCCATTCCACTCTCTATTCCAACATGTTTTTACATAATGACTCTTCAATACACAAATAGATCAAGGATGGAGATCCAAAAACTTTTGTTTTTTATGTCCTTCCTTGTGAAAAATGAGAACATTGCATACATTCCATTCTTTGAATTGTTTTGTTACCTATAACATCATTGATGTATTTCCTACCATATCCAAGGCCTTCATTATTTGGTCTCATAATTGGTTGAATGGGCTCTCTTATTCCTCACCTATACTTTCCCAAACCTTTTCCTGCATATCCCATCCTTTTTCATGATTTTCAAACAAACATTCTTTTCAAACCATCCTTTGTTATTAGCATCACAACATGAAATTTTTTAAAATTCAACCACATCATTATCTTCAACAACAAATTCTTTACCTAAATAAGCTTTAACTGACATCATCACCCATATCAAATGAAGAACGCAAATCATTTGTATCAGATGAGGCATTAAAAATTTATGGATTTATTTTCAAACACTCATTTTCTTTCTCCAAGAACTTTAGCCTTTATTTGAAATCTTGATTCTTCTTCTTGACCTCATCAAACAACTTTAATCTTCCTTTTTTCAAGAATATCATTTTCACATGAATTTTCATAGTTATTATTTCCTAACTCTTTTATCTTTTTTATCGATTCTAAGTTACACCTCTTAAGATTGACCAATTCATCTTTCAAACTCTGTTTCCCTCATATTAAATTTGTAGTTTCTTTCTTCACTTTTTTACAAGGCTTTCCCATTGAAAGAAATCAATTTTACCTAATAATATGATTTATTTGCATCATGGATCTTCTAGTGGCCCCATAGTTTTTGTTGCACCAAAATGTTGACCTATTAATGCCCAATACAACCACCGAAGTTAACAGATCCATGAGAGACACTTAATCCATGTCGTGAATCCTAAGGGTAGCACTGACCATTTTCCAACAATCACCCCCTCAGTGTTACCCAAGGGGATTCAAATTTGTAACCTTTGGCTCTAATACCAATTGTTGGCCCCACAATTTTCATTAGGCCAAAAGGTTGACCTATTAATTCCCAATACAACCACTAGAGTTAATGGATCCATGAGAGGTGGTTAAGCTGTTTCATAAATCCTAAGGGGAGCGCTAACCGTTTTCCAACACCTTCTCTTCTATCTCTACACACTTATTTTACTATCTTAGAAAAAAATTGTAAACAACTTATAACTTTGTCATAGTATTTCAATCAGTTTGACTTGATTTGGGGTAGAGTGTATCCATTGCTCATTTCCATTGTGTGATCTAATCTTCTACAATGATCTACTTCTATCTTTCCTCTTTTCTTGACTACGATCTCTAATTTTCTTGTTGTTTGTTGAGAAATTCACCAAGGGCTGCAAATAATCTTTCCTCATTAACCCCTTGCCTTGAGCTATGCACCATAGGTGGAATTTTTCTTGCAATGTTTGAAAAAATTGGTTCTATTTTCATCAAACCCTTTAGGGACTTCAAATTCTTCTTATTGACAACCTCAAAATTTTCAATTGTAGCATTTTTTTGTGAGCTTCTTTGGGAGCTCCTTTTGTTGACTTTGGCTACTACAATCTCTCTTTTAAATTTTGTAGCTCACTTTTCAAGAAACAACCACCTCACCTCTACAGATCTTCCCATACTTGATGGATTCTATACTCAATTCCTTTGTGCTTCTATTGACTAACTAGGTGATTTAGAATATGAATCTTCTTTATTCGCTACAAATTTCTCCAATGTCAAAAAATTATTTTACTTGATCACTTATTTCAATTGTAGATTGTAAAACATAAACAATAAAAACACCATCAAACACATATTATTTTTAATAAACACAAATATTTATTCATCCAAACTAATTACATCATGCCTTAATAGAGGCCTTCTTTAGACTTATTTATTCTCATTACAGATTGTATTTCAAACAACAATAAAACTATCTTTTACAGCCTATAGCCCCTAAAAATAAACTATAATACACAACTAAAAATAGGAGATATAGCTATTAAAATAATATCTTAACATGCACATTTTCATGCATTTCATGCGTAGTTTTAAAATAGGAAATAAAATTCTACTACACATACATTCTCGACATCACTTTTTGAGCACAAATAAACTAATTTTGATAGTCCCTTTGATAGATGACTTGAAAATTTATTAATGCAACCTTCTATATTGATATTTTCAAGACATTTTAGTTCACTTACCCACTGAGGCAGCCCTTGTAAATGGTAGTAGCCAGATAGAAGAAGCATGACAATACTCTTCATATTTCTCACACATACTACTCAATATTTGTTAGGGATATATTTAAAAGCTTGAGAAGTTTTAGATTTCCAGCACAAGGGGTAATGTGGAGATATTAGTTTCACTCAAGTCAAGAACCCTTAACAATCTCATTTCCATGAAAAAATTTTCCTTAATTTTTTTAAAGGAATTTTTGTTTAAAGATAGAGTATGAAGAGACCTTAGGTAGGAGGCCTTACTCTATGAGATAACCATATCATCCATTTTTTTGGGGAAAATTTATTTTCATAGATGCGAATTCATCTTCAACAACAAATTTACATCTATTTTATTTAGATGTATCAATTGCCAAATCCAACAACAAGTCATGGATCCAAAAATCCCATACTTCCATCAAGGACATGTTGCCCAACTGGCATAAATAGTCTTAAGAAACATCCCTCTATTCTTCTCCATGGGAAGTGAATCCTTCTACTATCCAAAGATTTATGAGACATTTGTAATCTTTTGACTCATCCTCGAGAAAGAAAGAAAAATAAGAAAAATAGGGCCAAAGAGTTACAGGTAAGGAGTCATAACTCATCTCGATAATCTCTATTATGGGGTTGAAAAGATTAGTGATCTCTTTCTATCTATGTAGCTTCAATTCTTTGAGTTGATGCAATCTAGAAATCCACTCACTTGTATATATCTAGAGTTGGAGAGAGAAGCTCCAATTGTCTTTAGAAAAAATGATAATCTCCCACACTAATTTTTAGCTTGATGAGCCACATCTTCAAGGTACCGTGGTAGGATATTTTGGTCATAATTCAGGAAGGCATAATCACATAAAATTTTCAACTCTCTTTGTTAGATAAATTCTCCATCTCATATATATGAGCAAGAACATTTTTCCTTACTCTCTTGTTACTAATTGTAACCATAACTTCACATTGGTTGTCATTTCCCATTGGAAGACCAACCCTCATAATCCATGTGTTATCCTCTCTCGCTTCCCCCCAACATGACGAGTAGATTTGTTCCTTTTAAATGGTCATGAATCATATCTACCACTCACTCTTCCATGAAATTCTTTACAACATCCTTTCAATCTCCCATGTGTGATGCCAAAAAACCTTGTAATTTATGAACAAATTATGACTATGATATGGAAATCCATATTGGATGTTCATACCTTTGTTTGATTTTATAAAAATCATTTTGGTGAAGAAATTTTCTTCCTACTCCACCAATTGGACCATAATAGCAATGACTAGGGCAGTTGGTTCATCTATCAAGGATATGAGATGTTGAAGCTTTGGCTCAATCCCCATAGGGTGTGAATCACTTGGTAATACACTATTTACCTTCCACAGTGTTCTAAAAGGAAATTAAAAACTCAGAAAGACTTACAAGATCTAGTATGCACCTTTATTATCTTATTTTTCATCAAACTTGAATCATATTTCAACAACCTGATGCAAGCACATACTACTATTCCTTAAAGAAAAAATAGACAATTTAATTTCCCATGCATTAAGCCTTAGAGGAAAGATGATGTAGTTTCAAATCTAAGAAAACTTCAATAGCATAACAACATGTAAAATAACATTTTAAGAAGTAGAAACATGAAGGGTATGTGTAGGATCCTCATGGAAAAAATAG
>CM021105.1:51352783-51747984 GCA_007115665.2 Sequoiadendron giganteum | reverse complement strand
ATAATAGAATCTGTAGAAAATTGAATGTAGTTTATAAAATACTAGGTTTATTTAAAAAAATAAAAATATATTTGGTTAAAATTTGAAATTTCAATGCAGTAGTACTTAAATTTCAGGGAAAAAAAAAGAAGTAGGTGTCCATCTGACTACCCTAACCATAATAACATGATAATATTTTTTTATAAGATTTTAGATATAAGTAGAGGACTCATGTCCTGATGTGATGCATATTTTTTGTAATTTTTTTCCAAGTAAATAATTAATTATGAATTTTTTATTACAAATTTTAAAAAATATAAAAACTCGTATGTTTGACCACCTTAACTTGGTCAAAAATTCATGAAATTCAATTTTTCTTTTTTTAATCCTATAGTATGCAAATGATAGAATGTGACGCATGTTTCAGATTCAAAAAGTATGATATTTTTTGAAAGTTATAGATGTTTTTCAATCAGCCTATCAATCAGGACTTTAGTCATAATTCAAATAGAAAATGAATAATAATTATTTATTAAATTTAAATTAAAGTATAATTTATATTGATGGAAAGTTGTGAATCTCCTCTAAAAACCCTCTTCATTTCATCAAATTTGGGTAGAAAACAAGTCGTCAGCCATATGGTCCATCATATCACTTACATATCACCACTTTTGGCCCATCATTGTCCTGCACATACCCTTAACTACATCACCCATATCAAATGAAGAACGCAAATCATTTGTATCAGATGAGGCATTAAAAATTTATGGATTTATTTTCAAACACTCATTTTCTTTCTCCAAGAACTTTAGCCTTTATTTGAAATCTTGATTCTTCTTCTTGACCTCATCAAACAACTTTAATCTTCCTTTTTTCAAGAATATCATTTTCACATGAATTTTCATAGTTATTATTTCCTAACTCTTTTATCTTTTTTATCGATTCTAAGTTACACCTCTTAAGATTGACCAATTCATCTTTCAAACTCTGTTTCCCTCATATTAAATTTGTAGTTTCTTTCTTCACTTTTTTACAAGGCTTTCCCATTGAAAGAAATCAATTTTACCTAATAATATGATTTATTTGCATCATGGATCTTCTAGTGGCCCCATAGTTTTTGTTGCACCAAAATGTTGACCTATTAATGCCCAATACAACCACCGAAGTTAACAGATCCATGAGAGACACTTAATCCATGTCGTGAATCCTAAGGGTAGCACTGACCATTTTCCAACAATCACCCCCTCAGTGTTACCCAAGGGGATTCAAATTTGTAACCTTTGGCTCTAATACCAATTGTTGGCCCCACAATTTTCATTAGGCCAAAAGGTTGACCTATTAATTCCCAATACAACCACTAGAGTTAATGGATCCATGAGAGGTGGTTAAGCTGTTTCATAAATCCTAAGGGGAGCGCTAACCGTTTTCCAACACCTTCTCTTCTATCTCTACACACTTATTTTACTATCTTAGAAAAAAATTGTAAACAACTTATAACTTTGTCATAGTATTTCAATCAGTTTGACTTGATTTGGGGTAGAGTGTATCCATTGCTCATTTCCATTGTGTGATCTAATCTTCTACAATGATCTACTTCTATCTTTCCTCTTTTCTTGACTACGATCTCTAATTTTCTTGTTGTTTGTTGAGAAATTCACCAAGGGCTGCAAATAATCTTTCCTCATTAACCCCTTGCCTTGAGCTATGCACCATAGGTGGAATTTTTCTTGCAATGTTTGAAAAAATTGGTTCTATTTTCATCAAACCCTTTAGGGACTTCAAATTCTTCTTATTGACAACCTCAAAATTTTCAATTGTAGCATTTTTTTGTGAGCTTCTTTGGGAGCTCCTTTTGTTGACTTTGGCTACTACAATCTCTCTTTTAAATTTTGTAGCTCACTTTTCAAGAAACAACCACCTCACCTCTACAGATCTTCCCATACTTGATGGATTCTATACTCAATTCCTTTGTGCTTCTATTGACTAACTAGGTGATTTAGAATATGAATCTTCTTTATTCGCTACAAATTTCTCCAATGTCAAAAAATTATTTTACTTGATCACTTATTTCAATTGTAGATTGTAAAACATAAACAATAAAAACACCATCAAACACATATTATTTTTAATAAACACAAATATTTATTCATCCAAACTAATTACATCATGCCTTAATAGAGGCCTTCTTTAGACTTATTTATTCTCATTACAGATTGTATTTCAAACAACAATAAAACTATCTTTTACAGCCTATAGCCCCTAAAAATAAACTATAATACACAACTAAAAATAGGAGATATAGCTATTAAAATAATATCTTAACATGCACATTTTCATGCATTTCATGCGTAGTTTTAAAATAGGAAATAAAATTCTACTACACATACATTCTCGACATCACTTTTTGAGCACAAATAAACTAATTTTGATAGTCCCTTTGATAGATGACTTGAAAATTTATTAATGCAACCTTCTATATTGATATTTTCAAGACATTTTAGTTCACTTACCCACTGAGGCAGCCCTTGTAAATGGTAGTAGCCAGATAGAAGAAGCATGACAATACTCTTCATATTTCTCACACATACTACTCAATATTTGTTAGGGATATATTTAAAAGCTTGAGAAGTTTTAGATTTCCAGCACAAGGGGTAATGTGGAGATATTAGTTTCACTCAAGTCAAGAACCCTTAACAATCTCATTTCCATGAAAAAATTTTCCTTAATTTTTTTAAAGGAATTTTTGTTTAAAGATAGAGTATGAAGAGACCTTAGGTAGGAGGCCTTACTCTATGAGATAACCATATCATCCATTTTTTTGGGGAAAATTTATTTTCATAGATGCGAATTCATCTTCAACAACAAATTTACATCTATTTTATTTAGATGTATCAATTGCCAAATCCAACAACAAGTCATGGATCCAAAAATCCCATACTTCCATCAAGGACATGTTGCCCAACTGGCATAAATAGTCTTAAGAAACATCCCTCTATTCTTCTCCATGGGAAGTGAATCCTTCTACTATCCAAAGATTTATGAGACATTTGTAATCTTTTGACTCATCCTCGAGAAAGAAAGAAAAATAAGAAAAATAGGGCCAAAGAGTTACAGGTAAGGAGTCATAACTCATCTCGATAATCTCTATTATGGGGTTGAAAAGATTAGTGATCTCTTTCTATCTATGTAGCTTCAATTCTTTGAGTTGATGCAATCTAGAAATCCACTCACTTGTATATATCTAGAGTTGGAGAGAGAAGCTCCAATTGTCTTTAGAAAAAATGATAATCTCCCACACTAATTTTTAGCTTGATGAGCCACATCTTCAAGGTACCGTGGTAGGATATTTTGGTCATAATTCAGGAAGGCATAATCACATAAAATTTTCAACTCTCTTTGTTAGATAAATTCTCCATCTCATATATATGAGCAAGAACATTTTTCCTTACTCTCTTGTTACTAATTGTAACCATAACTTCACATTGGTTGTCATTTCCCATTGGAAGACCAACCCTCATAATCCATGTGTTATCCTCTCTCGCTTCCCCCCAACATGACGAGTAGATTTGTTCCTTTTAAATGGTCATGAATCATATCTACCACTCACTCTTCCATGAAATTCTTTACAACATCCTTTCAATCTCCCATGTGTGATGCCAAAAAACCTTGTAATTTATGAACAAATTATGACTATGATATGGAAATCCATATTGGATGTTCATACCTTTGTTTGATTTTATAAAAATCATTTTGGTGAAGAAATTTTCTTCCTACTCCACCAATTGGACCATAATAGCAATGACTAGGGCAGTTGGTTCATCTATCAAGGATATGAGATGTTGAAGCTTTGGCTCAATCCCCATAGGGTGTGAATCACTTGGTAATACACTATTTACCTTCCACAGTGTTCTAAAAGGAAATTAAAAACTCAGAAAGACTTACAAGATCTAGTATGCACCTTTATTATCTTATTTTTCATCAAACTTGAATCATATTTCAACAACCTGATGCAAGCACATACTACTATTCCTTAAAGAAAAAATAGACAATTTAATTTCCCATGCATTAAGCCTTAGAGGAAAGATGATGTAGTTTCAAATCTAAGAAAACTTCAATAGCATAACAACATGTAAAATAACATTTTAAGAAGTAGAAACATGAAGGGTATGTGTAGGATCCTCATGGAAAAAATAGGCCCTTAAGTGGCAATGAAAACTCAGAAAATTAAAGTTAGGCAACTTGACATAAAAATTTGAATAATTTATCTATATTATTTCAAAAATATGTAAGAATAGAATCTGTAGAAAATTGAATGTAGTTTCTAAAATACTTGGTGTATTTAAAAAAAATAAAAATCTATTTGGTGAAAATTTGAAATTTCAATGTAGTAGTACTTAAATTTCAAGGCAAAAAATAAGAAGTACGTGTTTGTCTAACCACCCTAACCACAATAAAATGATAATATTTTAGATATAAGTAGAGGAATCATGTCCTGATGTGATACATATTTTTTTTTAAAACATTTCCACGTAAATAATTAATTATGAATTTTTTATTACAACTTTTAAAAAATATAAAAACTCGTATACCTGACCACCTTAACTTGGTCAAAACTTCATGAAATTATTTTTTTTATTTTAGTCCTATAGTATGTGAAGCATATAATGTGACACATGTTTTGGATTCAAAAAATGTGATACCGTTTGAAAGATATAGATTTTTTTCAATCAACCTATCAATCAGGACTTTAGTCGTAATTCAAATAGAAAATGAATAATAATTATTTACTAAATTCAAAGTAAATCATAATTTATATTGGTGGAAATTTGAGAATCTCCTTTGAAAACCCTTTTCATTTCATCAATTTTGGGTAAAAAAAAAGGTTGCCAGCCACATGGGTCATCATATCACTTACATATCGCCACTTTTTGTCACATCATGATCCTGCACATACCCTGAAGACTAGAAAAAAAATATATAGAAGAAAAGAAAATATGATATACATGGGAAAAACCCTTTCAGGTAAAAAACCCCACTCCACAACATCAAAATAATATATTAATCTACAACAATACGGCTATAATACATTTCAGACTCATAGCCTTAACATGGAGATTACATCTTTCTCTTCTAGAGGAAATCCAATAGCATAACCTTGTAATGAAAAATCTCCTCATCCAACTCCAAAATACAAGTGCTTAATATATAGGATCTTACAATACATTAATTAGATATTTTTAGAATTGAATGCGAAAGGCTGAAGATGCAACATGGAAAGCACCAAAACTACTACACATGCATAATGGTAAGTTTCCAATTGTCACCACAACAACTACTAATAGTCACTAAACCTACACATGTAAAACCCGCACCTGCCAAAAGATAACTACACCTCCAAATATCACATTCCATGTAGACTCAAAATGAAAATAGAAAATGCCTTCATGTACAACTCCACCCATAATTGGTAACTTCCAACTCGACGACTTCTCAGAAATAGAAATTGCAATTGTAACTCACAAGACAATATCCAGGGATAATGATCATATTAAATAATTAAATACTCAATGTTAAGGAAAATCAAAGGTTGAGACACCTTTATTTTCCTAAAATTCTCCCAGTTATTGAACACCTTTGAAGAGTCCAAGGAAGTAACAAGATTTAACTGCTAAGAGTCAATTGATGGAAATGCATCATAAAAGTCATACATGAAATCACATGAATCTTGAACAATACTCCCATAATTCAACCAAGACACCTCCAACAACTTCCAATATGTCCACCATCTTAGGAAATAATTTATGCCATCCTCCAAAGGAAAGGAATGAGCCATGGTGTATATACACTAGTCTAAAGAACATAAGCATCAGATCCAACCAATAGAAAAGGCTATAGAATATTTCCACAACTCCACTGTGCTCACGAACTAAATAAAAGATAAAAAAATCCAAGACCATAACCAAAACATAATTATGAATTCAAAGAATCCTCTAGAGAACAAGATAAACCATTGGCTAGGACAACAACCAAAAAAAATTTGCTCTCATCTAACTAATAAACTCATGAGATCAACAATAACACCCACAACATGTAGGAACTCATTCCAACAACATATCCAACCCATAAACTACATTCACAAGCTCTCCATATGTCAAACCTATCATACACATCTAGGAACTCCCACTGCATGGGTAATTTATCTATTTTGAAAATTATAGACCATGGCATATCAAGTCTACCAATCAAAACATCTACCAAAGTGTGGCTAAATAAATCAAGTAATAATAAAGAACAATCACAATGATCTGCACATGCAACAAAAATCACAACATATTTTATGATAACAGGTCACCATAACTCTCCCAACTCCACCACACTAAACCATGTGAATAAAAACCTCTAGGAAGAAGCTATAGAATAAAGATTAAACCTATAAATCATATCCCAATCATGTCTTTCTGCCAACACCTCAGTGCCATGTAAGATCTCCTTCACAACCCCATAACAAAAGCCTCAATAACACCCAAACATTCAGCCTCATTAGATAAAAGAAAACATATATATCTCATGCCACCAAAATGGATGTAAGCCTCTCTCTAAACAAATAAGATAAAACTCAAAAAAAATCCCATATCAAGAAAATAATGTAATAATATCTCCAAAACTTCTCATGAAACAAACCAAAAAATTCAAGGAGATAAAAATTTCAAAAACTCCTCAAATGAACCCTCCAAAACTAGAAAGCACAACTCAAGATCCATCTCTATGAGAAGAAAAAGCATAAATTATAAGCATCTAAAGAAATTGGCTATACCTTTTAGACGATTATTTGTGTTGGGAAAATGTGTCTCAACCTTGCAATTATATATAGTTTATTGTTGATAGGATAAATTTTAGTATGTGACAACTAATCATGAAAATACTATATACTCGTAGCAAGATGTGGGGTTCCTTGCATCACCCCAAAAAAAAATTTGCTAACATTTCAAGGTTTTCCTGCTGACATGTCAAGTTTTTTTCCCACTAACACGTCAATGTTTTTTCCCACTGACATGTCAAGGTTTTTTCCCGTTGACACATCAAGTTTTTTTTTAACATGCCAAATAAAAAATGACCTTGTAAAACCCTAATTCTAGAAGGTTCCAAAAAACATGTTATAAGAAGATGGGATGTATGTAGATGAGGGTGTATTCTGAGAGTCTAATAGTAGTTGTGTTGTCTCTTGATCTCTGGTGATGATACTCCTATGCGAATATTTTTCTGCAAGTATATTGTAATCTTTTGATTTCTAAATAATATATTGAGTGGCTTTTAGAGTGTGGGGTTTTTCTCCTAAAAGGGTTTTCCCCACACAAATATTTGTGTTGTGGTATGCATGATATTTGTGTTTAAGTTTTTGTAACTATTAAAGATCTATAAATTTTTTCATCTTTCTCCTCTCAAGATTAGTGTAGGAAGTTGTTCCACTACCTTAACTTCCTTACAATTGGTGTCATAGCTTGATCACCTTTGGTTTCAGTTGTGGGTTGTTCAGTTTTTTGAAATAATCTAGATTTGATGGGGAGCTTGTGCAGAAGTCACTTTGTGATCATGTTACAAGAATTTTCAGATGACAAGTTCATCAGGGAGAATAGAGGTGGAGAAATGTTTTGGAAATAATTTTGAGATGTGGAAGCTAAAGATGGAGGATCTATTAATAGATCGAGATCTGTGGGATGTTGTTGATGAGAATGTTTCAAGGCATGCAGATCCTACTCAAGCTACTCAATATGATGTTATGGACCATAAATCCAAGGGTCTAATTAGATTATGCTTGGAAGAATCTATTTTAA
The DNA here is from genome assembly GCA_007115665.2 of Sequoiadendron giganteum. Classification (NCBI taxonomy): domain Eukaryota; kingdom Viridiplantae; phylum Streptophyta; class Pinopsida; order Cupressales; family Cupressaceae; genus Sequoiadendron; species Sequoiadendron giganteum. The sequence goes on along the minus strand of CM021105.1, from coordinate 51,740,173 downwards.
TTAATGTCCATGAAGAAACCTCTACACATAAACTATGGAAGAAGCTTGGTGAGATGTATTAGGCTAAATCTTTAGTGAACAAGTTTTTCTTGAGAAAGAAGTTGTATTCCTTCAGAATGGAAGAGGGTGGATCATAGACCACCTTGAAGCATTCAATATGTTCGTGGCTCAATTGGCATCAGTTGGTGTCAAAATGGATGAGGAGGAGAATTTTCAGATCTTGCTTTGTTATTTTCCTGATTCATGGGATTATCTTGTTATGGCTATTGGGATTACTTTTGTTATATTGAAGACTAGAGTTGTGGTTGGTTCTTTGATTTCTGAAGAGATGAGGATGAAGGTATCTATTATTTCCAAGGAGGCCTTAAATATTCATGGAATACCTAAGGAAAAAGGAAAGAAGAATGAGAAACATGACAAATCCAGGTCCAATGGGAGATCTAAATCTCCTAGAAAGTCCAAAGTTATTTTTTGGAACTTTGGTAAGCTTGGACATGTTCGTAAGGAATGCAAAGAAGAAAATAAAAAGAAAAAAAGAAATTTGATTCTAATTCCGAGTTCGAGAAGAAAGATGGTGACACATTCATTATAGCTTTGGAAACTCGTGCAAGTAATGATGCATGGTTAATTAATTTAGTCGCATTTTTTCATATGACCTTTAATAGAGATTGATTTTGTGAATATGAAGAATTTGATGGAGGTAAGGTGTACTTGGGTGATGATTATCATTTAGAAATTTTTGGCCATGGTAAAGTTAAAATTAGGTTTCCTGATGGTAGAATAAAAAGGATTAATGGTGTGTTGCATATCCTTGGATTAGCACGAAATTTGTTATCTATGAGTAAACTAATAGATGTGGGTGTGTAGATAGTATTTTCTAATGCAGGATGCAAGATGGTTAGAGGTGATATGGTGATTGCTAGAGGTGTCAGATATGGGACATTGTATAAGCTTGATGCATGCGCTATTGAGTGCAATAGTACTTCTATGAAAATAAAGTCTATAGAAGAAGTGAGGGTTTCACCTTCAACAGATGGTCATGGCTTTTGGGTACCCAAGGGTGCTCTTTCTTTTGAGAAAAAGTTACCTGCAAAGAAAACTATGTTATGGAACCAATGAATTGGCCACATTAGAGAAAGGGGTCTAAGGAGCTTGAAAAATAAAAACCTTGTTGAAGGTTTGTCTGATTTTAATCTTGAATTCAATTTCCGTGAGCATTACATTTATGGAAAAAAAAACTGTATTCAATTTTACTTGAGTTCTCATAAATCTTGTGGTGTATTGGATCTTATTCATTCTGATGTATTTGGTCTTGTAGATGTTCCTTCAATTTGTATATCCACATATTATGTTTCATTTATTGATGATTATGATAAAAGGAAATGGGTATATTTTGTAAAGAATAAATCTAAATTTTTTAGTCGATTTAAAGAATTTAAAGAAATGGTTGAGTTTTAGACTAGAAAGATTGAGGACTGATAATGGTGGTGAGTTTTTATTTAATGGTTTTAATATATTTTTTAAAGATTGTAGTATTCATAGACAAAATACAACTCAGTATTCTCCGCAACAGAATGGAGTTGCAAAAAGAATAAGCAGGACACTGATGGAGAAGGCTAGGAGTATGTTGAGTGGTGCTAGCCTAGAACAAAGGTTTTGGGCTGAAGCTATTGCCACTTCCAGTTACTTGATTAGTAGATCTCTTACATAATCTCTTGTTGATAAGATTCCTATACAGGCATGATCGGGTCGCAAGCCTTCATTAAGACATCTTAGAGTTTTTGGTTGCAAGGCATATGCACATGTGCAAAAGGAGAAGCGAACAAAGTTGGAGAACAAGGTTGTGAAATTTATCTTCATTGGATATAGTTATGGTGTGAAAGGATACAAAATTTGAGATCCTATTACACATAAGGTAATACATATTAGAAGTGTTATTTTAAGAGAAACTAAGCCTTCTATTACATTACAGCCAGAACTAAGTAAATAGGAAGATGTGATTTAATTTCCTTCTACACTTGAGAAAGTTGAATCAAGGCCCAAGGATAGACAATAAGTTGAGGAGAGCTCATCTAGCTCTGGATCTTCAGAAGAGGAGGAAGAACCTCCAACTCAACATATTTGTAGGTCTACAAGGTATAGACAACCACCTAAAAGGTATCCACCTGATGATTGGAGATGTATTTTTTCTTTGAATACTAACATGGATGAACTTAGATCTGTAGAAGAGGCACTAGGTATGGATGATGCAAAATCTTGGAAGATTGATATGGATGATGAAATCACATCTTTGAAAAAGAATGATACATGGGATCTTGTACCATTTTTTCAAGGATGAAAACCTATTGGTTGTAAATAGGTGTTCAAAAACAATATTAGTTTAGATGGAGGTATTGAGAAGTACAAATAAAGGTTGGTTGTGAAGGGTTACTCTCAAGTTGAGGGTGTTGATTATGGTGATATATTTTCTCCTGTTGCAAAAAGTACATCCATTAGATTTTTTCTTTCTATTGTTGTTTCTTATGATTTAGAGGTTGATCAAATGGATGTGAAAATTTCTTTCCTTCATAGTGATTTGGAGGAGGATATTTATATGACAAAACTAGAGCACTACGTGGTGAAAGGTATATATAAGTAATTTGGTTTTAAAATTGAGGAAATCTTTGTATGGCTTAAAATAGAGTCCTAGGATGTGGTACCAGAAATTTGATACATATGTGGTGAGTTTGGGATTTGAGCATTCTAAATTAGATCATTGTGTTTTATTATTAAAATAATGGTGATCATTTCTTGTTTATTGTATTATATGTTGATGATATGTTATTTATTGGTAGAGGGAAAGGTATGATTTCATAACTAAAATCTCAACTTGTTCCTAAATTTGAAATGAAAGATGTTGGTACAACTAAACACATTCTTGGGATGTAAATTAAAAGAGAGAGTGAACAAAAAGCTATGGCTTGGACAAATAAAGTATGTCAACTCAATTTTACAGAGGTTTGATATCCAAGATTGTAGACCATTGTGTTTTCCTATTTTAGTTGGAACAATTATCTATTTCAAATTGTCCAACATCTCCATCAAAGATGGAAGACATGAGTAGAGTGCCTTAATAGAGTGTAGTCAAAATTTTGATGTATTATATGGTTTGTACTAGACAAAACATTTATCGAGTAGTGGGAGTTCTTTCTAGATATATATATATATATATATATATATATATATATATATATATATATATATATATAATCCTAGTAGAGTTCATTGCGATGCAGTTAAAAGAGTCTTCAGATATTTGGGGGGTACCTCAAATTATTCCTTATGTTATCATAGTAATATAAATAAAGATGAGATTTCCCTTGATATTGATGGTTATGCTGATTCAAACTAGGTAGGTGATTTCGACAGCAAGAAATCCACCAGTGCTTATGTTTTCACTTTATTTGGTGGTGCAATTAGTTGGATGAGTAAGTGACAAGTTGTGGTTTCTTTTTCCACTACTTAATCAGAGCATATGGTAGCTACTCATACTTGTAAAGAAGCCATTTGGCTTAAGAGACTATTTTTGAATATTGGAATAAAACAAGGTGCAGTGAAAATTTATTATGATAGTCAGAGTGTGATATGTCTAGCCAAGAACTCGACATTTCATGCTAGGACCAAGCACATTGATGTAAAATATCATTTTGTTAGAGATATGATTGAAACTGGTAGGGTGAAGTTGGTTAAGGTAGAGACTTTGATGAATTTTGTTGATTCTTTAACTAAACCTATGAGCATAGAGAAGTTTAGATGGTGTTCAAAGACTATGTGCCTTTCAGCCCTTACAAATTAAAGAGATGATGGTTACACCCTCACATTGCTCTTGAAAGTTGTTCAAAGAGTGGGAGATTTTTTGGGAAAATGTGTCTCAACCTTGCAATTATATATAGTTTATTTTTGATAGGATGTATGTTGATATGTGGCAATTGATCATGCAAATATTGTACACTCGTAGCAAGACATGTCAAGGTTTTTCCGTGTTGACACGTCAAGTTTTTTTCCCACTAACATGTCAAAGTTTTTTCCCACTGACACGCCAAGATTTTTTTAACACGTCAAATAAAAAATGACCTTGTAAAACCCTAATTCTAGAAGGTTCCAAAAATATTTCTATAAGCGGTTAGGATGTATGCAGATGAGGGTGTATTCTAAGAGTCTGATAGTGGTTGTGTTGTCTCTTCATCTCTGGTGGTGATACTCCTATGAGAAGATTGCTTTGCAAGTATATTCTAATATTTTTATTTTTGAATAATATATTGAGCGACTTTTAGAGTGGGGTTTATTTATGTCTAAGTTTTAGTAACTGTTAAAGATCTGTAAAGTTTTGCATTTTTCTCCACTCAAGATTAGTGTAGGAATTTGTTTTGGTACCTTAACTTCCTTACAATTTGTTGAGTATACTAAGAGTGGGGAACAATTTTTGAACACAGCAAAGTGTTGAGAGGGGGGTGAATCTGCACATATAGAAACTTAAAAATTTCCATTTTTATATTAAACATGAAATCATATTAATTGAAATAAGAGAAAAAATAAAATCATGCACCACAAAAAGACACCAATATTTTTTATGTGGAAAACCCAAGGAGGGAAAAACCATAGTGAGAGTTAATTCATAATATATGAAGCTCACTGCTTACAAAATTTATAATGTTGTTTAAGGCTCACTATCTAAAGACTTGTGGAATAAGGTGTGTAACCTTAGGGAAATATACAAGGACCTACTGAGACTCACTATCTCATAGTAGGATACATGTGAAAATTATAATGAAAAATATGAACATGAACTACTATGAAGAAACATCTAACATATACTAATGTTGTGATTCCTTTATCACATAATTAATCCGTCATATTGACTTCACACAGTTTATATTCAACACATTACACAATCTCACAACCAACCCATTGTTAACTATTTTTTTCTTCTATAAATACCCTCCACAACAACTCAAAACCTCAATTAGGTCAACTCCAAGATAACCTTTAGATGAAACATATGATAAAAATAGGTCGGCTTCAAACATGGTAAAAGCACAAAGTTGTTTCACACTTTTTGACAAATAAATAGTTTCGAGTGAAATATTTTCGATCAGAAATGTTTTGGCCGAATAGGTTTCAACTGAAACCATGTGGCATATACATGGCACACAGGGTTTCAACCAAATCCAAAATATTTTTTTTTCCCTTTTCCACTTTGAAATTGGATTAGTTAATGTGCAAGGTTTCTATAGAAAGGGTTTTAGCTGAAACCCTTTCTACCAAAACTGTCTATGTGGCATCCTAGTTGGCAGCTAACTCAACTTTTTTCAGAATTTTCTGAAACTTTCAACTTTAATAGAGTATTTCTTTAGTCAGAATGATTTTTTTTTTACATGTACCCTTTTGTAGAGCTCGGAGTGGTGAATCCAAATATGTATATATATATATATTTAAATTGATTAGTTTTAATATATTTTATTTTTAAACTAATGCAAGTAGGTTGTTAAAGTTAAAAAAGAGGTTTATTAGAAATTAAAAAGAAATAGTAAAACATATTAAAATATATATATATATATATATATATGTTGCACTAGAGGAGAGAGTCCTCTTCAAAAGGGAATAATTGTTTTTTGAAAATGATTAAAAAAATAGACAATAGTTGGCATCCCATGAAATCTTTCAAATTCTAATAAGTTTGACTTTAAAATGTTATTATAGGAAAAATAAACATCAAAATTTGATTGTTTTTCCATGCACTAGATATTGAAGTTACCTATTTGGAGAAAAAAAATTCAAGGAAAAATGAAGTTTTGTTTCAATTTGTTTCTTGACGTCTTGTGAAGTCACTTTTTTTCGAAATTTTCAACATTCGAAAATCTATTCTTAAATTGATAAAAAAAAATGAAAATAATTTTTTTTAAATCTGAAAAATAATAGTAATAAAATTCTTCAAAAGTTATACATTTCATTAGATTACATCATTTTTAAATTCAAAACATAAATACCACTTTTTTGTAGTCAAAGTTCAGAATATTTTTGCTATTGGTCGATTCCTTTATAAAGTGTGACACAGGTTTGTGCTTTTACCCACATTAACATTACAAAGAGAAAATGAGTTGTGTATCAACACAAAACATAATAGAACCAAAAGTATATTGGAGATTTTTGATATGTGGTTGCCATTGATGTCAACACTATTGGAATTAGTGTCTTTAAGGATGTATATGTCAAGGATATTGAGAAAATTGTAATAAAAAGAGTTGCAGGTTGTTGGTGAAGTAGTGAAGTTCAGTATGGTGGATAGTTCAGAATATTGGTGGTGAGAAGTTACGGATTAAAGGGTTTGTTGTCAAGCATATCTAGTTTATCAACCAAAATTTTCAGAGGCTCACATGAAGATTTAATAAAGTTATGAGTATTTGTGTTCTGACAGTTGTTCTGTTGTTTTAGTCGGTGTTCTTGAAAGAAGATAATGTGATTCTGGTAATCCGAGTTGATGTGAATGATTTTGTTGTGTTTCATGATGCTTGTGGATGTTTCTAGATTGTGCTCTATCTGTGTTGTTGGTTCACATTGATCGTTATGCTCATGATTGGTGTTTTTCTTCTAGAAGTTCATGTTTTTCAGGTTCATGGCTGACAAGGTGATTGTAGCGTGTTGTGGATCTTTGAGGAAAATTGTTTAAGGTATTTTGTGTTCATGACATTTTGTTTTGGTTCCTCACTATGTTTTGGCCAATACTAGTGGATTCGCATTAAAATTTTCTTATTGATTTGGGCCGACAGTTTGTACACATTTTATATTTTGTTGAGCTAACATGTAGTTGATGTTATTCCTAGATGCGGATATATATGTTCGATTGTTTATATCATTTGAGAAATGCAAGGTATGCGAAGTGAGAGTGTTGTGTGTGAATAAATTTTAGATATTTCTAAGGAAGATGTAAAGTGTGAAGAAGAGTGAGTAGAAGAAAGTATGTTCATGTGCTTAATCAGAACTGTAATCAGGCATTAGCATATTCTATTTTCTAAGTTCAAAATATTTTCAATGGATTTAATCTGACTGTGACTATAATATAGTGTGTCTTCCTTTGGGAAGTAAGATTTTTTGTATTTGAGCAGTGAGCTTTAGGCAGTGTGCCTGAATGTAAGTGCATTCCCCATTTACTATACTTTTAACAGAGTATAAACTTATGGATTAATCTCCACCATGGTTTTTCCCCTAACATGGTTTCCACGTAAAGATCTTGGTGTTATGTGTGTTTCTAATGTGTTGATGGTTTATGCTTTCATGTTTAATTGTCAAATCTAAGAATAAGTTTAAAAAGTGTAATTTTTGTGACGAATGATTCACCCTCCCCTCTTAGTTGTTCACCCTTGTGTTGCCAACAATTGGGATCAGAGCAGGTTCCTCTAGAGACGCTTGACCGCTTGAGGTGATCCAGGATGGCGACATATAAGAAGGATAGTCTGAGATTTGATGGAACAAATTACTCTCTATGGAAGACTCGAATGGAGTGTCATCTGAGATGCATTGGTGAAACCTACTGGAAAATTATAAAGAATAGATATATCATCCCTCAGAATGGTCCTTCTACTGTAGATGAGATTAAGGAAGCTGAGTACAATATCAAGGCTAGGGAAGCATTATTGAGTGCTTTGATTGATTCCAAGATCACAAATGTAATGGAGCTGAAGACTACTTATGAGATCTAAAAAAAAATGGAATTTTTTATGAAGGTGATACCCATGTGAAGATTGCTAAGCTACAAATCCTAAAAGGGAAATATAAAACATTAAGAATGGGAGAAGATGAGAACATCACTTCTTTTATGTAGAGATTAAATGAACTTTTGCATAATATCAGATGTGCTAGTGGAACATGGGAAGAATCAGAGATTGTTGCTAAAGTGCTCAGATCCTTGCCTGTTGCATACAAACACAAAGTTGCTACTATTGAGGAGATCTAAACTGTGACAAATGTAACCAGAGACATGTTGATTGGTAAGCTTGCTACTTTTGAGTTGAGTGAGTTTGGTGAATCTGTTTCTAAGACAAAATTTGCATTCAAAGCTACTATATCTAGGAAAGATAAGAAAAGATATGATCCAGGAGAAAGTTCTTCTAGAAAAATTTCCAAGTATGAGCAAGAAATGAGAGAGATTGAAGAAGAAGAGGAAAAGCTAGATGATCTTGAAGAACTTCTTGTCAAGAGAGTAGCCAAAGGAGAGGTAAGTATAAAGGAAAATTTCCTCTTAAGTGTTTTCTTGCAATAAGATAGGTCATTTTTACTCAAGGTGTCCTGAAAGAGTTCCTAAGCCAAGATCTAACAAGCCTATATTCCAAAGAAAGTGTTATTTTGTTGTTGATGAAGGTGTGATAGATGATGAATCTGATAAAGGGAATGTAAGTGAAGATGATTTTTTATTTATTGCTATCAAGGAAAGTAATCCTCTACCTACTGATTCTACTAGCTACATGAATGTTGAGAAAGCTCTACCTGCCAGAGTTGAAGAAAAAGATGAATGCGTGATTGACAGTGGATGCTCTCATTAGATGACAGGTGATAAAAGTAAATTTGTGAGCTTGGAAAATTATGATGGAGGTGTTGTAAGTTTTGGTGATGACAAATTTGGTGTAATCCATGGCAAAGGATCCATTTATTTTGATGGTAAGCATAATAGTGATGATGTTCTATATGTGGAAGTCTTGAAGCATAATCTCTTAAGTGTTGGATAGATGGTTGACAAGGGATATAATCTTCAATTTAAGGATGGAAAGTGTAGAATATTGGGGACCTCTAGAAATTTTATTGCTTTTGGTACAAAAAAAAAGGTAATATCTTTCACCTGAGTACTGCAAATAAAATTTGTTTGGTTGCTCAAGTTGATGAAATTTGGTTTTGGCATAGAAGATCATGTCATGTAAACTTTGATAGAATTATCAAGATAAGTTCTACCCAGATAGTGAGAGATCTTCCTAAGTTGATAAAACCTACTAATACCATATGCAAGGAATGTCAGTTAGGGAAGAAAAATAGAGTCTCATTTAGAAGAAAATAGTATTGTTCAAATGAAGTATTGGAGCTTGTGCATACTGACTTGTGTGGTCCTTCTAGAATCAAAAGGTTACAAGTAGACAGGTATTTCATGTTACTCATTGATGATTATTCTAGATTGATGTGGGTCACTTTCTCAAGGGAAAAATTTGTAGCTTTAGAGAAATTCAATATTTTCAAGGCTATGGTTGAGATAGAGACAAGTATGAAGATTAAATTTTTGACATCAGATAGAGGTGGTTAATTCACTTCTGGTGAGTTTAATTTTTTCTATGAAGAGCATGGGATAAAGAGACAATTATCTACCCCATGGACTCCTCAAAAAAATGGAGTTGTGGAAAGGAAGAACAAGACAATTCAAGAAGCTACTAGGACCATGATGTTGGAAGGAAATGTTCCTCATATCTACTGGAGAGAAGTTGTGAGTACTGTTGTTTATACTCTCAACAGGCTACATGTCAAATGTGATACCGGTAAGACCCCTTTTGAGCTATAGTTTGGTCATAAGCCTACTGTTAGATACTTCAAAATCTTTGGGAGTAAATTCTATATCAAAAGAGATGAAGATATAGGAAATTTTGATGCTAGTAGTGATGAAGGAATCTTTCTTGGTTATTCTACTAAAAGTAAATCCTACAGGTGCTAGAATAAGAGATTAAGGAAAGTAGTTGAAAGCGCTAATGTAAAGGTTGATGAGGGCACATTCAGACCATCCAAAACCTATGGATATGATTCAAACGATCAAAATAATAGTACAAATAAAGGAAAGAAAGTTCAGACTCTAAATTAGGAAAATCAAGAGGAAGAAACTAGTGAAAGTGCAGAAGCAAGACCACAAGAGCCCGAAATTCAAGAATAGCCTAATACTCCAAGGTATGTAAGACTAAATCATTTAGAAGATCATATTATAGGTGATAAGAACAAAGGTGTTTAGACTAGGAGAAGAATTACATAAGAGTATTGTTTGATTTCGAAGACTAAGCCCAATAGTGTCAATGAAGCATGCAAAGATGAACATTGGGTGGAAGCAATGAAAGAAGAGTTAAAAAAAATTGAGAAGAATGATACATGGACTCTTGTTCCTAGACCTAAGGACAAAAATTTAATTGGAACTAAATGGGTCTTTTAGAAAAAACTGAATGAGCAAGGTGAAGTTATCAAAAACAAAGCAAGACTGGTGTGTAAAGGATACTCTCAGATGGAGGGAATTGAATTTGAAGAAATTTTTTCCCATGTTGCTAGGATTGAAGTTGTGAGACTATTTCTTGCTTATGCTGCTTACAAAAACTGCAAGGTTTATCAGATGGATTTCAAGTTAGCATTTCTAAATGGAACTGAATGAAGAAGTATATATTGAGCAACCTGATGGATTTCAATTGATTGATCAGGGAGATATGGTTTTTCGGTTGAAGAAATCATTGTATGGACTTAAGAAAGCCCAAAGAGCATGGTATGGTAGATTGGACAAGTAACTATTGAAGCTTCAATTTAAGGATATTTTTGAGTATCTCAGAGGGAAGCTAGGGGTGATTACCCCTCATAATCAGAATTAAGATGCATTGAATTGCATCAGTCTATGCATTTCATAGTCATATCTTGAGATCCAGACTGATGTTGTGGTGGCTACTACTCAAGGGGAGTAGTCAAATGTTCAACTATGTGGTTCAAATCTTGTGTGGAGAAAGATAATGTGTACCTTTATCATTGATGTCAAAGTGGGGGAAGATTCATGTGAAAACTTATGAAAGAAAAGAGTCAAAATCTAAGGGGGAGAAAGTGCTAAGAGGAAGTTGCGTTGATGGTGTTTTTCACATCATGTGTTGCCATCAATGCCAAAGGGGGAGATTGTTAGAGATTTTTGATATGTGATTGTCATTGATGTCAACACTATTGGCATTAATGTCTTTAAGGTTGAATATGTTGAGGATATTGAGAAAATTGTAATAAAATAAGTTGTAGGTTGTCGGTGATGCAATGAAGTTCAGTATGGTGGCTAGTTCAGAATATTGGTGGCGAGAAGTTATGGATTAAAGGGTTTGTTTTCAAGCATATCTAGTTTATCCATCGAAAGTTTCAGAGGTTTGCATGAATATTTAATCAAGTTATGAGTATATGTGTTTCGACAATTGTTTTGTTGTTGTAGTTGGTGTTACTGAAAGAAGATAATGTGATTCTAGTAATATGAGTTGATGTGAATTCTTATGTGGTGTTTCATGATGCTTTTGGATGTTTCTAGATCGTGTTCTATTTCTGTTGCTGGTTTTCATTGATTTTTATGCTCACAATTGGTGATTTTCTTCTAGAAGTTCATGTTTTTCATGTTCATGTTTGTACACATTTTATATTTTGTTGGGTTGACATGTAGTTGATGTTATCCTTAGATGCAGATATATATGTTCGATTGTTCATATCATTTGAGAAATGCAAGGTATGCTAAGTGCGAGTGTTGTGTGCGAATAAAGTTTATATATTTTGAAGGAAGAAGTAAAGTGTGAAGAAGGGTGGGAAAAATAAAGTGTGTTCATGTGCTTAATTAGAACTGTAATTAGGCATTAGCAAATGCTATTTTCTCAGTTCAAAATCTTTCAGATGGATTTAATCTTATTGTGACTGTAAGACAGTGTGTCTTCCTTTGGGAAAAAATGCTTTTTGTATTTGAGCAGTGAGCTCTAGGCAAAGTGCCTGAATGCAAGTGCATTCCCCATTTACTATACTTTTAACAGAGTATAAAATTATGGATTAACCTCCAGCGTGGTTTTTCCCCTAACAGGGTTTCCACGCAAAAATATTGGTGTTATGTGTGTTTATGATATGTTGATGGTTTATGCTTTCATGTTTAATTACCAGATCTGAGAATAAGTTTAAAAAGTGTATTTTTTGTGAAAAATAATTCATCCCTCCCCTCTTAGTTTTCTGCCCTTGTGTTTCCAACAAAGTCATCATAACACATCCTCCAAAGAAAAAATAATTAATTAAGATCAATCATAGATAAAGGAAACAAGACTATCTTCCCAAACAATGACAACACCACCAAAACTACTAATTATTCAACTTTACATCACCGGGGAGAAACCAAAAAATTCATCCAAACCAAGATGTGATAATTATAGTTAGTGCATAATACCTCTTCAACCATCTTTTGAAGTATTAGATCATTGAGTGTTGGTGCAAGAGGAAAACCACAAATTGAATTGATGAAAATAGGGTATTTCAGACAGACTATAACACTTCAAGGCATAGCATATTGCATTTTTTTACAACAGATCATCTAAGACTTACATGGAAGAATTTTATACTTTTTTGAAAATATGCCCAAGTTTGCACAACCATAACTATCTCCCTGGAGGAAAGCAGGGAATTCCATTAGGTTTTCATCAACACTTTATTTTACTTGAGCTTAGACTGAAACAGTGTCATTTTTAACTTTCACTATAGAAGGTGTAATTATTTGAATTCTTGAATATAACACCTTCACATCTTGACCATCTTATCTTAAAAAATGCAAGACAAAAACTTGGTCTATAGAAGAATGTGAATCAAAACACCATGCCATTGTCTTATAGTATACTATGTGATTGCCTTAGTAAAACTTCTATAACTTATCTCTAAGTGCGGTACACCAAAATGGTAAGATATCAAATTAGGCATACTAGAAACTTATTGGAACAAGTGTACCCATGTCCACATGACACTTAGACATCAGACTAGTCACCATTCTTCCTCATATTGCACTACTGACTTACACTAGCTGATATCACTACATATTAATCATCTCTGAAGTATTATACACTCTTTAGCACACACATTTGTCATCAATGATAACACATATTGAGTTGACATCAATGAAAACACTTACTGCCAATAATCTCCTCTTTTCATTGATGACAACACTCATGTATCTACAAGTCTTCTCTCCCCCTTTGATATCAAAGGCAAAGGGCATAAAATATTCTACTTATATTAACTCAAAAAACTATATGAACTCCCCCTTACTATATAATTTATACAAATAATAATCCCCCTAAGATGGAGATACCCCAAAACTAATGCTATGTACAAAACAAAGATGATACTACAATCTTACACAAAACTATAAAAAGACAAAAGTGTCTTGATTTTACCTTTGCAACTCCTTAGAAGGTAGAATATTCTTGTAAATTACCTTAAGTTTTGCAAAATTTGCAACCCAGTTTTATTTTCTTGAGGTGATAATTTGGTTTTGACATTCACATTGCATACATAAATCCTCAACCTCAACCACACTTCTTGGAGCCTTCACTTTTTGATTAATTTTTTTTTACATTAATAAGTAACCAAGATAATGAAGCAAGTGCCAAGTTGACCAAACGGTTTCTTTATCTTCTCTCTGGTCCCGAAGTAATTTCAATTGTAAATGAAGATTTTCTATTTGAGATCTTATTGATCCATCCTCATCCTTTTAAAAATCATTTATCTCATTTAATTGAGTAATCTGTGACTCAATGTAGTCAATCTAATCTTTGATGTTCTTGGTGGAAGTTGGCCATTTCAAACAAAATTGGTATAAAGTAGCAACTTCATCTACATATTCCTTTAAAATATTCACTTTCTCTTGCAATTTGTTTTGTGAATTAGCACATTGGTCAGATGCATCAACTATTATTTTTCATTTATCTTCCTTAAAGCCTCTTGTTCTACCTTTTCTCCTTGTGAGAGAAATAATATTTGAAAGAGTCCATCAAAAGTTTTATCTTTTGTTCTAGAGGTAAGGAAGCATCAATGTTTACCTTTGGTAAACCCTCCTAAATAATCTTTATTGCATCACCAATTAATCTAGTTTTCTTCATATATTACTACAAGATCTGCTTCCTTGCAAAAGCATGTAAAATATCTCCAAGATATATCTTATGAAGGTAAGAAATTTTTGACAAGTCAACTTGTCCTTCATGAGTAGGGATTTGCAGAAGCTGAGGTGTCACCATAGGTTGAAACTACATATGTTTCCCTAGTAGATCCTTGAAAGAGCCTGAAGATGAAGAACCCTTAACTATATCCAAAGAAGCATCTTTCTTCTCAAATGACTTCTCCTTTGCATTCAAAACATTTATAGGATCATCCTCTTTCTCTTTCTCATCATTCCATAAATTCTTTGAAAGAGAAGTGTTAATTTCTTCACCAAATTAGTGTTCTCAGGAGGAGGGACACCCACTTCACCTTCATTTCCTATACCTTGCTTACCAGTATTCTATGAAGAATAAGTCCCCTCATTATTCTTATCATTTTTTCTCTTTTTCATCACCATGTATCATATTTCCATCAGAAACTGATATATCTATGTCTTGAGTAGACACGATAGGTATATCTTGTGGGATTACATCATTCAGAGGGACTTGATGCTCAAGAGTCACCTCAACCTTCTTCATTTGTTCAAGAATCTTGGCTATCTTTTCTTTTGTCTCTTTCTCTTATTCTTTTTATATATATGTACAAGATACATCTTGCATTTCATTTATGCCGAAGTCACCTTCTCCTTCTTGCAGTTTGGAAGGTCTTTGTACTTCTTCTTGACCAGATATGTCTTTCTCATTTCTATTTTCTGGGTTAGGAACTTGTGGATCAACATCAATTTCACTTTGTAATTAATTAATTAATCATTTTATTTGTGGAATTTTAGTCTCACTCTGTATCTTCCTTTTGACATCTTCATCCATTCTGATTAGTAGGTCTATTCTTCAATTAGTGCAGAGCTCCTTGGCTTATCTCTAAAAAATATTTTATTTTTCTTTTAGGGAGAAAGAGATCACAAATTTGTCAATTTCTTATTGTTTGATTTCTTCGTCATCCTTGATAGATTCTCTTATCTACCTTGAAGCCTTAGAAATTGAACATTACAACAAACTTATGCAAACTCAACATGGGTTTTCTATTTATTTTGCAAATCTTTCAAATTTTGACATCAATTGAATGTGTAGGAGATAATAGTTAGACTTGATACCATGTAGGATTTTATGTCATCTTATTCTTTTTCTATCTCCATACTAGAGATGTATTCCATTTCATGTATGTTAGAGTCACCTTCTCATTCTTGCAGTTCAGAGGGTCTTTGTGCTTCTTCTTGACTAGATATGTCTTTCTCATTTGTATTTTTTGGGTTAGGAACTTGTGGATCAACATCAATTTCACTTTGTAATTAATTAATTATTTTATTTGTGGCATTTTTAGTCTCACTCTGTATCTTCCTTTTGACATTTTCATCCATTCTCATTAGTAGGTCTATTCTTCTTTTAGTGCAGAGTTTAAAAAATCTTTTATTTTTCTTTTGGGGAGACAAAGATCACAAATTTGTCAATATCTTGTTTTTTCATTTCTTCATTAGCCTTGATAGCTTCTCTTCTCTACCTTAAAGCCTTAGAAAGGCTATTTGGAGATTTATCAACAATTTCCTTGAGGGAAATGTTTTGCATGGACATATATTCAATGACAACCTTCTCAACTGTCTTCTTGTCTTCTGAAGGGATATCCATATGTAGCTCCATTGTACTATCTACTAGGCTATGATAAAAAATTCCATTTAAGATGGACTCAAAATAAAGGGGTTCATGTGTAACCGAAGGGGTTTTATCAACTTCCTCTTTTGCAATATTCTTTCCTTCCTACTTTTGTAAGGATATATCTTCAATTTTGGTTTCTTCCTCCTCTTTGGGTTATTCCTTATCAACCTTTTCTCTCTTTGAAATTTTTTGTGCCTAGTATGCATAGCTTTAGTGGCCTTTTTCACTAGAGAATTTGTAGATGTGGCCTTTCATTTACTACTAGTTTTTTCTGTAGACTCAGAGGGTTGCAGAGAAGATGCAACAAAAAAGGAGGATCTACTAGATCTTGTTGGACCTTGAATAGCTTTCAAAAGAACAAATTTGGATTTGGAAACATTTGCATGGACACAAGATGTAGTCTTTGATGAAGTACCCAATATCTTGTTAAGCTCAGCTTTATCTTTTATCTTTGAATATCATGGAGCACCCATCTCTTTAAGCACCCTTTCAACTTTCTTTCCACTAGATTCTTCTCTCTCCTTCTGGTAAATCTCATCCATGATTTCTCTATGTGTATCAAATCATTTTTCTTTGGGTTCTTTAGGTTTTAACAACATAAGTTCTATATAACCTGGTACAAATCCATGTTCAACCTCATAAGGAAACTCATGAATCCATGAGGTTTTGGGCTCCATCACTTCCATGAAATAATGATCATTTTTCACCATAAAAGTTACTTCATCCTTATACTGCTGGACCAAGTTAGATGGTATCCTATATCTTTTCTATATCTTAGTTTTCAAATTCTTGGAAAATCCCCAAATGAAAGTAGTATATGCCTTCTCATTTTGAAGTTTTTTCATATGTTGTTTGATTTGTGTTTCTACTAGAGTGAACTTATTCCACATCTTACCCCTAAAACAAAGTAACTTGTTCAAAAAGAGGGAAGTAAGGCATGTAATCAAGGAACCAAACATGAAATTATAATTGGTTTCTTTTTTCCTCTCCAGGTTCTCCATTAGCCACTCTCTCAACAACACACATAGATCGAAGTTAGCACCATCCTTTACTATTTTATGTGTGGTTTGAATTTCATTGGTGATGGAAAACGCTTCTTGGTTTGTGAATTAAATATTATATTGAATCCCCATTGATGCATACTAGACGTCAAGATCAATGATATCTTTTACTGTTAGGATTCTCTTATCAAATTTAGCACTGGTGAGCTCCATAACTGTTTCATTATTTACAGACTTTATAATTGGGACTAGTTTGAAGGCACAAAGACTAACTAGTAATTTCCATAATTCCATCCTTTCTGATCATGTCTATAGGTTTTTTCTAGCCAAATATTTTGTAGCAAAATTTGCGTACTCTAGCTTTTATACTTCATTCTCATTCAATAGCTCATGTCATACCACTTCAAAGGATGAAGTATGGTCAATCTCTTTCATTTGGGCATTGATGTAAATCCTATTATCTTCAAAATGCACAACATCTATTGGAAATTTTTATAATGTGCCACATTTGTCCACTTCCATCACCTTGAAAGGAAACTTCTTGTATTTGGGATTTTTTTCTCAACAAAGTATATTACTTGAGGTGTCACTATAGGAATTCCTTCAAACATCTTTAAACACCATAGATAGGGTTTCACAAAAGTAGATTAAGAATCTAAGCACTCTTATTCTTTGCTCTCGACATAAATGCTCTTGTTTTCAAATAAGATCAAATGATCCAAAAATATATATAAAAGGATTTTCAAAATCCCTAACTTTTTTCCATAAATTCATTCATACTTACTTAGGTAAAGCCTCTACTAGAATTCCTTGTATCAACACAGGGATGAAATGAAGCTCAACACACCTCCACAATCCATTTACATGCTCTAGAACCTTTAACAAAAGATTCATTCAGATTTCTCAATAGTAATACACACCAAAGGAATTAAACCAACTCAGATTCTATGCTAAAATCTTGAGAAATTTGTCCTTTATAGGGACTAAAAGAGTTTCAAAAATGAAATATCCCCTTGAGATAATGTTTTGTCTTAGTTTT
This sequence comes from Sequoiadendron giganteum, assembly GCA_007115665.2. Taxonomy (NCBI): domain Eukaryota; kingdom Viridiplantae; phylum Streptophyta; class Pinopsida; order Cupressales; family Cupressaceae; genus Sequoiadendron; species Sequoiadendron giganteum. The sequence goes on along the minus strand of CM021105.1, from coordinate 51,722,525 downwards.
TCTTAGGATATTGTGTAGAATGTACAAGCACAATATTATCTTTCTTTTCATTTTCTTTAACTTGCTTTTCCTTCCAAGCCTTTTCATCACCCTTATTTTGTTGATTTAGGGTTTCATCATTTTTTCCAATTTTGAATAGGTGGCTTTACAAAACCACTTCTATAAAAAAAAATTGTATTCCAAAACTTATTGCATTTATAACACACTATGTTGGTATGTGTAGGATCATCATGGAAAAAACAGGCCCTTAAGTGGCAATAAAAAGACAAAAAATCAGAGTTAGACAACTTGATGTAAAAATTTGAATAAGTTATCTATATTATTTCAAAAAAATGTAAAAATAGAATCTATAGAAAATTGAATTTAGTTTCTAAATTACTAGACCTTTATTTTAAAAAAAAAATCTATTTGGTGAAAATTTGAAATTTCAATGCAGTAGTATTTAAATTTCAGGGTAAAAATAAGAAGTAGGTGTCTGTTTGACCACCCTAACCACAATAAAATGATAATATTTTTTTATGATCTTTTAAATATAAGTATAGGACTCATGTACCGATGTGATGCATATTTTTTTATAATTTTTTTCCAAGCACATAATTAATTATGAATTTTTTATTACAACTTTAAAAAAATATAAAATCTCGTCTGTCTAACCACCTTAACCTGGTAAAAAATTCATGAAATTCAATTTTTTATTTTTAATCCTATAGTATGTGAATCATAGAATGTGACGCATATGTTGGATTCAAAAAATGTGATACCATTTGAAAGTTATAGAATTTTTTCAATTAGCCTATCAATCGGGACTTTATTCGTAATTATAATAGAAAATGAATAATAGTTATTTATTAAATTCAAAGTAAAGCATAATTTATATTGGTGGAAAGCTGAGAATATCCTCTAGAAACCCTTTTCGTTTCATCAATTTTGAGTAAAAAAAAGTCGTCAGCCACATGGGCCATCATATGGCTTACATATCGCCACTTTTTGGCCCATCATGATCCTGCACATACCCATGTTATGCTTTGGAACAAAGTTGTTCCTTTTAAATTTAGTTCTGAATTTTGTAACTTTGTGAAATAAAATGGTGTATGCGTAGCAATATCCATGAAATGAAACATCATTATATCTTTGGTGCACATAGGATATTATACCAATGATATTATTTCTTTTGCTATATCTACAAACAACAACCTTATGCCAAAATTTATTGCAGGAAAAACAATGGCCTTGAAATGATTGAGAGTTCATAGCATTGTACCTTAGAGGTATCATAATTTGCAATCAAATAAAAATAATAATTATAATATGGGTTTATATACATGTTGTGGTGGTGAAAAAAGTACATTAAATAGAACTCAGAAGTTTCACAATAAATAACAAATTATCACACATATCAAAACAAACCCAAAAAATTAAATAAATAATAAAAAATCAACAAACCATACGGGTAAATGATGGAATTTTCCAACATTCCCCCCTTATTACATCATTTCTTTAAAGTAATAATAAGAGAATCCTAAAATGATTCAAACTTTACACGTGCAAGAGGGTTGGTGAAGATATTAGCACATTTTTCTTGAGTAGAGCATAATTGAATCTAATAGTGTTTTGTTGAATATGTTCTCGTATGAAGTGAAAATCAACTTCAATATGTTTGTTCCATTCATGAAAGAGTTGATTACAAAAAAGCTTGAAAACACTCTAATTTTCACAATAGAGGACTGTAGGTTCATTTTGTGGTACACCTAATCCTTCTAATATGCGACATAGACAAACTGCTTCACAAATTATTGTACTTCCTACACGATATTCCTCTTCTATTAAGGAATGAGCAATTGTGGCTTGTTTCTTACTTCCCCAAGAAATAGGTCTTGAACCTAAGAACAAAATCCCATATGTGGATTTCCTATCATCAATAGAACCTGCATAATCTACATATGTATATATTTTCAAGAAGAACTGATCATTCCTTTTATATTCTAAACCATGATTCACAGTACCTTGGATATACCTTAGCAACTATTTTTCTACCTTCCAATGACACATCTTTGGTTCTTGCATGAATATTAAGAGATAATTAATAAAAAAATTAATATCTAGGGTAGTGTAAATCAATTAAATCAAACATCCAATCATTTTTCTATAGAGAGTTGCATTCACCTGAGGAGATGGCTCAAAAGTAGAATTGAAATCCTGATTCCAGAGGTGTAGAAATGGGTTTGGAATCTACAATTCTAAATTTATTGAGAAATGTCTTGCCATAATTTCTTTGAGATACAAAAATATGGTGATTAGTTTTCCATACCTCTAAGCCAAGGCAATAATGTAGGATCTTGAGATCTGTCATATCAAATACCTTCTTGAGATCAATCTTGGTTGTCTCAACCATTTCTTTTGAGCTGCCCGTGATAACTAGGTCATCAAAATATACATTAATAATCACAATATCCCCCTTGTTCCTTGAGGTAAAGATTTGGATCATATGGATGCCTAGTAAAACCATGTTTTAGTAAATGCTCATAAATTTTAATATACCAAGCTCTTGGAGCTTGTTTGAGACCATATAGGGACTGAACAAGTTTACATACCTTTTCTTCTTTACTAGGTGCAATATATCCCTCTAGTTGGGTCATATAGACCTCCTCCTTAAGGTCTCCTTTGATAAATGAAAATTTTACATCTGTTTGATATAATTTCCATCCAAATCATGCAGCTAAAGAAAAAATAATTCTAATGATTTTAATCTTTACTGTGGGAGAAAATGTTTCTTCATAATAAATCCCTTCTTTCTGAACATTTCCTTTATCTAAAATTCTAGCTTTATATTTTTGTATACTACCATATACCTTATATTAAGTTTTAAATATGGGTAAAAGCGTAAACTCATGTCACACTTTATAAAGGAATCGACCAACATCAAAAAAAATCTGAACTTCGACCACATAAAAGTGGTCTTTATGTTTTGAATTTCAAAATGATGTAAACTAATGAAATTTAAAACTTTCGATAAAGTTTATTCCTACAATTTTTCATATTTTTTAAAAACTATTTTCATTCTATTTTTTTTATCAATTTAAAAACATATTTTGGAATGTTGAAAGTTTCAGAAAAAAGTGACATTCACGGGACATCAAGAAACAAATAGAAAAAAACTTCACTTTTGCCTGAAATTTTGTTCTCCAAATAGGTAACTTCAATATCTAGTTGAAAAAAAAATCCAATTTTGATGTATATTTTTCTTGTAATAACGTTTTAAAGTCAAACTTTTCATAATTTGATAGTTTTCATGGGATGCCAACTATTGTCTTTTTTTTAATCATTTAAAAAAAAAAAATTACACCCTTTTGAAGAGGACTCTCTCCTCTAGTGCACCATATATGTTTTAATTCTTTTTAATATGTTTTACTATTTTTTTAATTTCTAATCAACCTCTTTTTTAACTTTAACAACCCACTTGCATTATTTTAAAAATAAAATATATTAAAACTGCTCAAAATATTTAAAAAAATTACATATTCGAATTCACCACTCTGAGCTCTACAAAACGGTAATTTTTTTTTTTTTTGAAACATGATTATGACTGAAGAAATACTTAGTTGAAGTTGAAAGTTACATTTTTTTTGAAAAAAGTTGAGCTAGTTGCCAACTAGAATGCCACATAGACAGTTTCGGTAGAAAGGGTTTCGACCAAAACCCTTTCTATTGAAACCCCACACATAAAATAAGCCAATTTCAAAGGGGTAAAGGGAAAAAAGTTATTTTTTTGGATTCAGGCGAAACATATTTGGATGAAACCCTGTGTGCCACATATAGGCCACGTGGTTTCAGTCGAAACCTATTCGGACAAAAGTTTTATGGACAAAAATGTTTCACTCAAAACTATTTATTTGGCCGAAAATGTGACATAGCTTTGTGCTTTTACCCATATCCATTTATAACCAATGACTTTCTTACCAGGTGGTAGATCAATAGGCTCCCAAGTCTTATTTTCATCAAGGATTGATACTCTACATCCATAGCCTCTTTCCAAGGCTTAAAATGATTCTAGTGCTTCCTAAACATTAGATGGTTCAAAATAATCAACAACTAAACTCATTAATGCTAGATTTATCTCATTGTGACCAATACTACAAGTCATTGGCCTTCAAGTGGGAGTGTCTAGGACTCCATCTAGCTTTGCATCATGAATGGTTCTAGTATACCACTTAGGAAAAGGTCTTGTGATATTTGTAGGTGTTGAGTTAGTTTTGCTCTCAACATCCCCATTATCTTTCCCATTCATATTGTAAATAGGAGCACTAACTAGATCAATTGATGATGTGGAAAGTGAACTTAACTCACTCTTCTCATAAAAAAAGACATATCTAGTAATGTATATCTTCTTTATAGTAGGATCCGGGTATGTGCAAGATCATGATGGGCCAAAAAGTGGCGATGTGTAAGCCATATGATGGTCCATGTGGCTGATGACTTTTTTTTTACCGAAAATTGATGAAACGAAAAGGGTTTTTAGAGGAGATTCTCAGATTTCCACCAATATAAATTATGCTTTAATTTGAATTTAATAAATAATTATTATTCATTTTCTATTAGAATTACGAATAAAGTCTTGATTGATAGGCTGATTGAAAATCATCTATAACTTTCAAACGGTATCACATTTTTTGAATTTGAAGCATGCATCACATTCTATGCTTTTCATACTATAGAATTAAAAAATAAAAAAATAAATTTCATGAATTTTTGACCAAGTTAAGGTGGTTAGACAAACGAGCTTTTATATTTTTTAAAAGTTGTAATAAAAAAATCATAATTAATTATTTACTTGGAAAACAATTATTGAAAAATATGTATCACATTGGGACATGATTCCTCTACTTATATCTAAAATCTTATAAAAAAATATTATCATTTTATTGTAGTTAGGGTGGTCAGACAGACACCTAATTATTATTTTTACCCTGAAATTTAAATACTATTGCATTGAAATTTCAAATTTTCACCAAATAGATTTATTTTTTTTAAATAAAGGTCTAGTATTTTAGAAACTACATTCAATTTTGTACAGATTCTATTTTTACATTTTTTTGAAATAATATAGATAAATTATTCAAATTTTTACATCAAGTTGTCTAACTCTAATTTTTTGTCCTTTTATTATGACTTAAGGGCCTGTTTTTTCCATGATGATCCTGCACATACCCATCCATGAGGCGATATGCCTTAAACTCACTACTATACCCAAGAATAATACATTTCATGGATTTTTCATCAAGATTCTTTCATTGTTTCTTAGTAATGTGCATGTATGTTGTGCAACCAAACACACAAAGATGATCGAGATATATGTCTTGAACCCTACCCATGCTTCTTTTGGTGTGATGCCATCAAGTGCTTCAATGGGTGTGTGTTTCAAAAGATAAAATTTTGTATGAGAAGATTCAACCTAATAAGCATGTCCCAAGTGAGAATTCTTCAACATGCTACAAACCATATCCATGATGATCAAATTTATTTGTTCAACAACTCCATTTTAGTGAGGTGTGTAAGCTATAATCAATTGATGATGAATTCCATGTTCCTTCAAGTAGGTGGAGAATTTTGTGCTGGTGTACTCCCCCTTTAATATGAGAAGCGAACATTAATACGATGATTTGCATCTTTCTCCACAATAATGTGAAACTCTATGAAGAAGGAAAAAGATTCATCTTTACTCTGCAAGCAATATACCCACATTTTCTTGTGTGATCATCAACAAATAACTGAAAATCTGAATCCTTTGTGACTAGGTGCCATGGGCCCACACAAATTGGTATGCACTAGTTGTAAAGGTTGGTTTACATGATGCTCACTAGGATAGAAGTGTGCTCTATGTTGTTTTCTAGCAATACAACTAGAACAAATAGCTCTTGACTTCTCAAGTAAGGGAAGCCATTTGACCATGATTTTATTACTAAGTGTTAGCAAGTAAATAGTTCTTAAATGACTAAATCTATGATGCCATAGCATATAAAGATCATTATCCTTAGTCACTAAGGTTTGATTATTGGAAATTATATCAAGCCTAAATATTTTACCAATTTATGTAGCACTTACAACAATATTTGCACTTTTAGACTTTTCTTGGATGAGACATACTTTTTATCCTATTTTTTTCATCAAATTTAATCCTTAGTTTGTGATCAATAAACTGATTAAAATTATAGGATATTTTTGGTTAGTTCTAGCACATACAAAACTTTAGTAAGCCTACAATGATGAATGTCAAATTACAAGGAGATATCACCAATACCTTGGATTTCATAGGTGGTATCATCTCCAAGAGAGACTTTACAATGATGGGGTTTTGATGTGAGAAATCAATCCTTCTATCTAGTCATGTGTTTTGTAGCACCTGAGTCCACATACCAAATTGAGGTCGATTGTGAACTATCTTTTAAAGTGTGGGCTGAAAAAACGTATTCCTCTTCTGAAGAGTCTTATTCTTTAGCAATATTACCATATTTTTTCTATTTTTTCTTCTGCTCCCACCATTTATTGTCACTTTGAAATGACTTGTTTGGATGTGATTTATTATTGGATGGTCCTTTGGCCAAGGAATTGTACCAACAATTTTTCACATCATGTCTAATCCTTTCACAAATTGAAAATTTATTTTGTGATCTAGATGAATCACTAGATTTGGGAGGTCTACAAAATTTCTTCATAGGCTTCTTGCATTCATGGCGTGTGGTCATTACCTAAACATCCTCACCATGATCCTAGTTTAGAGATTCTTCTTTTTGAAATAGGTTCACCAACTTCTCAAAAGTGGGTTTTTGTTCTGTGACATTCAAAGTTGTCACAAATACTTTGTACTTAGATAGTAGTTCTTGTAGAATAATAGGGACTATAAATACATCCTCAATAGTTTCTCCCAATTCTTGTAGTGAAGCTCTCAACTTAACAATCCTTTTGAGTAAGGATTCTAACTATTCTCCATTCTTCATCTTTGGGTTGTGTAGCTAACTCTACAAATTCATGATCTGATTCTGATTATTTTCCTCATACACCATTTATAGCTTATCCCAAGCATCTTTGGCTATAGACAAGTCTCAGATGAAAGGTTGAACTTCATCAAACACACTGAACATAATGATCAATTTAGCCTTCTTATCGACTTGATCAAATTTCTTACGCTCATCAACATCACTTGGATGTCCTGTTGTGGTGCCATTTGTAAGGAAGTTAAGGCAACATAACAACTTCCTACACTAATCTTGAGAGGAGAATAATAAAAAGAATTGTGTAGATCTTTAACAGTTACAAAAACTTAAACAAAAATAAACACAAATATCATGCATACAACAACACAGTGATTTATGTGGGGAAAACCCTTTCGGGAGAAAAACCCCACACTCCAAAAGCTACCCAGTATATTATTCAAAAATCACAAAGATTGCAATATACTTGCAAAGCAAGCTTCTTATAGGAGTATCACCAACCAAAGATCCAAAGGTAACACAACCACTATCAGACTCTCACAATACATCATAATACACAACCATAATACAACACCCTCATAAAATAGGGTTGCCTTCTAGGGTAAGTCAAGCAAACAAAATCTCGTCCATTAGATATGAAACCTGATGACAAACGGTTCATATTTACAATAATAAAATATACATAAAATGTGGCTTTTGGGGGCGTTTCCCCCAAACCCCCAGACCCCCATAGGGGAGGTACCCGCATGCAGGGCCCTATGCTAATGTATCAACAATACCTTATGGATTTGCCAGGTTGAGACATATTTTCCCAACACTATTGACCAAATTCAAAAATTCTTCAAACTCAAGTTGAGTTTTAAGTTTGGTCTTCCATGTGGAATAATTATTCCCATGCAATACTTTAGAATTTGGTAGAAATTTTGGAGAGCTATCTACCATTATATTAGAAATATATAGGTGTTATTTTATTCTAGTTCTCATCACTTAGATCAATAATACGCCGTAGAGGAGAGGATACTTCAAGAATAAAATTAACATCTTAAAAAATATAGTTAAGTTGAAATATTTATAACTTGCTTAAAAATAATACTAAAACTAAAACATCTCTTGAAATTTTACAATGAGAAAAACTATCATCTAATTCAAAATAAAGAGTAATAGATCTAGTTTTAGCTGCAAAAATGTCGTAGAGATTTAGTTTATATTTTTTGAAGCAAAAACTTTGGGAGCAGAATGCCTAGATCGTTCCTCAAAATTGTTGACCTTGATTATCTTGGAGCCATCAGCATAAAATCTAACTCACTTCGCAACAATCTATGTAGGATAGAAAAAGTCAATGTGATTCCATTTCAATATGGGAGATCAATTCATGGGTGGTGGTGACAATAAGAAAAAATATCAATTGTTTTTATACTCTACACATCCACACACCACTTCAGACTTGATATGACACGATCTGTAGTAGGTTGCAACTCTGCTCCTCAAATGTTCTAGTCTAGAATTTATAGTTACCTAACCATTGTAATGTTGAGTATCTTGAATAAAGAGCTTTTGACACCCTTAACAGTGAAATGTAAACCATCAAAAGAGACCAAAAACTAGCAATTTTGTATACCTTATGAACGGCTCTAAACCGATCAAATTCAAGGAAAATAAGAGATGAAATCACAATGGGTGATTTGTGCTACTAATCCATTCTCCTCACCATCATCAAGAGAATATGCAAACCAGATCGTGCTTATAGTGGGATTCATCGTCTTGAAAACTCAAACATTTGTCTACCAGAAAACAAATAAATTCTCTGCACATACAATAGGCAGTAATGATATCGACTCCTCAATAGATAGATCATGGAGCCTTCAAATCCACCTTCAAAGGATGTATTGACTAGCCTTCCTAGCTAACTCCTTCGTAATTGTAGAGACCTAAAATTGTCCATGCATTTTCATATAGATCCACACTTGCATATTTCTTTTATTTCCTATTAATTAAATAGTTTTATTATTGAATTAAGTCAATTTTCCTCTAAATAATTAAATAGTTTTTGTTTAATTATTTTCCCTTTCAATATCCATTTTCCCCTCATAATTAAATAATTTTATTATTTAATTATTCCCCTTTCATAGGTCCCATTTATTCTAATAATTAAATAATCTTATTATTTAATTATTTCGACCTTTCCTCTCCCATGATTAAATAATTTTCACAATTATTTAATTACATTACCTAACACTCCTCTCTCCTAAATTAAATAAATATATTTAATTTATTTAATTTTCCCACCTTTCTTCGTAAATAAATAAAAAATATATTTTACTTATTTCCTCAATGTCGGCTACTAAAATTAAATAATTTTATTTAATTTTATCTCCTTGATCCATGTCTTTTCTCTCTCATTAATCCTCCGCCCTTGATTAAATTAATTTCTAATTTAATCTCCACCCTTGATTTCTTTCAAGCAAAGCATATAAATAAATCCCTCATCTAAGCCATTTAAAGAACACATCTCATTATCTCACCTACATGTTGCCATTTTAATTCTAGCACTCTTATCTATCACATCTCTACCATTTTCTATCTAGACCTCAAACATACATTCATCTATCATATCAAGATCAAGACCAAGGCAATCTCAAGCTTATGCAATCAAAGTTTGAGCGCAACAACCATATCAAGAGTCCATATTCAAGGCAACTTTGTTTCATTGCATGTGTGCATTATATTCTAGCTCTTAGACACAATTGAGGTTTGATGTTGAATGTGGATTGGATCTAGTGCTTCCTTTGTTATCTATTTTATGCATCATACATTTTGGTGAGCTCGACATGAACCCCCTCACTAAGTTTTGGCTCAAGATTTTTAGAATTTTTGAGGAATTTCGGAGTTGGACCACTTCACTTGATCTAACTTACTTTTGGTAGATTTTGTTAGTTGTTTGTTGTAGGTTTTGTGTCATTTTTGGATAAAACCCTAGTTTTCAAATATTTCACCATATCTTCCAAGTGGCCATGAATTGTTTTATGGGTTTTTAGTTGAATTTTATGGATCATTTAAGGAAGCCACAAAAAAAAAATTAAGGTCGTATAATTAATTAGCCGATAGGCTATTTTTTTGAAGTTTCCCCCAAGATTTTTGTTAGCCCTGTCGTGAATGGGATTGGTTGGCGTCAGAGATCTCCTAGTCGGTGATGACTTCCCCGAGGTTTTTTATGACAACGTGGAGCTTCCTAATTATGTAGGTTGGTGGTGGTGGAGTTGGTCGCCTCAATACACATAAGCAAAATGGTAAGTGTTTGCTCACACAAGGTTTAATGCATCTTGTCATTCTTGTATAATGGAATGGAAGGAAGTAAATGCAATAATCAATGTTGCAGTGTGGGAAAGTATACTCTGAAATGTGCCAAAAAATATATTGATTAAGTTGCATTCTCAAAAGAGCCATTGTGGTGTTGGTTTGATAGCAGACTATTCTAAAAATCATCACCTTCAGCTTTGTGGTTTGTTTGATAGTATAATATTCTAAAAATCATCACCTTTGGCTTCGTGGTTGGTTTGATAGAAAACTATTGTAAAAAGTGTCGGCTTTGGATCCGTTTTGTAGCAGATTGGAGGGTTTTAAAACTGTTGTTCTCAGTAATTTGTAAGTCATTTTACATGGGTATTTTGCATAAATCATTAATTTTTGATCATGTCTTCTTGTTATATGTTTGTATGTTTGGCGTTATGCCTATTTTGGAGTCTTCAAAGAGATTATGGCTCTATATGGATGGAGAAATTGTAGTTAAATCTTCTTTCTTTCGTCAAAAAGTATGGTTAGGGTTAGTAAATTTTTTGTCCCTCATTTATTGTTTGTAGTTATCTTTGTGCATCTTTGGCATTATACCCATTACCATAGGAACAATTGTAGGTAAATCTTCTTATAATGCAGAGGGTTAGTATGAAAGCATAAAAATATTAGAGATAAAATTAGTTTAGTGGCTATTAAGTGTTATTCTAATAGCTTTTTTATCTGTTCAATTTTATATTTTTAGTTGATAGGCTATTTGTTTGAAGTTTCCGTCGGGATTTTCGTCAACCCAGCCATGAATAGGATTTTTCGTCTAATAACTCTTTTAAAATTTGTCTATTTGTCTATAATATTTAGTGCCAGACAATGTAGCTCAAATTTTTAATTAAGTCTGTGGAGTTATAGCCATTTTGCACACTTTATTGCTACCCATTGGCTTTACGAGTTCTATTTAATGTGGGATTGGTGCCAGAGAATGTATCTTGACTTTTGAATTGGAAACCCAACTTTTACATAGACTGCTTGTTTTGTATCAATATGTTTAGTGTGGGTTTTCAATAATTTTTTATTTACCAGTGATTCTTAAGTGTTTTTCTAATAGTTCTCTTACAATTTCACTATTTTGTCTATAATATTTAGTGGCAAATAATGTAGCTTGAATTTTGAATTGAAAAGCCAACTGTTACATAGAATTTGTTGTTTGTCTATTTGAATTTTGAATGTCCACATATAAACTTTTTTGGTCGAGGGAAATCGAAAAATATCTATTAGAAAAACACTTAACAATCACAGGAAAATGACAGATGCTCGAAAACCCACATTAAATAGAACTTTAAAATATGGAGAATAGAAGAGGAAATTTATGATAATGAACAATTTTCTATGGGGAACTAAAAAAAATAATATCATGAAAAACAGTTTGTTATGGGGAACTTCAAACAGTTGAGAAAAAAAGAATAACATGAAATATACTGATACAAGACAAAAACCAAAATTGGAAAATAGGTACTAGAAAAACACTTAAGAATTGCAAGAAAATGACAGATGTTTGAAAACCTACATTAAATAGAACTTTAAAATATGGAGAATAGAAGAGGCAAACTATGATAATGAACTGTTTGTTATGGGGAACTAAAAAAAAGAATATCATGAAGAACAATTTGTTATGGGGAACTTGGAATAGATGAGGAAAAAAGAATATCATGAAACATATTAATATAAGACACTACCATCCCACATAATTAGCAAGCTCCACACCTTTCATAAACTGGCCCAGACAGTTTTTTGTAGTGAGCTTCAAGCAAATGAGAAAAAAAAGAATACCATGAAACATATTGATACAAGATTCGAGCTATGTTCTTTGGTAATAAATATTGAAGACAAATAGATAAATTCTATAAGAGGTGCTAGAATAACACTTATTTTCTACTAAATATTATTGATAAAAAGAGAAATTGTATTGCATTCCCCGAAACATAGATAGATACATATATGCATATATATGTGTATTGAATTCCCTATTTCATATTTAAAAATATACATATAGGCATTAATATATATCCATATATACATACCAAGACCATTGTGGCTCGTTTTACAATGCAACAAAAATTTATATATACACATGTATACATAAACAGTTGTGTATGCTATCTTTATTTGTATTTATGTAGACTTTGATTTAAAAAGAGTTAAAAATAGCATATGTAAGTATTATTTAGCTTATGAGAAACTCACTACAATACAACCATAGCATTCAATGATATAGTATTGAGATATTGTTAATAACGGAGCATTTAATTGTGTAGTATGTGTAACATGTTCATAACAAAGCTATAAAATTGATTGTGCTTTGGCAGTGAATGTGGCTATTGAAACTGAATACATTGGAAAACACTAAAAATAGTGCACAAAACTATAGTTCAAGAGAGCGACAATGTAATTTTTTGAGGCTGCAAACATTGAATATTGCATTTTCTTGGTCCTGCCATCTTGATTCTCATTCTCCAACACCGTGAGCAGCCATTTAGCATTCTACTTTTTTTTTCGAAGGTGGCCAAGAGGGCCCCTATTGCATATATATTCTAATAAGCTACAATGTTTAAAACATGTTGTTGACTTGCAAAAATTTCACCCTCTGCTTATTTATCCTTCTTGTTGTTGTGTAGCTTTGACATTATGCCCATTTTTATGGAGTTCATTGAATGTGCCTATTGAAATTGAATACATTGAAAAACACCTAAAACAGTGCACAAAACTATAGTTCAAGTGAGCAACAATGTAATTTTTTGAGGCTGTAAACATTAAATATTGCATTTGCTTGGTTCCACCATCTTGATTGTCATTGTCTAGCACTACGAGTAATTATTTACTATTCTAATTTTGTGTTCGAAGGTGGCCAGTCCTCTTGTTGCATATATATTTTAATAAGTTGTGATGTTTAAAACATGTTGTTGACCTGCACAACTTTCACCCTTTGCTTATTGTTCCTTCTTGTCGTTGTGCAACTTTGACATTATGGCCATTTTTATGGAGGTCCTTGGTTGGCATGTCAATGAGTACATAGTCAGGAAAAATATAGTATACACATCTATTTAGATATAGCAGTGTATATATAAATAGATATATACATGTGCACATATGCATATATATATCTAGTTATATGTGTGTTTTTTAAATGTGCAAACAAAGGGGAAATTCAATGCATATATGTACTTAATCATTTCTATTCTTATTGTTGTACATCCTATTGTTTGTATAAGAAAGGATGAAGGGAATAGCTAGCAACATATACACATATCTACATATAGGTATATGTAGAAATATAGTAAAAACTGCATGCATACATATATAAGCAACCTCAAAGATAAACATATACATATAGGGATATATACATTTGCATTTATCATTTTATTCTTGTTGTTGTATCCCCTACTATTTGGATAGTATTAAAAGTGCATTTTTATTCTTTTTGTATCTCCTGTTGTTTGGACAGTATTAAAAGTGGAATGGTTATGCCCATTTTCATTTAATCAAACTAGTGAAAGGGTTGAAAGATTATTGATATTTATAAGTTGTCTACCAATTTCCATTAGATGTTGCAATACATTAATCTTATTTTTATTGTGAAATAGAGCTCTCAATTAGTCAACTCAAATTGCAACATTTTTTTCCTACAAAAGTTCCCAGATCTATGTCTATGGAATGGGGCTTTGTGGATGGGTCTACAGAGCCCACAAAGATTGATTTTTTGACATCCCCCATGGGTTCCTCCACGGAATTTGGCTCTGAGGGTGCAAACCACTAGCCTTCAGATCATGATTCCATAAGTATACGATTCCTTTTTGTTATACCTGTTGCAATTTTTTTGTTATTGTTTCCTTCCTCTTTTGTATTCAACTTGAACATTTCCTTTCAGTTTCTTTATTTTAATTATTCTCAAATATAGAAATGCACACCACATAACCTTTCCTATTAATTTTTTGATTTTCCTTGCCTTTAAGGTGTACATACACATGGCTAAACCTAGCAAAGCATATATATGTGCAATTAGATACACATTGATATTTTCTAGCACATAAAAACGTCCCTTTGATGAATATGTATATGTATATGTATATGTATGTGTATGTGTATGTGTATGTGTATGTATATGTATATGTATGTATATGAATATGTATGTGTATATGTATATGTATATGTATATGTATGTATATGTATATGTATGTATATGTATATTTAGATGTATGTGTATGTGTATGTGTATGTGTATGTGTATGTGTATGTGTATGTGTATATGTATATGTATTTATATGTATATGTAATGTTGAGAATGATGCAAAGAAAATGGATAACTTCAATGCTCAACCTAGTTCGAGCTACATTATTAGGTACTAAATATTATAGGCAAATTGAGAAATTGTAAAAGAGCTATTAGAAAAAACACTTAAGAATCACATGAAAATGACAAATGATAAAAAACCCACATTAAATGGAAAAGCATATGTATGTGGGAGTAGATCCTCATTGATATTTTCTAGCACATAAAAACATCTCTTTGATGTATATATGTAAATGTAAATGTATATGTATGTATATGTATGTATATGTGTATATATGTATATGTATATGTATATGTATGCATATGTATGTATATGTGTGTATATGTATATATATATGTATATGTGTATGTGTATGCATATGTATATGTATGTGTATGTATGTATATGTATATATGTATATGTATGTGTATATGTACATGTATATGTAAAGTTGAGAAGGATGCACTGCAAAAACTACAATATAACAGATCAACTATGAAAACACTAGATTTTCCCCAACTTTGTTATTGTGTGATGTATGATGGAAGTCCATGAATTTCCCGGAGATTTTTCATACTTTTCTTGCTTGGGGGTTTGGCTATAGTCCATGAGGCTCCATGATGCCAAAATGGTAGGGATGCTAACAAGTGTGGCTTTTGTGCTTTTACTTTTAACGTTGATATATTTCTTGTTACATAGATACATGTCTACACAAATCCTTATATACACTTGGCTTCCGCAAACATAAATTTGGACTGGTTGCATGCATCCAATATTGTATTGTTCTAAATGTGGGATATAATAATAGTGAAATAGTGGAAATGGTTAACATAGAAATCTATAGAATCCTTGTATATATATTTATATATATTCCAATGTTCAAATCATGCTATTCCTTTTGTGATCATCTATAGATATACATTTATATACACATGGATACACATATATTTTGATATATGTTTATGTGTAATTACTACTTAAAATATATCTATGGTTATAAATGTATATTCATATATGCTAATATGGTTGAGATTGTATGTATATTCCTAGGTTGTGCCAATACATGCAAGTTCAATAGTCCAATCAATTGTTGAATTAAAAAAGGCTAAAAAATAGCAACGAAACCATTTGTACTATAACCAACATAGAGAGGAAATTTGTGTGAAGCTCCATACAAAATACTTGCAACAAAGGCTAACTGCAACAAGCACACCTATAAGTTTTATTGCTAACAATATTCCCTCACAACCCCCATTGGTAATGGTAGATGCCACTCCTTTTGCCCCAGATTGTCTTCGTCACACAAGCTGTCAAATTGTGGATGATGGTTTGGGTAGAAAAATGCCGATATTAACATCACAATAAATGTTCAATATACAATCTCAGATCAATCCCCCTGCTGCACTAGCACATAAAAAACACCTGAAAGAAATTTTCAATGATTGCTACATTTCAATGGTGAAACAGTTTTGACACCGTGTAGATGCACTGTCGAATCTTGTTGTTTGTCAGATATGCAAAGAAAGCTACATTGGGATGTGTAATCATGTATCCAGTTCAAAAACCATGTGTGCTAGATGTTATTCTAAAAATTCCTCCCACCGCTCCAGCTCTACAAATGGCATGGACCTAGGCCCACAACCATTCTTGCTAAAAAAACTAACATAGGTTGAAGAAATGCTTATTGCTAGGGTGGCTCCATTTTTACAAGTGTCCCACGCTAGAGGAGGGAAGTTTAAATATAGTGGTCACATGATAAGCTTCCCTCAAGATATCTTGAGCATTGCAAAAAAATATTGCTACACCGATTGCAAGACCTTGAGGTTGTGATCGTACGACGGACCACCATTGAAGGTAGAAATTATGACTGCTATGTTAATAAAAATCATGTCATGGATGTATTGAAATATAAAATTCAATATGATAGATACTACAATTATGTTGAGATTGATGTTGAGGCTCTTAATATGTCACCTAATGTTGTTGTTGATGTCTCCAATTTCTTGCATACAATAGAGAAAGTTTTTGATGAATAGTTTATGTCAGCAACCAGTTCAACAAATATTGCTCAACATGAAAATGGATCTTCAACATTTTCATCATTTATCCCTTCCTTTCCAAATGCTACATGAGAGCTCCATGCAATCAAACAAGTATTACAAATTGAAAAAAAGGAGCAAAATATCTTGTGTTGGCATGAAATTAACTCTTCTCCTATTAATGAATATAACATTGAAGGTTTATTTATAATGGCTTTCCCAACATTGTTCCCCATTGGAGCAACACTTCCCCTTCAACCAAGGAATCTTCAAATTCACTTGCGTGAATATGCCCTCCACTTAATGAGATATTTTGACCACAGATTTGGAAAACATGTTAGGTTTAGGTGTTTTCTCTACAACTTGATAATGAGACATCACAATCAACAAATTATTTCTATGTTTTTCAAAGCAGATCTAGAAGAGAAAATATCAAAGTCGTTGTTTGCATTGCGTGAATGGCTTCAAGCTGCTCCTGATGACAAAATAGCAAAGCATCTGATATGTTTTGGTGCATTATTGCTCGAGACTCAGTCTTTTTGGAACTCTTGACGGGCCCGACTATCTGTAATGATTGAACAATCTGGGATACCTACCCTTTTCTTCACTTTGAACTATGCAGACACAAAATGGGTTGATCTACAAAATGTTTTCCTTTGTGGCTTGTTTGGTGATGGAGCCTTCAACAAAGATGTTGATGATCTACTGTTATTCAAAATCCACATATGACATATTTATATCTGCCTCATAGATTCTCAATTTTGTGTGAAGAGGTGATTGAAAATATTTTGCATGCAAAAAAATATTGGTATATATATGAATGGCATCATCGTGGCTCTACACATGTGCATGTTTTCTTATGGATTCCAGAAGCCTCGAACATGGACACTCTTGATTGGTCCAATCACCATGATGTTACCATGGCAAGGGGTGATCCCACAATAGTGGTTTACAATTTTTGGCCAAACTGGACACTGAAATTATTATTTTTAACTAAATCTTCACATTCGGGCACCTATAGTGGTTAAACCATGAGAAATTTGAAGATGATGCAAACTAGAGTCTCATCAAATTTTGTCTGTAGATTCTAAAAAATATTTTTTTGAAATTTTTTGGAATCAGATTGCACTTCTTTTTCCATCTCCCATGAAAACCGATTTTTTTCAGAAAACAACATTTTTAAAAAGTGATGCTCACCGTATACAACACAATTTTTTTTGTATGAAAGATAAAATTCTAATTTTTTCGAATTTAGATTTGTAATTATGATATCTATCACTTTCATTTGGTCTCATAGTTTTTTATTGAATATTTTTTCCTTAATCAAGTTTCGAAGTCAAACAAATTGCAATGCAAACATAGGTGGACTGTATACAACATTAGTTTTTCTATATGTATTGAAATTCTATTTTTTTTTTTTAATGGATCAAGGACATCAATGCCCAGCACCAACATATTTTTAAAAATTTTATTTTGATAATCTACTATTTTTCAACATGTGCAAAACATAGAGCTTGATTTTCGGAACCTATGTTTAATAAAACTAAAAAAACACATACATAATAAAACCAAAACATATTAAAATTTTATTCACTGGATAGATCGTTTTGAGGACTACCATCTTATAGTTGGATCTGTGAAGTATCCTCCATTTTCATCCTCAACTCGAGCTTCGAAGGGTAGAAATCTGCTAAAATTTGGTGGAAAAGGAGGATAAGGGCAAAAAAGGGGGGTTCGAGCGAACCCCCCTTCGCTCGAAAGGGTGATGGGGAGTTTGCTTGAACCCCCCCTTTTTTGAATTTTCCATTCGTTTCTATGAAGAAACATGACATTATAGGGTTTGAGCAAAACCGCCATGCAAAAGGGGGTTCACTCGAACTAGGGGTTCGACCGAACCCCTCTTTGGGTTCGTGTGAACCCCCTAGTTCAAACGAACCCTTTAAAACACGAAATTTTGAATGTGTGAGCATTTTGAAAAATTTCCTTCCTCATCAAAATTGTACACCACTATTATGGGTTTACCCCAAGACACTTTTTTGATAGATATATTTCAGCTTGAAATTCATGTTGCCCTACACAAAGATTGCTCAAAATGTATCATTGTTTTGAGGAAAATTTGTGCTTACTTTCCACGAGCCAGATTCTTTCTAGTGATCGAATCATAGATTATGAAGTGTTTCTAAATACAGTTCAAAGGCACACAAAATTCTCTAAATATACTTGTTTAAGGAAAAAAGGAGAGCAATTACAATGTTGGTATAAAGCACCTTGGCAGGAACAATTTACCTCTACATTGACATCTGATGTTGATTCTAACGAATCCTACAAGCCAACAAGAAATGATGATCGCCTAAATATTCATAGCCCACCCATGATTGAAATCTATTGTGCTAATGTTGACTACCAACCAGTTGTTTCTAAGCAAATTGTATTAAATTATATCTCTAAATATGCAACTAAATTTGAGAAGAAATAAAAAAATTACCTTGATATGTTGAAAAGACTTGCAAATAGAATTATAGTTGAGGATAGAGAACTACTTGCATATAAAAAATTCATGATGAACATTCTTGTGGAGCATGGCATCTCTGCACAAGAGACATGCCATATGCTACAAAAATTTCCCCTTGTCACTTCAAGTCGACAATATGTTAGTTTGAATGTTGACAAAAAGGAATGGTTTTGTATAAATAAATATGATGTTGATGAAGGCCTACCAATAAATTATATTAATTTCTATATGTAAAGGCCTCTAGAGTTAGGTTGTGTATCCTTGATTGACTCAGTCCACCTATATACACATTCAGAGTAGTGCAAAAAGGACAAATGGAAATCGAGACACCAACTTGCAATTGTCCTTGCGTACCCATTGTTCAAGACTGTCCCCTTGAAGATACAAAAATATTTGAGACATTTTTTTGGATTTAACTTATGTTATACAAACCTTTTTGAAACATACAGATAGATATAGGTCTTTCCAAACAAGACATAATACAAAATTGGGAAGTTTTTAAAACAACCAGATA
Organism: Sequoiadendron giganteum; assembly: GCA_007115665.2. Classification (NCBI taxonomy): domain Eukaryota; kingdom Viridiplantae; phylum Streptophyta; class Pinopsida; order Cupressales; family Cupressaceae; genus Sequoiadendron; species Sequoiadendron giganteum. The sequence continues at coordinate 51,702,864 of CM021105.1, read as the reverse complement.
TCATCCTTAGCATGTTAATATAATTCCAGCTGCATCCATGATTGAAGAACACCATGGTAGTGATAGTTATGATTTGAACCATAAAAATTCTATGGATGAATATGAATAGGAAGTGTTCTCTCAGCTTGGTGCTACTACTAACTTTAGTATAAATTAGCTCCAGCTATTGGGTAAGCGAGAATTTGATATGAACCATATATGGAAGACAAACCATGTTCCTAAAAAACTTCATAATATTGCTTTGTAGTTCATCCCATCGACCAAGGAACAACACGAGAAAGCTACGATATAATTTGTGCTTGTAAATACATCAACCCATCATATTTCACCAAAACAACTACTATCTCTTCAAATCATCCAATCCCATTGCATGCAGCCTTCCCCCAAATCCCCTCTTCGTATGATCATTTAAGGAACAACTGGCATTGGAAAATCCTTTTTGATAAATTGTATAAGACAAAAAATAAATGCTTCTACTATTGGATGCAATAGCTCACTGCTCACATTGGCCCCTACAGGTTTTTCTTCCTACAACATATGTGCCTCCACAATCCATACAACCCTCTGAATTCCCATAAAGGATGTGAATCCTTCACAAGGCCAACCATTGACAATATTCCAAGAACAATTTAAATATATTCAATACATTTTGATAGATGAAATGAGTTTCCTAGGCCCAAAGTTGCTACTCAAAATAGATAGTTGATTGCGCAAAGCATTCCCTAATAACCAAAGGAAACTATTCAGTGGTGTTTCTATCATTCTTGTTGGTGATCTTGCCCAGTTTCTGCCTGTCATGGATACTACTATTTATGATTCACACTCATCGATTGTATCCTTATGGAATACTTTCACAATCTCAGTAACATTAGACACTATTTTTTGCCAACAAGGCCCAAAAAACTTTTCAGGCAATCCTTCTTTATATAAGAAATGGTGAGGCTCTCCATGATGACTAGGAAGGGCTTATGAAACAAACAAATAAAATTCTCTCGGCCATAGAAAGAGAAAAATTTGATGTTGCAACACATTTTTTTTCCACAAATGACTTAATCGCATTCCACAATAAAAAAATGATAAAAAAGTTAAGCCTGCCCATAGGCATTAGCGTTGCTCGAGTACTACAGCAACATACATCTGATTATGGAGATGATGACCAAATTCTCCCAGAACTGCTACTTTGTGTTGGTGAACAAGTGATGCTAACAACAAATTTGTGGATTCAAGTTGGCCTAGTCAATGGATCCCTTGGTCTTGTTACAACTATCATGTACAATGCATGTTGCAAATTGCCAAATCTACCTGACTATGTTGTTGTTCACCTCTAAAATTACATTGGCCCACCATGGGACCCAAAAACCCCAAGAGACATCCCCACCCTAGCTATAACCCGAGGTAGTCAAACATAAATTTCACTCACCATGGTATGGGCAATCACAATACATAAAGCAAAAGGCTTAACATTAGATAGAGCAACAATAAACATAGGCAACAAAGAAAGGTAGAGGTTGACTTTTATAGTTGTCTCTCATGTTAAATCAATTGAAAGACTCTGTATTGATTCAACATTCTCATTTGAGAGATACTCCAGACTAAGCAACAACAAATACACTGCTTGACGTTGTAACGAAGAGGCGCATTTGGAACAACTCCAGCCCCTACCAAATTCTTGTCCCCACTTTGTGCTCCAGATTATAAAAAAGGATTTGAAAGATTTATTCTCACATAGGATCCAAACCACATACCATCCTATTTTCAAGTATTTTAAGTTAAATTTTACTGAAACATACAAAGTAATAACCTGTGTAAAATGGGTATAATGCCAAAGATCCATAGAGACACTATGGAACAATAAGTAGAGGGAAAAACTTGTACAAGTCAGTGGCATGTTTTCATCATTCCAATATATTAAAATATATATTCAACTATTTCAAAAACTTTTTCAAGAGTATTGTGTTGTATTTGATTGATTAGTTTTAAATTATGCACCTATGCTCCGTTTTCCATTTTTTGTGCCTATATACTCTGCATTTTACTGCCACATTAAATTTCCCCTGTTTTTTCAATGCTTTCCATCCTCTTTAGCCTTACACATTAAAGATAATTTTCTTCCTATTTACTATCTTTTGTACCTTTAGCAATAGAGTTTCTATTAAATTCAATATGCAAATATGCACCCATAAATATTAATCTGCCCACTTCTCGTTTCAACATTTCGTTGTTTCATAATGTTTGTATATGGAATTTAGAATAATACAATCTTTGTATATATTCCACCTATCCATGTTTTTCCAAGTGTTTTAAAATTATTTGATGTCAATTCTTTATCAGGATACCTACAATTCTCTTGCAAATGATTTTAACATGCATTACTCTAAACATATAGTTGTAGCTACTACAAATTGATACACATGCACATACAAACAACATTAAGTCTCAAAGATGGACATAGATACCAACCAAAAATAAGTAGAGACCAAATTTTTTGTAAGTCAGTAATGTGTTTTGAACATTCTAGTATATTAAAGTATATATGCACATACTATAGAAACATTTTCAAAAAAATTGTGTTCCATTTGATTAACAAGTTTAAAATTTTACAACCATGTTCTGTTTTACATTTTTTGTGCCTATATACCCTAAGTTTTGTCATTTTTCCTCCATGATTTTCTTCCACATATTCTTATGTGTTCTTGTTAGCTTCTCTATTATTTTTATTTGATACAAATAGCTGGAAAATGTTGATCTAAAAAATTCTCTTTTCAACATTTCACCGTTTCACTCTTCATGTATATTGCATTTAGAAATATATAGTCTTGTCTACATTGCATGTTTAGTCTAATATATGATAAAACTCCATGCAATTTGTGTTGGATTTCCTAGACCTATTTACAACAACCATGGAGCTGGTTTCCTCAATCAATGGAAACAAAATGGTAAGTTTTTGCTCACATGAGGGTTGATGTATCTTGGCATTGTTGCACAATGACATGGAAGGGAGTAAATGCAATATTCACTTTCGTAGTATGAGGATGTATATTTTTTTCTTCCATTGTGAAACGAGGCACCATGGTGTTGCTTTGATAGCAGACTATTGAAAAAACCTGTCATCCACCTCCATTACATACCAGATTGGAGAATTTTACAATTGTTGCACTCCATAATCTACAATGTTTGGGCTCCTGTTGTTTTTGTAAGTTATTTTTCATTGTATTTTTGTCATTCCATATGTATCTAACTAGAGACATATTTTGATATATTCAAAGAAAATGTTGCTTTGCAGTAATATCATGTTGGGCTCAATCCAAGCATAGATGGAAAAGAAGATATGAAGTCCATCTGCCAGACAATTGGTACCTAAAAGATGACCATAGTTGTAAGCATAAACAAGGTTTTTTTTATAAATTTATATTTTCTTGAGTTTTACATTCAACCCTTTTCTTCCTCCATGGCTAGATAGGCTCCATATATTCGTTGCTATATATATACATGCATGCATGAATTCTTACATGCACTTGACTACAATAAATATAGTCTATTGTACACATTAATTTTTTCCATATTTCTACAGTTACCTTTTTAGCTTATCGAAAAAAATATCTAGAGGCTCTGAGAAAATCTATTCATAGCTACACTAATGGAAACTCTGGTGAAAATTTCAAACAAATAGCTAATAGGTAAATGCCAACTGTTACATAGATCTTGCTTGTTTTGTATTAATATGTTTCATGATATTATATTTTTCTCATCTCTTTGAAGCTACCTGTAACAAGCTATTTTTTGTTGTAGTCTATCTCTTGTATTCTTCATCAAACATAGCATTGACCTATACCTTTCGACTAGCTGCTAGTTTTTTTGGCCCGTGTATGTTTTACGGCCTTTGGTTATTGTTCCTTGTTATCTCTATTCATCTTTGGTTCTATACGCATTTTCTATAGCATAAGATTTGTATAAGAAACTGTTCATAGATGTAGTTTATGCCTTCTATTCTCCATATGTCAAAGTTCCATTTAAAATGTGTTTTAGATCATCTACCATTTGAGAAATTGTAAAATAGTTGTTACAAAAAACTTGAGAATCATAGGTAAATGGAAGATGATCGACAACCCACATTAAATATAACTTTAAGAGAGGTAGGAAAACATACACAGTCCAAAAAAAATGAAAGCAAGTGAAAGGTTTTCGTTGATCTATCATTTACGTGTGATTATAAAGTGTTATTCTAATACATCTTACAATTTTTAGATAGACTACTTGTCTTGTACCAATATGTTTCATGATACTCTTTTTCCCCCATTTGTTTGAAGCCCCTTATAAGAAACTATTAATTGTCGTGGTTGGAACATGTTATATGTCTTCTATCAATAAATTTTGTGATATTTATTTTCCCTCATCTATTTGAAGTTCCTCATAACAAATTGTTCTTCATGGTACTTTTTTTTTCAGCTCCCCATAACAAAATGTTCATTGTCGTGGTTTGCCTCTTCTATACTACATATTTTAAAGTTCTATTTAATGTGATTTTTGTCTATAATATTTAGTGGAAAATAAGTTTCATTCTAATACATCTTATATAATTAGAAAGATACTTAATAATCACAAGAAAAGGATAGATGATCGAAAACCCACATTAAATAGAACTTAAAAATATGTCGAATAGAAGAGTTGTACGACAATAATGAACAATTTGTTATGGGGAAGTGGATATTGATACAACACAATAAATCTATGTAATAGTTGGATTGTCAATTCAAAATTCAAGCTACATTATTTGGCACTAAATATTATAGACAAAATAGAGAATTTGTAAAATAACTATTGGAAAAACACTTAAGAATCACAGGTAAATGACAGATGATCAAAAACCCACATTAAACATGTTAATACAAGATAAGCAGTCTATGTAAGAGTTGACTTGTCAATTGAAAATTTGAGCTACGTTCTTTGCCAGTGAACCCACATTAAATAGAACTTGTAAAGCTAATGACTAGAAATAACCTATGCAAAATGGGTATAAACTTAATTGAAAATTCAAGCTACATTACTTGCAACTAAATATTATAGACAAATAGAGAAATTGTAAAAGATCTATTAGAATAACACTAACAGCCACTAAACTATTTTTATCTCCAAAATGTTTATGCTTTCATACTAACCCTCTGCATATATATATGCAGTTACTCCTATGTTAATGGCTATAATACCAAAGATGCATAGAGATAACTACAAAAAATAAACAAAGGGCGAAAAAATTACTAACCCTGACCATATTTTGTGATGAAAGAAATAAGATTTAACTGTAATTTATCCATCCATACACAACCATAATCTCTTCAAAGTATCGAAAATGGGTATAACGCTAAAGATACAAACATATACCAAGGAATAATAAGCAGAGAACAAAAGACATGAACAATAAATTAATCATTCTAACACCTCTTATACAATTTGTCTACTTTTCTTCAATATTTATTACCAAAGAACATAGCTCGAATCTTCTATCAATATGTTTCATGACATTATTTTTTTCTCATATGTTTGAACTGGAAACCCATCCACGAGGCTTGATTCCACATACTATAGAAGAATGCATAAGAACTAAAAGGGTGCATCTAACCTCATGAACAGTTATATCAATATAGATTTTATTTTGCAAGTTCTTATATTTGTATTGCATAGCTAAGAGGTCTATGCAAAAATGTATTTGTGAAACATGGGCACATATAACAACCAATAACTAGAAAGGAAAAAAATGTAGTCATGTACAAAATGAGAACCAAGCCAAAGGCAATGATTTTTAGTATAGTCTCTATGAAACCAAGACCAAAATGGATCTTTCAATAATGCAACTTAATCAATATATTTTATTGCACATTTCAGAGCACATCAATGTTAAAACCCCCCAACTTGCTATCAAACACAAACATAGGTGATGATTTTTCCAATACTCTATGCTCAAACCAACACCACAGTGGCTCGTTCGATAATTGAAACAAAAATAGTATACTTTCCCACACTATAACATTGAATATTATATTTACTCCCTCCCATGCCATCGTACAAGAATGCCAAGATGCTTTAACCCTCACGTGAGCAATCACTTACCATTTTGCTTCCATGCCTCAATGCAGCCAGCTCCACCATTGCTAGCCCACATAATTAGAAAAATCCACATCATCATAGACAACCATGGGAAACTCGTTGTTTCCCATCAACGATTACTGTCTTTTAGTTCCAACAAATCCTATTTGTGGTTGAGCTGGCGAAAAGAACCGGAAATTTTTTTATGAGTGAAGAGATGAACAATACAAGACGTAAACTACAACAATGGACAACTTGCTATAGGCACCTTGAAAAAAATGAGAAAAAGATAATATCATGAAACATATTGATACAAGATAAGAAATCTATGTAGCAGTTGGCATTCACCTATGATTCTTAAGTGTTTTCCTAATAGTTTTTCCACAATTTATCTATTTTGCCTCTAATATTTAGTGCCAAATAATGTAGCTTTAATTTTGAATTGACAAGTCAAATGTTGCATATGTTTCTTGTCTTGTATCAATATGTTTTATGACATTATTTTTCCCAGTTCCACAAAGCAAGTTGTTCATTATGTAATAATTGCTAGACTATTTAATAGTTGGCTTGTCAATTCAATGACCATTTTTACTATATGCTTCATTGGATTGCAATTGTATTTTTTATATAAATGTATTTAGAACTACATAATATAAATGTTGTTTTAACTTTAGGGAAAATTCCCATCTTTATAAACAACTATGTAAATAGCCCTTTAAATAAGTTGAAAAGATAACTATACACACATGCAAAAAATACAATGGGTAGAGTAGACTATCTTTTTTGAAGTCAAATGTATGATTGTCTTCCCACAAAAAAGTTTCCATTTAAGATTCACCCTTTCATAGCCATTGTTGATTATGGTTTATGTGATTCTGGAGGACAACCACACACCGTTTCCATTTGCTTGTGATAGGAAAAATAATTTCTTGTTTGAATCACATTATTTATCCCTATAAGAATATGGTAATGGTGGATGTTGCTCCATTCAACTAAACCATTTGCAATGTCATGGTTGGCCTAGTATTCATTTCATGCATGCATACATTTTTTCCTTTCTGGTTATTGGTTGTTAAATGTCACTATGCTTCACAAAGACACCTTTGCATATGCATCTTAGCCATGCAATGCAAATATAAGCACTTGCAAAATAAAATCTATACCAATATATATTTTTGTGAAGTTAGATGCACCTTTTTTAGTTATTATAAACTCTACTATACATTACACCATGTATTCAAAATGTTCCATTTTATCTCTTTCTATTTACAATAGATAATGCTAAGCTCTTATATTGTAGATCTCTATTATTTCCTTTATAATGTTGCACAGACACAATAGACATCCAAAAAAATTAGTGTATTGTAAATTTTCTATTTCAAATTATTTAATGCTCCAACAACTCGATCCAATCCTACTCACACTTGTTAAACACCATCAATGTAAGTACACATAACTTTTCCATTATCAATATATAGATTCGGTGAAGCAATTGTAAATATTATTGATTATTTTCAGTTTTAGATTCTCTATATTGATTTTACCCATATAATTAATCACTTTTTATGCTTCCTTTCTGATTTTTCTTATCCGTCCACTAATATACCCCTGTCTTCTATTTACAGGAACTAGGCTAAACCATGCAAAAGCATTCAAAAACCACAATACCTATTTTTTACAAAGTTACCACAACAGAGAAAACACTAAAATATGATACATCAGACATGAAAACACCAGATTTTCCCCAACTTTGTTATTATGTGATGTATGATGGAACTCCATGAAATTTTATGTGGACGTTTCCTACTTTTCTTGCTAGAGGGTTTTGCTAGAATCCACAGGGCTCCATGATGCCAAAAATGGCAAGAAGGATAATGAGCATGGGTTTTGTTCTTTTTCTTTTAACATCATATATTTCTTCTTACATAGATACATGTCTACACAAATCCTTATATACACTTGACTTCCACAAAAATAGTCTACAATAACATGTTTCTCATGTGATAGCAAGTGTTGTGGAAGCACTTGAGACTTTGGTCATGTCACCTCAAAACAAGCCATATTTTTTCTTCATTTATTCTAACAATGCAAAATATGTGTATTGTGTCATCGCATTCTTCTTTTCATGAGGTCTATTTATTTGTTTTGGATAAAAAATGGTGTGACTCAGTTTTCAATAGCACTATGAACCAATTCATAAAAAACTGATATTTGTATTTCCAATTTCCTTGTAATTGACTACTTTTGAATCCTTTCTACTTGTCTCTATTTTATTTTACTACTAGTAACCCATAAATCACATGTATACTAATGCTTTTATTCTCAAAATTATGGACTAAATACTAATTATAAAAAGTATTGAATATTAAACATCTTTCTTTCTTCAAAAATATGTCATACCCAAAGTTATTGACTAACTTTTTTAAATAATACTTTTTTATTGCATATTCCTAATTAAAGGCATCAGTAATAACACTTTAAAAAAGGAGAATAGTTTAATGTTCCATAATTTTCATAAATATTATTTAATCCACAACTTCAACTCTGCCATGTATTTGTATGCATATGTATCTTAACATAATTAAATAATAGTCAATCAATTGATTGATTAACCTAGACAAAAAGATCAAATCTAGATGTACATCTAGGTCTAATAAATATAAAACTAAAATAGAGATAAAAGTATCTCGTACCTTAAATTTTAGAGAGAAATTATTGTTGTTTAAAAAAATAATTATTTAAAAATTTATATTTTATTTAATTTTTCAATTGTCATTTTTTAAAAATAAATTAATTAAAAAATTGTATTTGTTGAGAATTAATTTACCATATTCCTAAGATTATTAATTACAATCAATTTTAAATAACTATTCTAACTAAAATTATTAAATATTACATATTAATTAAAAAGAAGTTATTGATGATTACTTCCTTAAAATTAAAATTAATGGATCATACATTGTAACTAATAAGATTCGTTCAACATGGCCTGCAATTTTATTTTACATTTTCATAATCAATTTTCAAATAAAAAATTTCTATGTCAGAACGCAAAGATTGATTCCTCCTTTTGTGAAAATGGTTCGTATTTTCACACGCATAGCCTATGAGATATGAACTAACCTCACGTTATTTCATATTGGCTTATTAACACGCTTTCCCTTTCTCGACTCAATAAAAAAATTGCAAATATTATTGATTGTTTATATTTCAAATTGCATTCCAAAAAAAAGTTCCCTTCTTCCTTCCCATTGAATATCCATTTGTGGTGGACCCCTATCAGCTGATTGTTGCATGTGACTGCTATTTTTTAGTTATTTTATGATGATTTAAGTTTTTTACATTAATCTTCATTTCTAGATGCAAACTAGCAAACTTTTTAATTTTTTTTTTTTTTCAAAATCTCTTGAAATTTAAGTGGGGGTTTGTTCTTTACAGATTTGTTTTTGAGCTGAAATAGTGATAAAAAAACTAAATATTTGTTAATTAGGGTTTTTCCATAATTATGTATTTTTGGGTGCAAATCAATGAATTTTTTGATTTTTTTTGAATTTTTGGAAATTTCTTGAAATTTCAGTTGTGGTTCTTTGTATTTCTATTTTTGGTGCCAAAACATTTCTAAAAATCAGATTTATTTTGACTTGGTGAAAAAAATTAGAATTACAATCTAGTGATGAGCATATTTTTCATATGCATCTATTTTGTTGCATCATGAATTATTTTTTGATCTTTGCATGAGTTTTATGGTAATTATAAGATCTAATTTTTTTTTTTTAATCTAACAATCTAATATTAGGGATCAATTATTTTGTTGGGTTTTTTCTTTGTTGTTGGTTTTATTTATGTGCAGAAAAATAAACTCTTCAAAATGAAAACTAGATCAAGTGGAGATAAATTTGGAGCTAAAGATAATCTAGGTGCACAATTTTCAACTTATATCTTTATCTAAATCTTTTTTACAACGTCACATTTCAATTTGGATCTAAAAAGAACAAGTGTCTTCTCAAAATCAGACTTTCAATTTACGCTTAAAAAGAACACGTGTTTTCATTGCTTGGTGATCTTGTTTGTGCTTGAGGTGTGTATGATCTTCCCTTGCATTTCCATGTGATCTTGAGAATCAAAATTACTCTTCAAAACTCTCATTTTCACATCACACATTTCAATTTCTAAGGTTAATGAACATTGCTTATATGTGATCAAATACATGTGTATGATCTCTCCTCATATTATCATATGATCTTGGAGATAAAAATTATTATTTGCATCATTTTTGTGTAACCTTCTTAGGAGTCCTTCCTAAAGAAGTGACCACTCTAGGGGTAACCTCAACTATAGCATTATGGTGGAGTATAAATAGTAGGGGGTGAATCAAAAGACACACCTCTTGAAAGTGAATCTTGTCAATCTTGGCTAAGCCCCAAAGAATTTTATACCTTTGGGAAGAGAAGGTGGAGTGTGGGTTACCCTCTCCTCCCAAATATTTGGCATTATTTTCCTTTCAAATTCAAGAAGTTGGACCTCACACACCTTCAAGGTAAATAGAGGACATCCCTAAATCCTTGTGCATCCTAGTTTAATACCATTGGCTAATCTACTCACTTGAATAATTGCTAGGCTCTTCTTATGCTTGGAAGTGTCTTCTTATCATAATCATTTGCATTAAATCTTGCGTCGAATTTTGTCTTGTGTACAAATGTGTATTCAACATCTAAATCTTAATCAAGAAATAAAAGTCATAAAACTACCTAAAACTATGGATCAAGATGAGCCTAACATATCCACCATCTTCCATATCATACCTCAAAATCTTGTTGAATTTCTCCTTGCCAACTACTTTAACAATTGCATAAAATTCATGATCATGTGTCTTGTAAGTAGATTCCAAGAGATCCTAAACACCATCCAAGCCACCATTGAGACTTATACCCAAGTCATGTCACCATCCATGTCATCCTTTCCCTCCATTAACAAGGCAAACTAAAATTTCTTCCATGTTCAAGCAACACTCATCCATAACCATATCTCATACACTTCACATCCGAGTCAACCCATTGTCAATCCAAGGAACACCATCAAAAAATCACCAAAGAACACTAGAAAAATGCAATAAAAATTCACCCTCCAAGGAGCACCAAAATTTGCCTCCAAAGGAATACAAGAACCCATGCAAAATCCTATTTCACAAAATGCTAGTCCTAGTCTTCTTGTTCCACCTACTTCCACCTCATCCATCCCATGTTTATCCACCTCTTCCATTTCATATTTTTCCACCTTCATAGCACCTATAAAAATTCAACCATGTCACTCACTTGACCTTGTTGATCAAAATCATGACATCATAGATCCCCCTTTATGTCAAGATCAATGTACTCCCTCTCATGATCCCATTCCATCTCATGAACGCATACCATCTCATGATCCCATTCCATCTCATGAACACATACCATCTCATGATCCAAGTCTCTCAATTCCATGCCATAATCCTAGTCCATTAGCTCTATTGCATGATCCTATAACATCTCATAATCCTACCATATCCAACCCATTTTATGATCCTATGATATCCACCTCATATCACGTTCATATCATACCACCTCCATTACATGATCCTACTCCATCAAAATAATAAATCTTTCAATCCATTACCTCTCAAGACCCCTAAGGTATAAGCATTTTCCCTACATCATATGATAATCCTAATCCTTCACAAGATCCTAGACATATAGGCTTTGTCCATCCACATTTATAAAAGCTATTTTTCTCTTGGAATACCACATGTCTTCCACATCCAACACCCTTCAAGATGGTATTTCATATTTCTTTACAAGCAAAAAGTATCCCATTGGTAAAAAAATTCTTCAAAAGGTGAATTATCAAGGAAAAAGGTTGGGCCTTCATGAGAAATTTTAACTTGAACACCCTAATATTAAAATACATCTGAATTCCTATGGCCTTGGCTACATACCTCCTTCTCAAGATGTTATTATCTCTTTCAAAACCAAAAGGCCCCCATTTAGATCAAGACGTCCACCTCCTCCATCATCTTTACCATCTATTCTAGGACCTCATCCATCAAACCTTCCATTCATCTTGGGCCGATATGTTCCTAATGCCTATCATTACATGCCCTTTTAAGAACAACAAAGACACGTACCTTTGAATTCCTTCCAACACCTTCCACTTCAAAATCCTCTATTTTCATATAATCCCTCTATTACCTTTCCAAGCAATTGGGATACCAAACAAGAAATTCATAAATCCAAGAATCCAAAAAAACCTAAAGATCATCATGTCTCAGTAAAAATACATGCCAAAAAAAGAAAAATATGCTTCAAAATCAAAAGAAAAACATATCCAAGAAAATGAAAAATCCTGTTAAGAAAAAATCAAAAGGTTATAAATCAAAAGTCAAAGCAATGTGGGTTCCAAAGAAAGAAAAATAATCCATGCATTAAAATGAAAAATCTAAATTGGTATCCCAAATTTCTAATGAAAAATATTCAATTATTCCACCATCATCTAATTGTCCATCTCAGTATATATTCCATCTCATAAGCGAATCATAAGTCTTCCATCATCTTTCAAATATATTTTGGGTTCTTAAAAGCCCAAGTTTATTATCCCAACCTCCCTATCTTGAATCCTTCAACTTTCACCACCCTTCAAGGTGTGTGCCAATGTTTTTCTTGCCCATATTTCCTCATAATGACTCCATTCCATACTTACATCCAACATTCATTCCTCATTCCATACCTTTAATCCAATCCTTTGCATGAATCCTTAACCCCCTTCTCCCTACCTATATCCATTCCATTATATTTACCAATTTTCCTACCAATGTCTTTGAGTGGGAACATGTTATCCATGGTCTATAAGAAACATTTAGTCAATGGGGTAATATCTTCTGTGAAGAGAGACTTGAGTCCTCCATTCGTATCCATACACCTTCATTAGCTTTCATCTCCATGAGCTTCCATTTCCATGAGCTTCCATTTCCATGAGCTTTCATGTCCATTTGTATCCACTATCTTTCACATCCATCCATCTACCCTTTCTTATACACTTGGGGGAAAGTAGTTTCCATTCGTACGATACATTATCCTATTTTCACTTAACCATCATATTCCTTCATTTATATTCCAAGCTGTCCACTTTGTCCATCCACCTTCCTTTGATATTTCATAAAGTATTGGGGAAAAATAACAAGAACAAGTATCTAATAAATGTTTTAGACCATGTGTGTCTCCCATCATCTATATCACTTGTCCTCCATATCATGTTTTCTTTCATATCCATTCCATGTCCTTATCACTTGTCATACTTATCCCTTGTCATACCTCTTATCATGTAGGCATGTTATTACTTTGACATGTGATATTCGGATTCCTTCATGGCTCCTCTATTTACCCTTTTTCTTTGACCAAACATTTTGGGTTCCCTTACCATTGGTTTCATCCACCCATAGTATTCCATATCTTGACCCATCTATCTTCATCCTCCATCTAGGGTGTGTATCATTTGGCTTTCAACTTGACAAAGGAATAATAAATTTAGTATCATTATCATTTACTTGTTTTTCTTCTTTTTCTATCATTGTTATGAGCAAGACATTTAAACAAAGCGTAAACTCTTTAACATTGGGATAAATTAATAAGCATCACAAGAAAATGATTCTTGTTAAATAAAGTTAACATCTAACATATCTTGAGCTAAATATTTAGTATTTTATCACAATCTCAAAGAATAAATTTTTTTATCATATCTCTTTGGACAAGGTATTGTGGTTGTTATCTTGTTCAACACGTTGTCTTTTTCCTCGTTGATCATTATCATGTGCATTAGAATTTAAATTTTTATTATCCTGATCTTGTATATTTATCATTATCATTTTGCATGCATGAAAGCTTGTGCTTTATCTTAATTATTTTCTCGTCTTGATCATTATCCTTATCCTTTTTTTATATCCCATTTTGAGGAAGCTTTAGGATATCTACACCTTGTGTATGAAGGAGAGTGATGAGTGGGACATGAGTCTTTCTTGTGTGTATGTATCGAGTGATTCCACCCAATGATTATTACATGGAAGACAAAAAAATCATTAGAAAATGATGATGACCAATGCCTTATTTTCAGCAAGATTAGGCTTAGTTTTAGCCATAGTTTTAGTGATGGGCTTAGAAAAATTATCCACTTTTCTAGCATAGAATAATATATTCTAAGCTTCTAGCTCTGATAGATATTAAATGTAGATCTTCAAATCTTCTCAAGAAAATCATAATTAAAAAAGAAACACAAGCACAGGCATAATCTGATGGCTATATGATAGTTCAACCAATATTCTATTCATATCACTAAATAATAGGCATAAGAAACGATAGTGTTCTGATACCATATCAAAATTTGCAATCGAATAATAAAATTCATTATGAGATGGTTTTATATACATGTTATGGTGGTGAAAAAAGTGCGTTAAATAGAACTCACAAGGTTCACAACAAATAACAAATTATCACATGTATCAAAACAAACCCAAACAATCAAACAAATAATAACAAATCCAAAAACCATACAGGTAAATGATGAAATATGCCAATAGGAGGCCTATATTAATTTAGACTCATCTTGCTTCTATATTCAACAACCTTATGATAAATCTTATTAAAAAAATAAAAAATACCATTGAACTTGGAAGGAGCAGGCTTTCTGAATTTCTTCTTCTTGTTTCAGACAAGAATGAATCCACTTTATTTCTTGTTGTCTTGATTTGTATTTGCATCTGTAGAGGAGTTTTCCCTTAGGTTCTTTAGTGTAAGATTTATTTTCCCTTATTTCAAACTTTCCTTCTTCTTTGAATTTATGATAAAAGTTTTTAGATGCACTAGTTATATGAATTTTCCATTTTTCAAAACCATGACCAGTTTTCCCTTTTGATGGTTTTTGAGAGTTGATCAACTCATCAATAATTACAAAAACTCCTTTCAATTTAAATCCCTTATCAATTTTCTCATTTTATTTTACCAGCTCTTTTCTTAGAGTGAAAATTTCTTCCTCAAGCTTTGAACATTCAACTTATTTATGGGTATGTGTAGAATCATCATGGAAAAAACAGACCCTTAAGTGGCAATAAAAATTCAGAAAATCAGAGTTAGGCAACTTGACATAAAAATTTGAATAAGTTATCTATATTATTTCAAAAATATGTAAGAATAGAATCTGTAGAAAATTGAATGTAGTTTCTAAACTAATAGATTTATTTTTAAAAAATAAAAATCTATTTGGTGAAATTTCAATGCAATAGTACTTAAATTTTAGGGAAAAAATAAGAAGTAGGTGTTTGTCTGACCACCTTAACCACAATAAAATGATAATATTTTTTTATAATATTTTAGATATAAGTAAAGGACTCATGTCTCAATGTGATACATATTATTTTGTACTTTTTTCCCAAAAAAAAATTAATTATAAATTTTTTATTACAACTTTTAAAAAATATAAAAAACTTGTATGTTTGACCACCTTAACTAGGTCAAAACTTCATGAAATTCAATTTTTTTTTTTTTAAATCCTATACTATGCGAAGAATAAAATACGAAACATGTTTAGGATTTAAAAAATGTGATACCATTTGAAAGCTATAGATTTTTTTCAATCAGCCTATCAATCAAGACTTTAGTCATAATTTAAATAGAAAATGAAAAATAATTATTTATTAAATTAAAATTAAATAATAATTTATATTGGTGGAAAGCTGGGAATCTCCTTTAAAAACCCTTTTCATTTCATCAAAATTTGGTAAAAAAAAGCTCGTCAGCCACATGGGCCATCATATCACTTACATATTGCTACTTTTTGGCCCATCATGATCATGCACATACCCTTATCATTGAGATTGGTATTCAACCAATCCTTAATCCTCTTGCCTTCTTCAATTTTAAATTTTAAATTAGAGATCACATCTTCTACCTCCTTGAGTTTAGTCTCACATCCTTTACCTCCTTCCATTTGAGCTTTTAGTTTTCTATTTTCTTCTTTTGATTCTTTAGCTTGTGCCTTCAATTTGACAATTGTATCCTTTTATTTTTCAAGAATGACCTCATATTTCATATTTAGTTCTCTTGCTTCATCTAGATCTTCAAAATAAAATCGAATTTCTTTAAAATCTACCTCATAATCATCTGGATTGATGTCTCAACCTTTAGGTTCCATTGATTTTGGATCTGATTCTGAAATAAATATATCATTGATCTTTTCTAAAGACCCCATGTGTTCAAGTGGAGGATATAGCTTAGCTATTAGGCTTCTCAAAGGAATTTGAATATGATGCCATTTGTTGAACAAACTAAAGTGTTGAGAGGGGGGTGAATTATCACATATTAAAACTTAAGAATTTACATTTGCAGATTAAAAATGAAATCATATTAATTATTTAAATAAGGGCAGAAATGAAAGAATGAATTGAACAAGGACACCAAGTTTTTTTATGTGGAAAACCCAATGAGGGAAAAACCATAGGGAGAGTTAACTCACAGTATATGAAGCTCACTGCTTACAAAATTTATAATGTTGTTTAAGGCTCACTACCTAAATAATTGCAGACTAAGGCACACAAACTTAAAAAAGGATACAAGGACCTGCTGAGACTCACTATCTTAGAGAAAGATACATGGAAATTTGATTAGTTGAAAAATGGAAATACAACATCACTTTCCTCCAACTAACATTCAAGGATGTCCTATGAATCCCAATTGGATTCACTATCAATCCCAAAGGGTGAGCCAATTCTCAACAAGGGAAGACCTACAAGGGATTATTTTAGGCTTTGAAGGGTTCACCACTAAGCTAAAGCCTGGAAAAGACAACTTAACATTCAACTCACAAAACCTAGTAAAGCAAGCTAAATGATGAAATTAAGCAACAAGTTAGGGTATGTGTACCTGGGAAGTCTAGAAATGTGATGAGGATTCCAAAAATGCAAGGAAGTTGTCAAAGTATGTTGAGGAGGACTAAGATGCCCTTACTATTGCTTTAGTCTCACTACTGGTTTTTGGGACAAATGTGGAATATTTGGATGTCGGAACAGGATTTGAAAGAATGTATGTACAATTCCACTTGGACTAAGACAACCTTGTTATTGTCTTAGTCTCGATCTGAATTTCTAAAATCTCTAAAAGTGATCCTAAGGCTTGATGTTTACACTTCCTTCTTCTTTGATCCTGGAGGTTCTGAAACTTCTAGATTTGGCATGTAGGTGAGTTTCTGTGAAGATTACAACTTTGGGATGCAACTTTGCAACTTTTCAAGTTTGCACTCCAAATGTTCTTCAAGTCTTCAACCTAAATCTTCAATCACAAACACATAAGAGAGGGGAAATTTTTTTGATTGTTAGTGAATGGGGGTTTTCCTTGGTCAAACCCCTTGTTGGTAACTAAACCAAATGATGAAATGAAGCATGAAATATGAAATATGTAAATTATATCACCTTGAATGATGTCTTCTGAAGAAAAAATTGTAATCTACCATGTAGTGGCCATGAAGAATGTAGATCTTGGATCCTTCGATATGATGTGAACAATGGTTACAAATAGATCTTCAATGCTACATCCACAATCTTGGCTCAACAACATGAATGGATGCACTAAACCCTTGACATGATGCTTGATGAATTTCTCTTGAATGCTCTTATGGACTCGAACTTGATACTAGGACTGTTCTCACAAAATTCTTTATGTGAGATGAGTGAAGAAACCTTGCATTTATACTTATCCATGATTAATATCCTGAAATTACACTACAACAAGATGACATAGGAATTCATTAATTAAAGGATGCTAAATCCTCCTAGAATTTGAAATTAAATCCCAAAAATAAGCTAAGGGGGACTAAGATGCCCTAGGTGGCATCTTAGTCCCAAGGAATGAAACTCGGGGCACATACTTCAAAAAGTGGCCCATTCAGGATGTACTTGAAATCAGGTTCCCAAGACCTCTGGAGGACAAAGACACCTTAGGTAGCGTCTTAGTCCAAACCCAAAAAGCAGAGACACTTAGATAGAATAATTAAATTATAATTTATCCATTGATGTTTGTTGAGATTGGCCATAAAAAGATGTAGTTTATTAGGCTTGTGGATGCAAAATAGGACCAATTATGACATAAATAAAGATAAATAAAGCAAGGAGGGCCCAAAAGAGTGTGAGAATGCAAGGTATGCATTTTCCTACACTACATTTAGCCCCCACTTTAGTGAGAGGATGAACTTAATTCAAACTCACACTAAAGTAGCCACACAATCAAGAGGGGTTCAAATGTACAAATGTTGGTAAGATAGGATTACAATAATCAAGAGGGATGATCAAGCCCCCAGGATCAAGATCCTATGAAAAACCACCATAGGAACAAAGGAACGCACTTGCGGATGATATATGAAGCCATAATTAGATCACCAACATACACCATGAAAGATAGAAAAAGGAAAAAGAAAAATTCCACGAATCAAGCTCGACTGGATGCCCAACGTGCTATGGACCAGGTCTAGGTTGTTTTTCAGAAAAAAGGTTTACAAGTGGAACGTGCTATCCACTATACAAATAAAATGCATGCTCACAAGGGCTAGTGGAGCTATTTTTCCACTAGGTGGGCCCCAAGAGGCCCATATCAAATTCATACCCCGATGACTATGATAGGGATAGAAAATTCACCCTCACAAGGGCTAGTGAAGCTAGTTGTTCACTAGGTGAGCCCCAAGGGGCCATATCAAATCCATACCTCCATGACTTTAATAAGGTACAAAAATGCAACGCAATAGGAAAGAGGGATGTTCAAAGGGATCTTGCTTAGTTCATGTGAGGTATTAATCTTAGGGGACATTGTGCTTAACGTCTCTGAAAGAGGACAAATACAAGGTCTCATCCTAGGGAACATTTTACCGAATGTTTCCAAGAGAGGACAAGTGAAAAGGTCTCATCTTGTTTCCAAGAGAGGAAAAGTGCAAGGTCTCATCTTAGGGAACATTGTACCAAATTTTTCCAAGAGAGGACAAGGAAATATCACACTCTCAGAGGAAGTCAAACCCAAGAAAAGGATGCATTGCAAGAAGAAAAGAAATCACCCAAAGAACATGAAAAAAATGCAAATCAAATCATGCCAAAATAATGCCAATGTATGCCCCAACTTTAAACAAATTGCTTTAAAGTAGAAGAAGACATGAGATCTTATTCAAAAATCCCTATGCCACATCATATGTTTCCATTAAGCTATGTCATGAGAAGGGAAGGGGTTGCCCCCAAAATGCATAACTTGGTATGTCACATGTGATCCAACTTAAGGCATGTTATCCACATCCCAAGATTTCTCTTATATATACATGGAAGGTGATCAAATAGCCAAAAGAGACAACAAGTGACATGAAAGGACAAGGCTACCAAACCCCTTACCCCCATGTAGTTCAAGACAAGGATGAGCCAAAATGATTGATGAGAAACATGCTCAAGTGAAAATCAGTATCAATTAGAGGAATTAGGTGTTCCAACATAAGGAAGAGCACCACATGCCTTAAGATGTTGGATTTTACTACTCAAAGCCTTACATTCATTAGTAGAATAATCATGAACTTTAAAAAATGAATGTTTGTAGTAGGATTTATTTCATGTTCTTGGAGGGAGGGATATCAAACAATCTCATAGGATTCTCAAAAAGATACTCACTTGATCAAAAGTAGAGGATTATTTGTTATTGTGTGAAAAATATATATTTTTCTTAGTATAAGATGTCATACTTATGCAATACTTTTTATATTGCGATATTTTGTTCTCTTCTTTAAAGGAAGGTGTAAAATCTACGGAATTCAAATCATTAGGGTTTTGCATGATGACATTAATGTTAAGCGAGGACTTCTTTGTTTCTTTCAAATGATAACAATCAAGAGCACTAGTGTCTATCAGTTCAGGATGCACTACTATTAAAGTTGGCTTAGAAGGATGTTTTGTAATAGTGTTGCTATCAAGTGAAGGCTTTTTTATTTCTATCAAACGAAAATAATAAAGACTATGAGTTGTTTCTTGCGTGTTAGGATCTATAGGGACACAGATACCTTGTTCTCTAGAACCACGTCCTTTTCCATTATATCCAAGTTGTTTCATCATTTCATAACCTTTTCCATAATTTTTCTTCATCTCTTTTGGATTTGGTGGTTGCTCTTGATTAAGTTCATTAATTTTTTTTGTGTAATTTCATTTTTCTTCTAAAGTGGTTGAGGTGGATTCTTTTGAAGGGTCATCTAAATTTTGTGTTGACATTACCATTTTTTCTTTTCCATTTTCTAAGTTTTTGTTTATGATCTTGTATTCTCCCATGAATGTTGGTTCAAAATTCAATGATCCCAAATCATCTAGTGATATCATTGTGAAGGGTTTAGGAAATCTGTCTTTTTGTTAGTTCTTGCATGGGTTCTACTTGTGTAGTTGGTGTCAATTTTGCTAAATTACTCTCTCTTTTTTTCTCAATGTTCAAACAACTGTTTGGTTTAGGGTTAGCGTCAAGTGTGTACACTTTGTTGTTGTAAATATACTTCATTTTATGATGAAGAGTAGAAGGCACCCCATTCATTGCATGAATCCACAGTCTTCCTAAAAGATGATTAAATGAAAGATCATGAGGCATAACATGGATTGGTGTTTCTAATGTGGCCTTTCCAACTTTAATAAGCAAAGTGATTACACCAAGTGGTTTTTTTCGCACGTTATCAAATCCATTAATAGATAAAGAGGCGAGTAGAATTTTTTACTTATCAACACAAAGCTTATCCAAAAGGTTCAAACTACACACATTTAAGGTTGATCCATTGTCAATAAGGGTTTGTTTTATCCCTGTGCTATTGTATTGAGATATGATCATGAAAGCATATGTTGTTTTTTCACTTCCAAAGGGGGGAGTTCACTTTGGTGGAAAACAATGTCAACATGTATTCCTTGAATCATTGCTACTATGTCATTTGGTTATGCATTGGAAGGGATAGGAACTTGTTGTAAGGAATTTTGAAGCATAGTGCATGATATTTAGGTGAATTCTAAATCAAGACCCAGAAGGATATCTTTGTGGGAGTATTCTTAAGTTCTTCAACAAGATCTTACTCCTTTCCACTTTGAAAAGTTAAATGAGGAGCACTAGGAAAAATGGGATTAGGCAAAGGGAGGGATATTGAAGGTGTTTGTCTTGGTTTCAGATTGTTCCTAGTGTTGTATGTATGAGCAACAATATTGTAACTTGGTTGTTGCAAAACATTGTTCTTAGGTGGTTCGAGGATAAGGATGGGTTTTTTTTGAACTTGTGGTTTTTGAGAGGGTGGATGAATGATAAGTTTAGGATCAGGAGAGTACTCCAAGGGGTATATAATGTGCATAACCTCAAAAGACTTATCATTATTTTCATGATCTCTTAGTGAAGAGGAGTCTAATGTTACTTCATCATCTTCATCTAAGGAATTACTGTTGTTAATGTTCTCATTTGCTTCCACCATGATATCTCCTCTAGTAGGAGAGTTTTTAGGAGAACTACAAACCAAATGTTCTTGGAATTCAAGGATTGTTTCTTCTAATATGACTTCATCACTTTTAAAGGAGTTATCAATGGTTGAATTTTCTTTATTATCAATGATGCTATTGTCTTGCTCAAGAATTTTTTCTCTAGGGGAAGAGAGGAAATCAATATTCCCATGACTTTTATCAATTAGATCTTCTAACATCTATGAACGCTTCAGCCTAGACTAGTTCAAACATGGAAAAACAAACAAACATTAGTCCTCAAACAAGTTTAAACCAAAAAATTCCCTATGAAATTTATTCAAGTATAAGAACAAGAAAACAACATAAAATATCAAATAAAAGCTAATGAAATCTCATTCGAATGCTCAAACCAGCATCCCATAGGGGAATTGGTGCTTCTTTGATGTGGAAAGAAGCCCTTTCCCAATTCCTTGATAAGCTTGATGATGATATGGGATTCTTGATTGAAAATTCCAATAACCTTGCTATGGATGATGAACTTCTATGCTAAATTGGATGAAAATATGGATGATTGTAGATAATGAGCTTGCATAAACTTGTGTCTTCAAAAATGCCTAAGATTATGGATCTAAATACAATAGAGAAGGCCTCTATTTATAATGAAGAAGGTTGGAAGAATGAAGAATAGGATGAATGCGGGATTAAAGAAGGGACCAATGGCATTGTGCCACTTTTCAACATGCTAATGAAGGAGAGTGGAGCACATTTTGAACAATGTGCATGTTAAATGCATGTAGGTGAAATTTTAATTTGAAGAGGTGACTTGTGTAAGAAAGGATGCAAGAGGAATTAATGCCTAGTTGGCTCAAGGAGGGGACATGTAAGAGCCTTTAATGCAAAGTTGGAGAACAAGAGTCCTTTGGGAGGGAGAATTCAAATAAGTGGAATATTCCAAGAATATGTCATATTTGAATGAAAATAAGGTAATTAATAAATCAAATAAATTGATTTACATGTGCAACTTGCAAAAGCTAGAGGAATGGAGGATTAGTGTTAGGAGCTAAATGATCTAAGATTTATTAACTTAGAGGAGATTAGTTTGATTGTGACATTTGATTTAAATACTTGAATTTATTTAAATTGAATGAGAGGATATTGGTAGATTAGTAATTTAATTAAATAAATTTGATTTATTCAATTAAATGAAGAACATTAGGATTTAATTAAATAAAGTTGGTTTATTTAATCAAAGAGAGAACATTAAGATAAAGTTGATTTATTTAATCAAAGAGAGAGCATTAAGATTTAATTAAATAAAGTTGATTTATTTAATTAAGGGAGGAATTTAAAATTTAATTAAATAAAGTTGATTTATTTAATTAAAGGAGGAACATTAGGATTTAATTAAATAAAGTTGATTTATTTAATTTAAGGGGGGAATTTAAGATTTAATTAAATAAAGTTGATTTATTTACTCAAAGGAGGAAAAATAGGATTTAATTAAATAAAGTTGATATATTTAATTAAATGAGGAATTTCAATGAATATATCAATCAAGATATATCAAGTGTCTACAACATAAAAGTATCATCTTCACAACTAGGAGATACACTAGGAGAAGAAAAATTGTGATTGTCATCATCATTTACAGTTTCATTACTTTGTTCCCTAATAGGATAGGTAGGGGAAGGATCACAAAGAGGGTTTTCATAGATCTTAAAGTTTTGATCATCCGTCACCAACATGTCTTCACTTACACTTTCATCCTCTAGAACATTATCACAAGAGGCGAATATGTTGGGAGATGAATGTAGACTAGTTGAAGTTTCAAGGGTTATGTGGTTGCCATGATTACCTATGGTTTTTTCTTGTTCATAAATGTCTTATTCACTAAGAGAGGTAAGAGGAGAGAAACAACTAGGAATCTCAAAAATCTCATTTATTGGTTCTTCTAACACCAAAATATATTCTTCACAAATAGGAGAGATATTAGGAGAAGAAAAAATATGATCGTTAGGATTGTCCAAGGTCTCTTTCAGTAAAACACTCTCATAGGGAGGGGATATGAATCTTTTCTTAGCATGCCTAGAAAGGTAAGGTACTAACATTGTTTGACAAAAAAGGAAAATAAATTTTAACCATCTCATCCAATGCTTTAATAATGTAAACAATGTATATCCAAAGATGTAAAATATGTTTATCCAATGTATGAAAAACTTTAAGAATGAAAACAATGTATATCCAAAAATGAAAAGAACTTTTATCATACTCATGCAATTTTTTATAGAATGTAAACATTTTATATCCAAAAGTGAAAAGTAATATTATCCATATTATGCAAAGTTTTAGAAATGTGAGCATTTTAAGATCTAATGTTGCTTGTAATTGAAGTAATTTCAAAAATTAGAGTTCTAAATTGATTTTTTTGACCTAGATGCATAAAATAGATGTTCCTGAAACTTTAGAGACTTATAGTATATGTTACCAGGAGGCTTAGGAAGCACAAAAAGGAAGATTTAAGTCTTGAAAACCGTAGCTTCAAACTCAACAAGAATTAAGACACTAGCAAGGTTGTCTTGGTCCTACTAAAGGAATTTGAAGGTTCTAGCAACTGGAACAAAATGAAATCAACTTAGACAAGATTCTCAGGTAAAAACCTAGAGAGGGACTAAGATGCCAATAAGGGAATTTTACTCCCAATAAGGGTTTTTTTCATAAAGACAACAAACTCTAGATTGATTACAGTGTTCCTAGGTTGCCTACCCAGGGACCTAATGTTTAGAAACAAAAAGCTATGCAAATAAATGCAGGAAAAAGTGAATAATGGCAAGAAATTGAATGCAAAGTTGAATGCAATTTGTGTTCAATTTTGAATGCAATATTAATGTGTCTAGATGCAATTAGGATGATTGAGAATGCACTTTTTAGTTTTTCAATGAGATGATTTAATGCACTTAACATTCAACTCACAAAACCTAGTAATGCAAGATAAATGATGAATTCAAATGATGAAATTAAGAAACAACAAGTTAGGGTATGTGTACCTGGGAAGTTTGGAAATGTGATGAGGATTCTAGAAATGCAAAGATGTGAAAATATGTTGAGGAGGACTAAGAGGCCCTTACTGTTGTCTTAGTCCTATTGCTATTTTTTGGGGCAGATGCAGAATCTTTAGATGTTAGAACAAGATCCAAAAAATTATATGCAAAATTCCAATTGGAGGAATAAGACACACTTGGTATCGTCTTAGTCCCAACTTGAATTTCTCAAATCTTTGAAAGTGATCAGGAGGCTTGATGTATTAACTTCCTTCTTCTCTAATATTAGGTTCTAAAAATTTTGGATTTGGCTTATAGGTGAGTTTCCATGAAGATGATAACTTTGTGATGCAACTTTGCAACATTGAAACTTTGTGCTCCAAATGATCTTCAAGTCTTGAAACTAAATCTGCACTCACAAACACACTTGAGAGAGGGAAAAACTTATTGATTTTTAGTGAATGGGTTTTTTCTTTGGTCAAATCCCTTGTTGGTAGTTAAACCAAATGATGAAATGAAGCATGACATATTATGAAATATGTGAATGATATCACCTTGAATTATGTCTTGTGAAGAAAATCTATAATCTACCATGTAGTGGACATGTGAAGAATGTATATCTTGGATCCTTGGATATGATGTGAACAATGGTTACAAATAGATCTTCAATGTTACATCCACAATCTTGGCTCAAAAACATGAATTGATGTGCACTAAACCCTTGACATGATGCTTGAATCTTGATGATGGCTCCAAATGCTTGATGAATTTCTCTAGAATTCTCTTATGGACTCCAAATTGCTATTAGGAATTCTATCATAAAAGTCTTGATGTGAAATGAGTGTAGGAACCTTGTATTTATACTTATCCATGCTTAATATATCAAAATTACACCACAACAAGCCAAAATAGGAATTCATTAATTAATGGAGACTAAATATCACCAAAATTTTAAATTAAATCTCAAAAATAAGCTAAGGGGGACTAAGATGCCATAGGTGGTATCTTAGTCCTGAGGCATGAAATTCAAGGCACAAACTCCAAAAAGTGGCCCATTCAGGATGTACTTGAAATCAAGGCCCCAAGAACTTTGGGGGAAAAATATGCCCTAGGTGGCATCTTAGTCTCGACCCAAAAATTAGGGACACTCAGATAGAATCATTAAATTATCATTTATTTATTGATGTTTGTCAGGATGAGCTAGAAAAAGATGTAGTTTATTAGGCTTGTGGATGCAAAATAGGACCAATTAAGACATAAATAAGGATAAATAAAGCAAGGAGGGCCCAAACAAGTGTGAAAATGAAAGGGTATGCATTTTCCTACACTACAAAATTATAATGAAAAATATGAATATGAACTCCTATGAAGAAGAATCTAACATATGTTGATGTTGCAATCCCTTTTTTGCATAATTACTCCATAATACTAACTTCACACACTTCATATTCAACACACTGCACAATATCACAACCAACCTATTCACAATTGATTTTTTCTTCTATAGATACCCTCACAACAACTCAAAACCTTAATTATGTTAGCTCCAAGATGACATTTAGATGAAACATATGATATAACATAGGTCAACTTCAAACATATACATTATGAAGAGAAAATGACTTGTTGATAAACACACAACATAATAGGACCAAAAATAATCACAACACATCCTCCAAAGAAAAAATAATTAATCAAGATCAACTATAGATGGAGGAAACAAGACTGTTGGCCCAAACAATAACACCACCTAAAATACCAACTGTTTAATTTTACACCATTAGGAGAAACCAAAAACATCATGTGAGAATTCTAGTTAGTGCATGGTACCTCTTCAATAATCTTTCAAATTATCAAATTATTGAGTGTTGGTGCAAGAGGAAAAACACATTGAATTGATGAAAATGGGGTATTTTGGATAGACTGTAACACTTCAAGATAAAATATTGCATTGTTGTATGCCAGATCATCTGAGACTTACATGGAATAATTATTATAATTTTCTAAACATATAATTAAGTCCACACAACCATAATTATCTCTTTGAAGGAATGCATAGCAATCCATTAGGCCTTCATCAACACTTTATTTTTCCAAAGCTCATACTAGAACACTATCATTTATAACTTTCATTGTAGAAGGTGTAATGACTTAAATTCTTGAATATAAATCCTTGAGACCTCGACCATATTATATTCAAAACTGCAAGACAAAAAAAATCTCTATGGAAGAATGTGAACCAAAACACCATGACACTATCTTAGAGTATACTCTATTATTTACTTAGCAAAACTTCTGCAACTTATCTCTAATTGAAGTACATCAAAATGGTAATATATAAAAGTAGGCATGCTAGAAACATAGTGGAAAAAATTTACCCACCTTTGCATAACACCTAGACATCAGACTAATCACCATTCTTTCTCATACTATATTGTTGACTTACACTAGCTGATACCACTATATAATAATTATCTCTAGAGTATTGTACACTCTTCAACATACATATTTTTCATCAATGAAAACACCTATTGCCAACAAAGATTTCTTCTCCAAGATATACCAAGGCTTGTAGAATTTATCCAAGAACAACTTCCTCTTATTTCCATCATGAACTAATGCCCATATCTAGGTGAAAGGCTCCTTGAACTTTCTACTGAAACAAAACAACTACCTCACCCATTTCTTCAAGTATCCATGAGCATCTAAAATTGATCAATCCATGCTAGAATCCAAAAACAACACTACACTCATATGAAGCTCTCAAACACATGACCAAGGTACTCAATACCAATAGAACTAACTAGACCACTATCAAAGTTCCAACCATAAAATTACAAACCCAAAACATGACACCATGATCTCACATCCTAAAAGATCATATGATCCAATTAACATATCATGCACCTGTATCATGCCCAAAATATAATGTGCAATCAAGAGTACATCATGACATAATAACAAAACCATCATATCAAATAAGGATCACATGTCAAAAGACAAGTCATGACACCTTAACCAAAAATTTCAAGAGTCCTACATGGCTCTAAGGTGTCAGACATCTTCAATATCATGAATATAACCATCTCTAAATAGTGTCCATACAAAGGAAAAATAATCCTTTTGCAGCAACAAGATAAAAGAGCTTCTCCTAGTAACATATGCAACACTAAAGAAGATCATCCATCACCAAGTGATGAATCCACATCACTACCAAATCTCCCACTAAACTATGATACTAAGCTACAAATAGCATCATGACAACCATCTCCTTAATGAAGATCTTTCATGGCTCTAACACAATAAAAAATGCAATATCAACAAGACAAAACAATACGCATAACCAAAATCTCCAAGCTAAGAAGATAAACAACATGTTAGAAGTTCCATATCTGACTATCCAAACACTCAACATCATCCATCCTCTCATCTCAAAGAAAAATACCAATGCAATAATTAACACAAACAAGGTCAACTAATGAAATTTGCATTAACACTAAAAAAATCATGTGGATATAGAAAATCCACATCCGAGTCCTCACATTGCAACCAAATGGGTGATCAACCCATACAACTACATAACTCATAGATCCCAAACACTGAACATGAAAACTCATCATCACATTAATTAGTAACATGGAAAATTGAGATATCAAAGAAGACAATATGCAGATTCCGAGACTCAAACACTAGATCACCACCAAACCTGATTTTCTAAACAAATCCACAATTGAGTACCATAGTCAAGGAATTAATCAAGCATTCTTATAAATCTATAATTTTTTTCATCCATAATTTTCCGCAGATCTACAAACCATTTTATTGTCATGTAAAACCTTTTAAAAACATCTCTGTGTAAATATAAAACCACTTAAACATCTAGAATATTAGCATTTCATCTGAACAGTGAATATTCCAGATAAACACAAACCCACGACTTGTAGAACACAACAAAGGTGTAAAACCTTCAAAGGAAATAGGTTGTCTGAAAGCTTATAGAATATAAAATATACCAACTTCACAACCCAAAATAACCAATAGAAAAACATATACCAAAATTTCCTCAACGAGCAATTTGCAAGCCTCCTCAAAATATGCATGAAGCATACATGCAAACCTACAACAATCTTATATCCAAAAATATATAAAGGGAAATATAGCCTAAAAAAATAGTTCATCTACAAATTTGTAAAACTACAAGTTTTGATTAACCATGTAAAACCTACAAACCCACCATATTTTGTAACACACATGCAAATCCATATCCACTTATCATTTGGAAGACCCACAAGTCTGAAAACACCAAAACAAGTTATATCAAAACAATGGAATATCATGAATAAACATAACCATAGATTTTTAAATAAAAAGTCCATTAAAAAAAAATTAGATCCAAATAACATGAAATTGAGACATGCAAGTACAACCAACCAAAGGAAGCTGAGGTTTAGGAACTCTATTCCTATTTGTAGGCAAAATCCACAACCACCATTATCTACAAGCATATAAAGGAGCTAGGCTATTCTAGAAGCTTACAAATAATCTAATGATCAACTTCATAGCCTACATGCATTTAGGGTTATTAAAATAGTGTCTTCCAATGCCAAGGACTAAAACCAAGCACTAAACATAAGCACATCAAGCCATAGTCATAACAAAAGAAGTTTCTCCATATGACTAGGGAGCCAAATATAGACACCCAACATGAATACTCTGTTGCACATAACCACAGAAGGAAAGAATGCCACCATGCATGAGGATTATAAAAAATGTCAAACAAGAGCTCTAGATCAATAACATATCAAATGTAACCACAAGGTCAACTCCATAAAAGTCTATCTTCTCCATTTAAAAAAAAAATTGTTGTGTCCTAAAAACAAGATCAATTGCAAAAAATCCACTCAAACAAGGATTAATAATCAACCAATTCCTTCAAAACAGATACCCTCAAGCTTGCCAAGCTAAGAAATTATAAAACAAGAAATACCCAAAACCTTAAACACCATGAATCCAGACATGCAAGTTCAAGCCAACCATAGAACTAAGCTCTAATAAAAAATGAAAGGAAATGATGAACTCGAAAATCCTTCCAAGATCTAGTATACACCTTTAGTATATTATATTTGTTAAACAAAATAGATTTCGACAACTTGATACAAGAACATACTACTATACCTTAAGGTGAAAAGATACAATTTAATTTCCCATGCTTCAACCCTTAGAGAAAAGATGATGTAGTTCTAGATCTAAGAAAATTTCAGTAGCATTATGACATGTAAAATAACATTTTAAGAATGAGAAACACAAAGAATAGAAGAAAGATATATATAAGAGAAGAAAACACGATATAAGTGGGGAAACACTTTCGGGTAAAAAATCCCACACTCCAAAACATCGAGTCAATGTATTAATCTACAAAAATAGAGTTATAATACATTATAAGCTCATAGCCTTAACATTGAGATTACATCTTTCTCTTTTGGAGGAAATCCGACAACATAACCCTACAATGAAAAACTCTCCTCATCCAACTCCAAAATATGAGGGCTTAATATATAGGAGCTTACAATGCATTAATTAGACATTTCTAAAATCGAATTCCAAAGGCTGAAGATGCAACATGGACAGCACCAAAACCACTAAACGTGCATAATGGTAAGTTTCCAATTGTCACTAAACCTGCACATGCAAAACCTTCATCTACCAAAAGATAACTGCACCTCCAAAACTCATATTCCATGCAAAAGCAACATAAAAATAGAAAATGCCTTCATGTACAACTCCACCTATAAATGGTAACTTCCAACATGAATCCTCCTCAGAAATAGAAACTGCAAGTTGTAACTCACAAAACAAAATGAAATAATTATCACATTAAATTATTAAATAATCAATGCTAAGAAAAGACAAAGATTGAGACACCATTTTCCTAATATATTCTCCCCATTGCACTATTTGATAATTTTTGTTAGAGCACTAAATCAGGAAAATCTTTAGTTGCTCTTGTTATGGAATTGATTCTTTCATTTTTTCCCCATTAGGTATAGAAAAAAAAAAAATCTTTAGGATTGCAAATACAATATTGGGTTACCCATATTGCGTAAAGAGAAGGAATGACACAGTCTTCCATAATATCCTCTACATCCCAAGCTATGTCCCTAACATTTTGTATCCATTATTTGACATTGTCATCTTGTGTAGAAAGTGAATGTGCATATTTCAACCCACCGCTTATAGTTTTTTTTCTTCTCTTCAACCAACGTTGCCTCTTCAATTGCTCATTGGACTATCATCTTAGTAAGCTTTTCAATAAGACCTTAGGGAATTTCACTTGCCATCTTAATTTGTTATTACTAATATGAGGGTGGAAGCTCTCTTAAATTCATATATGTGCCCAACTATAACATATCAAAGTTGCAAGAATGATACTGAAACTTAACGAAAGGTAAAAAGGCTTGTTGTAAAGTGTTCACTGAAACAAAAATATTAGAAAGAAATTACAAATGGTTGTTGATAAGAAGAAAAAGAAAGTGGTTTTTCATAGAAAGAAAATACAAGGGATGTTCTTCATTCACTTCCCGTGTATGTTATTCCCATTTAAAAGGGTTTTTTATTTTCCAGACTGGGTCATGTGGGGTCATGGGTATGTTTATTGGGCTGGGCTTAACCATCACACATTAAAGGTTGACTCGCTTAGGTGGCTGATGTGGGCCCTCTAAACCTTATGTTGTCCATTCTTGTTTCTGTTGCGCTCCTCTTGACTCTCCATAGTGACACTACGGTTATGCTTGAATTCAATTTTGAATCTCTCCCGCCCAAATATTAAAAAGAAGAAACAACAAACTAGTACTTTTGCCCGCACATTTTCACTTCAATATCACATTTTCTCCTGTCCTGGAGTTTTGTAATGTATATAGAGCGGGGCTAATAGATTAGAACTTACCATACATTTACAGAAATATGGCGTTGTTTGTATTTGCTTGCCCTCACAAATTCTTTGGCACTGTGTGGATTAAGTTCTTCTTCCG
The DNA here is from genome assembly GCA_007115665.2 of Sequoiadendron giganteum. NCBI lineage: Eukaryota > Viridiplantae > Streptophyta > Pinopsida > Cupressales > Cupressaceae > Sequoiadendron > Sequoiadendron giganteum. The sequence goes on along the minus strand of CM021105.1, from coordinate 51,671,215 downwards.
CTTCATCAAAGTGGCAATCTACTAACCAAATGTTTCACAGTTTATTAAGTTTGCCTAGAATTCAAAAGAAATTCTTCAGCGTGGGGAAGATCATCATTACCCTGCAACAAAATTAAATTCTTGCAGCTACACAACCTAACCTGTCTGGTGATTTCTCCAATTTATACTTCAACTAATATTTAAGCCTCTTGTTTTTCTTCACTGTAAGAAATGATTGTTGCTAAATAAACAACTAGTAACTTGTAAAATCATCTGAAACATTTATTGCCTCTACTATTTTTTTGATAGCCACCGCTGAATTTACAAAACTTGATTGAACAGTAAGCGAATATTATGTTCAAGCAATTAAAAATATAGAACAATGCCATGGAAATACTAAAAATTATCATCTTTGGGTTGTGTGGTTTCCGGTACATCCAATACGTTTTACATTACTGTTGCATTTATGAATAGTCTTCACCATGATGTATAACTGGGTTTTAAAGTTATGTTTACAGAATGGACCCAACCATAACTATATCTTGATGTAAAGATAAATGAATATTAATTGAGGATAAAAACATTTCAAAAAAAGAAAGCAGCGCACAGGTTCAATCCAGACAGCTTGGAGTGCATGTCCATTGTCTCATACAATATTTTGATAGGAAACTTACATAACTTAAGGGAGTTCACACAAAACATGTGTTAAGTCAACCCATAATGGCTAGTAGAAAAGGATCACAACTAGAAATTTGTATTTAAAATTAAAAATCTAGAATCAGCCTTAAGCCACTTAATATTGACTTAGAACACAAAAGTAAGATTTGAGGCAGTAAATGAATGTGTGGACATCATTTTGAATGTAGGCTATTAATTTATGTGTAAATAGTGAATATATGAGAATATGCATAAATAAGGATGGGATAAGATTGAATGCATTGAAATGGTTATAAATGAATGTAAGATGGATTGGGATAAGCATTGAATCATGGGCCAAACTTATCACTAAATTAAGATATTCCATCAAAACACCCCAAAACTATATGGTAATTAGTAGGGATATACAAATTTCACCATTAGATTTAGCCCCAAATTTGAGGTGAATGTGAATTTAATATGAACATATATTTCAAAGTGTATGAAAATTCTTACTCTTGATATGAAAAGTAAATATATCCAAAAAAATTTAAAAAGGATATTGAGTTCATATAAATTAATTGACCATTATTGGATTCTTCTTTTATTCCTCTCCTTAGAATGAGTAATCTATAGGGACTTACAAAATAGAAAATATGTATGCTATAAATAGCTTGTCACACAAGTGGAGTAATAAAAATAACAATTAGCTTCAATTGTTCATAAAAAATAAGTAGTGAAGTATTAAAGGATTAGAGATTTTGCATATATGAAAATTGATACAAGAGTACTCTACCTGATGTAACAATACTATATGACACATTCAATATGGCCATGTGATTCTACTCCACTTAATGTAGAAAATATGATTTTCTTGATTATAGTAATGCAATAGAACCTCAATTTTAGGCATGCAATGTTATCAAGATCCATCTAGGTATAGTGACGAGTCTCTATGTAGCATTATTCATTACCCAAAATCTCTACCACGAAAGTGTTGGTGAATTATATGCTCCTTCAATTGGTTGCATCAAGTAGATGCAATAAATTTAAGGAGTGGGAAAAATGATGTATAATAAAGAAGTAAAGTAATTGAATCACATAACCATCTAAGCGCACACCATCATTTGATAGGTTAAATCATGAAATAGTTGTAATAAATAGCATCATGTGACAAACAAATAATAAGTATTGAATAAAAATCATGTAAGCATATAAATTATATGAGCATATAAGGTTGTAAATTAAAGATGATTATAAAGGAATAAGGGTATCCTCAAAATAGGAAAACCATGAACCAAGGTTAGCATTAAAGGCTAGGTAAGGATCATGTAAATACTTTAAAAGAGTAACGAAATTGAAAGATAGGAATATAAATGTGAACACCATATATTGAAATGAAAATGAATAATTAAAATATACAAAATTATACTTTATTTCAATCAGGTAACTATCACCTTAGATTGAGTTAGAAACCAAAAAAGTGAATTAATTTATTTTATTTATTTTTACTCAATAGATCCTATTTTATCACAATGGTAATAGAGCTCTAAGATTGTTCATTTAAAGGAATTTGGTATCTCATATGTAAGAAACATGATGATGAATTCTAGATGGAGAACCATTAAAAATGGCTTATGGATGGGTAGATTAATAGGCTTGAGATTGGATTGATCAATAGTAAATATTAGATGAGAGATCAATGGTTGGGTAGTCATAGGAAGGATGGTGTAGAAAACATAATTTTATAATTCTTTTATTTTATCTTAGGGAGTTAGTTATGAAATGGAGGGTGGAGATAAAAGGGTATTTTCTATTTTTTTTATTGATTTTTGAGTAGAAAAGTTGGGGTTTAATATATAAAAGATACTAAATCATGTGAAGTTGGGAAAGGAATTAAATAAATGTGAAATTTACTTATTTAGGACTTAGGAAAGTGGGTAAACAATTAAATAAGTTATTGTAATTTATTTAATTAATGAAAAATGGTTAAGTGATGTAATGCTAAAATAATTAATTTTTTTAGGTGTCTACAATATGTACAAATAAGTAGGATGTGATCATAAAATCTCATGTAAAAATGATCACCCCTAATATAGGAAATATGATAAGATAGCTATATACGTATGATAAAAAATATAGGTCCTCATATGGTGGGATAAGTGCACAAAGATGGGGGACCAAAAAGTGGCCACCCCACCTTTTTGGCCCCCTATAGACCTAAACGAAAGTGTGTTATAACACACTAGTGTTATAATGTGCTCATAATTAGGTTTGGATTGACACAACTTTAGGCTCGATCAATTCAAACCATAATGTGAGTGCATTATAACATGCACTCACATTATGGTTAATGCAGATAATAAAACTCGTGCATTATAATACACTTGCATTATGGTCAACTCACACCATAACATGAGTGTATTATAACATGTACTCATGTCATGGTTTGGTGACCATAATACACCAAACCCAAATTTAATTTCTCATTTCTACCAAGTTATCATTGTAAACCTATGGCCTGCAAGCACATTGAAGCATGCTCACATTCTTGGAGAAGCTATTCTTCATTGTTCATTTGCCAATTCATCACCAAAAATTTTCCACGGCAACGTCAAGGTTGAAGAGGTAAGTATTTTTAGTAATTTTATGTAAAATTTATATTAAATGGATAAGATTCAATTAGTTTTTTAAGTGGAATTTGTTTAATTTTTCAAGAGCTGAGAATTTGCACCACCAAATGATCAAAAAATAGATTCACCTCCTCATCAAAATCATCCTAAAGAAAAACCACAACAAACCCCTCCTTGAGTACCTTGACATCCTCTAAGAATGCAAGAAACATAATATGGAAAATAAAAAATAATAAAAGAGAAATTGAGGGAATAATTGCAAGGTTGAAGATCCAGAAACAACAAACTCCCATAGGTTAACCCTTGCCAAATCACTACAATCAATTTTCTATCACATAGTATCAGTGAGTAGACAAATAAATAGTTGGTCCAACAAGAGGGAAGAATTAAAAAAAATATGCCAACAAACTATCATATGAGTAAGTAAAACTAAAAATATGAAATCTGACTTGTGTGCCCTATTAACTGACCCACAAACAAGTCCACCCTTACATGGTTCTTGCAAGAGGTTCCCTATCCATTGGTTCCACCACCAAGGGCTAGGTAATAATTTTTGGGATAGGTGGTGGATAGTTTTTGGCTGTCCTCCATGCAATAACAATGTGGTGTGGATGGTTTTTGACCATCCTCCATGTAATAACAATGAGGTACCACAATATTTTTTGAGGAAACTCTATTGCGAGGATGTTCTTAATTGACTCCCTAATTATTTTTATATGCGAGAGTTCTAGGGTAGAGATGGGGGCTCCACTCAAGACAGAGTGGAGGCACAATGTGCCCAAAACCAGGCATCGAGAGCTCTAGCTAGAACAAAGTTCGAGCATATCACTATCCCTTTCATTATGAAGGAGGGTGTTGAGGTGGAGACATTAGAGTACATTAGCTCGTTGACTCAGACCCTTATACAAGATAGTAGGCCTCTAGCACAAGGTGAGGTGAGCGAGTCTTCTAGGCCTTGATGTCCACCTCACTTATGTCAAAATTGTAGGTCTCTTTGTGTATATGGGTATGAGGATAATGAGGATAAATGTAGCCAGGATGCATCTATAGTGGATCAGATGGTCTTGATAGATGATTTTTTGAATGAAACATATGGCATTGATAGTCAAGTAAATTTCAACAAGTTCAAATTCAATTTAATAAATTTCATTTTGAAATTTAAGATTAACTAAATTACTTGATTTATTATAATTAAATTTCAAGGTCAAAGTGTTCACCCTACGTCTGGAAACCCTCCACCTACTGATTACATGACAATGTCGAGCCCACAGGTATGTAACTAGTAAAAAATAATAAATATAGTCTTTGTGAATAGTTTAAGCTTATATGAATGGTAATAATATAACTCGCATAGATGTTTAACATGTTAATTTGTTGATCCTTTGACATTAACACCTTCCATTCAAGGTTTTCATCCATCTTCATTGAGGTAAGCTTGTCTATTTCTAATCATTAATGGTTTGTAAAATAATGTTAGGTAGATTTTGTTAATTTAATAGTTTGCATCTTCTCTTGATTTTCCTTTATGCCTAGAGGATCTTTGTTGCTCACTATCCTCACTTGTGTTGAATTTCACTTCCAATTTACTACTCACTCTTTATTGTTGTATAAACCTACAACATTTTTGTTGCATGTACTTGCAACATATCTTGTACAACTCCCTAGTTATTCCCTTTCACTGTGTCCATTGATATAGTCTCTTCACTATGTTTTTCTACTCCCACCAGTAGTATCTCTAAAACTATTCTAGCTCCACATGTAGCTTCATGCCTATATCCATCCTTTATTGAACCTACTTGTAACATCTTCAATGTAGGATTCTCAATATGCTCCTTTGTTGTATTCATTTTTACCACCTTAATTACAACTATTTATTGCTCCTTTGGAATTCGATCATAACTTTAGTAACCTTTCTCATCAAGTGAAAAGCTTCCTTGGGTTGCACCAACAAACTGCAATATCTTCTCTATTACTACCTCTTCCACATACTCCTCCATATATGCACTACTCCACTCTTTCTTGTGGATCATCTCTTCGACCTTGAGTGAACACACCTACTCCGCCATGCCTTATTCTTAGCTCATTGTATCATGTGTGCTCTTTCTCAATCTTATTTATTTCTCAACCTCTTCATGGTCTATGTGTAGTTATCTGTATTTTCTATCTAACTCATAACTTTCCCCCTTTAGTTAGCTCTCTCTAAAATATCCACACACTAAACGCTCATGAATCCTTTATATTCTTTGCCTTTTACCTTACGCTCTTCTTGTTGTCTATCAATCCAACTCGGGAATATAGAGTACATTGGAAAATATTTGTCATCGACAATTGAGCTACATGAAGGAGACAACTATTTTTTTAATTTGATAAGGATAGTGAAGTACATCTTCATGTTCTATTTTAATAGATAGTTGGAGAGTGGACTTGTAACTAGTCAAGTAGTAAGTTTTAATATTTTGTATTTTTAATAGAAATAGATAAATAGGTATTAATTCTTAACTAGTAACTCTTTTTCATTTATAAGGTTGGTTAGACTGAAAGTTCTATCAAAAAAGGTTGTTGAAGATTACATTGGATCTAATAATAACATATGACTTCTTGTATCCTTTGTTGCTTGCAATTTTGTAACACTATTTTCTTATCAACAAATATATTTAAACTTTTTATTAAACAAATGAATGATGTTGCACAAGGAACAATTCTCGGAAGCCAAAGCTTCTTCCAGATAATTAGCAAATGCATACAAATCCTATGCTATTTCACCTGGTCATTGTTGGTTTTTTCCCAACATCACTATTGAAACATTTAGGGGTGGAGGGGAATATGTAGTGTGTTGGAAAATATTTATTATTAACAAAAATTTGCATAAAGTATAGTTTGAATCATCATGGAGTATGTTGTACACACCATAGCATACATCAATCTACCAACTGTCAATGAGTGTGGAACCTTGGAAGTATAGTCTATCTCCTCCTATGTCTTGGGATAGATCTCCTTAGTCAATTGGAAAAGGTTGTACATATCTCCTTAGTCAGTGTACGAGTGTGGTTTTTTATTTTTTTATTCGACTATTCTTTATCCCCTATTCTAAGGATGTTTTAGTGGTTAGTTTTCTCCAACATACAAGGGATTATTTTCTAGTGAGAAATTTTATATATGTCACCCAATCATTGTTGGTTTTGGCTCCACATCACTATTGAATGATCATTTCTCCACCCTCTTGTCACTATCTTCAACAACTCTCTACCTCCACTCAATGAATGTAGCTCCATCAAACTCCTCAACTTGTTCACCACTTGAGCACCACCTTGGTGAGTGACACCACTAGGGAAAATATGGTGGCCCTATTTTTTATTGCTAAGGGAGAATTTTATTAGAGCCATAAATTTTTACCCAACTATCATTTTTTCATAAATAAATAGGCATAGAAAAGCATGTTAATATTGATCACTTCACAATATATACCTGTTTTCTTTTTTGATTTTCTACAAGTTCCAAATATTACTAGTTGAGATAGATAGATGATCCTTTTGGCTCTCAAGCTCATAAATTTCTCTCATTTTCCTTAATTTTGAAAATTGAATAAGTATTGTAAAGGCATTGGCAAGATCTTCTCAACCATCTAAGTACCTTTTCTATATTCAATCTTATGTACAAATTTTATTTAGTTTGTCACTTATTTCATTAGATTTTATGTATTGTGATTATTGATGTCTAAGTTTTTTACAAGAGTATCACGAGTTTTATTATTCATATTTTTGTGTGAATCTTCAATAAGGATAATTACGAGTCTTGGTGAAAGTTCATCTTGATATGTCTTAGGTGGCTTAATATTTTTGAATCTTATCTCTTTGGTTTCATGCCTAGATTAATTATGTTGTAGGATTAATTTGTTCATTATCACACTATGCATGTTATTTTAGACCTTTAGTGCCCATAAATGCTTTGAACCAAGATTTTGGATATGTATGGAGACTATTATTTGTTCCCATTCTCAAATGATTTAATCAATTTCCTTAATGAGATCTATGTATGTAGAGACAAATAATTAGCTATCAACTATGGAGCCATTCATTACCTTAATGATATATGTATGTAGAGCCAAAGCATTGACTCTCTAAAGAATATGTTTGAGCATAAAGATGTCATGATAAACAAAAAATACCCTAGTTAGTGCAAAACTATAAGTTTGTAACATAAAGTTTCTATCTTTGTTATGATTTAGGAATATATTCCACATATTTTGCTATATTTAGAGGAACTTGTCTCTACTTTTTTTCAAATGTTATGGATATCATTCAAGATTCTAGTTTTTACATGGTTGTTGGTTTTTAGTATGTTCAAGAATACCTCTAGCCTAAGGAGAATTTTTGGCAGGCTATTAAAGATCATGATATGTTGGTTATGCTTTTAATTGCAAGAGTTATTTTATTGATAAAATAAAAAAATTGCCTTGCATTGGGTGCATTTTTTATGCCATGCAATTTAGTTTTTAAAATGATTTCTCTCTAGTTTTAAAGAGTTCTTTAGAGTCCCTACATATCTTGAATGGTATGACTGAATGGTAAAATGAAATTTTATGAATTTACCTGTCTTGAGAATCATAGACTAAAAATACATAACACTTATAAATCTTTCATAATAATCATACAAACAAAAAAAAATTGATTAATCTCTTGCCACTCTTTCTTTCTATCTATCCATCTCACCCCTCAATTGATATAGCAATTTTGAGAAACATTTTTAGTTAATTATTCTTCTATGCAATTTGTTGATAGACTCCCTACATATCTTTGAATTTTATTTTTTTCAAATATTGTATCGTAATCTAAGGAACTCCATAGAACATGTTGGATAACAGAGAAGAGTTCAAATTATAGGAGGTTAAACACTCGGGTCCAAATATATTATTAAATTCTTTGACTATTTGGATGTTGGATGAATTTATGTATATTTGATGAATATTGGTTAGTAGATTGCTTTAGCTTGCATTCTATTATTGTTTTCTCTCCAAATGAATACAAAACATTATTAAAAATATCAAGAGACATAGAGTACCTCCCATAAGTTAGGATATGTTTGTTTCCTTGCTTACTTTATGAAGATTTTTGGTGATTGGAAAAAATGTTATATCATGTCTTTTCCATTTTCTCAAAGCACACATTTGTAGTGAATTATTTTCAATTTAGAGAAGTGTTGGTTGTGATTTCACTTTTATATTAAATTAATTAATAAAAAATAGTATAAATACATATAAAATATGTTAGTAGCTGATAAGAGTTGATAAGAATAAGTTTGTGAAGATTTTTGGTAATTAAATAATTTCATTTTATTTTGTTTTTTTAGTTTTCTCAAAATATATTAGCATACATATCTTATAAAAAGTTATAAAATACATTGAAAGATATTATTTTGGAGGCACCTATTTTTAATCAATTTTGTAATATATATAAGACATATTTTATATATATTTAAAAAATATATACATAAAACTAAAAAATCAAAAAAAAAATTACTAAAAAATATGAATAGATTTTTTTTTAACTAGAAAGTGTGGCTTTTGAAAATAAAATTAAAGATAAAAGATTTTGTCAAAAGAAAATAAATCAAAAAAATAAAATAAATAGAAAAGTTGATTTTTTTTACGATTTATAATAGAAACATATCCACACTTAACAAAAAAAAAATTTGAAATAAAATTTAAAAAAAAAGAAACTTGAGTTTTTTTTAAGGATTCATAATAGAAGCATGTCCTTTTTGGTAATTAATTAAAAAATATCAAGAGACAAAGTATCTATCGTATGTTAAAATATGTTTTTTTCCTTGCTTAGGTTATGAAGATTTTTGGTGATAAAAAATAATTGTTCTACCATGTCTTTTAAACATTTTCTCCAAGCACACATTTGTAGTGATTCGTTTCCAATTTAAGAAATGTTGGTTATGATTTCACTTTTGTATTAAATTAATTAATACAAATAGCATAAAAAATAATAGTATGTTAGTAGTTTTTAAGCATAGGTTTGTGAAGATTTTTGGTAATTAAATAAATTCATTTTATCTTGAGTTTTTTGTTTTCTCAATGTGATAATTTTAGTTGTTGGATAATTTTGGTATACTTTCCATGTTTGATAGTCATAATAGAAATGTAAGAGAATCTATGATGCATGATAGATTTGTAGGAGTGACCTCTAGAAGTTAAGCCTCTTTTAGTAGAAATCTAAGAGCATCTATGCTTGTTGACCAACTTATGAAATTTATTGTGATGTGTCATACAACATCTTTGGATGAAGATAATGACACTAAAATGGAGTATCCAAGTAGTTGAATGAATTGTGATGATATTATAATAGGTGAGTTTTTTAGGTATTGTTATGTTGCCAAAATTGATCTAGATCATTTGTTGATGATACACCCATAAAGGCTTAGATTGTGGAAGTATATTTTAACCTTTGATTATTCAATAATACATTGAATTATTTTGGGATATAGAAGTTTTCTATTGAAAAAAATTCCCACATAAATCACTATGTTATGGTATATTGCTTTTGTATTTATTTTATGTATATTTTTATTGTAAATTAGTATAAGAAACATGTTCTATACCTCTACTTATTTTTAAAAAAATAGTATACTATCCAATAATTATCTTTAATATATAGATTTATTTTAATTTATTTTCACTTTGGATGGTAAAACAATGAAAAATCAACCCATAGTAAATAGGTGTGGGAACACTATGGAGAATTAGCCCATGACTCTTGCAAAGTAAAGAAATATGTTTTTGTGATTCTCAACTACCACCTATTAATCTATCAACTTCTATCATTAACCACATGCCTACCTATCATTTGGAACCATTAGCATTATGCCACTGCAAACTTTTCTTTAAACCTTTGATAAGAACTAAAGCTTCAACATAGCCCTTATGTCTTTTATCCACTATGAATATATTTTATCTCCTCTAAAAATGTATCTATATTTTATCAACTTAATATCTTAATATATAAAGATTTCATTAAAATATTTCAATGATAACATCACCTAAAAAATATTCAATGTGCTTACTGTCTTATTTTATTGTCTTCATATTTCAATATAAACAAAATAATTCTTCATTTTATAATCTTCCATTTTTTCTTCAAATATCTTATACTACTGCAAACTGAGATTTTTTGAAAATCATAAGGTGAGATTTTTTTTTGAAATGTGTGGATATGTGGAAAAAGAAAATCAACTATTAATAGAAATCATTGATCTGAGACAATGCAGAAAGGAGAAGCAGATTTTTTTACAAAAATTCAAACCAAAAATAATTGGAAATAACGATCAATTCAGATAATGATAGTATACTTGCATAGATAATGGACACATTAATCAATAAGTTAAAAAATAACAATACACATATTAAAAAATAATAGAAACAATTACTTCAATTACTTTTAGATAATCCAAATGAGATTGCAGTCCTGAATAGAGAATAACAACACAATTATAAAAACCATTATTTGAAAATTACATCAATAATTGTTTATATAAATGACTAAGTTTGAAGAGTAGTGTATACATAAATAGATAATTGTTAATAATAAACTACCTAGCATTAAACTACAACCTTCACGTAATTAATTGATAGGCAAGAAACATATGAATAAAAGAAAAAACTTAATTTTTGGAAGCATAAACACAAAATTTCGTAATATTCAACTGCTACCAAGGTTCTTTATGATTGCATCCACCTCCATAATGTTAATCTGGAATGACTTGGCCAACTTTGTTCAAACTTTCAACTTTGCTCAGAATTTCTGGGTTGGAAGCCGATTTGGGCAAGGGAAAGACTTAACGGGGAGCTTGACCATTAAAAGACACAATGGAAGATGTAGTAGGGTTTCCATTATTCTGAATATATTGCATCAAGGACTTGGGAAACACAAAAAAATCCCCTGTTTTGATGTGTACATAGAAAATATTGTTGGTGGTGTCCACAAAGCCAACTCTAAAAAGCCCTTGTAGAACAAAGCAAATTTCAGAGGCTTAAATATTAGTCGAAGTAGAAATTGGAGAAATCACCAGATAGGTCAAGTCGTGTAGCTGCAAGAATTTCCTTCTACTGCAGGGTAATGGTGATCTTCCCCACGCTGAAGAATTTCTTTTGAATTCTAGGAAAACTTAATAAACTGTGAAACATTTGGTTAGTAGATTGCCACTTTGATGAAGCGGAAGAAGAACTTAATCCACGCAGTGCCAGAGAATTTGTGAGGGCAAGCAAATACAAACAACGCCATATATTTGTAAATGTATGGTAAGTTCTAATCTATTAGCCCCGCTCTATATACATTGCAAAACTCCAAGATAGGAGCAAATGTGATATTGAAGTGAAAATACGTAGGCCAAAGTACTAGTCTATTGTTTCTACTTTTTAATATTTGGGCGGGAGAGATTCAAAATTGAATTCAAACATAACCATAGCAGTCAGTGTCACTATGGAGAGTCAAGAGGAGCGCCAGAGAAACAAGAATAGAAAACTGAAGGTTTAGAGGGCCCACATCAACCACCTAAGCGGGTCAACCCTTAGTGTGTGATGGTTAAGCCCAACATGTTTATTGTTCCTAGTCAAAAGGGCTTTCTATTGTTAGTCTTGGAAAATTACGATGGAAAATTATGTAGATTGTAATTTTTTATATCGTTGCCATGATATGATGACACGAATACTAGTTTAAAAAAAAAAAATTATCATTATAGGATTCTTTGGTCTTTTAAATAATTTTATTTTCTCTTCATGATTCTTATATAAAACACTTGTACATAGACTTTTATAAATGCTTCTTTGTTCTTTCAAATAATTGTATTTTCTCTCTATTGTCATTAATTAAGAACTTGTACATATTATATAAATCATCTTTTCAATTATAAGGTATTTGGAAAGGAAGGTATGGTGTTGAAATGTTGCATACACTAACCTTTAAGAAGATTTATGTAGAGAAATCAATAGATCATATTTCATTTACAAAATATAATGCATGTAAAGAAAATTACAATATGAAAAGATGATTTATGTAGGGAAAACCATTCTAGAATAAAAACCCCACAGTCCAAAGAAAAATTATTTGTATTATTCAACAATGAAGGGGCTACAATTCAAATATCAAGCTATGTATTTATAAAAGTGTCACCAACATTTAGTAGAGTAATTTTGGTAGCATAATGGTACTTATAGTTCAATCATACAACTCATGCAATATTTGATCCTGAAGTACAAATAAATAGAAAAAATAAAACTAAAAAACTTGAGTGGTTGAATAAATCCATGCATCAAAATAATGTCCACAAATTCTATCATAATAGATCCAAATTCAAACAACAATGTTGGTTTTGGAATAAATGGAACTTGTAATAGTTGACACCTCAATTTGGGTGACTGAATTTAAAAAATTCAAATTTAATAAATTAAAGCATTTTGATGGCATTTGCATGATTGAAGCCAAGAAATTTATTAAGAAAAACTATTTTTTTATATTTTCTACATCTTAGAAATTTACATTTTTGGATGATTTTAGAGAATTTAAATCCATTTAATATTGTGTTTTCTTTGACTAATCATATTTGTATTTCTACTTATATCTTTTGGATTTCTTTCTCGAATGCATCAAACAACTTCAATTTTCAATAAGCAAGCTAGGAGTTTTGACCCCACCAAGTTGGGGTACTAAAAATAATTAATAAATAAGAACATTAGGATGCATAGTTGATGCATGTTTCCTTAATCTATGGACATATAAGGAGCTTCTTGACATTTCTTAATCTATGGACAACCAAGTAATGCATTTAACTAACCCAAGGTAAGACTGGTATGATATTTATCTAGTTGATCTTCTTTCAAACAAACCATCAAAAGTAAATAATGCAGCCCATAGTCTCAATCAACATAAGGGAAAGAAATGAATGCTCATATTATTGCTATTAAAAATGATGATTAAATCATATTTTTTTTAGCATATGTTAAACTCACAAGTAATCTATCAATAAAACAAATTAGGTAATTAGTTTGTAAGAAACAAAAGGTCTAGCATACAAAAGACCACAATAACCATTCACAAGGATCTCATCAAGTGAAAATACAATTTAATTTTCATAGAAGATATAGAAATATTATTAAGCATACCCACAAACGTATTTTTAGAAACATGTAAATTAATATGCTTTAAAATATCAATATTTAATCATAACCTATGTGAAGATTGTGCCTTTAAAAATCTATTTCTATAAGAAATCCTCATGGATGCAATTGACCAAATGGATATCACTTAACACCCTTGGCCATAGGATTTGTTTCTCAAGGTACACAAGGGTCATGGTAGCCTTGGCTAGATCTATATACTTATATGAAAAAACCTAACAAGCAATCATAAACATGAAAATACTAAACACTTAAGCAAATTTGTACCAAAATCTAGTAGAATATTTTTATATATTAAAATGTTTTAAAAATGGTTGCAATGATGATGTTTTTATGCAATTTCTTCCTTGCACTACCTCAAGTATAATTTGAATGCTTCAAGCCTATTCTAACTTTATCTTATCTTGAGCTACATACCTTAAAACAAAATCATGAAATCATCATTTTTATGGTTAATTTTTTTGTATCACTCTTAGGCATCCATGGAAATGATCAATAGTTTTAATAAATTAATAATATCGCCATAGTCACTTCCTTTGTATAGAATTATAAAAAATATCTTAAAATATCACAATTGCCAAATTCTTAAAAAGTAGTAATAGCAGTAGAGATGTTATCAAATGATCAATAGGCACAAATATATATATAACCTTATCAACCAAGTACTACATAAAATATTTATCAAAAACCTAAATGTTTAGTTCTTTGTTAACAAGGCTATATAAATATGTTTGTCTATCTACCATTTGATACAATCTTTAAGTGGCATTATTAAATATTGAAGGGAATTAAAATAGAACACAAATAAAATGAAAATCATGTCATGATCTTAGCTAAAATATATAAGAAAATAGGTATAATAAAAGAAGGAAATGCATCACTCTTTCTAACTGTCTTCTCATGTTTGAGCTCGCTAAGAACATGGGCTTGCAAATACCTAATTTTACCCCTAACTTCTTTCTTTTGTTTCAATTCCTTGAACTTTGTCATTGATTATTTGTTTATTAGTATTGTATAGTACACATTACTATTATGTAATTTGCCCCTCTCAATTATTTTTTGTAATTGATTTTTTGTTTACATTTAATAACGTGAAATATATTTTGATGACAACAATCTAAACTTTTGAATTTGAATATGTTCATTAATAATCTTTCTTATAATTATAATTTTTTATTTTATCTAATTAAATTTCATCTTTTATCTATTAAAATAAATCAACGTACACTAATTATAATTTATAATTTATAAGATTAAAAAACTTAATTTCATTATTAATTTATAAATTAAAAAAATTAATTACAACATTTTAAATTAAATTATTAAAAAAATTAATTAGATTTTAATTTAAATTGTAAGATATAATATTTAATTTGAATGTCATTGATTATTCCTTTTAACGAAAAGAAACACGCGATGGGGCTTTTTTCATATAAGCAAACATATATGATCATTCTTTAAAAAAATTAAATAAAATATTTTTTCCTGCATAACATTAGATAAGGGAAAGTTAAATCTAAATAGTTCGTCACAGTTTTTAAAATACAAATTGTGAACAAAGAATCACAAACAGAATATATGAGCTGCTACTGCTCCACGTATATCACAATGTTGGGATTATTAGCTTTGATTTTATTCCAATCTTCCCCGCCTTCCTTTAACCTCCCCTCTAACTCACCACTTGCCTCCTTAGAAACCCCTATCCACTTTAGTCTCTTCAACCGCTCCAATCCATCTGGAACTTTCTTCACCTGTGGACAATTCGCTATCCATAGCCCTTCAAGACGTTGCATCGCTCCCTCCTCCAATGCCGGCAATTCCTCCAAGAGAGGGATCTGTCTAATATACAGCCTAACCAGCTTAGGAAATCCCCCACTCTCTCCAAACTTCTTTGGCAATTCTCTGCATCTCCAATCACTGGACAATATCAATGTTTGTAAGTTGGGCATGTTTTGGAGCGACGGATAATCACTGCACTTGGACAATGCAAGTTCTGTCAGATTTACCATACCACATATCCAACTTGGCACGGAGAAACGACCAAGCACTAGTTGTTGAAGATCTTTCATAACATTCATTTTGTCCGGGAATGCTGGAGGATTGGATTCTTCATCATCACCCTCCCTTGGAGGAATGCCATTCGTTACCATAAGAATTCTCATTTTCACAAGACGCTCAAGGATACCATCTTGCACACTTTTCAACCCCCGTTCATCTTGTAACCGAATACTTATTTCCTGGATATTGATCAAATTGCCGACGTCTTTAACATTTATAAATTCATTCTCTTCGGCAGAGAGTGGGAAGGTCTCTGATCTCAGCGTCCTCAGACTCGAGAGCTTCGATATTCCCTTGGGCATATGATTGTCAGTAAGTTCTTTTGAGCATCCCAATACATCGAGATGAGAAAGAGATTTGAGGTCACCTATCCAATCAGGTACACATTTTATGCTAGTGCATCCAGAAACATCAAGAAATTGAAGACTCTTGAGCCTTCTAACACAATCCGGCACCTCCGTGATCTTTGTTCGAGACAACTTCAAAACCTTAAGAAGCTTCAGTTTCCCAACACATTTTGGCAATGCAGAGATGGCAGTACTGCTAAAGTCGAGAACTCGGAGGACTCGCAGACGATCAAACAAGTGTTCAGGAATGCTTGTAATTTCTGGATTCTCAAATAATGAAAGAGTGCGAAGAAATCGCTGACGATGAAGAGGTCTTTCTGAAATTGCATCATTGGTTATACCTTTCTTTCCCAGTAGTAACCGGCGGCAGCTTGTTTCTTGTAAAGGAAGATGAAATTCACACATGTGTTCTTTACTTATATTAATAACCAAATCATGCAACAAGTCGTGCACGGTGTAATAGGAAAGAACTGTGATTACTTCCACCAAACATAGATCTACAAGTTGGTGTAAGTAATTCAACCCAATGTCCCACTGTTCTTTCTCTTTTCCTTGTGGAATAAAACCTTCAACTATCCACAAATATATCAAATAGTCTAGGTGTATATCTTTGGTGTCCTTATATACAGTAAAATATATGTGTGTATCCTCTGGAAAGAAAGAAAAATAAGCAAAACAAGATTTAAGATGGGAAGGAAGAGAGTCGTAACTCAGCTTGAGGATTTGCATAGTGGAGTCCTCTTCTCCAACTACATCTTTTAATTGCCTCAGTTCTGACTCCCACTCGCCTAGGCCCACAGATCTTGCTATGGATGCTGCAACTGTCTTAACAGCCAGGGGCAGCCTCCCACACTTTTCTACAATTTGCTGAGCCAAGCTCTCCAGGTCCTCGGGCGGCCTATTTTCCTCACTATCGGGGAAGGCAAAGAGGCAAAACAGATTCCAACTCTCCTCCTCCGAGAGTTGCTGCATCTCATAGATATGAGCTCTCATGTTTGCAGCAACTTCTCTACTTCTGGTGGTAACCACAATTTTACACTGGTTACTGCCAGCGGGAAGACCAAGCCTTTGTACCAAGTCACCTTCTACACTAGTCTTCCACACGTCATCTAGAACAATCAAACATCTCTTGCCCACTAATTGCTGATGAATCAACTCAGCTACTCGCACATCACTTATTCTACTATTTGCATCTATTTGCAAATTAATGTGCGACGCCAGGTCACACAGCAAAGTTCTAAGAGAACAAGTCTGTGATACAGAAATCCAAGCAGAATGCTCATACCTTTGTTTGATTCTGTCGTAGACATGTTGAAGAAGGAATGTTTTACCCAGCCCGCCCATTCCCACGACGGCAATGACACCAACTGGAGGCTGTTCTAACCATCTCACTATTTCTTCCACCTTGTGCTCCGCACCCACTGCTCGTGAATCTGGCTCCAAGATGCTCCCTCTTCTCAAGTGGGCTCCTCTTTCAGATGTACTAGTTGAGGGTTGACCTAAACGGGACAAGTCATAAAATAGCTTGAGCTGTTCTCCATCTTGAATAAGAGAGCTCACCCTATCTTTCAGGTCTCTAATCCTGTTTCCCATTATATAGTTGAAGATTAATTCACTACAATTGCACACACACACTAGACTGGTGTTATTATACAAATGCTCAACAGCACACTCATCAATTATGTCTTCTGCATCAAAAGCAATATCTCTCATTTCCGCTAGCCAATCTTTCACTGAAACATTGTTAACATTTTGGTCATCTGCATCTCGTAGATAACCAGATATATGAATGAACCTTTTCTGCAACCATTTAAAATCGTCTGTGAAGTTGAGCAGCAGCGACGCCTCATTCAATGCTTTCTGCGCCACAATCTCGCCAAGCTTTCCAGCCACGGCTTTGGCAAAAGCAATAGAAAGTCCTTCAGCCATCTTTGATTTATTGCAGGCTCAGGATTTAGAGAGTGGTATTGAATAGCAATGCAATTCAAACTTGGCTTAGTGTAAGTATAAACCCTTACAACTCTCTAAATTTATAAGAAAAAAGAGAGCTTTTGGTCCAATATCTGATTTATCTTGTTTATCTGAATTTTTAAAAATACGAATAACCGCAGATCTGATTTAATACCTAAGGTAGTCTTTCGATTTTAAATAAAATAAAAATGTATTTAAAACTATTTCCGTAAAAAATAAAAATCCAATAACGATTGGAAATAATTTGTTCAACAATTCTATTCATAAATGACTTTACACTCGGATAAATTTCCTTGATCTTTGATCTTTCTCATTCTCATTCTCATTCTCCTCCACAAATGTTGGTTTTTTTTATCTTTTCTATGAAAGTTGTGTGGTATCTTTCTACTATTGCTTTCTATGACCTTTCCTTCCTTTCTATTAATTTAAATATTGCAGGACAGCTGTTCTCTCTTACACTCAAAGTGTCCCACACGGTTCAGAAAAACGTTGCACGCCACAGAAGTCCAGTCAATTTTAACGTATACGGAAAACTTAGTCGTTGTACTCCGTAGAGTAATAATAAACACACAGGTCATCCGTCTAGAGATAAGACTAGCAATCGCACATTAGTGTGCAATGGGTATGCCGAAGAAGTGTGGAAAGTTAATTAGGATAAATAAAATATATTATTATATTTGAATTATATATAATGTAAATTATATAATATATTTTAAAAATATAAATATTTAACACATATTTATTATTAAATTATATTTATATTTTATAAAATATATATTATTAAATATAAATATAATATTACTTAAATCAATTTATGTAAAAAATAAAAAATAAAATAACAAAATCAATTCAAAAAATACAAGTCTGTTAATTTAAATTTATTAAAATCGTAAATTGTTATATGTAAAATGTAAATTATATTTATATTTTATATAATATATATTATTAAATATAAATATAATATATAATCAATATATAATATTTTTAATATAATATTTACTTAAATCAATTTATTTTTAAAAAATAAAAATAAAAAAATAACAAAATCAATTAGAAAAATACAAGCCCAGTAATTTAAATTTACTAAAACCGTAAATTTTTTTATATAAAATGTAAATAACATAATATAATTAATATATAATATAAATTAATATAATATTATTTAAATTAATTTATTAAAATCAATTAAAAAAAAAAAAAAAACCATTACAAAGTTAATCGCGGGCAATAGTTGTAAAAAATAAAAAAACAAAACAAAAATTAAAAAATTTCTGAAGAATACTTGAGTTTTTAAAAAACAAAATAAAAAATAAAAAATTCCTGCAGAGTACTTTAATGCCTGCGCAGTACTTGCACAGGGAATGCCTGTGTAGCTTGGGCAGCATGGAAAAACACCCAAAAAAAATGGTTAAAAATGATAAACCGCTGAGATTCATTTAACGGCAAACAAATTGATATCAACTATTGATAGTCAAAATTAACTCGGCCATTTCCAAATAAGATAGACTTTCGGCATAATAAGAGAATTGATGAGTACGTTAATTTGGTGAAGAACAGTGACAGGGCATCACAATATCTTACGTAATTTGCACCAAGTCTGTGTACGTTCCACGACTCTTAAGAAATCGTTCATCTGATTGCAACATAATTCTACCACAAATAAAGGATACGATTCTCTTCGATCTTTCCTTCTTTCATAAAAGATGTTCGGTCTCTTTCTGTGATTTTTTTCTTTCTTCCTTTCATACTGCATCACAGCTGTTTTCTATTCACACTATTTAATGTCCAGATCATTGATGGAAATTTTGAGAATTATTGCCTACCTGTTTTTATTAATGAGCATTCGTTTACTTGGAAGTGAAAAACTACGAACAACTTCACCTGTATAATCTTTTTTCAGTTTAGAGTAATTTTTGATATTTTTATATTTAATTTGGATTAAGGTATCTAGTTTTGTTTATATCTTGTCTTATGTTATTTAAAATATGTATGTTTATTTATTTAATTTTGATCATTAATTCAACATTGAGGAAGGGATTTTATCCCCTTTAAATCTATTTTATATGTTTTTCTAACTTTTAATCTATACAAATAGAATTAATTTATACCTCAAAAATATTAATAAAAATATTTTCTAAAACATTTTAATCTTATCAAGAAAGCTTTTGATTTTTTTTTCCCTTGATCCAAGTGAAAATTCATTATAAAGTTAGAAAAAATTTAGTTTTCACTTTTATTTTAATGATATCTATTGAATTATTAGACGACTTTTTAATAATTAGTATAAGTTTTCCATAATTCATATGGTAGATAATATATTTTTTTTAATTATGAAAAGTAATAAAATAAGACAAATCAATACTAATGAAAGTGGTCGAATATGATGATAAAATAAAATAATCAATGGTAAACTTGAAAGTTGTGAAATTATTTATTTTAAATGAGAAAAATTATATATATTTCACTATCTAAACTAATGCAAGTTAAAATTAATTAAATATATTTAACATTTTTTAATGGAATTTAATTTATTTAAATATTTAAAATATATTAATTATTTATTAAATTCATAAAACATTTAGATATAATTATAATTAGTAATCACTAAGTTGTTTAGCTAATAATATAATTTTTGAGTAATCAAGAAATTTATAATATATTTTTTTTTACATAATTTAATTTATATTTTTTTGTCATTTAAAAGAAATTTCATTATAAATATTAAATTAATGATATTATTAATATCTTATTTATTATTGTTTTCTATAAAAAAAAATGTTCACATCTTCAATTAATGATGATCTAACATTTCTACACCATACTATTTAGTGTACTACATAGTTCCAACATTGGTATATCTTACATTGTTACATCTTGCCCTTATATGACTTTGTGTGACATTATGATCTTACAGTGTTGTGCATTATAACTTCATAATCTCATATTACTATATCTCATGACTTCATGATCTTGTTGTTATTTATTGCTTCTTAGCTCGTATCCATCTATTAATATTGCATTGAACATTTGTCATTGATGCTTATGTATGGTTATATTAGGGCACTATTTTTTTCTCTCATGTATCTATTGGCTTTACATTGTTATGTCTTATGTGTGATCTTATTTACATCGAGGTTCTATCAATATCTCAATACTAGCATTTATTATGGCCAAATTTTTATATCATATATTTTGGTCCTATTTATCTTGAACATATATTGTCTAAAATTTTGGTCTCGATTATACAAATTATAATTCCTTGATGATATATTTTGTGATAGTCTATCATATTGATCCTAAATTGAGGGGCATTATGATTTTCTCCTTATCAGATTAATATTGCCTTAAATATTTATATATTTATAAAACATACCTTATTATCATATTTGCTAGATTTGAATATTTTCCCCACCATATGAAGCCTTTGTGTCATGTATCTCATGTGTCCCTTTTATTTCACATGTCCCATTAATCCTCTCAATCTCATTCGTCATATCTATGATATTGCTTCAATTGATATTATTAGGCCTCATTTAATTGTTTTTGATAATTAAAGTAGAAAAACAAGGGTGTTGGCCCAATTACAAAGAGCCTAAAGGCTAAAAACAAATTCCACAAACCATAGATAGCACGTCAATAACACTTTAACAAAAAAAAATCAAGAACAACGAACAAAAGGAAACACTAGTGACAAAAAAGAACACCAGCTTAACCAAACAGTTGGCCCCAATCTTCAGTGAGGAACTTCAAAAGTTTCTTGTGACTATTATCCTTATCACTAGAATTTTTCAATTATTTGTCTTGCAAAAAATAGAGAGTATTTGTTGATCTGTGCATATCCTTGGAACTAAATTTTGATAGCTTGACCATCTTTTCCTCAAGTTCTCGCACGTTCCCTTTAAGCTTTACAAGCTCCTTCGTCATAGCAACACATTGTGGGAAACTATGTCTCACTAGGAAGGTCCAAATTGGCATTGTTAGCACTAACCATGTTCTTAGACTAGCTCTCACAAGTGTTCTTTGAACCTTTGGAATAAAACTCATTCTCCTCCTCATTAGTAAAGAAGCTCGCATCCTACTTAAGAGCATCCTCAATCACCTCCTTTTTAAATAGACTTTGGGCAACTCGCTAGAAGGTTGGATCTTCTAAGATGAGAGTTGCTCACATCCTTCACATCCTTAGCCTTGTACTCTTCCACATTTTCCTTCTCAACCAAGACCTATGTTGGGAAAAAAATTATTTTGGGTGGGGTTTTTTTTGAGATCTCAACTAGTCTCATTTTCCAAAGCCTTGAGAAGTGGGGATATTTTTAAGGTCACATAGACCTTAAGCCACTTGAGATTGTCCAAAAATAAGATTCTTTGGTGAAGGATTATTCTCAATGAGGTTAGGGGGGATGGTGAGCAAGGGGTATCATTTAGGGTAGAGGGTTCACCCAAAATCATAGTTGAGGAGCGACGAGGGGCAGAGGGGGGTGTATTAGCAGAGTCAGTATTCTTCTTCTTTTTACCTTAGGTTTTCCCCTGAGGGGTTGAAGTGGTCACCACCTTAGGGGAATCAAGGGGGTTTCCTTAATCAAAACAAATTTTATTTGTTTAGGCGAGCATAAGGCAAGATGAAAATGATAAAGGCACAAAATAAGATCTTGATGTAGAGGAATGAGAGATTTATCTAGGAATATTTTATTTAAGTCCAAGGCTTCCTTAATGAAACTTTCCAAGGAGGTTAATAGTTAGAATGTGAAGCCTATCAAAACATTATTGTGCAAGTGGTTGAGGAGGGGGAAGTAGTAGAAATAACAACACTTGTATCTAGCTTCAAAAGTAAAAAAAATCATAAGCGTGTGACATACCATTTCCCATGGAAGCAAAATTTTTCCCCTATCAAATCCACCTTGAAATTTGGTGTGTTGTTTACCTTCTAGAAAAAAAGAGTCAAAGTGTCATTGGCTGCCACTTTACTATGTTTTTTTTCCATTTTTTCCCTTTCATGTTCATACATGTCACTTGTGCAATTACATCTTCATCGAGCTCAAAGGAAATTAGACTTAATTTCACTTTCCTTGAGTCCTAGGAATGGGTGAACTAAATGGACAAGATATCATCATGTCCCTTAAGGCACTCCAAAAATGGAGCAACCCCACATTCACAAAAATAATGTCAAACAATGACATCAGTGGAGAGCTTGTCACAAGAAATAGGTTCAAAATAAACTCTATCCCCACCCATCTTATTCTAGTAGAAAAATAGAGTTTGAAGAAAGATAGCCAACCTTCTCTAAAACTTATACAAAAACTAGAGAGTTGAGCAATGAAGGTAAGTAGGAGAGGATAAAGAATATAAATTTATGTCAAAGTAATAATCATAATAATTACATAACCCATTTCAAGAATAGTTATAATTATTATATAGCATCCTCTAAATAAAGAGCCAATCATGTCTTGTAATGTCAATGGTACTAGTGATTAAAATGGGGGGTTAGCCTTATGCTAGTCATCACAATCACAATCATAGTTAAACTCAACGCTTTCCAAGCAAGATGGAAGATGATCATACAAGTTCTATTAAAGATGGAAGATGTTCCTATTCAATTTCCACACTTTCACAAACCCCATAGAAATATCTCACAGAATGGTAGAAAGCCAATGATACTATGCCATGTGTAGACCTTTGAATGAATTTAATTATTCTAGCTATCACAATCATAATCATAGTTAAACTCAAAGATTTTTGAGACATATGGAAGACGATCATATGTAATGTCAAAGAGTTAGTGAGTACACTCATCATAATCACCATAAATGTGGTAAGATACCACCACCTTCACATGATCAAGTCGAAAGTCGAGGAGCCATGCCAACAATATGGCCCACTACATAAAATTTCAAACCCTTCTAGAACATAGCTCGATACCCCTAGGGAGAGTTAGAATCCACATCAACATGTAGCAAAAAAGAGACAAAGAATTCCCATATTTAAAATCTAATGAAAATAAATTTAAAATTTTGTGCTTCAAAATATATATCTCTCAATTGAAAAAATTAGTCTAGGGTTGGGGTTCAAATCCTTGCAATCAAAAACACCATTAACTCTCATTAGCAGAGGTAGTGTAATTCCACTTCGAGGTAAGGATTTTTCTAACATAATCTGGGAGACTAAAAAAATTACGGCAACACTGTAGAGAATTTTGGTCCATCCCCAAATATGCCATAGCATCAGCAATCTAGTTGCCCTCACAATAAACATGTTTGATCTCAAACTTTTCAAAACCAAGAAGGAGTTTCTAGATTTCATTTATAATATTCTCCAACACCTAGCTAGGTTGAGTAGTACCCTTCACCACATTAATGACCAGTTTAGAGTCCCCCTCAATGAGAATATTCTTTGTACCAATAGCAAGATCAATTTTGAGGCCCCATAAAAGAGCCATGGTCTTCGCCTAATTGTTCATGTTAACATCAAGGCCTCCAAAATAATTTTCCAACACTTCCCTCGAAGGGCTTCTCAACATATCACCCCCACTAGCCATGATAGGTTGGCACTGACAACACCATAAAAATTAAGTTTATAGGTCAGCCAAATTATGGTGGAATCTATTTAGTGTGTAGCCTGGCCATCTTCTTTGTAATGTCAACATTATGGAATGAATTAGGCAAACCCCACTGAGTAGAAATTTTGGATTCCAAATAGAGAGGATAGGAATCTAGACAAACCCAATGACAAACCAAAATATTATTCAAAAGTAGCTTGTAGAAATCCGAGTAGACCTCCTCAAGACTTCTTTTCATATCTTTGAAGATCCAATTGTTTCTTTCCTCTGAAGACTCTAGCAGAGGTGTGGAGGTATTGCTAACATATCATGCCACCCTTACATGAACCATCACTGATAACCGATCTGAGAGATCCTACATGGGCCATCTTGCATGTTCAAATTCTCCTTAAAGGGTCTTGAAATTGGCTAAGTCTTGGTGTTTTCATGCTTTTGGGTTTTAGTTTACCTACCTACTAGCATACCTTCTTCATTGTGCCCAACCCTCCTCTTTCACCCTTTTTCCTTCCATTTGGCCTAAGTGTTTTGGGTTTCAGTCATCAGCCTTACCCTTTAACCTTTATCGCTTCCTTTTACTAAGCCTTAGGCCTTACCTTCGATCAACGAAGTCACGTAGAAGTTTTTTAAGATTCATCTAAGCCTTGATTTTTTAGACTTCAGGGGTAGTGCTTCCCTATTTTTCATTTTATCTTTTCATCTTAAGCATTAAGCCTTCCTCTCGACCCTCAATCCTTGAAACCTCATTTAACTTTTGGTGATCTAAATTTCCCTTTTCCTCTTGCCCTCTTCTCTTACTCAGTAATCCCTTTCCCCATCCCTTATTTTTGACAGATTCCTTGAGATTTTCCTAAGTCTCAAATTTTTGGACTTTGGGCATCGGTCTTACCTCTTCTCTTTTACTTTCTTTCTAAAAATGCATAAGCCTTTTCCCCGACCTTCGATCTCTGATGTTTCCTTCAAAATTTTTGGATAACTCCAAATCTTTGAAGTGTCAGATGTCGATCTTCCCCTTTACTCATTTCACATTTGCAGAAAGGCATAAGCCTTCCTCCAGACCCTAATGCTTGACAATAGGCCACCTTTCAAACTTCATGCTTTTCCCTTTCTACTTTCTTCCTTCTTCCTTTTTCTAGCAAGTGGTATGGTGAGTGCCCAAAGCCCGATCCCCGATGGTTCAATTCCAATGAAGCAGGAGGTATGCTATAGGCCTCACATTTGATGTCTGATGAAGGTTTCTCTTTTTGGGTTTCTAGACCATTTCATGCATAACAAAGGTTTGTTTCAGGCTTCATGCTCTGACATTTAGTGTATTTGACATGTTTTTACACGACAACGCTATTAAATATCTAATGACTTTATTAGCTACTTGTTTCAATTCTAGGGCTTCAAGTACATCATTTATTGCTCCCCTTGACTTCTACAAATGATCTTATGGGCACCCATGCTCATTTATTGTTGATTATTGTCCTTCTTAACTTACCCCATGCCCATATTGCTAATTTTATGGGGGCATTTTTAGAAGGATTTTTGGTACATCATTGATTATATGGTATGGTGTGCATGTCCAAACTTGTTTTGGAATGGATTTCATGGATACATTTCCTCAATCTTCCCTGATAAGATCTTATTAATCCCAGTTAGGGTTAGGGTTTGGTTTGTGGTTCCAAGTTATGTTTGATCTATAAAGGAAACATTTGTATTTTTTTATGGGTTCTTCCTCTAGCTCCTCTAGAGTTTTTCATTGGCAGACTTTAATTTTTGTACTTTACAACTATAAAGATTGGTTGTTGCCTCTACATCAATTAAATTGATTAAGATTGCCTCTTCTCAGCTTGTTTATGTTTGTGTAATTTCATTACTTACATATATCTAAGTGTTTGTTTTCATTTTACATGCATACATGTTTGAGTTAAATTGTTTATAGTTATTGCTTGAGAATATCCCTTTCATTCTAGCATCCTATCAAACCATAACCTCCATGTTTTCCTTTGGGAATCAACTAAATAAAGAGCTATGTGAGCTCCTTGCTGATGCATATCTTTTCTTTCCTCCATCAAAAATCAATAAAAATTGGTGAAATTTTTTTTTTTAGGGTATCTAAAACCCCTTTAGTGTATATTTCATAGTTTTCTATTTTGATGGAGTTACCAATGACAATTTTATTGCATTTGTGTGTAGACAGTCCAAATGACCCTAGGTTTTTTTGAACAATATATACATTACTCATTGATGGAAGGGTGTAGAACCATGTTTGAATGTTGTTGGGGGCTTGCACAAGTCTAAGGAAAGTTTCCTTTCCTTGTTTTAAGCCATTGCCTTAATACACCTAGTGGAAGCAAGACCTAGTTTGCATGATTCTTGGTGTCAAGCACTTGATCTGGCTTATTTATGTTTGGAAATCCTTGGGATATATTGGAACATGTTTGAATACATATAATTTCCCTCATTCCATGTTTTTTTTAATGATAGAGTGTCATTAGAATGATACCCCATGTTTTAGGCTTGGGAATACATTACCTAAAGTGAACAAATGTGCATATTTGCAGCCTTGGTGTTGAAATATTATTTGAAAGTGTTTAGGGTGTTGTTTTGAGTCCTTTCCTATTTGTATCACCTTGTCCCTTTCACCAATTTTTTTATGCAATCTCAATCAAGAAGAAACAAGTTTTTCATCATGGTGTACCACCTCCCATTTCCCTTTCATGCATTCCTTCTTTTCACTTGTGAGTTGTTAGAGTAGGGTAGTCCAGTAGGATTTCATGTGCTAGGTTGGACCAACACATTGCGTTTGGATCAAAAGAGGAAGTTGTCCTTCTCTAGAGTTCAACTTCATACATGCAAGGTACCACACCTTGAGGTGGTTTCCATGGTGTCATTGGAATGCTAAGCCTTGTGTTCAATAGGGTGCAATTTCATGTGACAACATTCATCTACTTCCATAATTCTTTAATAAGGGGTCATAAAATGACTAACCCATTCCTCTATAAGGTCACTTAGACCTTTATTCATGAGACAACAAATTGGAAGCTTTTGAAACACAAATTTCAAAGGATTTTGGGAAAAGGGATAATGTATGAGGATGTGAGGGATCCTTTCCTCATCCATATTGCATAGGACACATCTATTTAGTAACTGGAAGCCACACTTGATGAGATTTTCTTGGGTTAGGATTCTATTATGAATGGATGTCCACAAAAAAAAATGATTCTATGAAGGAGATTTTTATTCCAAACTTTCATCCATGTAGCACAATTATCATTCTTTAACAACAAATCGTAAGTTGACTTGATAGAGAAGTTTCCTTTAGGAATTTTGGATCAAAAGAAATTCTCTTCCCTAGGAAAGATGGGGAATCTAATCCTGCAAAGATCAAATTGGAGGAGTAAAGCACTTTGGTGTATATGGTATTGGTCTTGGAAATAAGTTTGAAGGAGTTTCCAAGAATTGTCATGAAAAAATTAATTAGAAATCAATAGGTCAAAGGACCTTATATCAAAGATTTTAAAGTTTTTTAAAAGAAGGTTAGTCATTAAGGGGTTGGTCGAACAACCAACAATTTTCCTCAAAATGAATAAGACTACCATTTCCCACCTTCCACTTGAGGCCCAATGAGATCAAAGTATAGGTTTTAAGGATATTAATCCAAATCCTAGAGCCTCCAAGAAAACACGTTTCAAAAATTTCACTATGGAGGATTGAATGGTTGAAATATTTTGCACTTATAATTTTGCACCAATCCTTATTTTGAATAAGGTCCCAACCAACCTTTTCCATTAGAGATTTATTGAGGTGAGTGATTTTCTTAATGCCCAGACCTCCCTGCACTTTTGGAAGGTAGACTTTATTCCAACTAACTAAAGTCATTTCTTTATTTTCCTTAGTACCTAAGCATAAGAAATTCCTTTGAATTTTCTCCAACTTATCCACAATATAGATTGGGATTTTAAAGAGAGTAAGAAAGTACAACAAGATTCTATAAAGGGAGGCAAAAGGTTTTAACTTACCAACATTACTCAAATTTTTTCCCCTCCATCTAGCTAGCCTTTTTTGTATAAGTTCCAAAATAAAATTCTAGAAAGAGGGGGAAACCTCTTTAATAGTGAGGGGGAGCCCCAGATAAATTCCTAAAAGATCAGTACACTAAAAACCTAATATATCCTATATTTTTCTCCTTAGCACCACATTGGAGTTGAAGAAGTAGATCTTACTTTTATCATAATTAATACATTGATCTGAGGCCAGTACATAGTTAGACAAACAATTTTTCCAACATTTATCCTCCACCATAGAGCAAACACCAAAGAGGATGGTGTCATAAAAAACTACTATAGAGAAAAAGCAAGGAGAGAAGAAGTTGACCTCACTCCTCTTAGTTCACCATTCTTAATGAGTTTTAAGATATTTCTCCCTAAGACCTCCACAACTAAGATAAAAAAATTAAGGGGATAGGGGGTCCCCTTGATGAATACCCCTATTAGTCCCAAAGAAGCCCCTTGGAATACCATTTGCCAAAGTTGAGTACTTCCCAGTAATAATACATTCCTTAATAATGTTGATAATGTTATCATGGAACCCCAACTTTCTTATAGCTTAATGTTGGATATTGCTAATATGTGGTTGTCATTTATTTCAACACTATTTTCATTAATATCTTTAAGGTCGTATATATCGAGGATATTGAGAAAATTGTAATAAAATAAGTTGGAGGTTGTCAATGGTAAGTTGAAGGTTGTCAGTGAAGCAGTGAAGTTCAGTATAATGGCTAGCTCAGTATATTGATGGTGAGAAGTTGTGGATTAAAGGGTTTGTTGACAAGTATATCTAGTTTATCCATTGTAAATTTTAGAGGTTCGCATGAAGATTTGATCAAGTTATGAGTATCAGCGTTCTAACAGTTGTTTTATCACTTTAGTTGGTGTTTTTGAAAGAAGATGGTGTGATTCTAGTAATCTGAGTTGATGTGCATGCTTTTGTGGTGATTCATGATGCTTTTGGATGTTTCTAGATCATGTTATATCCATGTTGTTGGTTTGCATCGATTGTTGTGCTTGTGATTGGTGGTTTTCTGTTGTGAGATCATGTTTTTCATGTTCATGGCCGACAGGATGATTGTAGCGTGTTGTGGATATTCGAGGCTAATTTTTTAAGGTGTATCATGTTCAATACATGTTTTTTTGGGTCCCTAATATGTTTTGGCTGATGCTGGTTGATTCATATTGATAATTATTTATTGATTTGGGCCGACAGTTTGTACACATTTTATATTTTGTTGGGTCGACATGTAGTTGATGTTATCCCTAATTGTCGATATATATGATCGATTGTTTATACCATTTGAACATGCAAGGTGTGAAAAGTGTGAGCGTTGTGTGTGAATAAAGTTCAAATATTTTGAAGGTAGAAGTAAAGTGTGAAGAAGAGTGAGCAAAAAAAAGTGTTCATGTGCTTAACCAGAACTATAATCAGGCATTAGCAAATGCTATTTCCTTATTTCAAGATCTTTTCAGATGTAATCTGAATGTGATTGTAAGAATTGATGTGTCTTCCTTTGGGCAGTAATCCTTTTTTGTATTTGAGCAGTGATCTCTAGGTAGTGTGTTTGAATGCATGTGCATTCCCCATTTAATATACTTTTAATAGAGTATAAACTTGTGGACTAACCTCCACCATGGTTTTTACCCTAACAGCGTTTCCACGTAAAAATCTTGGTGTTATGTGTGTTTCTAATGTGATGATGATTTATGCTTTCATGTTTATTTATCAAATCTGAGAATAAGTTTAATAAGTATAATTTTTGTGACAACTGATTCACCCCCCCTCTTAGTTGTCTACCCTTGTGTTGCCAACAATTGGTATTAGAGCAGGTGCCTCTAGAGAAGCTTGATCGCTTGAGGTGATCCGGGATGACGACATATAAGAAGGATAGTCTAAGATTTGATGGAACAAATTATTCTCTGTAGAAGAATCGAACGGAGTGTCATCTAAGATGCATTGGTGAACCCTACTAAACAATTAAAAAGAATTGATATTCCATCCCTTAGAATGGTCCTTCTATTGTAGGAGAGATTAAGGAAGTCGAGTATAATATCAGAGCTAAGGAAGCATTGTTGAGTACTCTGACTAATTCAAAGATGACAAATGTAATGGATCTGAAGATTGTTTATGAGATCTGGAAAAAGTTGGAAACTTTGTATGAAGGTGATAACCATGTGAAGATTGCTAAGCTACAGAGCCTGAAAGGGAAATATGGAACATTGAGAATGGGTGAAGATGAGAAAATCACTTCTTTTATGAAGAGAGTGAATGAACTTGTGTGTAGTATCAGATCTGATGGTGGAACATTGGAGGAATAAGAGATTGTTGCTAAAGTGCTCAGATCCTTGCCTGCTGCATACAAACACAAAGGTGCTACTATTGAGGAGATCCGAACTATTACAAATGTAACCAGAGACATTTTGATTGGTAAGCTTGTTTCTTTTGAGTTAAGTGAGTTTGGTGAATATCTTCCTAAGACCGAATCTGCATTCAAAGCTACTGTATCCAAGAAAGATAAGTAGAGATATGATCCAGGAGAAAGTTCTTCTAGAAAAATGTCCAAGTATGAGCAAGAAATGAGAGAGATTGAAGAAGAAGAGAGAAAAATAGATGAGATTGAAGCAGTTCTTGTCAAAAGGTAGCCAAAGGAGAAGGTAATTATAAAGGGAAGTTGCCTCTTAAATTTTTTTCTTGCAATAAGATAGGTCATTTTGCCTCAAGGTGTCCTGAAAGAGTTCCTAAGCCAAGATATAACAAGCCTAGATTCCAAATAAAGTGTTATTATGTTGCTAATGAAGGTGTGATAGATGATGAATCTGATAAAGGGAACGCAAGTGAGGATGAATGGGTATTTATTGCTATCAAGGAAAATAATCTAGTACCTATTGAATCTACTAGTTGCATGAATGTGGAGAAATCTCTAGTTGCCAGAATTGAAGAAAAATATGAATGGGTGATTGACAGTGGATGCTCTCATCACATGATAGGTGATAAAATTAAATTTGTGAGCTTGGAAAATTATGATGGTGGTGTTGTAAGATTTGGTGATGAAAAAGTTGGTGTAATATGTGGTAGAGGATCCATTTCTTTTGATGGTAAGCATAATACTAATGATGTTCTATATGTGGAAGGTTTGAAGCATAATCTCTTAAGTAATGGACAAATGGTTGACAAGGGATATAATCTTCAATTCAAGGATGGAAAGTGTAAAATATTGGAGATTTTTGCCAATGTGATTGCATTTGGTACAAGAACAAAAGGTAATATCTTTCACCTAAGTATTGTTAGTAAAAGTTGTATGATTGCTCAAGTTGATGAAAGTTGGTTGTGGCATAGAAGATTGTGTCATGTGAACTTTGAAAATATTATCAAGATAAGTTCTAACCAGGTAGTGATAGATCTTCCTAAGTTGATAAAACCTACTAATACTATATGCAAGGAATGTCAGTTAGGGAAGCAAACTAGAGTTTCATTCTGAAGAAAACAACATTGTTCAAATGAAGTATTGGAGCTTGTGCATGCTGACTTGTGTGGTCCTTCTAGAATAATAAGTTTACAAGGTTACAAGTATTTCATGTTACTTATTGATGATTATTCTAGATTGACGTGGGTTACTTTCTTAAGGGAAAACTCTAAAGCTCTAGAGAAATTCAAGATTTTAAAGGCTATGGTTGAGACAGAGATAGGTCTAAAGATTAAATGTCTGAGATTGGATAGAGGTGGTGAAATCACTTCCAGTGAGTTTAGTTCTTTATGTGAAGAGCATGGAATAAAGATACAATTATCTGCCTCGCGGACCCCTCAGCAAAATGGAGTTGTGGAAAGGAAGAATAAGACAATTTAGGAAGCTTCTAGGACTATGATGCTGGAAGGAAATGTTCGTCATATCTACTGGAGAGAAGTTGTGAGTACTATCGTTTACACTCTCAACCAACTACATGTCAAAGGTGATACTGGTAAGACTCCTTTTGAGCCATGGTTTGGTCATAAGCCTACTGTTAGATACTTCAAAATATTTGGGAGTAAATTCTATATCAAAAGAGATGAAGATATAGGAAAGTTTGATGCTAGAAGTGATGAAGGAATCTTTCTTGGTTATTCTACTAAAAGTAAAGCCTACCAGTGCTACAATAAGAGATCGAGGAAATTAATTGAAATCACTAATGTAAAGGTTGATGAAGACACATTGAGACCATCCAAAACCTATGGATATAATTCAAACGATCAGAATGATAGTTCCAATAAAGGAAAGAAAGTTCAAACTCAAAATCAAGTTCAAATCATTCATGTGAATCAAGAAAATGAAGAGGAAGAGACTAGTGAAAGTGCAAAATCAAGATCACAAGAGACTAAAGTTCAAGAGCCTAAGACTCCAACATATTTAAGACTAAATCATTCAAATGATCAGATTATAGGTGATAAGAACAAAGGTGTTCAAACTAGGAGAAGAATTGCAGAAGAGTATTGTTTGATCTCAAAGGCTGAGCCAAATAATATCAATGAAGCATGCAAAGATGAACAATTGGTGGAAGCAATCAATGAAGAACTACTGAAAATTGAGAAGAATGATACATGGATTCTTGTTCCTAGACCTACAAATAAAAATTTAATTGGAACTAAATGGTTCTTTCGAAATAAACTAAATGAGCAAGGTGAAGTTATTAGAAACAAAGAAATATTGGTATGTAAAGGATATTCTCAGATGGAAGGAATTGACTTTGAAGAAACTTTTGCTCATGTTGCTAGAATTGAAGCTGTGAGACTATTTCTTGCTTATGCTACTTACAAAAACTTCAAATTTTATCAGATGGATGTCAAGTCAACATTTCTAAATGGTGAACTGGATGAAGAAGTGTATATTGAGCAACCTGGTGGATTTCAATTGACTGATCAGGGAGATATGGTTTGTCAATTGAAGAAAACGTTGTATGCCCTAAGAGCATGGTATTCCAGATTGGACAAGTATTTGTTGAATCTTGGATTTAATAAAGGTACTGTTGATCGTAATTTGTATTTCAAGATTGATCATAATAAAGATTTGATTGTTGAAGTCTTTGTTGATGATATCATTTTTGAAGGAGATGATAGTTTGTGCATGAAGTTTTTTGATGAGATGCAAAGTGAGTTTGAGATGTCTATGATTAGAGAAATGAAAATATTTTTGGACTTACAAATCACTCAACTAGATAAAGGGATCTTTATATCTTAATCCAAGTATGTGAAAGAACTGCTAAAGAAGTTCGGTATGGAAGATTCAAAGCCATTTGGTACACCTATGGTGACCAGATGTAAGTTGGAACAAGATGACAATTCTCCTAAAACAAATCAGACTAGATACAAATCCATGATTGGTGGATTGCTCTATTTGACTCAAACTAGACTTGATATCATGAATGTTGTATGCATTGTTGCAATATTTCAAGCTAATCCTAAAGAATCTCATGTGACAGCTGTGAAGAGGATTTTCAAATACTTGAAAGGGGCATTTGATTTTGGCCTATGGTATCCTCAAAAAGATGACCTTACTTTAAGTGCTTTTACTGATGTTGATTGGGAAAGAGATGTTGATGACAAAAAGATTACTAGTGGTGGTGCATTTTTCTTAGGAAAGAAGTTTATTTCATGGTTAAGTAAGAAGAAAAATGCCATTTCTTTATCTACTATAGAGGAATAATACATTGTTGTTGCTAATAATTGTACTCAAGTATTATGGATGAAGCAGATTTTGAAAGATATCAGAGTTGTGTATGATGAACCTATTGCTATATTCTATGATAATTCAAGTGCAACTAAAATTTCTAAGAATCCAATGTTGCATTCTAAAACCAAGCATATATCTATCAAGTTTCACTTTTTGAGAGAGGAGGTGAGTGACAAGGAAGTTAGATTGGAGTATGTGCCTACTAAGGAATAGATTGCATATATTTTTACCAAGCCCTTGCCTAAGGATACCTTTGAGTATCTCAAAGGGAAGCTAGGGGTGATTACCCCTCCTAATCATAATTAAGATGCAATGACTTGCATCATTCTGTGCATTTCATAGTCATATCTTGTGATCTAGATTGATGTTGTGGTGGATGCTACTCAGGGGGAGTAGTCAAATGTTTAGGAAATGTGGTTTACAGCTTGTTTGGGGGAAGATAATGTGTTCCTTTTTCATTGATGTCAAAGGGGGAGAAGATTCTTGTGAAAAACTGTGAAAGAATTAAGGAGAAAAACAGTCAAAATCTAAGGGGGAGAAAGTGCTAAGAGAAATTTTCATTGATGGCGTTTTTCACATCATGTGTTGCCATCAATGCCAAAGGGGGAGATTTTTGGATATTGTTGATATGTGTTTTTCATTGAGCTCAACACTATTGGCATTATTTTATTTAAGGTTGTGTATGTCGAGGATATTGAGAAAATTTTAATAAAATAACTTGCAAGTTGTCAGTGGTAAGTTGAAGGTTGTCAGTGGAGCAGTGAAGTCCAGTATGATGGCTAGCTCAGTATATTGATGGTGATAAGTTGTGGATCAAAGGGTTTTTTGACAATTATATCTAGTTTATCCATCAGAAATTTCAGAGGTTTGCATGAATATTTGATCAAGTTATGAGTATCGATGTTCTGATAGTTGTTTTTTTGCTTTAGTTGGTGTTTCTAAAAGAAGATGATGTGATTCTGGTAATCTGAGTTGATTTGGATGCTTTTGTGGTGATTCATGATGCTTGTGGATGTTTCTAGATCATGCTCTATCTATGTTGTTGGTTCGCATCGATTGTTGTGCTCGTAATTGGTGATTTTTTGTTGTGAGTTCATGTTTTTCATGTTCATAGCCAACAGGATGATTGTAGTGTGTTGTGGATCTTTGAGGCTAATTGTTTAAGGTGTTTCATGTTTGAGACATGTTGTTTTGGGTCCCTACTATGTTTTAGCTAACATTGGTTGATTTGCATTGATAATTGTTTATTGATTTGGGCAGACAGTTTGTACACATTTTATATTTTGTTGGGCCAACATGTAGTTGATGTTATCCCTAGTTGCGGATATATATGATCGATTTTTTATACCATTTGAACATGCAAGGTGTGTAAAGTGTGTGTGTGAAGTGTGAATAAAGTTTAGATCTTTCGAAGGCAGAAGTAAAGTGTGAAGAAGAGTGAGCAGAAGAAAGTGTTCATGTGCTTTTAACCGAAACTATAATCAGGCATTAGCAAATGCTCTTTTCTTAGTTCAAGATATTTTCAAATGTAATATGAATGTGACTATAAGACAATGTGTCTTCCTTTGGGCAGTAATCCTTTTTGTATTTGAGCAGTGAGCTCTAGCCAGTGTGCCTAAATGCATGTGCATTCCCCATTTACTATACTTTTAACATAGTATAAACTTGTGGACTAACCTCCACCATGGTGTTTCCCCTAATAGGGTTTCCATGTAAAAATATTTGTGTTATGTGTGTTTTTGATGTGATGGTGGTTTATGCTTTCATGTTTATTTATCAGATCTGAGAATAAGTTTAATAAGTATAATTTATGT
This sequence comes from Sequoiadendron giganteum, assembly GCA_007115665.2. NCBI lineage: Eukaryota > Viridiplantae > Streptophyta > Pinopsida > Cupressales > Cupressaceae > Sequoiadendron > Sequoiadendron giganteum. The sequence goes on along the minus strand of CM021105.1, from coordinate 51,635,317 downwards.
GACAACTAGTTCACCTCCCCCTCTCAGTTGTCTGGCCTTGTGTTGCCAACACTTTAAACATGAATTCCCAGTCTACCCTATCATAATGCTTTGATATTTCAAGTTTGAGATTCATACCAAGGAGGAGGCTTATTTCCATTTAATGCATAATATCATGGATTGAAATGGCCAACTGAAGAATTTGACACCCTAGGACAAACCCCTTTTGGTTTACATTGATCAACTTTACCAATAGGAGTTTAATCCTATTAACCAAAACTTTGGAAAATATATTACAGATCGTATTGCATAAACTATTAGGTCTGAAATAAAAAATACCATTAGGATCATGAGCTTTTGAGATGAGAGAAATTATAAGAGTTATTGAGTTTTTTAAGGATTTTACTAGAGCAGAAGAAATCCTTGGTCACCCTAACTATATCAAGACCCACAATTTCCCACAATTCTTGAAAGAATGCTAGAGAGAATCCATCAGGACCTAAGGCTTTATAAACTACCATAGAAAAGGTAGCAAGCATGACTTCATCTTCAAAAATGGGAGTCATAATGTGTGCATTATCTTTAGGGGACAATGTAATTGGTAAGTAGTTTAATAATTCATCCACAAGCTCAATGTCACAAGGAGGGGTTTGATCAGAGTAGGCCCTATAGAAATAGTTTGAGGCCATTTTCCCAATAAGGGTATCATCAATAACCTTTTCACCATGCTCATTAATGAGTGAAGTGATAGTGTTCCTTTCCCTATGTATTATTGTATACTTGTGGAAGAAAGCAAAGTTTTTGTCCCCCACTTTCAGCCATTGAACCCTTGATTTTAGCTTCCACATAATTTCCTCTCTCTGCAAAATTTATTTCTAGTCATTTCATAGTGATTCTCTAGTAAGTTGAGATTCAATAGATATATCTCCATTTTCCATTCAAATTTGTAAATCTATGAATTTTACAGACAACTCTTTTTGTTCCAAAACATTCCCAAAAGGTTGGCTTGTTCCATCCCCTCACTTTTTATTTTATCAAGTTTAGCTTTTAAGAGACTTTATACATAGTTGTACCCTAAAAGGGGGTGTTCTACCAATTCAGAATATAATTTCTAAAGTTAGGGTGTGTGCTCCACATGATTTCACAGCTATAAAGGAATAGGTCCCTTACATGGACTATCAACCCAAGAGAGAAGAAGAGGATTATGGTCTGAGATAGTTTGAGGTAGAGCCACAAGATTTGAGTCATGGGTTTCAAATCTTAATTAGTGTTGGAGTAAAAAAATCATTATTTGATAATTAATTAACCATCAATTAATTATTAGAGGCTTTTTTACTTTAGTTCACTTAAGCTAAACTTAGGAGTCAGTTTTTAATCTTTAATTTGATTCTTATTATTAGATTGGACTAAATTTAGGACAAGTTGTCTCATTGCATGGCATTACAACACTTGTCTCTATTTTGTCAAATCCGCATGTAGGGTTTTCTTGTGTGTTGCTTATATAAGCATGAACATTCATTTGTAACATTAATCCAAGTTATTTTCATCAATATAATTCTTAGGTTATTGAGCACAATCTTGATTTTAGATCTTTTCTATTATGATAGGTGATTGCATGCAGGTGTTTCATGGGAGTTGTGGGTTGAATCTTCCATAGGTACATTTTACTTAGTATTTTTTGTTTTCACACACTGCTTAATTACTTGGACGTCTTGGCACCTGGAAAGGATCTATTTATGTGAGATGAAATATTTTTATCTACTTTATCAATACTGGGGTCATTAGTCTCTAATTTTTTTATTTGGGCGAGTATCATGGATTTTTCTATTCATCCTTTTGTGATGAACTTGGATAAGGACAATTATGAGTCTTGGTAAAATGACATCCTAGCACATCTCAGGTGGCTTGATATTTTTCCTTATCTATATGGACTCATACCTACACTAGACACACCAGGGAGTTTATTAATATGGGGCATCATATATCACATGTCTTGCATGTTCTAAGACTTTATCTATAGAGGAGCTTGAGTATATCACAGGTCTTTCATGTTCTCATGGTTCAGAGACTTGCATTCATGTTCCCACTCTTTAGATTGAGACTACATCAGCATCTCCTTTTGTTCTTGATCAATAGTACATCACCACATCTATGGCCCCTATTGGTTTAGTGCAGTAAGACATACATATTTCAGACATGGCTACTTGGGATTCATATCTTGCAGATATATCATCCTTGTTTGTAGAGTCTCACACGTATTTGGAGGATTAATTTGAGGACATTCATCTCCTCTTTGTTGACAGACACATCAATGCAGTTGGCCCACCATCTTCATCACCTTTGCATCTTGTTCTACATCAGTCTTCACATGATCTTGGATCGATATCATCACCTTCCGACATGTGGACATGTGAGAATTTTTCAGAGGCAAACATCATCTGGATTTGGATTTCTAATACACCCATTCTTTTGGATTGGCTTCTCCAATCACTAGTGGACCTTTTTCTTCCTAAGGGGAGAAATCTTGTTTGTAGGTAGTGGATCGTATTCTCTCTTTTGACATTCATCCTGGCACAAGAGCTATTTCACTATGGGGGGATTCATATCCTCTTTTTCTCTCTCCTATCGAGGGAACATCTATTGTACTTGAAGGACAAAAGCATTACTTTGGGGGTCACATTGTGTCCTATTCTTCTTTCTCTAGTACATTCATTTGTTTTTCTCTCTTTTGGAGAGGAGTTTTTCCCATGTGGTTTTCTCCTTTTCTCTAGTTATGAGAATTTCATATGTACATGGGTACCTCATCAGGCCTTGTAGTCAAAACCCATTCTACATTCATTTTAGCTTCCTTTACCATTTGTTTAGTTTCTCCCTAAGTTGATCTTAAGGGGGGTGTTGGAGTAAACAAGTCATTATCTGATAATTAATTAATCATCAATTAATTATTAGAGGCTTTTTTACTTTAGTTCACTTAAGCTAAACTTAGGAGTTGTTTTTTAATCTTTAGTTTGATTATTATTATTAGATTGGACTAAATTTAGGACAAGTTGTCTCATTGCATGAGATTACAACACTTGTCTCTTTCTTGTCAAATTTGCATGTAGATTTTTCTTGTGCATTGCTTATATAAGCATGCACATTCATTTGTAATATTAATCCAGGTTATTTGCATCAATATAATTCTCAAGTTATTGAGCACAATCTTCCTTTTAGATATTTTCTATTATCATAGGTAATTGCATGCAGGTGTTTCATGGGAGTTGTGGATTGAATCTTCAATTCTAACATGGAAAGTTATTTTAGAGCTCTTCAAATCTTTTCATGCACTTTTTCTAGAATCTACTCCAAGTAAATTTTATTTAGTATTTTGTGTTTTCACACTTTTCTTAATTACTTGGATGTCTTGGCACTTGGAAAGGATCTTTTTGCATGAGATGACATATTTTTATCTATTTCATTAGTCTCTGATTTTTTCATTTGAGTGAGTATCATGGGTTTTTTTGTTCATCCTTTTGTGATCAACTTAGATAAGGACAATTATGAGTCTTGGAAAAATGGCATCCTCCCACATCTCAGGTGGCTTGATATTTTTCCTTATCTATATGGAATCATACCTACACCAGACACATTAGGGAGTTTATCAACATGGGGCATCATCAAAGATCATATTGTAGGGGTTATATGTTCTATTGTTGATCTTGACACTGTGTATGTTGTATCAAACATTGAATATCCCCACATACTTTGGACACGACTTTAGGAGATCTGTGGAGACCCTCATATCTCTCCATACCGATAGGATCTATTATAGATTGTCTCATCCCTCTTATAGATTCATATTCCATACCCTTTGATGATGATACTTTAGAGGAGCTTGAGTATATCATAGGTCTTGCATGTTCCACTAGTTCAAAGACTTGCATTCATGTTACCACTCTTCAGATCAATACTACATCAAAATATCCTATTGTTCCCGATCAATAGTACACCACCACATCTATGGCCCCTATTGGTTTAGTGCAGCAAGACATACATATTTTAGAAATAGCTACTTGGGATTCATATCTTGCAGACATATCATCCTTGTTTATAGAGTCTCATATTGCAGATTTGGAGGATTAATTTGAGGACATTCATATCCTCTTTGCTAACAACCACATCAATGCAGTCAGCCCACCATCTTCATCACCTTTGTAGCTTGTTATATATCAGTCTTCATAGGATCTTGGATCGACATCATCACCTTCCAACATATGGACACCTGAGCAATTTTTAGAGGCACGCATCATTTGGATTTGGATTTCTGATACACCCATTCTTTTCGATTGGATTCTCCAATCACCAGTGGACCTGTTTCTTCTTAAGGGAAGAAATGTTGTTTGCAGGAAGTGGATCATATTTTTTCTTCTGACATTCATCCTTCGCACGAGAGCTATTTCATTATTAGGGGGATGCATATCCTCTTTTTCTCTCTCCTATTAGGGGAACATCTATTTTACTTGAATGAAAAAACAATCCTTTGGGGGTGACATTGAGTCATTCTATCCTTCTTTCTCTAGTACAATCATTTCTTTTTCTCTCTTTTGGACATGAGTTTCTCCCATGTGGTTTTCTCCTTTTCTCTAGTTATGAGAGTTTCATATGTACATGGGTACCTCATCAAGCCTTGTAGTCAAGACCCATTCTACATTCATTTTAGCTTCCTTTATCATTTGTTTAGTTTCTCCCTAAGTTGATTGTAAGGGAGGGTGTTGGAGTAAACAAGTTGTTATCTGATAATTAATTAATCATCAATTAATTATTAGAGGCTTTTTTACTTTAGTTCACTTAAGCTAAACTTGGGAGTTGTTTCTTAATCTTTAGTTTCATTATTATTATTATTAGATTGGACTAAATTTAGGACAAGTTGTCTCATTGCATGAGATTACAACACTTGTCTCTATCTTGTCAAATCCACATGTAGGGTTTTCTTGTGCATTGCTTATATACGAATGCACATTAATTTGTAATATAAATCCAAGTTATTTGTATCAATATAATTCTTAGGTTATTGAGCACAATATTTCTTTTAGATCTTTTCTATTGTGATAGGTAATTGTATGTAGGTGTTTCATGGGAGTTGTGGGTTGAATCTTCAATTCTAACAATTAGAAGAGACCAAAAAGTGATCAATATTGACTTGAATAAGATTCTTACCTTTCCTAAAAAAAATCCAAGTAAATGGTTTCCCCTATAACTCAATATCCATTAAGCCAATTGAATTGATGAAATCTGGTGAATCTCCCATGTTGTCAATGTAGTCATTTAATCCCCCAAGTTTCTTAGAGGTAAAAATGAGGTATTAATGTCACAAGAAACCAACTAGAAAAAAATTCTTATTTTCATTATTTGTTGAGCTAAATCCCCCCAGACAGTCTTATTATCATTGTAGAAGGTTAGAGCATATAGGTTGATAAGGAACTAGGAGTAAGAAGAGTTGTTGAATTTAACAACCTGCTTGTTGACATAGAGAAATAGCAGGGAACCATTAGCCACCAATGGATCCCACATAGGCACAATCCCCCTGGGGGCACCATGTGCTTCACTAAAGAAAAATATTTCCCTATGCCAGATACAATTCACCATAGATTAGAAAGTATCATGATTCATTTTAACCTTTTGTATTAATAGAAAATCAATCTTATTCTCAAGAATATAGATCTTAAGAGAGTTTTTTTAGGAATATTTAGGCCTCTCATATTCCAAGAGAGGAACTCCATTTAAAAATTTTAGTGGTTGGATCCAAGGTCTTCTACCTTCTGCAATCAATCTCCCTTGTTATTTCTTTCTATATCATTTGACACTAAGAGGACCTGCCTGCTTTTGAATCCACTCTCACATCAATTTTATTATTCTTAGTTTTATTTTTTGGTGTTGACCAATCATCATCCACCTAGGAAGAACTAGGGCTATCCCCCAGGGAGATTACAAGACCTTTAAATGATTGATGAGTAACACATGCAAAGCTAAAGCCCTGGATAGAAAGATTATTAGTAGGTGCTATTGGTGAGGCTTGGGTGTTTGCAATAGGAAACTTAGTAGACAAGGAAGTGTTTAGAGAATTTTCATCTCCAAGAGCATGACTAGGGTTAGGAATTTCACCATCCTCAAGGGAAGGAGGCTTAGAGGCTTGAGCATCAACAACAACTTGAACGATGGAAGAAATATCCAATGCCAATGAGGTGTGAGTGGGTTGCTTAGAAGGATATTTCAAGATATTGAGAAGGTCCTCCATAAAGGGGTAGTCTGTCCTTTCATCTAAAGATGGGGAAATAGGGTCTTTAGATCTAGAGATCTGCTTATTTGAAGATTTTCATTTAGTAAATAGGTGGCCAAATTTCAAGTAGTTTTGACAAAACACAATATCATTTTCATACTGAATTAGCTGACACCAAAATCCTAACTTTAATTGAAGGGTTAGAGTGTTAGGAAGATTTTTTTTAATATCAACAATGACACAAAATAGGTGAAAAATAACCTATATTTGGCTTTTGTAACACCATTATCCACAAAAAAGTGGCCAAAGGAGTTGTTAATTAATTTGAAGATCTCTTCATCCCAGAATTAAAATGGGATACGAAGTAGATGAATCTAAATTGGGGTTGTTTTATTTAGACCTACAACAAGGTCAAAGCTTGACTTCCAATGACATAGAGACATGCTATTTCTACCATGGAACTGAGGTCCTTGAGAAAGTACTAGAATGATATCTTTAGTAGAAGTGAACTTAACCCCCTAGGAATAGTGCTTGTGGAAACACTCCCCTTCACCTTCCGAGTAGAGGATGTCCAATGGTGGACCATCTCTATGCTAGGTTGAAAATAGAAAAACTTTCCAAGCATAGAGTTATTGATTGAAGAGAGAATTTGGTCAACAATTGAGTCAGGAAGTTTGATAGAGGTTTCCTCATCCAACTTCACATATTCAAGAGTAACACTCGTACTAAAACATTTTTAGTCATTTATTAGTTTTTTTTATTGATCGAGTTGGTATTATATTTAGTCGTTGATTTAGTCATTGATTGTTGTGATCTAGTCACTTATTTAGTCATTTTGTATTCACTGATATATTTATTCATTGATTGTTGTTAATTGGTCACTTATTTAGTCATTTTTATTCACTCTAGACCAAGACGGTTCACCAAACCAAGGCGGTACCAGAGAGACCATAAAGAACTTTGTGAACCACTTCATAAAGTTGATATAGCATGTAGAAAAATTTATGTGAACCCTTTTTGTTATGTCAAATCAATACATGCTGGTGCAAACACTTCACACTGAAGAAAGAATAATTTTGATAATTGTTGTGAAGGAAACAGTTACATACCATCTTGCAGAGCCACTAGAGAGCCAAAGGAGTTTCCATAGTGCATTACAAACCCTTTATACACATTCTTGATCCAAAAGATGTTGATGCAGACTGTTTAGATACCAACTGACAAACCTTCCAGGTTTTCAGAACATAGACAACCAATAGTATAAAAACAAAAATATATGACTGAAAAAACTACTAAAAATTGTTTATAAATGACTAAACATGGTCACATGACCATTAATATTTTATTTCCAGTCATTTATAAAATGACCAAATTAATGACTAAACCATTTTTAGTCATTTATTGGTTGTTTTGATTGATCAATTTGGTAAAATATTTAGTCATTGATTTAGCCATTGATTGTTTTGATATGGTCACTTATTTAGTCATTTTTTATTCACTGATATATTTAGTCATAAATTTAGTCATTGATTGTTGTCAACTGGTCACTTATTTAATCATATTTATTCATTGATTTCTATCCATTGGTAATGTATTTAGTCATTAATTTTAATTGTCATTTTGATCAATTTGGTAGTATATTTAGTCATTTTTATTCACTGATTTCATTGGTCATATAAATGGACTTGGCCCTAAGTTCAATTTCCATAACCTAAGGTTAATTTCATCTTTTCTAGGATTTTATTAGGATGCAAATAAACAAGGTGCATACATTGAATTTCAACCTCCAAGGTGAGTCAATCAGACTTGGATCTTATCCTTTTGAGTCTTAGGAATGATTTAGAAATTATTTGAAATGATTGACCTAATTATACTATATGACCTAATATGATAAATGCAATTTATCGAAGATAAACACACAAAAACATAACTTTGCAAGTAGATCTGGAAAGTGTAGATTGATGTGTACCTATCACCAAAAGTAGAATTTGAGTGCTATAGCAAGACTAGGTCACCCATGGGTGACTAGGTCTTTGTAGGCCTTTCCAAAACTTCAAATTTTGATCCTATAACCCTTTGTATCCTCTCTCTTCATGTACCTACAAATCTCCATGTTTGAATCTGAACCTGTGATAGATCTACAAAATATTTTTTTTGCTTGGCTATACGGGGGTTTGCCTCAGTCAAACCCATGTTTTGGTAATTAAACCTCAACAAATAGCTAAATATTTGATAAAATATAGTGTGTGTGAGACCTAACCTTACATGCATCTAAGGTTGTTATGAACTAAATACAAAGAAACCCTACTCAAGTGTATTGGAGTGTGATTCATAAATGAAAATGATAAGATTCTATTAGGGAGAAGTCAAAACACCCTTAAGTAAATCTTAAAATATAATGATACCTTTCTTTAGGTTGCAAATAGAGTGAAGCTTGAAGGTAAGATCACTAGGAAACAAGTCATTAGATTAAAGGAAATGGCCAAATACATCTCCCTAACCTAGAATCCATCATGTTCTTTTATAGGCATTAAACTTCAATCATGTGACAAAGCTTGATCAAATCTGAAAATGGGGTTGAAGACCTACAATCTCAAGTAATGTTGCTCCAAGAATTTGAATTTTTCTTGCTTGAATGTGACATTCTCTCTTTTGATCTCTTCTCTTTGAAATGGTGAAAAGACTGGGTATTTTTAGGCATCTCTCTAATTTCTTGACAATGAGATCCCAATAGCTGAAATTTATAATTTGAATTTTGAATGTTAAAATGCCACCAACAATCCATTAAAATTTGGGTCTCGACTAAGAAGGAACTAGTTGCCAATGGTGAATGGGTCCTAGCCCAAATTTATTACACACATGATCGGGGACAATTTAATGATTGGTTGCATTTGTTCAATGCTTGTTTTAGTGTTGGAAAGCGATAAAAATGGGTATCAAAATGCATAATATAGGGAATTAGGGCCTATTTAGGAAGGGTTGAAAATACATAAATTCAAGGGTCACTAAAATAGGTCCAAACTAGAAGCATGAAATTATACTATTACCTACAAGGGAGTACAATTTTCTATGTTACATTTAGCCCCCACTTTAGTGGCCATATGACACTACTTGCAATTGTAAGCTAAAGTACTGAAAGTAAGTCATGCTTCATAAAAGGATTCTCATATGGATATTATGATTCATTTGTAACAGGAGAATGAAGCCCCCAGTGTAGTCATCTGTAAAACCACAACGTTAGGAACCACATCCTACAAAACCAGTTTGTTAGCTTGTTTAAAATCATCTTATACTTGGAAATAATCATGTCAACTTCTGTGAAGAACCAAATTCAAGGATAGATGTATGCCCCCCTAATTCCAGTTGCTTTATAGATGTCGAATCAGGGTAGCAATCTAACCTCATCAAATTCCTATATTTTGTGGTGGAAATTCTTCTGATAGGGTTATGAGACCATAAAACCATCTATCAATAAACATTGGATAGGTTGGGGATGGAACTAAAAATCCAATGCAACAAATGACATCACAATTGGAATTCTCTAGCCCCCATTATGGTGATTTGTGTGAAATGAGCTACTAGAAAATTTTACTATATGTTAGTACAAAATCTTATTTTGACCATCATTTTCACATTTACCATTTGGATATTTTGAGAGAGATACCTTTGTACAATGGAGTGAAGATGTTGAGCCAATGACCATACCAGTCCCCATGACCCAAGGTCCTATGAATGGAGGTCGTGAATGGTGCCATCACACCAACAATGAGTACCTTGTACCTTCTCCCTATGATTTACCTTTGTATTTTGCACTGTTTTGAGAATTTTCTAAAACTCATGGTGTTCCTGTCCTTTTTGGGAGACCTTGTCCTAGAACCCCTATACTAAAATGGTGATAGTTTCCAGGGCTAGTTTTGTTCTATTTTTAACTATTTTTTAATTATTTTTGATGTGTCATTGATGATTTCCTTTGCTTCTTCTAGGATCTACCACACACTCAACAATTCTTATGAGGATGCCTATTTTCTCTTCTTCGCAAGAAGACTACATGACTTACTACAAAGGAGGAGGAGACCTTGTGTATAACTGGGTGATTTTGCATATATCTCATGCCACGCATGAAGTATCATGATGTGATGATTATGACACTAGTTGAGAAACAAAATTTGATACTTTGATGTATTTCATCTCCCAATAAGGGAGATGACAATGACCGTAGAGGATGTACACTGCATATGCAGAATACGTATCTAGGTTGAGACCATCCACCTTGATGAGTTCCACTCATGTCGATGGATGATAAATGGCATTCAATATTGTGCCAGTAGTTGCATTACACCCATTGATTCTAGAGCACACATCAAGCTCCAATGGATTCTATATGTGGATGTTCCTTTGATTTTTTGGATTATGTGTGTGATCATTACTTTAGCTTTTGCACTTGATGGATGAGGCACACACCTTGAAGGGAGCCTCATTTATACCATATGAGAGATGGAGGAGCATCGTATAATCTACATACGGGGACAAAGCATTCTCACACATCTTTAATATAATATTGGTTTCTTTTTTCATCGAGAGCTTCATAACATTGTACATTGTACACCTCTTCAGGTGCAAGACTTCAATCATATCACATGTACTAGACCAACGAGATTTCCTACCATGACAAAACTTGATTATCCATGAGCCTTATGTTATATTATGAGGCGAGTCTGGAAGTATGGAGATCTATTACACTAGAGAGTTAGGTTTGATTATCTAGAGGAGGATGACATAGTATGGAGAACATACATGACTCTACCACAGTGGCTAGATCTTACATGGTAGTTAACTAGGATACAACAAGACAATACATACTTGTTGGATGTCATGAACATATCGTCATTCCATTCTATTATTATTGTGTCATGTTTCTGTCTGGTTAGAGACAGATAGTGCCCAACCCACGACCTACATTCTTAAGATTTGCTCGTAGTGGTGCAAGGCTAGGAGAGATCCATCGTCCTATAATCATCAATGTTATTATTAGTAATCTAGATGATGAGGATTAGGACGCACCCCTAACATATGACTTGGATGATGTAGGCATGACTATAGCTTATGAGAGATGGTGGATTATGACATAACCTTGACATTTCTTCCTTGACGATCAACCTACAAGCAACATTGGACCTTTGCCAATTGGAGAGGATGAGAGAGAGGATGAGGTTGTGGATGGAGATATGACTGATGATGAGGATATAGCAGAGGATGTACAAATGAGGAGTGTTAATAGATAGTGAGAGAGGATCTTGAGGAGCCAATAGAGGTTGTGGATACACTCAAGGAGAGACTAACATCTCTTCCTCATGTCACTCAAGCACATGCATCGACTACAATAGGTATCCAGTATTACGAGCATGGAGAGAGCAACCATGCAACTCCTAGCATACTACCTACCCATTAGAGGAGTCTTGATAGGGCACTCGTTGTGTCTTATTAAGATTTGGATTGGTGGGTTGGTGATTTAGGTGATGTGATATGTTATTTATCTTTTATGTTTAGTTATGTGTTAGTTATTGTATTATGTCCCAATCTATGCTATTTTTTATTTGTTGTAGTTGGTACATGAGAGTGGATTAAATTCTTTAGTCAAGTCACCATGGATATGGTTCCACCAATTCCCCCACACTAGGTGACATGAGTGGACAATAGGCCACCCCCTATTGTAGGGTGTCATGTTGACCTATTTGAGCCCTTTTCCAAGTGGAGGATAGCTTATGATGATGTTATGAGAAATCTTAATTTATCTAGAGCTGAGATTGGGGAGGTTCAGGCTAGGGAGGAGCAGTGGAGAGCCATGCATGAGGATCTTAGGACTACACACAAGAATCTCAAGACTACATACAAGGAGCTTCAAGACACTCGAGTTTCATTTGAGAGAGAGATAGGCTTACTTATACTTAGAACTCAATAGGGTGTAGGTAGAGATCACTAGGGTGTAGGTAGACAAAGATCAGATAGAACATAAGTATGCCACAACTCTCATACATGAGGGTGAATCCTTAGTCTAGATATAGGTTCTACAAGAGCGGACAAGCTTGATGAGCCGATCTCGCACCACTATCTCTCAAAGGGCACCACCACCAACACTAGGCCTTGAGGGGTCTAGTAGCCATAGGACCTCCTAGATGTACTATCTTATGACACACCACATTTTGTTACCGTGGTGACTATGATGTATATAAACTTTATGATCTATATATGAGTATGTTTTTATTTCTATAAATTCTTGTCTAAATTAGATATTGATATGATCTGTTAAGCCACCTTGGTAAGATTGTTTAATAAATATCTGCATGCGCTAATTGTTATGTGATCTACTTAGATGTTATATTTTTTATTAAGTGTGATCATGCTAAACTAGATGCCCTTGTGATCTAATTTGGAAATTAAATGCATGTAATGATCTAATTTAATACAATATACATATGATTAAATGACATGTAACCAAAGTAATAATTCAAACCAATGAATAATTACTCAAAATAATTCAAGACACACAAAAACATTTGTCAAGAATGAAGCAATGCGAGATAAAATAAAAAACTATCTACTTAATCTAACAACATCCTTTAACATACATACTATTCAAAAGATTTTTTATGCAATATCTGCACAAATGCACAACACTGATAGGTTCTTTAAGAGGTGTACCATCCATTTATTTAAGTTTGTAGTCTCCAAACCCATAGCTTTCCTCAATGACATAAGGTTTGAACCAGTTCGAGCTAAACTTTCCTTTTTCATCTAGAATGGCATTAACATTATGCTGATTTTCATACAACACCAAATCCCCCTTATCAAAAGAGTGAGGAATGACACCATCATTATAATTACATTGCATTATTTTTTAATAAGCTTGGATATGTTTGAGTGCATTTATGTGTTGTTCATCGAGCATCTCAAGCTATTGTAAACGTTGTTCTCTATAAGTGTTATTATCAATAAGTCCCCTAATAGTGTCACATCTCATTTTCTTTCATAAATTTAACTATTAACAAAATTATATAAATAGTTTAAGGTTTAAATTGCAAGTTTATTATTATTGATTTTTTTACTAAATCGTTATTATAATATTATAAAAGTTACTAAGAACAAATTTTCAGATTAAAATTAAAATTAATAAAATAATGTAAGAATATATTTTTTCAATATATATGAAATCATGTGAATTAGGAATCAAAGGTTCAATTTTGAATAATAAAAAAATTGTACACAATCAAATCTAGAAATCTTTGAACAAATCTATATGGATTGTGGAAATCTGATATCATTAATAGAATAACTTGTTAATGGCAGACCTCTCAGAAATTACAAATTAGCATTTCAAGTTCATGACTCTGTTGGTAATTTATTTTCAGTGATCATATTATAGTTGAGTCAATTTTATATTAATTTATAAGCTTTGTCAATAGGATCGAATATGCACGACAATATCCCTTTTATTACACACTCTTGGCTTCGTAGTGTTTTATTCATTAAAGGTATTGTCCACAGATTTGTCATAATGCTTCGTTACTTCATGTTACCTCGTTTTGTGACAAAAGAGTTCTCTCTGTCATGTTATTGGAATGTTTCTCTGACTGTAACTTCGTGGACTGGTTGATGGGATTTGCTGATCAGGAATTAGAAGTTAATATTCTCATAGTTACCTTGACTTTGTTAGTAGTGTCTCTTTAACTTTTTCCATGTTTTCTTTTAATAGTATTTCAAATGAAATTATAAATGTCTTCAATAGTTCCACAACAATACCTTAGATGAAACCACAAGCAAATCTAACCCTATTCTAATTTTGACTCTGAATCCAAAATGAATCATACCTGGTTATGACTAGGTTTGCCACCGAATTGATATCATAGTCTCTTTCTATTAATACAAATGTTTTCAATCTATGCCATGTTCACCTTACATGCTAAGCCTTCTCTCTCTCAAGTTTACGATGCCTTTAAGAAAACATTTCAGTATTCTATGTGACTGAAACTCCTTGATGCCTTTAAGAAAACATTTCAGTATTCCCTGAGACAATGTTTCTCGTAGGGATTTTTGTCAAACATTTCTTTTTTTAGGATTTTAGTCCTACATCATGAGTTATTTTCGTTGTCGAACACATGATTTTTAATATAATCATATCCATAACTCTAGCGCAGAATCTGCATGTTTTGATCAATGTTCTCCTTCGTTCAAGCTTCCTCACTAGATTGAATTAGTTTAGCTCTGCTCAGGCAGGATTTAGGATGTCTTTTAGTTTCTCAATTGCATCGGATGAAATAACCATAATCATAGAAATTGATGTTATTTATTCTCTTGTGTGTAAAGAAAAAAACACTAATGTACATACAGCAACGTTGTTGTATTAGCACAATGACTGTATACGCATATGCTTTGAATCTAAACTTGGCTGTTAAAATTGGCTTTCATTATCTAGTTAAGCGCAGATCATGTCGATATGAATATAATAACATAATATGAATCAATGAAGATCGACTTAAAATTATGCAAAATTGTCACCACATTATTATATAATTTGATACACTACAAAACAAACACCACCTATTACATAATATCACAATCTTGTTAGTATTTAGTGACTGCCAAATATGGCTTGAATTTTATGAGGGGATTGGAAAATTCTGCTTGCATTGATGGGGTAGGTGTGTTAGTCTGCATATCTTATTTTAAAAGCTCGATCTATTGAATAATTTTCACACGTTGTTACATTTGTATGTTCCATCTCTAGCATGGCTTTAATGTTGACTATGCTTTTCCAATATATCAGAAACCAAGATTTGTTGTGTGCTTTTATGTGGTATAATTTTTTTTGATAAACATCCATAAAGTAACCAAAGGAGTGCCCACAATCTCATTTGATTTCATTAATTATTGTCAATCCAAATTTTGATTTATATCCAATGGCTTATATCATGTTTGAGTTGTGAATGTATTTTTCTTTAACATATCTATTAATATTTTAGTGTCTATTTATAGTAATTGTAGCTAATAACATAGTTTCATTTAATTGTATTCTATTCTTTATTTATTAAAGTATAGATTTTATTAAAGCAAATAGATTGACAATTATTTCTTATTTGTATTATTAATCTAGAGAATTACAAAATATGTACCAACTAAAGCTAAAGGTTATATAAATTTAGATTGCAATTAATCTATGCATATTATGTATTGTGAATTAATTAGAGACCTTGTACAAAGATAAATAAATGTTAACCATACTAAAAATTAGGCATATTGATGTCATTTCCTCTCATGCATTATGGTTTATCATGTATGAAAGAAGAAATAAGAACTCTCTCTCTCTCTCTCTTAGCCAATCTTTGATAATTATTTGCATGAGAATGTATACTCATAAATAATTATAAACACATACGTAAATATATATGTATATGCATACATACATGAGCTATACCTTCGTAATTTAATACATATATTCTTATAAGACTGAAATCTCTATAATTTTGTTATAGTTAATTTTCATTTGGAAAATATTAATACATGAATATTCTAACACAATATATTGATATGCTTGCATGCATATAGTTAAAAATAAATGTGATACCAATACTTTCATTATGCACAATATCATTGAGATATGAAAAGATTGTGCCTTATTTTCTTATGAGAAATTGATGACCAAATAATATTAGAGATGAATTATTATATTGCTTAAAGTAACTGATTTTTGCATAGGCTTTGATGCATGATTATTTTCTGGTCTCTTCCTTGTAGTGTTTGAAAATAATGATATCATTATATGTGGATATGTCATGCTTCACTATTCCATTACTCCAAAACAATTTTGTATTGCCAATCTTCCTCAAGTTGGGTCGGGTATTCTTCTTTTAGGAATAATTCCAAGGAAGTGAATCACTTCATGGTAGGGTTGGAACATGCTCCAACAATGTTCTCGCCCTTGTTGTGGTTGAAGGAGTTGAATACATAAAAATAATCATGTTAGGAAGGTCCTTGTTATGGTTCACTATGTAATCATGTTCTCGACTATGTGGTCTATTGTAAAGAATGCATTCCTTAATGTTTACCATGATATTGGCATATGTACTCTAAATTTCTTATCTTAATATAATTCCATGTCTCTTTTATTGAATATTGGATGTGTGTCACTTTTATATGATTCTTATTTGTGTAATATGTGTAATTTGTTCATTTTAATTTGTGAAGGATTTTACATTTGGTATCAAAGCCTAAGGTTCAACACTATGGCCTTGAGTTCACTTTCCTCACTTGCGACGTTGGATCACATGAACCTCCTAGAAATTCTTAGTGTATAATGCATAATCAATTCAATAGATGCATCATGTAATAGAGAGTCTCTTATATTTTTGTCACGTCTGATAGGAAAGGGATGGTTTCCCTTTCTTTAGAGTTCTTAGAAGCTAAATTAATTGCTTTCAAGCTAATACCTTTAGCATATAGACTTGTGTATAGGTTTAGATTGTAGAAGTGTGTATGTGTGAGTAATTGATTACCTTTTCTATCTCCATGAGGATTCTATGATATGCTTGTATACACTAGGGATTCATGTGAATGTCTAACTATTACTTAAAATTTTATTAAGATTAGATCTTGCATTGCATGGAAGTTTGAGTAGTTGGTGTTGTCACTGATGTCAACAGGATTATGTTGATGTTTTCATTGATGTCAACAAATCTATGTTGTTGTATTGATGAGTTTTTGGTGATGCTTTAATTAGTCTCATTATGTTGTCATTCGTAAGTATTACTAGTGTCAACCTCTATTGTTGCTTTGATAAGATTTTGTTTGTGGGCGTTGTTTGGTTGATTTTCTATGTTGTAATTGGTTTGGTGACAATGAGGAAGTGACGAAGATAAGAATGTGTTTATGGTGCTTGATTTCCAAGTGATTTTGAAAAAAAATGAATAAAAGAGGAAACAATGTGTTGTAGAGGTGTTAAAGAATACAAAGTGATGTTCTAGTTTTTCTTTGCATTTCTTGTGTGTTGAAGTTCTACTTGTGTAGTTTAGATATGTTGATCAGAGGTGTTTGTAGGTGTTACATCTAGATTTTTTGGGTCTAGATCGTTATACAAAGAAAGTTGTGTTCACTAGTGTGTGAACTGTGTTGCAGTGTTGTTTGGGAGAAATGGTTTTGCTCCACATTTATTTATAGTTTTTTTTCTAGTATTTCAATTCTAGAAGTGTGTCGATAAGGTTAATATATACCTTTAGTTGAATTTGTTCATAGTTTGGTGCTCACAAGTTTATTTCTTGAGTTGCAGTGTGTGGAAGATTATTTGGGTGAACAAGATGATTTTTTTATTCAAGTGAAAGTTGTTGCAAAGGAATTTTATGGATTTCAAGGTGTTTTTGGAATAATTTAGATTGTGCTCAAGGTAGGTGCAAAAATATGGGGGGACAAAAAGTGGCCAAATTTTTAAAAATAATTTGGTAGGCTGTGAGTTGTTTGAAAAAATGCCCCAAAGAAATGTGGTCTCATGGTGATGTCCATCACCATGAGACATAATTTCTTTGAGGAATTTTTTCAAATAGCTCATTGAATTTTCTATGTTACCACATTTTCCATACATGTCTATGAAATAATTTTATCAAAGGGTGCTGGCAAGAAGTTGAGTCCACTTTTTGGCCAAAAAGTGGAAGTGTTTTCCCTGATTTTCAGAGTTTGACACATTTGACCTTAAAATTTGAAGCACTTAGAGATAAAATATTCAAACAAGTCATTCATCATAAATGTAGTACTCAGAGTCTAGTTTCCAAATATGTAATTTATTTCAATACCCACATTGTACAAATTGAGTTTCAATAGGCTTTTGTTAAAAATACTATTTAAAAGTCATTTTTTTTTACCATACCATGCATGTGTACGACATCCATATTTTTACTTAAACTATCATATTTTTCTAAATCCTTTTGGAAAAAGACTTGTGACTCACTGAAGCGTGCCTTGGATATTTTTTTGTAATTTTTTATTGAATATTTTTTTTTTGTTAATTTTTTATCAGGCATATTTGTTGTTTAAAAAAATCGTCGTGTACGACACGCATAAGATGACCTAAAGTTATCATTTTTTGCATTTTTTTTTTTAAATTGAAAAGAATTGTCTGAAGTTTGCCCTTGTACAATCCGTTCATCAAAATATTATGTTGATCAAAAGTTATTAAAATAGTAAAAAACACTGATATTTAAAGTTTATGGACCAATTTCATCAGAAATTAATTGAAAAATAGAAAAAATAATCCAATTGTAAAAACAATTACATATTTGGAATCTACATTGTCTCATCTAAACTGGGTTTTAATTTTGTCAAAAAATTCTGCAAAAAAAGGCGTCAGCCATATGCGCAAACTCAGTATTTTTTTGTGACATTGCTAGGACCTTCAACTTGCAGGTCAAACCAGGTCCAAAGCTTAGGTTCGGGTCCCCAAGCCTTTTCATGGACTCATCTTTGTACTTCCACCCCAAACAATTCACTTCCTTGTTGCAATGGCTAAAATATTAAAGAAGGTGCTTTCCAACAAACTATGGATTCTTGGGAAAAAAATTATCAAAGCATAATAGTAAGCAATGCCATAGACAAGGCAGTGAGTAGTTTCAAAAAATGCCTTGAAGAAATGCCATTCCATCACCATGAGACCACATTTCTTTGAAGCATTTTTTCAAACAACTCATCGCCTTTTCTATGCTACCACATTTTCCATACATTTCTACCAAAGCGTTTTATCAAACTACTTACTTCATTTCTATTATGGCTGAAATCCTAAAAAAATGCTTTCCAACAAACTATGGATGCTTGGAAAAAAATCTATCAAAGCATAATAGTAACCAATAGCATAGACAAGGCAATGAGTATTTTGGAAAAATCCCTTGAATAAATGTGGTCTCATGGTGATGGAATATGAAGGTCTGTGTTCTGCACATGTGGAAAAATAGCAGATTATCAAAAAAAAATTTAAAAATATGAGTGCACCAGATATTGAAGTGCTTGATCCAAGAACAAAAAAAAGAATTTTGATATATACAAAAAACGTTACGCATTATAAGATCGTGCTATGTCTGAATTGTAATTGGTTTGACTTCGAAACTTGATTAAAGAAAAAATATTCAATAAAAAACTATCTAACCAAGTGGAAGCACTAGATATTGGAGTTAAAAATCTAAATTTGAAAGAATTAGAATTTTATCCTTCATGGAAAAAAAATTGTGCATTATACAGTGCATGCATCACTTTTTAAAAATGTTCTGAAAACAAACCAATTTTCATGGGAGACGGAAAAAGAAGTGCAATCTGATTCCAAAAATTTTGAAAAAGAAAAATTAGAATCTACAGACAAAATGTGACGAGACTCTAGTTTGCATCATCTTTAAATTCCTCATGGTTTAGCTGCTATAGGTGCCTGAATGTCAAGATTTAGTTTAAAATAATAATTTCAGTGTCCAGTTTGGCCAAAAATTGTAAACCACTATTGTGGGATCACCGTTAACACTGTTCACATAAATGTGTATCTAGTTGATCTTCTGGCTAGAAAAACTATAGCTCTAAAATATGATGACCTAGATAGTCCACTTATAACAGTGACAATCAACGAGGTATCAATACCTAATGCACTTGTGGACCTTAGAGCGACCATTAATGTAATGACAGATAATGTTATGGAAAATTTGGGACTCACTGATTTACGTCCCACAACTACAATGTTGCAGATGGAAAATCAATCCATAACTATTCACAAAGGTTTCATATAAAATGTTCTTGTTCAGGTTGACGATTGGGAATATCCAGTAGACTTCCAAATAATCTAGTCTCTCACACCGAAGGACACTTATTCAATAATTCTAAGAAGACCATGGATAGCTACAATTGGAGCCACGATTGACTCCAAAGAGGGATGAATGACCATTTCATATGGTCCCAATAGCAAACATATATTCTTGTATCCTCCCGCTAAGCTTGTTGAACATAACAAATCTTGAGTTGATGAACCAGATGGTCCCAACAAATAGGAGAATCTAGCCTCACTTGCTATGGTAGTCATATGGTGAAGAGTTTTACTGCAAGTGTTCCTTCTTAGGTAATTTATAGGCTTTCTATTTTCATCATCTTATGCTTTCTAGGTTAACAATCTCATGCTTTCTAGCTTAAAACAACTTTATTCTTTCTAGTTTGAATGCTTTCTAATATAATTTTTATTTACAATTGTTTTAAGAATTCTGAAAATCTAAGAGAGTTAGCCAAGATGTCCCCTATTGCATACAACATTTGAACAAAACCTAGTCGATATAATTGATGCATTTTCAACTAAAGTGATAGAACCTCATGATAGTCTATCATGTGGAAGATTACTAAATTACAATTTATATTCATTGTTATAGTTGTTAGTGAAAAATCAAACCATTATTGATTCATAGTTTAATTTCTCTTTGGATGGTTTCTATAGGGCTTCAACACGACACAACATAGGCATAGAAATCTTTCCCTCAAGGAGAGTGATCATCAAATGGTGGTAAGTGATTATTTTGATAAATATATCATTTTTTATAATGTAATTTCTATATATTAATGTCTTTACTTGTTATTGTAACAGATAAGGCTTGACCAAGAAATAAACCCTAGGGGGAGCACCAGGAGGACTCCTTGACCTTATAATAAACAAGTGACAAACTTATCGCCATTCGATTGACAATCAAAGGGCAAGAGTTTATTTTGAGAGAAAGGGCAATGAGTTTTGATTCTAGGGCCCTTTTTTGTATGCCTATATGGCATTTTTGGATATTTTGTATTACATATATTTGACATTGTATGCCTATATGGAATTCTTGTAAGCCTATATGGGTATTTTGTATATATTTTATACTTATATCGACATATATTGATGTATGCCTACATGGCTATTTGGTTAATACGAATCTGTTTTATCGATGGTGTCCACATTTGCATTATAAATCTACGGTACAATAGATATGAGTTACATGTATTCAAGTGTATAATTGACAACTTACGTGTATACTTTGTGACTTATGTGTATTCCAATGTATACTTTGTGACTTACGTGTTTTCATGTGTATACCTTGTATTCATGTATATACTTTGTATTAATGCATATACTATATATTCATGTGTATACTTCAAGGATTGCATGTATTTGAGTACTTGTGCTTCACTTATTTACATGTATGCTTGACATATTCATGTGTATACTTATTAATTGGTTAGCCCTAGCATTTCTCATTGTTGTCCTTCATGATTTGTCTTGAATATTTATTGATTGATGCTAAAAATTTTTATTAAGAAACCCCTTTGATATATTTCTATGTCCATTGGATCGATGGATATAAATCTACCCAAAGCTTTCCCAATACTTTGAAAGCAATGATCCACCCAAAATTACAACGAGAGATAAGGCAAATGAACCCACATAGGCATAACTGAATAAAGAACAGTTCACCCTTCACAACTTGGTGAAATCATTGTGAAACATAGGTCTTAAAGATAAAGAAGAATTATTATCTATATAATATAGAATAAGTACTCACTTTGATCACTACAAAATTTTCAACCATGGGCTTATCATACTTTTTCAAATTTGGTATCAAGGCTTATTTAAGATCCTTGAGAAATGTATTTCCTAGTGCTCCCTTGTTCTTACATATCTCAATTCAATTTAATTCAAAGAGTTCCATCAAATACTTTATCTAAAAGAAAAAAAATGTTTTCAATTGGTATTCCATGAGATGTTTCATAAAAAGATTCCAGTATATTTAATCTTTTGATTAGAACAACTCAATTAAGAAAAGGATGCATAATCTTCACAACACTTGAAAAACATAATATTCATAGTAGATGATGAGTAGTTAACCTTTTGACACATTATCATACAAACATTTATCTTCAATAGTCTTTAAACATTTTCACAACATAATCTTCAAAGTACATAATGAATTGTTATGTTCTTGATCCATCACCATATAAATACATCGAAAGATGTATATGTCAACATTTTGCAATATTATTTCCTATATACGAAATGAACTTGGGAGAAAGCTTTATAATGTATAATACAAATAAGAAATGGACTTGGGTGAAAAATTTATTTTTCACACCAAATAATAAATTTATGTGAGAGCATCACCTGTTTCTCTTAGACTCCAATTTTGAAGCATAGAAAATCATATCAAATGAAAAATGACAAAATGTTTCACAACCAAAGTTGTTAATTGAGGAAAAAATAAAATGTTTTCAAGTTCCACCATTGAATGCATTTTCAATTGGTTGAATATTATTGTAAGCGCAAGGAGAATAATTAAGAAATGTTTTGTCCTTGCCAGAATTGAGGATGATTATATTATTTTGGTGTGGAAAACTCAAACTTGTCAAATGTCATGTGAATGTTTCTCTTTTCAATTGTTTTCAATGCTATCATAAGGGATCGAGCTAGTTGAATGTAGCTCGAAGTGATTTGGTGTGTTTGGGTGTGAAAGAGGATCATGCCTAGCATAAATGTACCCATCCAAACATGTTGGAATAGTTCATTTGGTCAGATGAGTTGCAAAATGAAAGTTGCACCACTTTGCAACTTTACGCTGCTTTCATTTGACACTTTTTCCATCAAATGAAAATTGGACACCACGGGAAAATGACTCCGAGATTAAAAAAAACTGAGAGAGGTTATTGTAGAGGTACCTAATGCAATTCCCTAGGCTTAGATGAAGATTTTGTCAGTGTCATAGTTTTTGAGTAATATCCCATCAAAGATTACAACCATTTTGCACTTTGGACTCTTAAAGGATTGAGTTGATTGAACGTAGCTTAGAGTGATTCAACGTGTTTGGGTGAAAAAGAGGACCATGCCTAGTGTAAATATATCCATCTAGATATGTTGGAACAATCCATTTGGTCAGACGAGTTGCAGAACGAAAGTTGCACCACTTTGTAACTTTACACTGCTTGCATTTGACACTTTTTCCATCAAGTGAAAATCAGACACAACAGGAAAATGACTCTAAGATAACAAAAACTGAGAGAGGTTATTGTAAAGTGGCCCAATGGGATCTCATAGGCTCAAATAGAGATTTTATAAGCATCGCGGTTTTTGAGTAATGGCTCATCGAATATTGTAGTCATTTTGCACTTTGGACTCTTAAGGGATCAAGTTGGTTGAATGTAGCTCAAAGTGATTCGATGTATTTGGGTATGAAAAAGGACCATTCCTAGTGTAAATGTACCCATCCAGATGTGTTGGAATAGTCATTTTGGCTAGACGAGTTGCAGAATGAAAGTTGCACCACTCTCCAACTTTACACTACTTGCATTTGACAATTTTTCCATCAACTGAAAATTGGACGCCACGGGTTAATGACTCTGATATAAAAAAAACTGAGAGATGTTATTGTAGAGGGGACCAATGCAATCATTTAGGCTCAAATGAATATTTTGTAAGAATCACAATTTTTGAGTAATAGCTTGTTTGCAACCATTGTGCACTTTAGGCTCTTAAGGGATCGAGCTAGATGAATGTAGCTCAGAGTGATTCAGCATGCTTCAGTGTGAAAGAGGACCATTCCTAGTGTAAAATTACCCATTTTTATGTGTTGGAATAGTCCATTTGGTTAGACAAGTTGTAGAATGAAAGTTGCACCACTTTGCAACTTTACACTGCTTGCATTTGACACTTTTTCTATCAAGTAAAACATGGACACCACAGAAAATGACTATAAGATAACAAAAAATAAGAGAGGTTATTGTAGAGGGGCCCAACACAACCTCATAGGCTTAGACAGAGAGTTTGTAAGCATCATGGTTTTTTAGTAATAGCCTGTCAAAGTTTGCAGCCAGTTTGCACTTTGGACTCTTAATGGATTGAGCTGATTGAATGTAGCTCAGAGCGATTCAGCATGTTTGGGTGTGAAAGAGGACCATTCCTATCATAAACGTACCCATCCAGATGCATTGGAATAGTCCATTTGGTTAAACGAGTTGCAGAATGAAAGTTACACCACTTTACTACTTTACACTACTTGCATTTGATACTTTTTCCATCACATGAAAACTAGACACCATGGGAAAACGAATCTGAAATAACATAAACCAAGAGAGACAATGTGATCTCGTAGGATCGGATGGATAATTCATAAGAATCACAGTTCTGAGTAATACCCCATCAAAGATTGTAGCCATTTTGCACTTTGGAATCTTAAGGGATCAAGTTCGTTGAACGTAGGTCAGAGTGATTCAAGGTATTTAGGTGTAAAAGAGAACCATGCCTACCATAAGTTTACCCATCTCGATGCATTAGAATAATCGAATTGGTCACATGAGTTGTAGAATTAAATTTGCTCCACTTTGCAACTTTATACTACTTTCATTTGACACTTTTTCCATCAAGTGAAAATTGGACACCATGGGAAAATGACTTTGAGATAACAAAAATTGAGAGAGGTTATTATAGAGGTTCCCTATATGATCTTGATGCCTCAGACGAAATGTACGTAACTGACATAGTCTTCGGGTAACAAGGAATTAAATATTGCTACCCTTTTGCAATTTGGACTATTAAGGGATTACACTATATGATGGAAGCAATAAATTTCATTACAAATGTTTGATGGAAGCAATAAATTTCAAAACTTGAGTAAATATCATTACAAATGTTTGAGGGCAGCAATAAATTTCAAAATTTGAGTAAATATCATTACAAATGTTTGAGGGCAGCAATAAATAGGCACTAGGGAACTAGATCCCAAACCCAATTACAAAATTTTGAGGGAATACATGAATTTTTAGTTGGAAAAAATGTGTGAAGAACTTGTGGGGTACTTGAGTTAATTCATGTTACTTGAAAAACATCTAACAAGTCATCCATGCTTCTATTACTTGTAAATGTGATTATTTTTATGACATGTTGACATTATTTTATGACATTATGCATAAAAAATGTTTACAAATTGAAATTCTTAAATATTTATGTGGATAGATGGTATGCTATATTTATATTGATATATAATAATTAGGTTTATTTATT
Organism: Sequoiadendron giganteum; assembly: GCA_007115665.2. NCBI lineage: Eukaryota > Viridiplantae > Streptophyta > Pinopsida > Cupressales > Cupressaceae > Sequoiadendron > Sequoiadendron giganteum. Next base: position 51,610,010 of record CM021105.1, on the reverse strand, counting down.
TTAATAAATGATTTTTTAATAATAAGTTAGTCAATTGGTGCTAGTTATAATAGGGACAAAATAAAAGAAGAAAATGGATGATTGGTAACCATCAATGGTTATTACACTCACTATATTAATAATATGATGTTTACAATAAAATTAGATTTATTTGGCAATCATAATTCTTATGTTTGTGCTACAATTGTCTAATATGCTTCATACACCAAGATGACACCCAAGTGCTTGTACTTGTAGGCACAATACTTTCTCAAAACTATCAAGTGGTAATACAAAATCATGAGAAAAAAATCAACCTATGTGAATTCCAACACCCCACTGAAATCATATATTGAATCAATGTGCCCCATTTTTTGTTAGTGTAGGTTTTTTATTTTCCTTATGTTAGGGGTATTTCTTTTTCCTACACATTATTATTTAAGCTTTCTTAGGTTTATTAGATGTGGTAATATGAGGACATGTGTCTAAATACAACAGCTACATGTATCACTCTCTCCCACACAAGGGTATTTGAGTTACACACTCTCTTTTGGGTTGTTGTGCCACCTCTCATAACCACTATTTTGTATTTACCTGAGTATTTTATGGGGTAGTTGGGTTTCTCACCCTCATTTGGCTTTATATACCACCTCTCTCTTGTCTTCACTTGATAAGGTTATGCCACATGTTATGGAATTTCCCAAGTAGGTAAAACCTCCCACCTTTTATGGGTAGTAGGAGTTAATGCACCTCTTGGATGTACATGCCCCTATTTTTCTATATATTGAGCACTCTTCTCTAACCTCCATTAGTTTAGTAATTGTTTGGTGAGAGTCACGAGAGTATTCTCAAAATTCTCTTGCTTTGTCTCCATTGTTCTCTCATTTCATGTTTTCTCTTCAGTCTTCTATTTTGATCTTTGATCATTTACTGATTGGAGTTACATGTGATCTACAACCAACATTACATCCAGGCTCAATTCTCGCTTCTCAAAGAATCTAACATGGTATCAGAGCCTGTTTGTTTGGTTTAGTTCACTTTTATTATCTGATTTCTTAGAGATATTTGATACTAATACATAGCTATCATTTTCCTCTAACATGAACAGTTTAAAGGAAAAATAAGCATCTGTATAATCTAGGTTGCATATTTGGTTCATGTGAGATTTGGGTGATTGCAGCTTTCTAGTAATCTTGGAGGTGTTTTCAGCATTTCCATAGCATCCAAAAGGCCTGAGAAAGTCAATATTGGCTTTCGTTTCACCGAAATCAAAGATTAGAGGAGCCAATTGCAAAACAGGGGTTTCAATGTGGTTCCTGGAGGTATTTGTCAAATCAGAGCACTTTCAGCCCAAAAAGACCTTACCATCACACTCAGAAGGCCCGAGAACCTAAAGATAGAATGTAAAATTGTCAAAATCGGAGTTTGGAATATTTTTGAGCCAAATTTTTTTCACCCTAGGTCATACGGATTCTATAGTCTATGGCTCTATAGAAAAAAAATTATAGTCTTAAATTTGATGGTCAAGTGGCTATCATAAAACGTAGGCTTAAATTTGGCATTCATCTTCCTCTCATAAACACTATGTTAAATTTGGCGTCCATCTACCCATAATAAATATTGTGTTAAATTTGGCATTCAAACAACTATCGCATATGTCACTTTCTTAAATTTGATGTCTAAATGATGGTCAATAGGGAGACCCCTCTCCATTTGCATTTTTGATTTGGTAGTCCAACTTCAAACGGTTCTAACTTGAGCATAGAAGCTTCTTTTTTGATGCAATTTTTTCTATTTTGGGTAGAATTTCATGCTCTACACTTTGGTTAAGTTGGTTTTCTGATTTGATGCTCCAAATTCCCAGAAATTGAAGATTCTTCTAGAATTTGCTGCACATTTCTCATTTTGAGACCTTCTAGGAGCCATAACTTGTGCAAACGGACTCCATTTTTGGTGTCATTTTTTCTAGAGTTCATATTTTTCTATTTACTCTGCATTGGTGCTCTCAATTTGATCTCATATTATGATTTAGTTTTAGTTTCAATGTTTTGGCCATTTTGGGCCTTGTAAGAGTTTGAAAATATAAAGATTTTCATTGTAAATAACACTAATTATAAAGTGCCAACATTGTAATTTCTAGGGGGGGTATGTGTAGGATCATGATGGGCCAAAAAGTGGCGATATGATGGGTATGTGTAGGGTATGTGGCCAACGAAATTTTTTTAACCCAAAATTGATGAAACGAAAAGGGTTTTTAAAGGAGATTCTCTGATTTCCACCAATATAAATTATGCTTTACTTTTAATTTAATAAATTATTATTATTCATTTTCTATTTCAATTACAACTAAAGTCCTAAATAATAGGCTGATTGAAAAATATCTATAGCTTTCAAACGATATCATATTTTTTGAATCTGAAACATGCGTCACATTCTATGCTTCGCATACTATAGGATTTTAAAAAAAAATGAATTTCATGAAGTTTTGACCAAGTTAAGGTGGTTAGACATACGAGTTTTTATATTTTTTAAAAGTTGTAATAAAAAATTCATAATTAATGTTTTACTTGGAAAAAAAATACAAAAAAATATTCATCACATTGATACATGAGTCCTCTACTTATATCTGAAATATTATAAAAAAATATTATCATTTCATTGTGATTAGGGTGGTCAGATAGACACCTACTTCTTATTTTTTCCCTGAAATTTAAGTACTACTGCATTGAAATTTCAAATTTTCACCAAATAGATTTTAAAAATAAAAAATAAACCTAGTAGTTTAGAAACTACATTCAATTTTCTACAGATTCTATTTTTACATATTTTTGAAATAATATAGATAAATTATTAAAAAAATTACATCGAGTTGCCTAACTCCGATTTTTCTAAATTTTTTGCCACTTAAGGGCATATTTTTTCCATGATGATCCTGCACATACCCAGGTTCATTTCATAAACTAGTGAAAAGGGGGGGTTTCTAGTGTTCCTTTTTGCACTATTTGTTTTGATTTATAATCTTCTTTTCTACACTCATGGATGCATCTACACTTCCAGTTTTAACTCCATATACCTCTTTTGAATCGAAATCTAAGATGATAATATATCTAAAAAGACATGGATATCATCATGTTACAATGGGACTTGAAACTGAACCTCAAGATGCTGCAAAAAAGACAAACTAGTTTAATAAATGTGATGAATCCTTTGGTACTTTGTGCATGTCAATCTCTCCTTACCTTCTTTTTCATATTGAGTTTGCTAAAACACCAAATGATGTGTGGACTAAACTGGAAAGCCTCTTTGGTAAGTAGGATGAGTTAAGGGGTCATCAGTTAGAGAATGAACTCATAGGGTTAAGTCCTAGCAATTTTGACACTATACAGGACTTCTTCACAAAATTCAAGGCCATTAGATTGTAGTTAAAATAGTGTGGAATCAAGAAGGATGATAAGCAACTGATCTTGAGTATTCTTTCTAAGCTTGGTCCTAACTATTATGTATTTGATTCTACATTCTATGTTACAAAATGTGCCCTAGGTTCCACATATAAAATGCCTTCTTTATGTGAGTTTTTTGCATAACTCACTAGGGAGCATGATTAATTAGTTCTAATGGGTATAATTAAACCCTCTAAATCACATGCCTTGGTTGTTAATCAGGGCAGAAAAGAACATAAAGGGTCTAATAATCAAGATAAGAAGAAAAAGAACCAAGGAGAGAAGAAGAAAGATAAGAAATTAGCTACTTTAAAAGTAGATAATCAGACCTCTTCATCAAAAGGTGAACAACCTAAGAAGAAGAAGGTTAAATGTTCTTACTACAAAATTCCTGGCCACGATGAACATATTTTTTTATAGAAACAAACTGACCACCTTTCACATCTTCTAGAAAAGAAAACTATTAAGGTGTCTGATTTAGTCAAACAAAGTTCATTAGAAGGTTCTTCTAAGGACACAGACAAAATCAAGGGGAAAGGAAAGGGCAAGGCCCTAGTTGCTATTGCTTCACAATCAGAGTCTTGGATCATTGACTCAGTTGCTTTGCACCACATGGCCTCATTAGAGGATAATTTTACCTCTTTGGAGCCATGTTCTATGCCTACCCTACTTATGGGTGATGACACTCCTATTAAAGTGCATGGGAGAGGGTCTATTGATGTGGGTGAAGGGACATTTGAGGATTTTCTTTGTGTTCCATCTCTTTCAACCAATCTCCTATTTGTTTATCAAATCACTCACACTGGTTCTAGCAAGCGAGTTGAGTTCACTCTAGATATAGTGGTAATCAATGCCATGCATAATGGGTCTACAATTATTGTGGGAAAAGAAGATCACTAGTCTAGACTATATCCATTTTCTCACTTTGTTCCTGACTCTCCTTCGAGTCGATGAGGTGAGTTTTTTGTGGCATCAATAGTTTGGCCACTTGAACTACCGTTACTTGCAACAACTTACTCAGGAGGATATCATTATAGGGTTGCCTTCTACTCAATTTTATGATGGTGTCTGCTAAGGATGCATTCTTGGTAAACATCTTGAGGAGAAATATGATAAAGGCAAAGCATGGAGCGCTACACAGCTATTGGAGTTGGTACACAGTGACTTGGCAGAACCATTTCCACAACCATCTTTTAGTAGGGCTAGATATGTCTTGACCTTTCTTGATGACTTTTCTAGATACACTTGGGTTTACTTTCTCAACCAAAAGTCTAAGGTCTTTGAGCATTTTCAGGATTTCAAAGCTTTTGTAGAGAAATAATCTGGGAAGTTCATCAAGATTCTACATACAGATAATGGGGTGAATATGTTAATCATCAATTTGAAAAGTTTTTTGCTTCAGAAGGTATGAACATGCAGCACACAGTTTCATACAGTCCTCAGCAAAATGGTGTTGTTGAACACAAGAATAGGTCCTTAAAAGAGATGGCTAATTGTATGATTCACTCCAAATCTTTAGCACCTCAATACTGGGTAGAGGCCATCAACTATGTGCATTACATCCAAAACAAATTTCCTCACAAAGTTGTGAAGTGGGTAACTCCTTTTAAATTTTGGACTATCAGAAACCCAAAGTTAAGCACTTTAGAGTGTTTGGCTCTCTTGCATGGGCCCACATTCCAACAGAGAAATGCAATTCTATGGATCCATAGAGAAAGCCTTGCATATTTGTTGGGTATCTAGATGATGTCAAAGGATATAGGGTTCTCCATCCTACCACTCATGAGTTGTTCATTAAGACGAGTATTCATTTTGAGGAGAGCCCTTCCAATTCTTCTCTTACCACTTCTTCATCCACTATCAGATTGGAGCTCATGCATCATGATGACAATTATTTAGATGATCATAATCCTCCTAATCTTGATGAGGAGTCTTCTTCCTCCACTTCAGATGGCGACAATGATGATGAGGATTCACATTCTTCTCTTAGTCATCATTCAAAGGGTGATGATTCTCCTCCAGAATCTTCAACCCCTGCTCCTTGTTGGGCTCGTCAGACACTTGAGCTAGCTGGTGATTCATCAAATACTAGAAGAACAAGGTCATGGTTTCAGCAAGCTCCACATCTCTTCATTTCTTCAGCTTCTAATCCACGGTAATTTCGAGAATCTTTAAGTATTCTCGAGTGGGAATCACAAAAGGGGTCTTGTCCCTCTTCCTAAGGGAAGGAAACTTCTCTGATGTAAGTGGATCTATCATAAATTTTTTGCAGCAGATGGGTTGGTTGACAAGCATAAAGCTTTCCTAGTAGAAAAAGGGTTCTCCTAGGTTCTCAGGATTGACTACTCTAACCCTTTTGCATTAGTTGCTAAGATGAATTCCATCTTACTTGTCCTTGCTATAGCTTCAACACATTGTTGGGAAGTTCATCAGATGGATGTGAAGAGTGCCTTTCTTCATGGTGACCTTTAGGAGGAAATCTATATCAAGCGGCCACAAGGGTTCATACTGGATCCTTCACTTGTGTGTAGACTGTAGAAGTCTCTCTATGGCCTCAAATAGGATCCTCAAGCTTGGTATTACAAGATAGAATCCTTCCTTCTGATAGTTGGGTTCACTTGATGCCATTATGATCTGAACATCTACATTCTGTAACAGGATGACACTCTCACATTTCTAGTTCTATATGTTAATGACTTGTTGATCACTGGGAGTCACTCATCCACCATTAAGGCGGTGAAAAATGCTCTTCATGATAGATCTTTGATGTCAGACTTGGGTCTTTTGCATTATTTCTTGGGGATTGAGATCACTCAGTCATCTTCAAGTATCTTCCTTGGACAACCCAAGTATGCACTTGACATGCTCTCTAGATTTCTCATGGCTAACTGTAAGCCTGCATTGACTCCATTTCTATCAAGGGTCAAACTTGAGGCTAAGTTTTCCCCACCTTTGGTTGATGGCACTTTATCCCAAAATATTTTTAGGAGTCTCATCTACTTGACTCATACGAGACCCAAAATTCCATATGTTGTGGGCATGGTCTCTAGATTCATGCAGGAGCACATGAGTTGCATTGGAAGGCAGCTAGGCGGATCCTCCACTATATTTAGGGTACTCACAGTTGGGATTCACTATGTAGCGGGCATGGATATTGACTTGGTGGGACATATAGATTCAAATTGCGCAGGTGATTCTCAGAATTGCAAGCCTACTTTTGGGTATTGCTTCTCACTTGGTTTTGGTCCAATTTGTTGGTCGAGGAAGAAGAAGTCTACAATTTCTCTTTCATCTACAGAAATTGAGTATCGAGGGGCAATTAATGCCACCACTAAGGCTATTTGGCTTTAGAATATTCTCACTGAGTTTGGCATTCAATTCATAGATTCTACAGTCATCTTTTGTGATAATCAAAGTGCTTTATAGATCTCAAGGAATCCAGTTCATCACCAGAGGACAAAACACATTGAGATACATATGCACTGCATTTGAGAGCTGATTCAAGAAGGCATCATTGATCTTAAGTATTGTTATACATTAGAGTAGACTTCAGACATCCTTACTAGACCCTTCATAGAGAGAAAGTTCCTTCATTTGCGAGCTTTGATAGGGGAGTGACAGGTGTCTACTTCAAGAAGGGCTCCTTAGTCCTTCATTCTACTCTCTCTATTTAGTGGGGATATTCCTCTTTTGGGGGGCTTCTTCTTTTTAGGGGATCTTTATGTACATGGGTATCTAACATGGCCTCATTTTTTGGGACCCATATTTTCACCTAACCTACGCTTAAGGGGGAAGTTAGTGTAGGTTTTTTATTTTCCTTATATTAGGGGGTATTTATTTTTCCTACACATTATTATTTAAGCTTTCTTAGATTTATTAGATGTGGGAATATGAGGAAATGTGGAAAAATACAATAGCTACATGTCTCACTCTCTCCCACACAAGGGTATTTGACTTACACACTCTCTTTTGGCTTGTTGGGCCACCTCTCATAACCACTATTTTTTATTTACCTGAGTAGTTTATGGGGTAGTTGGGTTTCTCACCCTCCTTTGGCTTTATGTGCCACCTCTCTCCTATCTTCACTTGAGGAGGTTATGCCACATGTTTTGGCATTTCCCAAGTAGGTAAAACCTCCCACCTTTTATGGGTAGTACGAGTTAATGCACCTCTTGGATGTACATGCCCCTATTTTTCTATATATTGAGCACTCTCCTCTCAACTCCATTAGTTCGGTGATTTTACGGTGAGAGTCATGAGAGTATTCTCAAAATTTTCTTACTTTGTCTCCATTGTTCTCTCATTTCAAATTTTCTCTTCATTCTTCTATTTTGATCTTTGATCATTTTTTGATTGGAGTTGCATGTGATCTATGACCAACATTGGATCCTGGCTCAATTCTCGCTTCTTGAAGAATCTAACTATTTTCATGCACACAAACTCAGCTTATAAGATTCTCTTACAATAACAAAAATAGGATTCAAGGATGCCTTGGGTACTTCATTCTCATAGATCTTTTAGAATGTCACTCATACATTCGAGATGCTTTTATAATGTCTACATAATAGGTTCTCATGATGAGGTTAACTTCAAATGAATAACTTCAAATTACCTCGTTAAGCTTGACACACACTTTTATTATGTCTACACCATAGGTGGTCATCATGACATTAACTTCAAATGAATAATTTAGTACCATCTATTAGAATTGGATTTGGCGTATACTTTATAACTTTATTTGGGTTTACTAGCTCCCACCTATACAAAGAAAAGAGATTGTAAATATTAATAATCACATAATCAATTCAAATAAATATGTGTAATGTCAATAATCTAAAACTTGTGTCCTCAATTATGCAATATCTTATAACTTATCACTAGTCAATCTAGTCCATTGAATATCTTAAAAAGTAATTTTGATATGAATATCAAGCATACCTCCTATCTATTAGGATTAATTTTTAGAGGGTCCTCGAAGTAATGAGGATGAACATGAATAGAACGTAACAAAACTATTACTTTCCAACCTTTTGGACACTTGTCAGCATTATAGTTAGTGCATAATACATCTTCAACCATATGTTGAAGTATCAGATCATTGAGTGTTGGCGCAAGAGGAAAAACACAAATTAAACTAATGAAAATAGGCTATTTCAGACAGACTATAACATTTCAAGACATAGGATATTACATTTTCTTACACCAGATCATCTAAGACTTACATGGAAGAATTTGTATACTTTTCTAAAAATATCCCCAAGTTTGCACAACCATAACTATCTCTCTGGAGGAATGCAAAGAATTTCATTAGGCCTTCATCAACACTTTATTTTACCTGAGCTTAGACCAAAACACTATCATTTTGAACTTTCATTGTAGAAGGTGTAATTACTTGAATTCTTGAATATAAAACCTTCACATCTTGACCATCTTATCTTCAGAAATGCAAGACAAAAACTTGGTCTATAGAAGAATGTGAATCAAAAAACCATGACATTGTCTTATAGTATACTTTGTGATTGCCTTAGTAAAAATTTTGCAACTTATCTCTAAGTGTGGTACACCAAAATGGTAAGATATCAAACTAGGCATACTAGAAAAATATTGTAACAATTGTACCCACGTCCACATGACACTTAGAGATCAGACTAATCACCATTCTTCCTCATATTGCACTACCACTTACACTAGCTGATATCACTACATATTAATCATCTTTGGAGTATTATACACTCTTTAGCACACACATTTGTCATTAATGATAACACATATTGAGTTGAAATCAATGACAACCTTACTGCCAATAATCTCCCCTTTTTCATTGATGGCAACACTCATATATCTACAAGTATTCTCTGCCCCTTTGATATCAAAGGCAAAGGGCATAAAATATTCTACTTACATTAACTCAAAAAACTATATGAACTTCCCCTTACTATATAATTTATACAAATAATAATCCCCCTAAGATGGAGATGCCCCAAAACTAATTCTATGTACAAAAGAAAGATGATACTACAATCCTCCACAAAATTGTACAAAGACAAAAGTGTCTTGTTTTTACCTTTGTAACTCATTAGAAGATAGAATATTCTTGTAAATTACCTTAAGTTTTGCCAAATTTGCAACCCAATTTTATTTTACTGAGGTGAGAATGTGGTTTTTACATTCACATTGCATACATAAATCCTCAACCTCAACCACACTTCTTCGAGCCTTCAATTTTTGATCAATCTTTTCTACATCAACAAGTAACCAAGATAAAGAAGCAAGTCCCAAGTTGACACTTCCCTTAGTTGACCAAACTGTTTCTTTATTTTCTCTTTGGTCCTAAAGTAATTTCAATTGTAAATGAAGATTTTCTATTTGAGATCTTATTGATCCATCCTTTTCCTTTGACAAATCATATATCTCAAGTAATTGAGTAATTTGTGACTCAATGTAGTCAATCTAATGTTTTATGTTCTTGGTGGAAGTTGGCCATTTAAAAAAAAATGGTAGAAATTAGCAACTTCATCTACATATTCCTTAAACATCTTCACTTTCTCTTGCAATTTTTTGTGTGCATTAGCACATTGGTCAGATGCATCAACTATTATTTTGTCATTTATCTTCCTTAAAGCCTCTTGTTCTACCTTTTTCTCCTTGTGAGAGAAAAGATATTTGAAAGAGTCCATTAAATATTTTATCTTTTGTTCTAGAGGTAAGGAAGCATCAATGTTTACCTTTGGTAAACCCTCCTAAATAATCTTTATTGCATCACCAATTAATCTAGTTTTCTTCATATGTTACTCAAGATCTCCTTCCTTGCGGAAGCATGTAGAATATCTCCAAGATATAGCTTATGAAGAGAAGAAATTTTTGACAAGTCAACTTTTCCTTCATGAGTAGGGATTTGTAGAAGTTGAGGTGTCACCACAGGTTGAAATTGCATCTATAGCCCTAGTAGGTCCTTGAAAGAGCCTACAGATTAAGAACCCTTAACTATATTCAAAGAAGCATCTTGCTTCTCAAATGACTTCTCCTTTGCATTCTAAACATTCATAGGATCATCCTCCTTCTCTTTCTCATCATTCCCTAAATTCTTCAAAAGAGGAGTGTTAAGTTCTTCACCAAATTAGCGTCCTCTGAAGGAGGGAAACCCACTTCACCTTGATTTCCTATACCTTGCATACTAGTATTCTATTAAGAATAATTCCTCTCATTCTTCTTATCATTTTTTCTCTTTTTCATCACCATCTATCATATTTCCATAAAAAACTAATAGATCTATGTCTTGAGTAGATACAATAGGTATATGTTGTAGGATAACATCATTCAGAGGATTTGATGCTCAAGAGTCACCTCAACCTTCTTCATTTCTTCAAGAATCTTGGCTATCTTTTCTTTTGTCTCTTTATCTTATTCTTTTTATATCTTCATACTAGAGACATCTTGCATTTCATGTATGATGGAGTCACCTTCCCCTTCTTGCAGCTCAAAGGTTCTTTGTACTTCTTTTTGACCAGATATGTCTTTCTCATTTGTATTTTTTGGGTTAGGAACTTGTGGATCAACATCAATTTCACTTTGTAATTAATTAATTAATGATTTTATTTGTGGAATTTTTAGTCTCACTCTAGATCTTCCTTTAGACATCTTCATCCATTCTCATTAGTAGGTCTATTCTTCTTTTAGTGCAGAGCTCCTTGGATTATCTCTAAAAAATCTTTTATTTTTCTTTTAGGGAGACAAAGATCACAGATTTGTCAATTTCTTGTTGTTTCATTTCTTCATCAACCTTGATATATTCTCTTCTCTACCTTAAAGCCTTAGAAATTGAACATTAAAACAAACTTATGCAAACTCAACAGGGGTTTTCTATTGATTTTTATAATTTTGCAAAGTTTGACATCAATTGAAGGTGTAGGAGCTGATAGTTAGCTTTGATACCATGTAGTATTTTATGGTGTATTATTAATTTTCTATCTCCATACTAGATACATATTGCATTTCATGTATGTTGGAGTCACCTTCTCCTTCTCATAGTTTAGAGGGACTTTATACTTCTTCTTGACCAGATATGTTTCTCATTTATATTTTTTGGGTTAGGAACTTGTGGATCAATATCCATTTCACTTTGTAATTAATTAATGATTTTATTTGTGGAAATTTTAGTCTCACTCTAGATCTTCCTTTTGACATCTTCATCCATTCTCATTAGTAGGTCTATTCTTCTTTTAGTGCAAAGCTCCTTGGCTTGTCTCTAAAAAATATTATATTTTTCTTTTGGGGAGACAAAGATCACAAATTTGTTAATTTCTTGTTGTTTCATTTCTTCATTAGCACTGATAGCTTCTCTTTTCTACCTTAAAGCCTTAGAAAGGCTATCTAGAGATTTATCAACAATTTCATTGAGGGAAATGTTTTGCATGCACATATATTCAATGACAACCTTCTCAATTGTCTTCTTGTCTTCTGAAGGGACATCCCTATGTAGCTCCATTGTACTATCTAGTAGGCTATGATTAATAATTCCATATAAGATGGACTCAAAATAAAGGGGTTCATGTGTAACCAAAGGGGTTTTCTCAGCTTCCTCTTTTGCAATATTCTTTCCTTTCTAATTTTGGAAGGATATATCTTCAATTTTAGTTTCTTCCTCCTCTTTGGGTTATTCATCATCAATCTTTTCTCTCTTTCAAATTTTTTGTGCCTAGTATGCATAGTTGTAGTGGCCTTTTTCACTACAGAATTTGTAGATGCAGCTTTTCATTTACTACTAGTTGTTTATGTAGACTCGAAGGGTTGCAAAGAAGATACAACAACAAATGAGGATATACTAGATCTTGTTGGACCTTGACTAGTTTTCACAAGAACAAATTTGGTTTTGGAAAAATTCACATGGACACAAGATGTAGTCTTTGATGAAGTACCCAATATCTTGTGAAGCTCATCTTTATCTTTTATCTTTGAATATTATGGAGCGCCCATTTCTTTAAGCACCCTTTCCACTTTATTTTCACTAGCTTCTTCTCTCTCCTTATGGTAAATCTCATCTATGATTTCTCTATGTGTATTAGATCTTTTTGCTTTGGGTTCCTTAGGTTTTGACAACATAATTTCTATATATCCTTGTACAAATCCATGTTCAACCTCATAAGGAAACTCACAAATCCATGAGGTTCTGGGCTCCACCACTTCCATGAAATAATGATCCTTGTTCATCATAGAAATCACTTCATCCTTATACTTCCAGACCAAGCTAGATGGTATCCTATATATGCTCTATATCTTAGTTTTCAAATTCTTGAAAAATCCCCAAATGAAAGTAGTGTATGCCTTCTTCTCATTTTAAAATTTTTTCATATGTTGTTTGATTTGTGTTTCTACTAGAGTGAACTTATTCCACATCTTACCCTTAAAACCATGTAACTTGTTCAAAAAGAGGGAAGTAAGGCATGTAATCAAGGATCCAAACCTAGAATTATAATTGGTTTCTTTTATTCTCTCTAGGTTCTCCATTAGCCGCTCTCTCAACAACTCACATAGATCGAAGTCAGCACCGTCCTTTACTATTTGATGTTTGGTTTTAATTTTAGTGGTGATAGAAAACCCTTCTCTATTTTTAAAGTAAATCTTATATTGAATCCACATTGATGCATACTAGACATCAAGATCAATGGTATCCTTTATTGTTAGGGTTCTCTTATCAAATTTAGCATTGGTGAGATCCATAACTATTTTATTATTTACAAACTTTAGAATTGGGACTAGTTTGAACACACAAAGAATAACTATTAATTTCCCTAATTTCATCCTTTGAGATCATGTAGGGTTTTTCTAGCCAAATTAAATTTTCATGAATTTGGCTCAAGATAATTCTTATGCATTCTTTGCATTTGTAAAAGTATGGAAAATATTTTTAGATGTCCAACCCTTTTGTAGCAAAATTTGCATACTCCGGTTTGTATAATCCATTCTCATTCAATAGCTTATGTCATACCACTTCAAAGGATGAAGTATGATCAATATCTTTCATTTGGGCATGGATGTAAATCTTGATATCTTCACAATACACATCTATTAGAAATTTTGAGAATGTTCCACATTTGTCCACTTCCATCACCTTGAAAGGAAACTTCTTGTATTTGGGATTGTTTTTCTCAACAAAGTATATTACGTGACGTGTCACTATTGGAATTCCTTAAAAAATATTTAAACACCATAGATAGGGTTTCACACAAATAGATTAAGAATCTAAGCACTCTTCTTGTTTGAAAATAAGATCAATGATCCAAAAAACATATAAAAGGCTTTTCAAAATCCCTAAGTTTTTTCCATAAATGCATTCACACTTAGTTAGGGCCTCTACCAGAATTCCTTGTATCAACACAGGGATGAAATGAAGCTCAACACACATCCATAATCTATTTACATGCTCTAGAACCTTTAACAAAAGATTCATTCTTGTTCAATAGTACTACACACCAAAGGAATTAAACCAACTCATATTTTATGCTAAAATCTTGAGCAATTTATCCTTTATAGGGGACAAAGAATTTCGAAAATGAAATCTCCCCCTGAGATAATGTTTTGTCTTAGTTTGTCTTAGGATATTGTGTAGAATGCACAAGCACAGTATTATCCTTCTCATTTTCTTGAGCTTGCTTTTCCTTCCAAACCTTTTCATCACCCCTCTTTTGTTGATTTAGGGTTTCATCATTTTTTCTAGTTTTGAACAGGTGGCTTTACAAAACCACTATGTTGTGATCTGGAACAAAGTTGTTCCTTTTAACTTTAGTTTTGAATTCTTCAACTTTGTGAGATAAATTGTTGTATGCATAGAAATATCCATGAAATGAAACATCATTATATCTTTGAGGCAAAAAGTATCTTCTACCAATGCTATCATTTCTTTGTCTATATCTACAAACAACAACCTTTGCCAAAATTTATTGCAGGAAAAACAATGGTCTTGAAATGATTGAGAGTTCATAGCATTATACCTTGGAGGTATCAAAATTTACAATAAAATAATTAAATTCATTATAATATGGGTTTATATACATGTTATGGTGGTGAAAAAAGTATATTAAATATAACTCACAAGTTTCACAACAAATAACAAATTATCACACGTATCAAAACAAACTAAAAGAATCAAACAAATAATAACAAATCAACAAACCATATGGGTAAATGATGGAATATTCCAACATTCCCCCTTATTACATCATTGATTTTAAGTAATAATAAGAGAATCCTGAAATGATTCAAACTTTACACATGCAAGAGGGTTGGTGAAGATGTTAGAACGTTGTTCTTGAGTGGAGCATAATTGAATCTGATATTGTTTTGTTGAACATGTTCTCGTATGAAGTGATAGTCAAATTCAATATGTTTGGTCCATTCATGAAAAATTGGATTAAAAACAATCTTGAGAACACTCTAATTGTCACAATAGAGGATTGTATGTTGGTTTTGTGGTACACCTAATCATTCTAATATGCGACATAGCCAAACAACTTCACAAATTGCTGCACTTACTACACAATATTCCTCTTCTACTAAGGAACGAGCAACTATGGATTGTTTATTACTTCCCCAAGAAATAGGTCTTGAACCTAAGAACAAAAATCAATATGTGGATTTCCTATCATCAACAAAACCTGCATAATCTACATATGTATATCTTGTCAAGAAGAACTAATCATTCCTTTTATATTCCAAAACATGATTCACAGTACCTTGGATACACCTTAGTAACTATTTTTGTTCTTTCCAATGACACATATTTGGTTCTTGCATGAATCTTAAGAGATAATTAATAAAAAACTAATATTTGGTGTAGTGTAAGTCAAGTAAATCAAACCTCCAATCATTTTTCAATAGAGAGTTGCATTCACCTGAGGAGATGGATTAAAAGTAGATAATTGCAATCCTGGTTCCATAGGTGTAGACATGGGTTTGGAATCCATCACTCTAAATTTCTCAAGAAATGTCTTGCCATAATTTCTTTGAGATACATAAATATGGTGATTAGTTTTCCATACCTCTAAGCTGGGACAATAATGTAGGATCTTGAGATCTGTCATATAAAATACCTTCTTGAGATTGATCTTGGTTGTCTCAACCATTTATTTTGAGCTACTTGTGATAACTAGGTCATCAAAATATACATTGATAATCACAATATCTCCCTTGTTCCTTGAGGTAGAGATTTGGATCATATGGATGCCTAGTAAAACCATGTTTTAGCAAATGCTCATCAATTTTAATATACCAAGCTCTTGGAGCTTGTTTGAGACCAGATAGGGACTTAACAAGTATGCATACATTTTATTGTTTACTAGGTGCAATATATCCCTCTGGTTGGGTCATATAGACCTCCTCCTTAAGGTCTCCATTGAGAAATGCACATTTTACATCCATTTAATATAATTTCCATCCAAATTAGGCAGCTAAAGAAAAAATCATTCTAACGATTTTAATCTTTGTTGTGGGAGAAAATGTTTCTTCATAATCAATCCCTTCTTTCTGAGAATATCCCTTATCTAAAAGTTTAGCCTTATATTTTTCTTTACTACCATATACCTTATATTAAGTTTTAAATATGGGTACAAGCAAAAACTGTGTCACACTTTATAAAGGAATCGACCAACATCAAAAAAAAAATTAAACTTCGACCACATAAAAGTGGTCTCTATGTTTTGAATTTCAAAATGATGTAAACTAATGAAATGTAGAAATTTTGATGAAGTTTATTCTTGCAATTGTTCATATTTTTTAAAAACTTTTTTCATTCCTTTTTTTTTATCAATTTAAGAATAGATTTTGGAATGCTGAAAGTTTCAGAAAAAAGTGACATTCACGGGATGTCGAGAAACAAATAGAAAAAAACTTCACTTTTCCCTGAATTTTTTTCTTTAAATAGATAACTTCAATATCTAGTTGGAAAAATAAAATAAAATTTGATGTATATTTTTCCTGTAATGATGTTTTAAAGTAAATTTTTTCATAATTTGGTGGGTGGAAGGGTGGGCATCCCTCCAATCTAGCGGAGGAGGGTGGCACGAGTTGCCATGGTGACAGTTGAGTGGGGTCTCATGTCCCAATTTGGTGGACATGCTTGCAAGGTAGTGTTGGCTTGTCTTGTTGTCAAGCTGGACGTATGGTGTTCGACAACTATGTCACTCGCATCAAGGAAGAGTGATGATCATTTTTAATGGAAATGAGAGCTCATATTTTAGCTAAGACATCTTGCACAAAGGAAGGAGTATGATTTGTGGTGTTGGCAATGCCTTCGTGATCCGAGTTTATTTATATCAATTTTGGCTCTCATTTTTTGCATTGTTTTCTTTGCAATGACATAGTGTTTTTTGGCTTTTCTCCTTCTTTCCTATTGAGTGCTCTCAGTGTGGGGTCGAATGGAAAAGAACTCTAAGTTTGTTATCAAGTTTTCAGTGGCGAGCTTGGCTCGGTTTGGGGCCAACACTCCTATATCTCTTTGGCCATCAGAGAGGCAAACCTCTTTCAGGGAGGTCACAATCCAAAGATTAAAACATATTCTATTGAATTATGATCCGTTGGTGCTTGTGGCACTGAAAATGGTTTTTTGGTTCCAGTCATTTGGAGTGCAGGGAATATGGGAGAGACAATTTGCATGTCTCTTCCCATTTCCTTGCCTCTCTTTTGGATAATTTGGAGCCGAAGGGAGACGCAAATAAATTTTTGGTTAAAATGTTTGGAGCGGACCTGGTTGAAGGAGAGGACAAATTTCTTCACATGGTGGTTTAAGGTAGAGGATGTTCGCAGCCTTGCGATGTGGAGAGGGTGCGTGAGGAGGAAACAATGAAGATTTTCCCTTTCCTCTTTGATTTTTAGGGTTTTGGCTTTATGTGGCATTGGGCGATCGTGGCGATGGCTGTTGTTTTTCTTAAGAAGTTCTTCAGGCTAATGGCAGTTGATAGTGTGGAGTGGAAAGCGAAATTCAAAGATTTTGTAAAACTGAATAATTTTTTGTAAGTTGGGTAGTGGCTAGTTTATTGGCTTGTAGGTGCTCGTTCTGGTTTGTCTAAGTTTAAGGAAGCCATTGCTGTGTAAATGCCACAAAAATGGTTAGGTATGGTTAATTTTGGCTGGGATTTCGATGGTTTGTTCAGTAATTTTGGTCAATTTTTGCAGCAGTCTCTTGAGGAATGATAGTATAGCATGTTTATAGAACGCATTATCACCTGCATGGTAGATGTTTGTATTCTGATTTTAATATCAATAAAATAGTACCCTTATGTATCAAAAAAAACTTGTCATAATCTGATAGTTTTCATGGGATGTAAACTATTGTCTATTTTTTAATCATTTTCAAAAAACAAATTACACCCTTTTGAAGAGGACTCTCTCCTCTAGTGCACCATATTTTAAAAAAATATATATATATGTTTTACTATTTTTTAAATTTCTAATCAGCCTCTTTTTTAACTTTAACAACCTACTTGCATTATTTAAAAAATAAAACATATTAAAAGTAATCAAAATATTAAAAAAATTACATATTCGGATTCACCACTCTGACCTCTACAAAAGGTTGTTTTTTTTTTAAAACATCATTCTGACTGAAGAAATACTTAGTTGAAGTTGAAAGTTTCAATTTTTTTTGGAAAAAGCTGAGTTGGTTGCCAACTAGGATGCCACATAGATAGTTTCGGTAGAAAGGGTTTCTACTAAAACCCTTTCTATGGAACCCCCACACATAAAATAAGCCAATTTCAAAGTGGTAAAGGGAAAAAAGTTTTTTTTTTGGATTCAGGAGAAACATATTTGGCCAACACACTATGTACCACATATAGGCCACGTGGTTTTGGTGGAAACCTATTTGGCCAAAAAATTTCTGGCCGAAAATGTTTCACTCGAAACTATTTATTTGGCCAAAAGTGTGACACAACTTTGTGCTTTTACCCATATCCATTTATAACCAATGACTTTCTTACTAGGTGGTAGATCAACAATCTCCCAAGTCTTATTTTCATCAAGGATTGATACTCTACATCCATAGCCTCTTTCCAGGGCTTTGATTCTAGTGCTTCCCAAACATTAGATGGTTCACAATTATCAACAACTAAACTCATTAATGCTAGATTTATCTCATTGTGACCAATGATACAAGTCATTGGTTGTGAAGTGGGAGTGTCTGGGACTCCATCTAGCTTTACATCATGAATGGTACTAGTATACCACTTAGGAAAAGGTCTTGTGATATTTGTAGGTGTTGAGTTAGTTTGGTTCTCAACATCCCCATTATATTTCCCATTCATGTTGAAAATAGGAGCACTATCTAGATCAATTGATGACATGGAAAGTGAACTTAACTCACTCTTATCATAAAAAATGACATCTCTACTAATGTATATCTTCTTTATGGTAGGATTCATAAGGCGATACCTTAGACTCACTACTATACCCAAGAAGAATACATTTCATGGATTTTTCATCAAACTTCTTTTGTTGTTTCTTAGTAATGTGCATGTATGTTGGGCAACCAAACACACAAAGATGATCGAGATAGATGGATTGAACCCTACCCATGCTTCTTTTGGTATGATGTCATCAAGTGCTTCAATAGGTGTATGTTTCAAAAGATAAAATGTTGTATGAATAGATTCAACCTAATAAGCATGTCCCAAGTGAGAATCCTTCAACATGCTACAAACCATCTCCATGATGATGAAATTTCTCCATTCAACAACTCCATTTTACTGACGTGTGTAAGCTATAGTCAATTGATGTTTAATTCCATGTTCCCTCAAGTAGGTGGAGAATTTTCTATTGGTGCACTCTCCCCTTAATTTGAGTAGAGGACATGAATATGATGATTTGCATCTTTCTCCATAATAGTGTGAAACTCTTTGAAGTAGGAAAAAGATTCATCTTCACTCTACAAGAAATATACCCACATTTTCTTGTGTGATCATCAAAAAATAGCTGGAAGTATCCAAATCCATTGTGACTAGGTACCATGGGCCCGCACAAATTGGTATGCACTAGCCATAAAGGTTGGTTTGCATGATGCTCACAAGGATAGAAGTGTGCTCTATGTTGTTTTCTAGAAATACAACTAGAAGAAATAGCACTTGAATTCTCAAGTGAGGTAATCCATTTGAACATGATTTTATTACTAAGTGTTAGCAAGTAAATAGTCCTTAAATGACTAAATCTGCGATGCCATAGAATAGAAAGATCCTTATCCTTAGTCACTAAGGCTTGATTATTGGAAATTGTATCAAGCCTAAATATTTTACCAATTTATGTATCACTTGCAACAATCTTTGCACTTTTAGAATTTTCTTGGATGAGACATACTTTTTATCCTATTTTTTTAATCAAATTGAATCCTTATTTTGTGATCAATAAATTGATTAACATATAGCATATTTTTGGTTAGTCGTGGCACATACAAAACTTCAATGAGCCTACAATGATGAATGCCAAATTACAAGGAGCTATCACCAATACCTTGTATTTCATAGGTTGTATCATCTCCAAGAGAGACTTTACCATGATGGAGTTTCGATGTGAGAAATCACTCCTTCTATCTAGTCATGTGCTTTGTAGCACCTGAGTCCACATACCAAATTGAGGTCGATTGTGAAATATCTTTTGAAGTGTGGGCTGAAAAAACGTATTCCTCTTCTGGAGAGTCTTCTTCTTTAGCAACATTACCATGTTTTTTCTTTTTTTTCTTCTGCTCCCATTGTTTATTTTCACTTTAAAATGACTTGTTTGGATGTGATTTATTATTGGATGGTACTTTGGCCAAGGATTTGTACCAACAATTTTTCACATCATGTCCAATCCTCTCACAAATTGGAAATTTATTTTGAGATTTGGATGAATCACTAGATTTGGGAGGTCCACAAAATTGCTTCATAGGCTTCTTGCATTCATGACGTGTGGTCATTACATGAACATCCTCACCATGATCCTAGTTTAGAGATTATTTTTTATGAAGTAGGTTCACCAACTTCTCAAAATAGGGTGTTTGTTCTGTGACATTCAAAGTTGTCACAAATACTTTGTACTTAGATAGTATTGCTTGTAGAATAATAGGGACTAGAACTAAATATTCAATAGTTTCTCCCAATTCTTGTAGTGAAGCTCTCAACTTAACAATCCTTTTGAGGAAGGATTCTAACTATTCTCCATTCTTCATCTTTGGGTTGGGTAGCTAACTCCACAAATTCATGATTTGATTCTAATTATTTTCCCCATACACCATCTGTAGCTTATCCCAAGCATCTTTGGCTATAGAAAAGTCTTAGATGAAAGGTTGAACTTCATCAAACATGCTGAACATAGTGATCAATTTAGCCTTCCTATCGGCTTGATCAAATTTCTTCTACTCATCAACATCACTTGGATGTTATGTTGTGGTGCCATTTTTAAGGAAGCTAAGGTAGTGGAACAACTTCCTACATGAATCTTGAGAGGAGAATAATGCAAAAAAAATTGTGGATCTTTAATAGTTACAAAAACTTAAACATAAATAAACACAAATATCATGCATACCACAACATAGTGATTTATGTGGGAAAAACCCTTTTGGGAGAAAAATCCCACACTCCAAAAAGTTTCCCAATATATTATTGAAAGATCACAAAGATTTCAATATACTTGCAAAGCAAGCTTCTCACAGGAGTATCACCAACTAGAGATCCAGACGTAACACGACCACTATCAGACTCTTAGAATACATCATAATACACAACCATAATACAATGCCCTCATCAAATAGGGTTGCCTTCTAGCGTAAGTCAAGAAAACAAAATCTCAACCATTAGATATGAAACCTAATGATGAACAATTCATATTTACAATAATAAATATACATAAAATGTGGCTTTTGGGGGCACTGCCCCTGAACCCCCCCGGACCCTCCGTAGGGGAATACCCGCATGCAAACCCCCCCTTGCGCTAACGTATCAACAATACCTTATGTATTTTCAAGGTTGAGACATATTTTCCCAACACCATTAACCCCATTCCAAAATTCTTCAAACTCAAGTTGAGTTTTAAGTTTGGTCTTCCATGTGGAATAATTATTCCCACGGAATACTTGGGAATTTGGTAGAAGAAATTTTGGAGAACTCTCTACCATTGTATTAGCAATATATAGATGTTATTTTATTTTATTTCTCATCACTTAGATCAACAATATGCCGCAGAGGAGAGGATACTTCAAGAATAAAATTAACATCTTAAAAAATTATAGCTGAGTTGAAATATCTATAATCTTGCTTAAAAATAATACTAAAACTAAAATATCTCTTGAAATTTTACAATGAGAAAAACTATCATCTAATTCAAAATAAAAATAATATATCTATTTTTAGCTACAAAAATGTTGTAGAGATTTAGTTTATATTTTTTAAAGCAAAAACTTTGGGAAAATAATTCCTAGATCATTCCTCAAAATTGTTGACCTTCATTATCTTGGAGCCATCGACACAAAATCTAACTCACTTCCCAACAATCTCTGTGGGATAGACAACATCTTCCAAGGTTGCCTCATGGATAGGGGTCAAACTACAGTCGAGCTTTTCTTTGGTTTTACCACAAGTCTATAAAAAAAGTCTTAGCACTGAGTTCAACAATGTTCTTATAGATTGATCTCCTTATGGAATGTGTTTCCATGTCAATGTGGGAGATCAATTCATGGGTGGTTATGACATCAAGAAAAACTATCAATTATTTTTATACTCTACACATCCACACACCACTTCAGACTTGATTGGACATGATCTATAGCAGGTTACGTCTTTGCTTCTCAAAATTTTTACTCTAGAATTTATAGTTACCTAACTATTGCAATGCTAAGTATCTTGAATAAAGAGCTTTTGACACCCTTAACACTGAAATGTAAATCATCAAAAGAGACCCAAAACTAGCAATTTTGTATACCTTGTGAAGGGCTCTAGACTGATCAAATTCAAGGAAAATAAGAGATGAACTCATAATGGGTGCTCTGTGTTACTGATCCATTCTCCTCACCATCTCATCAAGAGAATATGCAGACCAGATCATGCTTATAGTGGGGTTCATTGTCTTGAGTCACATTATAAGAAATAAAATTTCCTGTGCTACACCAAGAAAACTCAAACATCTAGCTACCAGACAACAAATAAATTCTCTACACATACAATAGGCATTAATGATATCGACCTCTCAATAGATAGATCATGGAGCCTTCAAATCCACCTTCAAAGGATGTATTGACTAGCCTTCCTAGCTGTCTCCTTCGTAATTGTAGACACCTAAAATTGTCCATGCATTTTCATATAGATCCACACTTACATATTTCTTTTATTTCCTATTAATCAAATAGTTTTATTATTTAATTAAGCTAATTTTCCTCTAAATAATTAAATAATTTTTATTTAATTATTTTCCCTTTCAATATCCATTTTCCTCTCATAATTAAATAATTAAATAATTTAATTATTCCCCTTTCATAGGTCCCATTTTATTCTGATAATTAAATAATTTATTATTTAATTATTTCCACCTTTCCTCTCCCATGATTAAATAATTTTCACAATTATTTAACTACCTAACACTCTTCTCTCCTAAATTAAATAAATATTTAATTTATTTAATTTTCCCACCTTTCTTCTTAAATAAATAAAATAAATAAATTTTATTTATTTCCTCAATGTCAGCTACTAAAATTAAATACCTTTATTTAATTTTAACTCCTTGATCTATGTCTTTTCTCTCTCATTATCTCACCTACATGTTTACATTTTAATTCTATCACTCTTATCTATCACATCTCTACCATTTTCTATCTAGACCTCAAGCATACATTCATCTAACATATCAATATTCACACCATATCATATCAAGATCGAGATCAAGGCAATATCAAGGTAAATGCAATCAAAGTTTGAGGGAAACAACCATATCAAGAGTCCATATTCTAGGAAACTTTGTTTCATTTCATGTGTGCATTATCTTCTACCTCTTAGACACAACTGAGGTTTGATGTTGAATGTGGATTAGAACTAGTGCTTCCTTTGCTATCTATTTTTTGTTATCTTTTGAGGAATTTTTGGAGTTGGATCATCTAAGGAAGCTACAAAAGAAAAATTAAAGTCATCTTTAATTTTTAGTGATTTATGATGATTTTAGTTTTTTTCACAAATTTTCATTTCTAGATGCAAACCAGCAAACTTTTTAATTATTTTTTTGTATTTTTGGAAATCTCTTGAAATTTTAGTGGGGCTCTATTTTTTACAAATTTATTTTTGAGCTGAAATAGTGATAAAAAATTAAATCTTTGTTAATTAGGTTTTTTCCATAATTCTATATTTTTGGGTGCAAATCAACAAAAAAATTGATTTTTTTTGCATTTTTGGAAATCTTGTGAAATTTCAGCAGGGATCTATTCTTTGTATTTTTATTTTTGGTGCCAAAACATTTCTAAAAATCAGATTTATTTTGACTAGGTGAAAAAAATTAGAATTACAATCTAGTGATGAGCATATTTTTCATATCCATCTATTTTGTTGCATCATAAATTATTTTCTGATCTTTGCAGGAGTTTTATGGTAATTATTAGATCTGATTTTTTTTGTTTTAATCTAACCCTATAATATTAGGGATCAATTATTTTGTTAGGTTTTTTCTTTGTTGTTGGTTTTATTAATGTGCAGAAAAATAAACTCTTCAAAAGGAAAACTAGATCAAGTGGACATAAATTTGGAGCTAAAGAAAATCTAGGTGCACAATTTTCAACTCATATATCTAAATATTTTTTACAACACCACATTTCAATTTGGATCTAAAAAGAACACATGTTTTCTCAAAATCACACTTTCATTTTATGCTTAAAAAGAACAAGTGTTTGCATTGCTTGGTGATCTTGTTTGTGCTTGAGGTGTGTATGCTCTTCCCTTGCATTTCCATATGATCTTGAGAATCAAAATTACTCTTCAACACTCTCATCTTCACATCACATATTTCAATTTCTAAGGTTAATGAACATTGCTTGTGTGATCAAATACATGTGTATTCTCTCTCCTTGTATTATCATATGATCTTGGAGATCAAAAAAATTATTTGCATCACTTTTGTGTAACCTTCTTAGGAGTACTTCCTAGAGAATTGATCACTCTAGGGGTAACCTCAACTATAGAATTATGGTGGAGTATAAATTGTAGGGGGTGAATCAAAATGCATTCCTCTTGGAAGTGAATCTTGTCAATCTTGGCTAAGCCCCAAAGAATTTTATACCTTTGGGAAGTGAAGGTGGAGTGTGGGTTACCCTCTCCTCTCGGATATTTGGCATTATTCTCCTTTCAAATTGATGATTTTGGACCTCACACACCTTCAAGGTATAAAGAGAACATCCCTAAATCCTTGTGCATCCTAGTTTAATACCATTGGTCAATCTACCCACTTGAATAATTGCTAGGTTTTTCTAATGATGGAAGTGTCTTCTTATCATAATCAATTGCATTAAATCTTGCATCAAATTTTGTCTTGTGTGTGTTTTTATTCAAGATCTAAATCTTAATCAAGCAAGAAAAACCATAAACCTACCTAAAACTATAGATCAATATGAGCCTAACATATCCACCATCTTCCATCTCATACCTCAAGATTTTTATGAATTTCTCCTTGCCAACTACTTTAACAATTACATAAAATCCATGATCATGTGTCCTATAAGTAGATTCCAAGACATCCTAAACACCATCCAAGCCACCATTGATACTTATACCCAATTCATGTCACCATCCATGTCATCCTTTCCCTCCATTAACAAGGCAAACCAAAATGTCTTTCATGTTCAACCAACACTCATCAATAACCATATCTCATACACTTCACATCTGAGTCAACCCATTGTCAAGCCAAGGAACACCATCAAAATATCACCAAAGAACACTAGAAAAATACAATCAAAATTCACCCTCCAAGGAGCACCAAAAGTTTCCCCCAAAGGAATACAAGAACCCATGCAAAATCCTATTTCACAAAATGCTAGTCCTAGTCTTCTCGTTCCACCTACTTCCACCTCATCCATCCAATGTTTATCCACCTCTTCCATTTCATGTTTTTCCACCTTCATAGAACCTATAAAAAGTCAACCATGCCACTCAATTCACCTCATTGATCCAAAGCATGATATCATATATCCCCATTTATGTCAAGATCAATGTACTCCCTCTCATGATACCATTCCATCTCATGATCTAATTCCATATCATGATCTAATTACATCTCATGACCCCATACCATCTCATGATCCAAGTCTCTCAACTCCATGCCATAATCCTAGTCCATTAGCTCTATTGCATGATCCTATGACATCTCATAATCCTACCATATCCAACCCATTTTATGATCCTATCATATCCACCTCATATCACGTTCATATCATACCACCTCCATGACATGATCCTAGTCCATCACAAGAAAAAATATTTATGTCTATTACCTCTCAAGACCCCTAAGGTATAAGCATTTTCCCTACATCACATGATAATCCTAATCCTTCACAAGATCCCAAACATATAATCTTGGTCCATCCACCTTTATAAAAGCTATTTTTCTCTTGGAATACCACATGTCTTCCACATCCAACACCCTTAAAGATGGTCTTTCATATTGATTTACAAGTGAAAAGTATCCCATTGGTAAGAAGATTCTTCAAAAGGTGAATTATCAAGGAAAAAGGTTGGGCCTTCATGAGAAATTTTAACTTGAACACCCTAATATTAAAAAACTTCTAAATTCCTATGGCCTTGGCTACATACCTCCTTCTCAAGATGTTAGTATCTCTTTCAAAACCAAAAGGCCTCCCTTTATACCAAGACATCCACCTCCTCCATCATCCTTACCATCTATTCTAGGACCTCATCCATCAACTCTTCCATCCATCTTGGGCCCATATGTTCCTAATACATATCCTTACATGCCATTTTAAGAAAAATAAAGACACATACCTTTGAATTCCTTCCAACACATTCCACTTCAAAATCCTTTTTTTTCATATAACCCCTCTATTTCCTTTCCAAGAAATTGGGATACCAAACAAGAAATGGATAAATCCAATAATCCAAAAAAACCTAAAAATCATCATGTCTCACTAAAAATTCATGCCAAAACAAAGAAAAATATGCTTCAAAATCAAAGTCAAAACATATCCAAGAAAATGCAAAATCCAATTAAGAAAAAATCAAAAGGCTATAAATCAAAAGTCAAAACAATGTGGGTTCCAAAGAAAGCAAAAGAACCCATGCATTTAAATGAAAAATCTAAATTGGTATCCCAACTTGCTAATGCAAAATATTCAATTATTCCACCATCATCCAATCGTCCATCTTAGTATATTCCATCTCATAATCCAATCATAAGTCTTCCATTATCCTCCAAATCCGTTTTGGGTTCTTACATGCCCAAGTTTATTATCCCAACCTCCCTATCTTGAATCTTTCAACTTTCACCACCCTTCAAGGTGTGTTCCAATGTTTTTCTTGCCCACATTCCATCATAATGACTCCATTACATACTTACATCCTACCTTCATCCCTTATTCCATACCTTTAATCCAATCCTTAACCCCCTTCTCCCTACCCATATCCATTCCATTATATTTACCAATTTTCCTACCAATGTCTTTGAGTGGCAACATTTTATCCAAGGTCTATAAGAAACATTTAGTCAATGGGGTAATATATTTTGCAAATAGACACTTGATTCCTCCATTTGTATCCATACACCTTCATTAGCTTCCATCTTCATGAGCTTCCATTTCCACGAGCTTCCATTTTCATGAGCTTTCATATCCATTTGTATCCACTATCTTTTACATCCATCCATCTACCCTTGCTTGTACACTTGGGGGCAAGTCTTTTCCATTTGTACGATACATTATCCTATTTTCACTTAGCCATCATATTCCTTCATTTATATTCCAAGCTATCCACTTTATCCATCCACCTTCCTTTGATATTTTATAAAGTATTGGGGAAAAATAACAAGAACAAGTATCTAATCCATGTTTTAGACCATGTGTGTCTTCCATCCTCCATATCACTTGTCCTCCATCTCATGTTTTCTTTCATACCCATTTATCTTCCATATCCATGCCATTTCCTTATCACTTGTCATACCTCTTAGGATGTGGGCATGTTATTACTTTGGCATGTGATATTTGGATTCCTTCATGGGTCCTTAATTTACCCTTTTTCTTTGACCAAACATTTTGGGTTCCCTTACCATTGGTTCCATCCACCCATAGCATTCCATATCTTGACCCGTATATCTTCATCCTCCATCTAGGGTGTGTAACCTTTGGCTTTCAACTTGACAAATGAATAATAAATTGAGTATCATTCTCATTTACTTGTTTTAATTCTTTTGTTATCATTGTTATGAGAAAGACATTTAAACAAAGCATAAACTCTTTAACATTGGGATAAATTAATGAACATCATGAGAAAATGATTCTTGTTAAATCAAGTTAATATATAACATATCTTGAGCTAAATATTTAGTAATTTATCACAATCTCAAACAATAATTTTTTTTATCATATCTCTTGGGACAAGGTATTTTGGTTGTTATCTTGTTCAACACATTGTCTTTTGCCTCGTTGATTGTTATCATGTTCATTATCATTTAAATTTTTATTATCCTGATCTTGCATATTTATCATTAATATTTTCAATGCATGAAAGCTTGTGCTTTATATTAAGTCTTGTCTCTTGTCTTGATCATTATCCTTATCTTTTTTTTTCTATCACATTCTGAGGAAGCTTGAGGATATCTACAACTTGTTGTGTATGAAGGAGAGTGAGGAGTGGGGCATGAGTCTTTATTGTGTGTATGTATCGAGTGAGTCCATTCGATGATTACATGGAAGACAAAAAAAACATTGGAAAATGATGATGATCAGTGGCTTCTTTGCAGCAAGATTAGGCTTAAGTTTAGCCATAGTTTTAGTGATGGGCTTCTAGAAAAATTATCCACTTTTCTAGAATAGAATAATATATTCTAAGCATATATATTAAATATAGATCTCTAAATCTTCTCAAGAAAATCATAATTGAAAATAAACACAAGCATAGTCATTATCTGATGGCTACATGATAATTCAACCAATATTCTATTCATATCACTAAATAATAAGCATATGAAATGATAGCATTTTGATACCATATCAGAATTTGCAATCAAATAATAAATTTAATTATGAGATGGGTTTATATACATGTGATGGTGGTGAACAAAGTTCATTAAATAACACTCACAAGGTTCACAATAAATAACAAATTATCACATTATCAAAACAAACCCAAATAATCAAACAAATAATAACAAATCAAAATCCCATACAAGTAAATGATGGAATATGCCAATAGGAGGCCTAAATTAATTTAGATTCATCTTTCTTCTATATTCAACAACCTTATGATCAATCTTATTACAAGAATAAAAATTAACATTGAACTTGGAACTTGGAAGGAGTAGGCTTTTTGAATTTCTTCTTTGTGTTTCAGACAAGAATGAATCCACTTTATTTCTTGTTGTCTTGATTTGTCTTTGCATCTCGAGAGGATTTTTTCCTTAGGTTCTTTAGTGTAAGATTTATCTTCCCTTGTTTCAAACTTTCCTTCTTCTTTGAATTTATGATACAAGTTTTTAGATGCACAGATTATAGGACTTTTCCCTTTTTCAAAATCATGACCAGTTTTCCCTTTTGATGGTTTTTGAGAGTTGATCAACTCATCAATAATTAAAAAACCTCCTTTCAATTTAAAGCCCTTGGCAATTTTATCATTTTATTTTCCCAACTCTTTTCTCAAAGTGACAATATCTTCCTCAAGCTTTGAAAATTCAACCTCTTTATCATTGAGCTTGGTAGTAAAGCAACCCTTAATCCTCTTGCCTTCTTCAATTTCAAATTTCAAATTAGAGATCACATCTTCTACCTATTTGATTTTAGTCTCACATCCTTTACCTCCTTCCATTCGAGCTTTCAATTTTCTAATTTCTTCTTTTGATTCTTTAGCTTGTGCCTTCAATTTGAAAATTGTATCCTTTTATTTTTCAAGCATGACCTCATATTTCATATTTAGTTCTCTTGCTTCCTCTAGATATTCAAAAGAAAATAAGAGTTCTTCAAAATCTACCTCACAATCATCTAGATTAATGTCCCAACCTTTAGGTTCCATTGATTCTAGATCTAATTCTGGAATAAATATATCATTGATCTTTCCTAAAGAACCCATGTGTTCAAGTGGAGGATCTACCTAAGCTATTAGGCTTCTCAAAGGCATTTGACTCTGGTACCAATTTTTGATCAAACTAAAGTGTTGAGAGGGGGGTGGATTAGCACATATTAAAACTTAAGCATTTACATTTGCAGACTAAAAATGAAATCATATTCAATATTCAAATAAGGGCATAAATGAAATAATGAACTGCACAAGGACACCAAGATTTTTTATGTGGAAAAATCAATGAGGGAAAAACCATGGGAAGAGTTAACTCGCAATATATGAAGCTCACTAATTACAAAATTTATAATATTTTTTAAGGCTCACTACCTAAAGAATTGCAGACTAAGGCACACAAACTTAGAAAATTATACAAGGACATGTTGAGACTCACCATCTTAGAGAAAGATACATGGAAATTTGATTAGTTGAAAAATGGACATACAACATCACTTTCCTCCAACTAAAATTCAAGGATGTCCTAGGAATCCTAATTGGATTGACTATCAATCCCAAAGGGTGAGTCAATTCTAAACAAGGGAAAACCTAGGAGGGGTTCTTTTAGGCTTTGAAGGGTTCACCACTAAGCTAAAGCTTGGAAAAGACAACTTAACATTCAACTCACAAAACTTAGTAAAGAAAGCTAAATGATGAATGCAAATGATGAAATTAAGCAACAAGTTAGGTTATGTGTACCTGGGAAGTCTAGAAATGTGACGAGGATTCAAAACATGCAAGGAAGTTGTCAAAGTATGTTGAGGAGAACTAATATGCCCTTACCATTTTCTTAGTCTCGTTGATGCTTTTTGGGATATATGTGGAATCTTTGGATGTCGAAATAGGATCTGAAAGAATCTATGCAAAATTCCACTTGTAGGACTAAGACACCCTTGCTACTGTCTTAGTCCCAATTTGAATTTATGAAATCTCTAAAAGTGATCTTAAGGCTTGATGTCTACACTTCCTTCTTCTTTGATCTCAGGTTCTGAAAATTTTGGATTTGGCCTGCAGGTGAGTTTCTATGAAGATGACAACTTTGTGATGCAACTTTGCAACTTTGAAAATTTTCACTCAAAATGATCTTCAAGTCTTCAACCTAAATCTAAAATCACTAACCACAAGAGAGGGAAAAACTTGTTGATTTTTAGTGAATGGAGGTTTTCCTTGGTCAAACCCCTTGTTGGTAATTAAACCAAATAATGAAATAAATATAATGAAGCATGAAATATGTAATATGTAATATGTAAATGATATCACCTTGAATGACTTCTTGTGAAGAAAATATGCAATCTACCATGGAGTGTCCATGGAGAATTTAGATCTTGGATCCTTGGATATGATGTGAACAATGGTTAGAAATAGATATTTAATGCTACATCCACAATCAGATTGTCTCAACAACATAAATGGATGCACTAAACCCTTGACATGATGCTTGAATCTTGATGATGGCTCCAAATGCTTGATGAATTTCTCTTGAATTCTCGTGTGGAATCCAACTTGCTATTAGGAATGCTCTCACAAAAGTATTGATGTGAAATAAGTGAAGGAACCTTGTATTTATACTTATCCATGCTTAATATCTTGAAATTACACCACAACAAGCCGACATAAGAATTCATTAATTAAAGGAGGCTAAATCCCACCAGAATTTGAAATTAAATCCCAAAAAAAAGCTAAGGGGGACTAAGACACCCTAGGTGGAATCTTAGTCCCGAGGAATGAAACTCGGGGCACAAACTCCAAAAAGTGGCCCATTCAAGATGTACTTGAAATTAGGGTTCCAAGACCTCTGGGGGACAAAGAAGCCCTAGGTGGCATCTTACGCTCGACCCAAAAATTAGGGACACTTAGACAAAATTATTAAATTATCATTTATCCATTGATGTTTGTCGAGATTAGCCAAAAAAAGATGTAGTTTATTAGGCTTGTGGATGCAAAATAGGACCAATTAAGACATAAATAAAGATAAATAAAGCAAGCGGGCCCAAAAAGGTGTGAAAATTCAAGGGTATGCATTTTAATACACTATATTTAGCCCCCACTTTAGTGAGAGGATGAACTTACTTCAAACTCACAGTAAATTAGCCACACAATCAAGAGGGGTTCAAATGTACAAATGTTGGTAAGATAGGATGACAATAATCAAGAGGGATGATCAAGCCCCTAAGATTAAGATCCTATGAAAAACCACCATAGGCACAAAGGAACACACTTGTAGATGATATATGAAGCCATAATCAAATCACCAACATACACCATCAAAGACAAAAAAAGGAAAACAAAAAAAGAAAAAGAAAAATGCCACAGGTCAAGCTTCCACTAGACGTCCAACATGCTATGGACTAGGTCTAGGCTGTTTATCCAAAATAAAGGTTTACAAGTGGAACACGCTATCCACTATGCAAATAAAATGCATGCTCACAAGGGCTAGTGGGATCTAGTTGTCCACTAGGTGAGCCCCAAGAGGTCCATATCAAATTCATACCCCCATGACTATGATAGGGATAGAAAATGAACCCTCACAAGGTCTAGTGAAGCTAGTTGTTCACTAGGTGAGCCCCAAGAGACCATATCAAATCCATACCTCCATGAATTTAATAAGGTACAAAAATGAAACACAATAAGAAAGAGGGATGTTCAAAGAGATCTTGCTTAGTTCATGTGAGGTATTAATCTTAGGGTACATTGTGCTTAATGTCTCTGAAAGAGGATAAATACAAGGTCTCATCGTAGGGAACATTGTACCTAATGTTTCCAAGAGAGGACAAGTGAAAAAGGTCCCATCTTGATTCCAAGAGAGGACAAGTGCATGGTCTCATATTAGGGAACATTGTACCAATTGTTTCCAAGAGAGGACAAGGAAATATCACACTCTTGGAGGAATTCAAACCCAATGACACCACCAAGAAAGGGAAGCATTGCAAGAAGAAAAGAAATCACCCAAGGAACATGAAAAAAAATGCAAATGAAATCATGCCAAAATAATGCCAATGTATGCCCCACTTTAAAGAAATTGCTAACACCATTGTTGTGAGCAATTGCTTTAAAGTAGAAGACATGAGAGCTTATTCAAAAATCCCTATGCCATGTCATATGTTTCCAATAAGCTATATCATGAGAAGGGAAGGGGTTGCCCCCAAAATGAATAACTCGATACGTCACATGCGAGCCAAATTAAGGAATGCCATGCACATCCCAAGCTTTCTCTTATATATACATGGAAGGTGATCAACTAGCCAAAAGAGACAAAAAATGACATACAAGTCCATAAGGCTACCTAACCCCTTGCCCCTATGTAGTGCAGGAAAAGGATGAGCCAAAATGATTGATGAGAAACATGCTCAAGTGAAAATCAGTATCAATTAAAGGAATTAGGTTTTCCAACATAAGGAAGAGCACCACACTCCTTAAGATGTTGGATTTTACTACTCAAAGCCTTAAATTCATTAGTAGGATGACCATGAACTCTATGATATGCGCAAAATGAATGTTTGTAATAGAATTTCTTTCATGTTCTTGGAGAGAGGGATATCAAACGATCTCAGAGGAATCTCAAAAAGATACTCACTTGATGAAAAGTAGAGGATTTTTTGTTATTGTGTGACAAATATATATTTTTCTTAGTACCAGATGTCATACTTATGCAAGAATTTTTAGAAATTGCAATATTTTGTTCTCTTATTTAAAGGAAGGTGTAAAATCTATGGAATTCAAATCATTAGGGTTTTGTGTGATGAAATTAATGTTAAGCAGTGAATTCTCTATTTCTTTCAAATGATAACAATCAAGACCACTAGTGTCTATCAGTTAAGGATGCACTACTATTAAATTTGGCTTAGAAGGATGTTTTGCAATAGTGTTGCTATCAAGTGAAGGATAGTTTATTTCTATCAAAGGACAATAACCAAGACCATGAGTTGTTTCTTGCATGTTAGGATCTATAGGTACACAAATACCTTGTTCTCTAGAACCACATCCTTTTCCACTATATCCAAGTTGTTTCATCAATTCATAACCTTTTCCATAATGTTTCTTCATCTCTTTTGGATTCAGTGGTTGCTCTTCATTAAATTCATCAAAGTTTTATGTGTAATTTATTTTTCTTCTAAAGTGGTTGAGGTGGATTCTTTGGAAGGGTCATCCGAATTTTGTGTTGACATTACCGTTTTTTCTTTTCCTTTTTCTAAGTTTTTGTTTATGATCTTGTATTCTCCCATGCATGTTGGTTCAAAATTCAATGATCCCAAATCATCTAGTGATATAATTGTGACGGGTTTAGGACATCTATCTTTTTGTTGTTCTTACATGGGTTCTACTTGTGTAGTTGGTGTCAATGTTGCTAAAGTATTCTCTTTGCTTTTCTCAATGTTCAAACTGTTGGCAAAACAAGAATAGATAACTGAGAGGGGGGGGTGAATCAGTTGTCATAGAATTAAGACTTATTCAGAATTTTAACCTTTAATCTCAGATCTGATGAATAAAAATGAGAGCATAAATTAACAACACATCAGAAACACATGAACACCAATATTTTATACATGAAAAGCCTATTAGGGTAAAAGCCATGGTGAATGTTAGTCCACAAAATTATACCCTATTAAAAGTATAATGAAGAAATGAATAGGGTTTTCACATGCATTTAGGCACACTGCCTAGAGCTCACTACTCAGAGGAAGGCTCACTAACTTACATAAGAAAATTAGATTAAGTTCATCTGATGAGGTTGAACTGAATAATTAGCTTCTATAAAAACCTGATGACAGTTCTGGTTAGGCAAAGAAAAACTTCTACACACTCTCCTCAAACTTCTTCACACTCTGCTCAATCTCTTTCACACTTTGCTCTACTCTTGAATGATTTGATATTTATTCACACATGTACTTTGCATACATACACCAAGCATATATCAAAATAAGGAAAACAACCTCTCTTATATATCCACTACACGGATTTACATCAACAACTGTTGGCCTTGATACATAAATAAATCTTAATGTGCACCAACACAAGTTGGTCACAACATAGTGAGGACCCAAAAAAAAATCCTCGAACACACCAAACAATACAAGATTAATCCATAAGGATCTACAACACACTACCACCATCATGTCAGCCAAGAACATGAAAACCTTAAGCACATAAGGAAAAATCTTCAATCACAAACACAATGATCAGTGCAAACATACCACACTGATAGAGTATGATTTGAAAACATCATTGAACACCTCAAGAACATACACAACCACTCACTTTATTAGAATTGCAATCTCATCTTCCAGAAATACCTGCTACAGTAGCTGAATAATTGTAGGAACACAAAACTTCGTAAATTCCTCAATTCTTGATGCGTACCACTAAAAATTTCAGACAACATACTAGATAGGCTTAGCAACAAACCCTTTAATGCACACTTTCTGATCATCAACGTACAATTTTTTTATCACTCTGACCTTCTCAGCTTCACTAGCTACCTGCAATATATTTATTACAATTTTCTCAATATCCTCAAAATATACAGCCTTTATAATTACCAATGCTAATAGTGTTGACATCAATGACAACCAAAATATCCAGCACAAACAACTATTTGGTTCAGGGTCAGCGTCAAGTGTGTACACTTTATTGTTGTAAATATTCTTCTTTTTATGATGAAGAGTAGAAGGCACCCCATTCATTGCATGAATCCATGATCTACCTAAAAGAAGATTATATGAAAGATCATGAGGCCTAACATGGATCAGTGTTTCTAATGTGGCCTTTCCAACTTTAATAGGCAAAGTTATTACACCAAGTGGTTGTTTTTTCATGTTATCAAATCCATTAATAGATAAAGAGGTGGGTAGAATTTTTGATTTATCAACACCAAGCTTATCCAAAAGGTTCAAACTAAACACATTTAAGGCTGATCCATTGTCAATAAGGGTTTTTTTATCCCTGTGCTATTGTATTGAGATATGATCATGAAAGCATCATGTTGTTTTTGCACTTCCAAAGGGGGGAGTTCACTTTGGTGGAAAACAATGTCAGCATGTATTCCTTGAATCATGGCTGCTATGTCCTTTGGTTGCGCATTGGAAGGGATAGGAACTTGTTGTAATGTAGTTTGAAGCAGAATTCTGAATCAAGTCCTAGAGGGATCTATCTTTTTGGGAGTATTCTTAAGTTTTTCAACAAGATCATACTCCTTTCCACTTTGAAAAGTTAAATGAGGAGCACTAGGAAAAATGGAATTAGGCAAAGGGAGGGATGTTGAAGGTGTTTATAGTCTTGGTTGCAGATTTTCCTAGTGTTGTATGTATGAGCAATGGTATTCTAACTCAGTTGTTGCAAAACATTATTCTTAGGTGGTTCGAGGATAAGGATGGGTTTGTTTTTAACTTGTGGTTTTTGAGAGGCTAGATGAATGATAAGTTTAGGCTCAGGAGAGTACTCCAAGGGGTATCTAATGTGTATAAACTTAGAAGAATTATCATTATTTTCATGATCTCTTAGTGAAGAGGAGTCTAATGTTACTTCATCATCTTCATCTAAGGAATTATTGTTGTCAATGTTCTCATTTTCTTCCACGATGATATCTTCTCTAGTAGGAGAGTTTTCAGGAGAACTAGAAACCAAATGTTCCTGACATTCAAGGATTGGTTCTTCTAAGATGACTTCATGAGTTATCAATGGTTAAATTTTCTTGCTCAAGAATTTTTTCTCTAGAGGAAGAGAGGAAATCAAGATTCCCATGAATTTTAACGATTAGATCTTCTAACATCTGTGAAAACTTCAGCCTAGACTAGTTCAAATATAGAAAAAAAAAAACATTAATCCTCAAACAAGTTTAAAACAAAACATTCCCTATGAAATTCATTCAAGCATAAGAACAAGAAAACAACATAAAATATCAAATAAAAGCTAATGAAATTTCATTTGAATGCTCAAACCAGCATCCCATAGGGGAATTGGTGCTTCTTTGATGTGGAAAGAAGCCCTTTCCCAATTCCTTGGTAAGCTTGATGATGATATGAGATTCTTGATGGAAAATTCCAATAACCTTGCTATGGATGATGAACTTCTATGCTAAATTGGATGAAAATATGGATGATAGTAGATAATGAGCTTGCATAAACTTGTGTCTTAAAAAATGCCTAAGATTGTGGATCCAAATACAATAGAGAAGGTCTCTATTTATAATGAAGAAGGTTGGAAGAATGAACAATAGGATGAATGTGGGATTAAAGAAGGGACCAATAGCATTATGCCACTTGTCAGCATGCTAATGAAGGATAGGGGCACATTTTGAACAATGTGCATGTTAAATGCATGTAGGTGAAATTAGAATTTGAAGAGGTGACTTGTGTAAGAGGGGATGTAAGAGGAATTAATTCCAAGTTGGCTCAAGGAGAGGACATGTAAGAGCCTTTAATGCAAAGTTGGAGGACAAAATTCCTTTGGGAGGGAGAATTCAAATAAGTGGAATATTCCATGAATATGCCATATTTGAATGAAAATAAGGTAATTAATAAATCAAATAAATTGATTTACATGTGTAGCTTGCAAAATCTAGAGGAATGGAGGATTAGTGTTAGGAGCTAAGATTAATTAACTTAAAGGATATTGGTGGGTGAAAGCACAATAGTGTATCACATTTTTTGCCTAACAAATAATTCTAGCTGAATAGATTTCGGGCAAATATGTTTCAGTCAAATATGTTTTGGCTGAAACCAAGTGTCAGTGATGTGGCACCTACGTGGCACCCCCCTTTTGGGCGAATGGTTTTCGATCAAAACATATTCGCCCAAAAATATTTCGACCAGAACCAAGAAAATAAAAACAAAAAAAAAGAAGGCCCACATTCATTTGGGTACGTTCGGTCGAATGTTGTTTTATTGAAACAGGGTCAGCTGAATGCACCTGTGTACAAAGCTTGGAAAATGACCCACTTTAGCTCCATTGCATTGGTGACACCTCCCAGGTTCTCCTTTGTAACTACTTTACAAAACGGTTTCAAATGGAAAATGTTTTAAATGGCAATTTGGGGATTTCCAAAGCATAGTGAAGGGTTTCAATTTTAGCAAGTTTTGTTATTGAAGTGAATTTGGAATTTGGGGATATTAATTTTGTTTAATAAAGAAATGAGAAATTTGTTGTTTTCGGTTAGGGTTTGAAGAAAAATGGTGAAAATAGAGGGTTTTATCAAGTATGTAGTTTACATACTTGAGTACAGTCCATGTTGTTTTCATATTGTAATATTAAGAAAGATTAGAATTTAGCAAGTTCTGTTATAGAAAATAAGGATGGCACAATCCATTTTATGCAATGATCCTGTAAATGCATTAACTGTGCCATCCTTATTTTCTATTGCATCTTCATTTAATTCCACCCTGACAACAACCACACCTGTACAATATCCCATTGCAGCAATACTACCCAACTTCTAGACATACCAATGGTCATACAGGTCATTCATAGGATTTCAACAATTGCACAAGTCAAATTTTCATCATCACATAATCAAATTTGCAGACCTTGACATCTTGAGAGTAGATTTGACATAGTTGTAAATCTGAAAACATTGTTTCCAACTATTGCAATAAAATAAAATCAGTTTCAAAGAATTTTAAATCGTTGTTTGATGTGGAATCTGAAAACAATGACAAAGAAACAAGAGAGACCCCTTCAAGACTATAATCTAATAAGGTGATTGAAACAAGAAATATCTCTCACAAATAAATGCCTTGAAACTTACTTGACTGTCATATATCATATATATGCGTTTTAAAATTGAAAGGTAAATGCATAGTATGAAGCAAAAGATGGGTCAAGTGAAACTAGACTCCCTTAGACTCCATTATGTTGTAACACCCTTTATAATTATCCATGTAAGCCCACATTTTTAAATATTAAGTATAAAGAGATCACATAGGGAATTCTGTTTTCATGTAAAATTATTAGGAATGCACTTGATTTTTGAGTATGGTACAATTTGGTATTTTTCAGACTAAAGATTCTCTTGGAAGATTTTGCTTTTGATCATCATGATTGAAATTTCTTGCAAAGTGCATGCTGATTTTTTGTACATATAAGTGCCCTCAACTAATAATACTGCATACAAAGATTGTAATTCAGAGAGCTTGTTTCTTGTTTCTCCTGATCTAAAACTCCAAAGTATAACTAATTATGTTTTGAGCTGGCTATAAGAGAAACCCAGTAAGCACGCAATTGAGAATTGTTAAATATAACACAAGTAGACAAGATGAGAATTTATTGCCTGGATTCTGGTACGAGAAGCTGTTTGCACTTGATTTAGTTCTTGGGATCAGGTTGGGGCTGATGTCCATTGCTAGCATTGGAATACTTGATTCAAGTACAATAAATCTAGAAGCATCTAACCTAAATGGAACTATCCATCTTCACCTTGAATATTTCCTACAATTGGAATATCTTACAACTTAGTGATATGGAGATAATCAATATTTTTAACTCTATGTATATTTATGTCCTCAAAGCCTGGTAAAGATTCCATTCAATATCATCTATGCATAGCCATGCCACCTAGATTTCAGAGAGTCCTTTCTGAGGCCTTACTGCATATGATTGTTTTTGCATGTCAACATCCAACATTTTAGTGCATGTATAGTATGGGAAGCATGCCACATTAGTTTTCATCTATTCAATGGTGGTGTGACTCTTTTATTTATTTTTTCTGATAATTTTTATTTTGTGAAAAAAATATTTTGCACTGCTAACATATTGTTTTCATATTTTATATATGAAAATTCAAACCTAATTCTCTCAAGGGATCTTAGAGCCTACTAGAGGCTTAATCTTGACAGTAATTTTTTTAGCACCATAAATGTGGTTATAGTTGAATATTTTTCAGCGTAAAAAAATAAAATAGTTTGACCATGATATTTTTTGACTTTTCTTTATAAACTTTGGTCAAAACATTTTCTATATTCTATATCTCCATATTCATTTTTTTGGTTTTGTGCAAGGTTTCAACAATCTGATCTGATTTACACACTTCACTGTTAGTGATAAGTTACCTATCTAGTTTAAGGATTTGGAGATCTTCCTATACAAATGAAATTAAAACTTTTGTTCAGAACTTGAACTGAATATTAGAGGGATAAATTTACATTGGAGAGAAAGAACCCAGGTATAGTCATCCTTATCAATCAAGTAGATTATAGGCCAACCTTTATAGGTCCAAATTTCATGCGTAGATGGGAAAGTAATGCCACAAATATATCAAATCTATTCTTGTTGGCTTAATCCCAAAAAGCATTGTGCTTTGGTCTCTACCTTTTTTTCTCATTGGTGCTTTGGCATGTTATAAGCAAGGGAAAACTAATTTGATTTAGGTCATCTTCATTTTACTTGATCTTCTGCTTCATATGATCAAATTCTCCCTTCTTACCTCAACTGTAACAGGCATTTACCTAAAACCCTAATGTTTCTCCCTACTACATTGGTCAAGTGAAACCAGATTGAAAACTTCCTCTTTTCATTACTTAGCACCTAAACTAGCCAAAAATTTCTATCACTACTTAAATATTTCCATTACAAGAATTTTCACTTTTTTCTTTTATTTAAACTTTATGATATTTTAACATAGCTTTAATAAATGACCCCTTTTAAAACAAAAAATGTCAACAATATCAAAATGAAATAATGATAGATCATACTACATGCTAAAATTTATCACAAATTAAATGATAAAATTAATCTCCCTATTCACGTGAAGATCATCTCCCTCTATAAACACATAGTGATAATATTCATTAACCATAGAGAGATTATGATTGATTAATTACCATCATGCTAAATAATTAGTTCTAGATAATTATAGGTCTAAATTCAAAATCTAGGAAACAATAAACATAAAGAATCATCAAAATAATACATTTATGCAATTATTAATATGCGAGAGAAATAGAGTCATGATAAAAGACAAGATAACCAACAAGATCAAGTAAGGGGTGGGAAAGGAATCATACCAAACAAATAAATTATAAGGACACATCAATTTTAATAACAATCCAACAAAAATAGGATGTGGTCTACTAAGCATCAAAAGTAAAGTATCAGATCATTAAAAATCAAGCATGATTCCCTTAGGGATTTCATGTACAAGTAGATCATAGAACTAGTTTTGCATGATTCCATTTGAGTCTTC
Source organism: Sequoiadendron giganteum (assembly GCA_007115665.2). Taxonomy (NCBI): domain Eukaryota; kingdom Viridiplantae; phylum Streptophyta; class Pinopsida; order Cupressales; family Cupressaceae; genus Sequoiadendron; species Sequoiadendron giganteum. The sequence goes on along the minus strand of CM021105.1, from coordinate 51,569,154 downwards.
AATCTAATTTATGTTTATAGTATGAGAACTTGTGTGATTCCTTTGCTTGGTCTTCATGAACATATATGTTTAGCACTACCTTATGTGTATGTGTGTATGCATATAGATATATATATCTATATATGTGTATGTGTGTATGTATGTATGTACATATGTGTGCATGTGTGTATGTATATATGTATGTATATGTGTATATGTGTATATGTGCATATGTATGTGTGTATGTATATGTACATATATGTTTATAATTTGCATATATATGTGTATGTATGTATATATATGTGCATGTGTGTATGTATGTATGTACATATTTGTGCATGTGTGTATGTATATATGTATGTATATGTGTATATGTGCATGTATGCATGTGTGTATATGTGTATATATGTGTATGTGTGTGTGTGTATGTATACATATATGTGTATAATTTGCATATATATGTGTATGTGTGTATGTATGTGTATGTGTACATACATATGTATGTATATGTACTTGTACATACACACATACACATGTATATATCTAAACAATATGTGCATATATGTATATATACACACATACACATATACATGTATATACACACATGTGTACATGCACATATACACATATACATTTATGTATATATACATACACACATGCACACATACACATACATACATACACACATGCACATGTATGTATGTATATATACACGTGCATACACATGTACACACATGTACATACATACACACACATATATATATACATTTACTTGATTTCTATTGTGAGATTCATGAATATAATTAATGGTTAATTTTATGTTTTTTTATCTCTAGAATGAATTGATGGTAGAAATTTATAATTTTATTTCCCTATCTATCTTTTATGTGCTATTCATGTATATTTTATTTTAATGATATGCAGATCTCTAGATTTAAAAATTTACATAGATACATATATCATGGCCGATGAGGGATCTCACCATTCCCCTCGTTCTAGTGAAGAAGCTCAAAATAGATCAAATTTATATCGGGATAGTATTGTTAGATTAAACAATGCTCTAAAATGTTTAGAGAAAACAATTCACAACTCCCCCAATTTGGCTAATCAAGATAGATTAGTCACTATTAGAGATGAGATTCATCGAATGATTGGGAGAATTCAATCATTCAACCCTTATGATGAGATCAACATTGAGCAATTTTATTTGTCTCTTGCTAGGAGTGTTACTGGCACAATGAATTATAGAGAAGTTTCCAAATCAGTTTCAACTGAAAATGTGTTAAGCATGTTCCCTCATTATAGAGGAAAAAATAGAATTAGAGGATATGTGGTTACGAGGTGTGTAGATCCTCTTGTTGCGCCATTCATATACCCTAGATGGTTGGCAGCGTATCATAGATGGCCTCACAATGATGAGCTGCTAGGATATTTTGTGAAACAGTTATATGCAGAATTTCATTTATAGATAGATGTGGAATACACATCTCATCTTGAGCATGTTGGCCAAGGTAAAGGCCATTTTTATGAAAAACCACAATTTAGACGTCTAGGTTTGCCACCGCCTGTGGATAAGAGGGCATTAGTTGGCCCAAACCTTTTGGTTTTACCAAAACGTGTGTAATTGGCAGCAACAGGGGAGTCAGTAGCATGCTCTACTCGATCCCAGATTATTGATAACATTTCCTCTATTATGACACAGATTGATCAGATTTCATCTAATTGAGTTGGTAGATACTTATTACACCCGCGGATCAACCTTCCTCCCACACAGGCTACATCAGCATCTTATGATCCATTTATTTGTGCTGATCTACCTACTCTTTCAGATATCGAGCATATGAACCACACGACTTTGCATAATGTGTGTAGAGTCTTAGTTTCAAATTTACTAGCAGCATATTGGGTCATCAATGAGGACCATGGGATCTCTCTCAACCGTGTACATGAATTTATTAGAGAGCAATATCCTGACCATACACATTCGAGCCACGAGGTGGAAACTCTAGGGGATATTCCAGAGTAGCCTATCAATCCTTTAGCTTGTCCAAGTCGTTAGGATGTTACAAATAACATTTCTCAGGTTACTACGACAGCTGATGTTGTCCATGGTGCATATACTCAGCTTCTTTTTGGCACTGATACTATACATGCTACAAATCCCCCTGCGATGTACTTGCATTCTAATGAGCTTAGTGACATTGGTAGAGCCCTCAATCAGGCATGTCGGTACTTGAATAATTTACAGTATATATATACATTTAATTTTGTTCTAAAAAATACGTACGATGCATGTTTAACATGTTTAACTCTTGATTGAAATTGACACGTACAAGTGAATTTTTTTAAGTAGTATGGTGATTTGTCAGACTTTGGAAATTTGGCACATGATGGTGATCCCATACAACACACAAATGAGGTACATTTATATAATTTTTTTTACATATATATATATAAGTTATACATGTACACACACTTAAGTTAAATTAAATTTTAAAAGTTCATACATGTGTGCACGTACTTGAACACATGCAGGGCTCAGGACACACATCCAGAGAGCTTGGATCGGGACATGGATCCACACATGATCGTGGTCCCATGCAGCACATACCTGAGGTACATTTAAATTATTTTATATATAATTTAAAATTTAATAGTACTCGATTTGTAAGTTTGAACACGTTGAAAGTTTGTACATGTACATACAAGTTTAGATAATTTCATGTGCACTAACTCAAACACATGCAGGTTTTGGGACAAGGCTCAGGACACACATCTAGAGAGCTTGGATTGGGACATGGATCCACACATGATCGTGGTCCCATGCAGCACATACCTGAGGTACATTTAAATAATTTTAAATATAATTTTTAAAATTTAATTGTACTCGATTTGTAAGTTTGAACACGTTGAAATTTTGTACACATGTATATACAAGTTTAGATAATTTCATGTGCACGTACTTGAACACATGCAGGTTTTGGGACGAGGCTCAGGACATGCATCTAGAGAGCTTGGATCGAGACATGGATCCACACATCTTGGATCAGGAGAGGGATTAGTCCATAGATCAAGGGAGAGATTGGGCCATAGATCTGATGATTCTATTCACAGTTGATTTCCCTCTCTTTGAGATCAGATTATTATGTTGTCTAGACACTTTTTATGATTTATGTACATACATCACATTATGTATAATGTTTATGTTTTATGGTATATATTTGTACACTTGTTATGATTTACAGATCACATTCACACATGTTTGTACATGTTTTATGGTTTGTTCATAGATTTGTTATTGTGCATTATTATGGTTTTCAAACACTTGATAAACATCTATATACATTGTGCAAATTATTACATGGTTTTATTTATTTAGCAAGTTTGTACAGGTTTAAATTTAAATTTAAATTATGGTTTGTTCACACAAGTGTTACACACATCTATATTGACAAGTTACCTACTTAAGCTTGACTAAGTTAGATCGTGTATAACTATGATGTACACAATTTGTATTCAATTATCATGTGATATATACAGTTGTATGGTACAATCTCTAGCTAATCATATCAAATATTTAGATCAAAATGATCTTATAGCTATATAAAGACCATTTTACAAACTTTAGGCACTTTGCTAAAAATGGAATCTAGGTCACTATTTACTTTTTATTGATTTTGAATGTTCTCTAGCTTACATCATAATAGTTTGGAGTGAGCAAATATTTTATAGAGATTCAAAACTAAATAAAATAAATCATAAAAAATAAATTGTAAGTTATACACATGTATCACTAATATACTTCATCTAAAAATAGCAATGTAACCTTTACACAAATAATACTAGATCTTCTACAAACCATGTTGTTAGGATAAAATAATTCCTAGACATGTTGCACTCCAAATCCTTCCTACACAAGCATTGAACTTGTAATTTAAGAGAGGGGTAAAAAATAGGTAAATCAATTAAATGAATACTTGATTAACTATCAAATGGAAATATCTAGTGAAATATCTAGTGAATAAGAGTAACAATTAACAAAGAAAAAATCCATAAGGCTCACACAATAGTGCCAAGTGTCTTAATCCTATGAATTGAGATAAAAAACCCTAAGATTAAGAATAAGGTGTGAATAGGTCCTAAAGTCTAAGTGGCTAGATAAAATACCATTTTGTGCCAACAATAAGATCTCTTGGATGATCTTAAAATCCTCTATTAAAACAAATTTGGATTATTCCTTTTTAAATAAAAATTTAAAGGGTGTAAATAAAGTTTTTCATGCTTCAATTTAGCACAAAATGATCACTTAGGAAGGGTTCTATTATTGTTGGAAATGTTTATTGTGATTCTATATAAAATATTAAAAGCTTGTCCTAGGGTTATGATTCTTATTTAGATTGTGTGTGCCTAATAATGAAACATGTTATTTGGGACAATTAACAAGAGTAACTTTAAATATCCTTTACACTTCAATCTCTAAAAAGCTTAGGATGAACTGATCCTTAAAGGATTTAAAGGATAATCATACATAAATTTTATAATAATTTATCAAAATAATTCTAAAACTTAAGATAGATTGAATTCATTCTTTACTTTGTCACTGACTCTTTTCTATGTGAACTTTTGTGATCTCATTTGTTGGTGTAGGTTTATATTTTCCTTTATTGGGGTTATTACATTTTTCATATATATATATATATTTTTAGGATTTTTTATGTTGTTAGGATAGGATCCTTTATGAGGGTGGATGACATCTTCCATTAGTGTAATTAACACCTATTTTTGGTGGTTAGAGTTATTTTTATTAGTTCTCTTTTTCTCCTCTCTTATGTATAAATACTCATGACCTTTTCTCTATAGATTCCTGCATAATTTCCTATTAGAATGGTGATTATTCATATTAGGATTAGAATGAGTTCATGATTATACATGAGTTCACATGTGATTCGGATTAGAATGGTGATTATTAGATAGAACAGGCAATCTTTAATGAATGATTAGGATGAAGGGGGATCCTTAGGATGAAAATAATAATTTTCTAGGATGTGACATGCATACTAGGATATGAAAATGGATGATCTTGAAAATTTGAAGGTGAACAAGTAAGTTCATATTAATTTTCAAAAATTTATGACCAAGCCTTTGAAAAAACCCATTCTAAATCATGCCACATGTTCCAATCAATTTATAAATTATATAAATAGATCTAGCTCTATCTATTAAAAGTTTGAGTATGTACACATGTGCGTATCCAAAAAACAACTTAGAGATCCTGGTACATAAAATTTGGATCCTCTCTATCTTTAATTATCTCTAAAATTATTTCATGATCTTCAATATGCAACCTCCACTTTTGTTTGGCATGTCCTTTTTAGGTAAAGTTTCTAAATTTATTTTTGTTGCTATAACTAGGTGACTGTAATGTAGAACCTTTTGTCCTAGCATATAATCAACAAAATAAGTACCATTTTTATCTGTCTTTATTTGTTGATAATATGTGCCTTCAATAATGACTCATCCAATGGGATACTCTTGTCCATCACCATCTGCCATCAATTCCACCAATTTTATTTTTGGTTGCGTAGATCTTAGTAGATAGTAAGATTCCACACCTTCCGCATTGTCAGGATCTACAACAACAACCAAAATATCTCCTGTACACACCATATATTTTTAATCAATTTTAACTAAGTTAAACACATGCACTTAAAACTTACTTAAACATGAAATATATTTAAATCAAATTTAACTAAATTAAGATCAATTTCCATACCTGTAACAACTGAAATAGATACATGTTTGTAATCAACTGAATAGAGAAGATCGTAGACATCGACATTGTCATCTTCAACAAAAGGAGGCATTGATATTAATTGTTTCATTTCCCATTGTGAAACATACCCATCTCTAATATTCTCACATTGAACAATATTTGCATTGTTCTCAATGCAATCATCACAAAAACATGATTTTTCTCTCACATTAATTACATAAGGCTTACTACTTCCCGTTGTCATGATTTGATGTAGACTTCTAATACCATGAATTACTTGAGAATTATAAGGATTTGATCGATCAATATCTATAAGTTCAATTAAAAATCATGTACACTTGAACTTTGAAATTCTTGATTTTTTAACAAATTTTGACTAGATGTACCTGTAACTTCCCAAAAATAACGTGTGTTGTATGTTGAGTTGCGAGCGGAAAAATGAATTTTACACCATTCAAAAATTTCATTTGCATTCCGTATGGCATTACCTGCAAGTACACATGTGTTGGCACAATTTGCCACCTATTACTTTCAAGGAACTTAAAATAATTTTTAATTTAATTTAAATATATATAGATAATCTTTTCAAAAATATATTTACATGTTCCATATATATATGGTGAAAGTTACCGACAAGTTCATGTTGACAAAGTGAACGCTTCACACATGCTCCTGCTCCATCATGCTCTCCTTTTCCATGTCCACTCTCATAAAAATTCCACAAAAAATTGGTGTTGCGTCTAGCATGTTGATGGCTTAACCAAACAAAAGCTTTTGAAGACTTAAATTGTCCTGCACGAAGTTACAAATAATTGTACACTAAAACCAAATTAGCTCAAGTCAAAAAAGTATATATATATATATATATATATAACTTGCAATTAGACTTGATTTAAGTCTCAAAATTAAAAGTAAATATAAATAAATAATTTTTTTTTAAAATGACATGTAAACTTACCAGCACATCCATCAGACCATATCCAGTGTTGTTCTTGATTTATGCCACGTCGTCTCAGGTCTTCAAAAAGCATTTTGAAACAATGAGCTGCATAGCTTCTATCATGATTTGTATCATCACTGATATAAAAGTGAACCTCTTTGATGATAATTCGACCATCTTTGCTACTTTGTATTCCATCGACCTCTAATTCGGCATGCCTATAGAAAACTTGCACAAAGATTGCAACTTGCTCTGAATGATAATATTGACTTTGAATCTCAATTTGAGGACTAAATGTATAGTTCTCAGAGAAATCTACAATAGAGAGAATACAACCTGGTGGAAAGCAATTCTTTGAATCATGAAATTGTTTAGCTTTCCATCTTGCACCATGACAATGTTGGATATGTGGATATATGATATTGCGAAATTTACTCATGAATTCATTGTAAGGCAATCCACTCTCTTTGAGAACAATTTTTTTGGCCTCAACTCTTGACTTCGTTAAGTATGTCTCATATTCATATTTCTTCCAAACAACTTGCATTTCATTATTGTCAACATGTGAAAGATTCTTCAAATCTCCACAATCATTACATACATTTTTTATACACTGAACATTGAATTCTTCTAAATCTTCTGATTTTTTGCATACAAGAGACTTCACAAATTGTGTTGTATTTCCAGGGATGGCTAAATTTCGATCAATTGTTGTCATAGATTTTCTATATGATTGTAGATGTAAATCAAATTCAACATGATTTTGACAACAACAAGTTTCACGTACTTTATTTATACGTACAAATGATGGTCGTAGTGTCTCAAACATCCTTTGACAAATCTTCACATTTGAAAAATCTTGCTTGAATTCTTCAAAAAGTTCACTTTGTGTTGTATCTATAAAATGTTTTGGATGAGAAATTTTTGTACCATCGTCACTTATTATTTGTATAGTATCCCTTCTATTGGATGAAACACGAGAGTGAGTAGTCCAATATTCAACCACTTGTTTCTTTACATCTTCTGAAATTCTATCTTTTCGAGGAACCCTACAAATATAATTTACCCAATTTTTCTCAATTTTTTCATTTATTTGATTTCTCTTTTCAATATACCTTTTAACAATTCTCCTAGAAAAATTTAGTAATTCAGAAATTGCTTGAACTTGTCTTCTATGTGATAATTTCTTACTAGAAATTGCAGTCATCAATGCTCTATGTGCAACACTTAAATCACTAGATTGACTCTTTTTTTCAATACATTTGAATGCTTCTTGCAAGTTTTCAACAATTGTGTGTTTTAAATCTAATGAATTTTTCCTATTATCAACCCCTAACAACTCCAAAATAGGGATCATTTCTTTTCATCTAAATAACTTTGCAACTAACTGTGCTCTTCCAATTAGAGATTTTTTTTCAAAAAAATCATCCCATATTCTTTTTGAGTGTAATTTTAATGTGCTTTTAGATAACATATCTTCAAATGAAAAATTATTGAAAAGAGAATCTTCATCCATCTCCATCAGATTTTCGATACCATTGTCCAAAAAAACACTATTATTAGGTTCAATTTGTTCTTGTACCTGTACGTCACCTTTGTCATTGATATTTTCCATGGGTTGTTCTTCATGAGATGTTCCTTCACTAGCTCTTCTCTTCCTCTATCTTGTTCATGTTCGATCATACTTCCTTGATCTATTCCTTTTACACACCATCACAAATTGCACTCAAATTTGAATTCACCTGCATACAAATTTGTACACACATGATCTTTCAATGAAACATGTACTTGATTAATATTGCATTTAAATATCTAAGACTTAAAAAAACAATGGAATAACATTTATCTAATTGGTGATCAATAATAATGAAATCTAAGAATATAAATAGTGAAAACAAAATTCAAATGCATTAATGAAAATAAAAAACATAATCAATTAAATAAGTTCAAGATCAATGTACTTTCGAATATAGCTCTCCTATTGTTTAAATACGTTTTCTTTTGTCGGATTAAACCTTATTTTGGACCGAAATAAACCTTCTTTTGTCGGAATAAACATTCTAACTTGTTGAAATAAACATTATTTTGTCGAAATAAGCTTTCTTTAGTCGACAGTTTTCGGACAATAGTATATTGATCGAGTGGGTTTTGGTTGAGTCAATAAGCTTTCCTTAGTCGAGATCAATCTTCTTTCTCTTTGGTTGAAATATATTTTATTGAATTACTTGAGTTGAAAAATCTAAACAAAAATATATTTTATACTGCCAGATGTCGGTCGAATCACTTTCGACCGAAATGTTTTTGGCCGATAGGATATCGGTCGAGATAGTTTCAGCTGAAACGATTTTGACCGAAACACACTCGACTAAACATGTCTAGTTAGCATCCTACATGGCAGCCAACTCACCCTTTTTTAGAATTTTTTAAAACATTCGACTTTGGAAGAGTGTTTCTCCTCTCAGATTTATTATTTTGCAAAAAACAAAAATACCCTTTTGTAGAGCTCAGAGTGGTGAATCCAAATATATAGTTTTTTAATATTTTGAGTAGTTTTAATATATGTTATTTTTAAAATAATGAAATTAGGTTGTTAAAATGAAAAAAAAGGTTGATTAGAGATTAAAAAAAATATAGTAAAACGTATTAAATTTTTTTTAAAACTATATGGTGTAGTTGAGGAGAGAGTCTTCTTCAAAAAGATATAATCATTTTTTTGAAAATGATTAAAAAAATTGAAAATAGTTGACGACCCGTGAAAACTGTCAAATTCTAACATGTTTAAATTTAAAATGTTATTACGAGCAAAATATACATCAAAATTTGAAAAAAAAAAAAATCATGCAGTAGATATTGAAGTTACCTATTTAGGGAAAAAAAATTTAGAGAAAAAAATGTTTTTTTCAATTTGTTTCTTAACGGCCCATGAAGTCACTATTTTTTGAAATTTTCAACATTCCAAAATTTGTCCTTAAATTGAAAAAAACATAATGAAAATGATTTTTTTTAAAATTTATAAAATTATAGGTTTAATCTTCATCAAAATTTCTACATTCAATTAGTTTACACCATTTTGAAATTCAAAACATAAAGACTACTTTTATATGGCCGGAGTTCATAATTTTTTTTGTTGTTGGCCGATTCCTTTATAAAGTGTGACACAGGTTTGTGCTTTTACCCTAGTTTGATTGTGAGATTTGATTTAAACACTTGAATTTTTTTAAATTAAATGAGAGGATATTGGTAGATTAGTAATTTAATTAAATAAATTTGATGTATTCAATTAAATGAAGAACATTAGGATTTAATTAAATAAAGTCGATTTATTTAATCAAAGAGAGAACACTAAGATAAAGTTGATTTATTTAATCAAAGAGAGAACATTAAGATTTAAATAAATAAAGTTGATTTATTTAATTAAGGGGGGAATTTAAGATTTAATTAAATAAAGTTAATTTATTTAATTAAAGGAGGAACACGTTAGGATTTAATTAAATAAAGTTGATTTATTTAATTTAAGGGAGGAATTTAAGATTTAATTAAATAAAGTTGATTTATTTACTTAAAGGAGGAACATTAGGATTTAATTAAATAAAACTGATTTATTTAATTAAAGGAGGAATTTTGATGAATTAATTAAATAAAGATTATTTAATTAATTGGTAGTAAAGAAATGATCAAGGAAGAATTGAAGTTACTTAATCAGAACCGAGTGCATGATATCAATAAAGATATTTCGAATGTCTACAACATCAAAGTATCATCTTTAAAACTAAGAGATACACTAGGAGAAGAAAAAATATGATTGTCATGATCATTTATAGTTTCATTCCTTTGTTCCCTAATAGGATAGGTAGGGGAAGGATCACAAAGAGGGTTTTCATAGATCTTAAAGTTTTGATCATCCAACACCAAGATATATTCACTTACACTTTCATCCTCTAGAAAATTATCACAAGAGGTGAAGATGTTGGGAGATGAATGTAGACTAGTTGAAGTTTTAAGGGTTATGTGGTTGTCATGATTACCTATGGTTGTTTCTTGTTGTTAATCAATCTCCTGTTCACTAAGAGAGGTAAGAGGAGAACAACAAATATGATCGTTAGGATTGTCCAAGGTCTCTTTTAGTAAAACACTGCCATAGGGAGGGGATATGAATCTTTTCTTAGCGTTCCTAGAAAGGTAAGGTACTAACATTGTTTGACAAAAAAGGAAAATTAGTTTTAACCATCTCGTGCAATGTTTTAATAATGTAAACAATGTATATCCAAAGATGTAAAACATGTTTATCCAATATATAAAAAACTTTAAGAATGCAAACAATGTATATCCAAAAATGAAAATCACTTTTATCCTACTCATGTAAATTTTTTTGAATATAAACATTGTATATCCAAAAGTGAAAAGTACATTTATCCATATTATACAAAGTTTCAGAAATGTGAGCATTTTCAGATCTAATGTTTCTTGTAATTGAAATGATTTCAAAAATGAGAGCCCTAAATTGATGTTTTTGACCTAGATGCATAAAATAGATGTTCCTGAAACTTTACAGACTTATAGTATATGTTACCAAGAGGCTTAGGAACCACATAAAAGAAGATTTAAGTCTTGAAAATTACAGCTTCAAACTCAATAGGGGCTAAGATGCCAACAAGGGCATCTTGGTCCTACTAAAGGAATTTAAAGTTTCTAGCAACTGGAATAGAATGCAATCAACTTAGACAAGATTCTGAGGTAAAAACCTAGAGAGCGACTAAGATTCTAGTAAGGGCATTTTACTCCCAATAAGAGTTTTTTTTAAAAAGATAGAAAAATCTTGATTGATTATAGTGTTCCCAGGTTGCCTACCCAGGGACCTAATGTTTAGAAACAAAAAACTATGCAAATGAATGCAGGAAAAAGTTACTAATGGAAAGCAATTGGATGCAAAGTTGAATGCAATTTTTTTTCAATTTTGAATGCAATAATAATGTGTCTAGATGCAATTAGGATGATTGAGAATGCAATTTTTAGTTTTTCAATGAGATGAATTAATGCACTTAACATTCAACTCACAAAAACTAGTAATGCAAGATAAATGATGAATTCAAATGATGAAATTAAGCAACAACAAGTTAGGGTATGTGTACCTAGGAAGTTTGGAAATGTGATGAGGATTTCAGAAATGCAAAGAAGATATCAAAATATGTTGAGGAGGACTAAGAGGCCCTTACTGTTGTCTTAGTCCTGTTGCTATTTTTTGGGGCAGATGCAAAATCTTTAGATACCGAAACGAGATCCGAAAGAATATATGTAAAATTCCACTTGGAGGACTAAGAAACCCTTGCTATCGCCTTATTCCCAATTCGAATTTATGAAATCTTTGAAAGTGATCCATAGGCTTGATGTCGTCACTTTCTTCTTCTCTAATCTCAGGTTCTGAAACTTCTGGATTTGGCTTGTAGGTGAGTTTCTATTAAGATAATAACTTTGTGATGCAACTTTTCAACATTGAAAATTTTCACTCCAAATGATCTTCAAGTCTTCAACCTAAATCTGCAATCACAAACACACAAGAGAGGGAAAAACTTGTTGATTTTTAGTGAATGGGGGTTTTCCTTCGTCAAATCCCTTGTTGGTAGTTAAACCAAATGATGAAATGAAGCATGAAATATGAAATATGTAAATGATATCACCTTGAATGATGTCGTTTGAAGAAAATATACAATCTACCATGTAGTGGACATGAAGAATATAGATCTTGGATCCTTGGATATGATGTGAACAATGGTTACAAATAGATCTTCAATGCTACATCGACAATCTTGGCTCAACAACATGAATGGATGTGCACTAAACCCTTGATATGATGCTTGAATCTTGATGATGGCTCCAAGTGCTTGATGAATTTCTCTTGAATTCTCTTGTGGAATCCAACTTTCTATTGGGAATTCTCTCATAAAATTCTTGATGTGAAATGAGTGAAGGAACCTTGTATTTATACGTATCGATGCTTAATATCTCAAAATTACACAAAAACAAGCCGATATAAGAATTAATTAATTAAAGGAGGATAAATATCACCAGAATTTGAAATTAAATCTCAAAAATAATATAAGGGGAACTAAGATGCCCTAGGTGGTGTCTTAGTCCTGAGGCATGAAACTTGGGGCATAGACTCCAAAAAGTGGCCCATTCAGGATATACTTGAAATCAGGGTCCCAAAACCTTTGGGGGAAAAAGACGTCCTAGGTGGCATCTTAGTCCCAACCCAAAAATCAGGGACACTTATCTAGAATCATTAAATTATCATTTATCCATTGATGTTTGTCGGGATTAGCTAGAAAAAGATGTAGTTTATTAGGCTTGTGCATACAAAATAGGACCAGTTAAGACATAAATAAAGATAAATAAAGCAAGGAGGGCCCAAAAAAGTGTGAAAATGAAAGGGTATGCATTTTCCTACACTACAAAATTATAATGAAAAATATGAATATGAACTCCTATGAAGAAGAATCTAACATATGTTGATGTTGCAATCCATTTTTTGCATAATTACTCCATCATACTAACTTCACACACTTCATATTCAACACACTACACAATATCACAACCAACCCATTCACAATTTATTTTTTCTTCCATAAATACCCTTGTAGCAACTCAAAACCGTAATTATGTTAGCTTCAAGATGACATTTATATGAAACATATGATATAACATAGGTCAACTTCAAACGTATAAATTATGAAGAGAAAATGACTTGTTGATAAACACACAACATAGCGGGACCAAAAAGCATCACAACATATCCTCCAAAGAAAAAATAATTAATCAAGATCAACTCATGTAGATGGAGGAAACAAGACTGTCAGCCCAAACAATAACACCAACAAAAATACCAATTGTTTAATTTTACACCATTAGGAGAAACCAAAAACATCATGTGAAACAACATGTGTGAATTTTAGTTAGTTCATGATACCTCTTCAAGAATCTTTTGAAGTATCAAATCATTGAGTGTTGGTGCATGAGGAAAAACACATTGAATTGATGAAAATGGGGTATTTTGGATAGATTGTAACACTTGAAGAGATAGAATATTGCATTGTTGTATGCCAAATCATCTGAGAATTACATGGAAGAATTATTATACTTTTCTAAACATATCCTTAAGTCCACACAACCATAATTATCTCTATGAAAGAATGCATAGCAATCCATTAGGCCTTCATCAACACTTTATTTTTCCATCATACTAGAACACTATCATTTATAACTTTCATTGTAGAAGGTGTAATCACTTAAATTCTTGAATATAACACCTTCACATCTTGACCATATTATATTCAGAACCACAAGACCAAAACTTTCTCTATGGAAGAATGTGAACCAAAACACCGTGACACTATCTTAGAGTATATACTCTGTGATTGCCTTAGCAAAACTTCTACAACTTATCTCTAAGTGTAGTACATCAAAATGGTAAGATATAAAAGTAGGCATGCTAGAAATATATTGGAACAGTTTACCCACCTTTGCATCACACTTAGACATCAAACTAATCACCATTCGTCCTCATATTACTATATTGTTGACTTACATTAGATGATACCACTGTACAATAATTATCTCTAGAGCATTATATACTCTTCAACATACACATTTTTCAGCAATGATAGAACATCTTGAGTTGAAATCAATGAAAACACTTATTTCCAAGAAATATTGCTCCTCCAAGATATACCAAGGTTTGTAGAATTTATCCAAGAACAACCTCCTCTCATGTCCATCATGAACTAATGCCCATATCCAGGTGAAAGGCTCCCCGAACTTTCCGCTGAAACAAAAAAACTACCTCACCCATTTCTTCAAGTATCCACGAGCCTCTACAATTGATCAATCCATGCTAGACTCCAAACACAACACTACACTCATATGAACCTCTCAAACACGTGACCAATGTACTCAATACCAATAGAACTAACTAGACCAATATCAAAGCTCCAACCATAGAATTAGGAACCCAAAACATTACATCATGATCTCACATCCCAAAATATCATATGATCCAATGAATATATCATGAACCTGTATCATTCCCAAAATATAATTTGTAATCAAGAGTATCTCATGACATAATAAAAAAACCATCCTATCAAATAAGGATCACATGTCAAAAGACAAGTCATGACACCTCAACCAAAAATTTCAAGATCCCTACATGGCTCTAAGGTGTCACACATCTTCAATATCATGAATATAACCATCTCTAAATTGTGTCCATGAAAAGGAAAAAGAATCATTTTGCAGCAACGAGATATAAGAGCTCCTCCTAGTAACATATGCAATACTAAAGAAGATCATCCATCACCAAGTGATGAATCCACATCACTACCAAATCTCCCACTGAAATGTGATACCAAGCTACACATAGCATCATGCCAACCATCTCCTTAATGGAGATCTTTCATTGCTCTAACACAATAAAAAATGCAATATCAACAACACAAAAAATACACAGAACCAAAATCTCCAAGCTAAGAAGATAAACAACATGCTACAAGTTCCATATCTAACTATCCAAATGCTCAACATCATCTATCCTCTCATTTCAAAGAAAAATACCATTGCAATAATTACCACAAACGAGGGCAACTAATGAAATTTGCATCAACACTGAAAAAATCATGTAGATATAGACAATCCACATCTAAGTCATCGCACTGCAACCAAATGGGTGGTCAACCCATACAACTACATAACTCATAGATCCCAAATATTGAACATGAAAAATCATCATCACATTAATTAGTAACATGCAAAATTGAGATATCAAAGAAGGCAACATGTAGATTTCAAGACTCAAACACTAGATCACCACCAAGCCTGATTCACTAAACAAATCCACAATTGAGTACCATAGTCATGGAATTAATCAAGAATTATTATAAATCTATAATTGTTTCCATCCATAAAACTCTAAGAGTCTAAACATAATATTTTCCACAGATCTACAAACCACAAATTTTTATTGTCATGTAAAACCTTATAAAAACATCTCTATGTATATCTAAAACCACTTAAACACCTAGAATATTAGTATTTCATCTGAACAAGTGAATATTCCAGATATACACAAACCCATGACTTTTAGAACACAACAAAGTTGCAGAACCTTCAAAGGAAATAGGTTGTCTAGAAGCTTATAAAATATAAAATATACCAGCTTCACAACCCAAAAATAACCAATAATAAAACATATATCAACATTTCCTCAATGAGAAAGTTGCTAACCTCCTCAAAATATGCATGGAGCATACATGCAAACCTACAACAATCTTACATCCAAAAATACATTAAGGTAAATATAGTCTGGAAAAATAGTTCATCTACAAATTTGTAAAACTATAAGTTTTGAATAACCATGTAAAACCTGCAAACCCACCATGTTTTGTAACACACATGCAAATACATATCCACTTATCATATGGAAGACACACAAGTTCGAAAACACCAAAACAAGTTATATCAAAACAATGGAATATTATGAATAAACATAACCGTAGATTTTTAAATAAAATGTCCATTAAAAAACATTAGATCCAAATAACATGAAATTGAGACATGCAAGTACAACCAACCAAAGGAATTTGAGGTCTAGGAACTCTATGCCTATTTGTTGGACAAATCCACAACCACCATTAGCGTATGTGCAGGATCATCATGGAAAAAGTAGGCCCTTAAGTGGCAATAAAATTCAAAAAATCAGAGTTAGGGAACTTGACATAAAAATTTGAATAAGTTATCTATATTATTTCAAAAACATGTAAGAATAGAATCTGTAGAAAATTGAATGTAGTTTCTAAACTACTAGGTTTATTTTTTATTTTTTAAAATCTATTTGGTGAAAATTTGAAATTTCAATACAGTAGTACTTAAATTTTAGGGAAAAAATAAGAAGTGGTTGTCTGCTTGACCACCCTAACCACAATAAAATGATAATATTTTTTTATAATATTTTATATATAAGTAGGAGACTCATGTACTAATGTGATACATATTTTGTTGTAATTTTTTTCCAAGTAAATAATTAATTATGATTTTTTTATTACAAATTTTAAAAAATATAAAAACTCGTATGTCTGACCACCTTAACTTGGTCAAAACTTCATGAAATTCATTTTTTTTTAATCCTATAGTATGTGAAGTATAGAATGTGACACATGTTTTGGATTCAAAAACTGTGATACCATTTGAAAGCTATAGATTTTTTTCAATCAGCCTATCAATTAGGACATTAGTCATAATTCAAATAGAAAATAAATAATAATTATCTATTAAATTCAAGGTAAAGCATAATTTATATTGGTGGAAAGATGAGAATATCCTTTAAAAACCCTTTTTGTTTCATCAATTTTGGGTAAAAAAAAAGTCATCAGCCACATGGGCCATTATATCACTTAAATATTGCCACTTTTTTGCCCATCATGATCCTGCACATACCCATTATCTACAATCATATAAAGGAGCTAGGTTATTCTAGAAGCTTACAAATCATCTAATGATCTGAAACTCCATAGCCTACATGCATTTAGGGTTATTAAAATAGTGTCTTCCAATGCTAAGGACTAAAACCAAGCACCAAACATAAGCACATCAAGCCATATTCATAGCAAAAGAAGTTTCTCCATATGACCAGGGAGCCAAATATAGACACCAACATGAATAATTTGTTGCACATGACCATAAAAGGAAAGAATGCCACCATGCATGAGGATTATAAGAAAATGTCAAACAAGAGCTCCAGATCAATAACGTATCAAATGTAACCACATGGTCAACTCCATAAAAGTGTATCTTCTCCATTTTTAAAAATGTATGTTGTCTCCTAAAAATAAGATCAATTGCAATTTAAAATCCACTCAAACAAGGATTAATAATCAACCAATTCCTTCAAAATAGATTTCCTCAAGCTTTCCAAGCTAAGAAATTATAACACAAGAAATACCCAAAACCTTAAACACCATGAATCTAGACATGCAACAACATGGAACCAACATGCAAGTTCAATCCAATCATAGAACTAAGCTCTAATAATAAATTAAAGGAAATGATGAACTCAAAAATCCTCCCAAGATCTAGTATACACCTTTAGTATATTATGTTTCGTTAAACAAAATAGATTTCAACAACTTGATACAAGAACATACTACTATACCTTAAGGTGAAAACATACAATTTAATTTCCCATGCTTCAACCCTTAGAGAAAAGATGATGTAGTTCTAGATCTAAGAAAATTTCAGCAGAATTACATCATGTAAAAGAACATTTTAAGAATGAGAAAGACAAAGAATAGAAGAAAGATATATATAAGAGAAGAAAACACTATATAAGTGGGGAAACCCTTTCAAGTAAAAAATCCCACACTCCTAAACATCGAGCCAATGTATTAATCTGCAACAATAGAGTTATATCACATTACAAACTCATAGCCTTAACATTGAGATTACATATTTCTCTTCTGGAGGAAATCTGATAGCATAACCCTGCAATGAAAAAATCTCCTCATCCAACTCCAAAATATGAGTGCTTAATAAATAGGAGCTTACAATGCATTAATTGGACATTTCTAAAATCGAATTCCAAAGGCTGAAGATGCAACATGGAAAGTGCCAAAACCACTACACATGCATAATGGTAAGTTTCCAATTGTCACTAAACTTGCACATGCAAAACCTTCATCTACCAAAAGATAACTGCACCTCCAAAACTCATATTCCATGCAAAATCAACACAAAAATAGAAAATGCCTTCATGTACAACTCCACCTATAAATGACAACTTCCAACATGAATCCTCCTCGGAAATAGAAACTGCAAGTTGTAACTCACAAGACAACATGAGTTAATTATCACATTAAATAATTAAATAATCAATGCTAAGAAAAATCAAAAGTTGAAACACCATTTTCCTAATATGTTCTCCCCACTGCACTATTTGATATTTTTTCTTAGAGCACCAAATCAGGAAAATCTTTAGTTGCTCTCTATTTTTTGTTATGGAATTGATTCTTTCTTTCATTTTTTCCCCATTAGTCATAGAAAAATAACAATTCTTTAGGATTGCAAATACAATATTGGGTTACCCATATTGCGTAAAGAGAAGGGATGACACACTCTTCCATAATATCCTCTACATCCCAAGCTATGTCACTAACATTTTGTATCCATTATTTGACATTGTCATCTTGTATCCACCGCTTATAGTTTTTTTTCTTCTCTTAAACCAGCATTCCCTCTTCAATTGCTCATTGGACTATCATCTTAGTAAGATTTTCAATAAGACCTCATGCAATTGCACTTGCCATCTTAATTTGTTATTACTAATATGAGGGTGGAAGCTCTCTTAAATTCATATATGTTCCCAACTATAACATATCAAAGTTTCTTAATGATATGATAAAATAACATAAACTTTAGATCCTTGTCTTCTATGCAAGAATGATACTGAAACTTAACAAGAGGTAAAAAGGCTTGTTGTAAAGTTTTCACTAAAATAAAAATATTAGAAAGAAATTACAAGTGGTTATTGATAGGAAGAAAAAGAAAGTGGTTTTTGACAGAAAGAAAATACAAGCGATGTTCTTCATTCACTTCCCATGTATGTTATTCTCATTTAAAAGGGTTTCTATTTTCCAGACTTGGTCATGTGGGGTCATGGGTATGTTTATTATTCCTAGTCAAAAGGGCTTTCTGATCTATTAGTCTTGGAAAATTACGATGAAAAATTATGTAGATTGTAATTTTTTATATCTTTGCCATGATATGATGACATGAATACTATTTTTAAATATTTTTTTATCATTGTAGGATTCTTTGGTCTTTTAAATAATTTTATTTTATTTTCATAATTCTTATATAAAAGACTTGTACATAGACTATTTCTATTTGTATCAATTTATAAATGCTTCTTTGTTCTTTCAAATACTTGTATTTTCTCTGTATTGTCATTGATTAAGAACTTGTACATATAATATAAATCATCTTTTCAATTATAAGGTATTTGGAAAGGAAGGTATGGTGTTGAAATGTTGCATACACTAACCTTTAAGAAGATTTATGTAGAGAAATCAATAGACCTTTACAAAATATAATACATGTAAAGAAAATTACAGTATGAAAAGATGATTTATGTGGAGAAAACTATTCTAGAAGAAAAACCCCACAGTCCAAAGAAAATTTATTTGTATTATTCAACAATGAAGGGGCTACAATTCAAATATCAAATTATGCATTTATAAAAGTGTCACCAACATTTTGTAGAGTAATTTTGGTAGCATAATGGTACTTATAGTTCAATCATACAACTCATGAAATATTTGATCCTCAAGTACAAATAAATAGAAAAAATAAAACTGAAAAACTCAAGTGGTTGAATAAATCCATGCATCAAAATAATGTCCACAAATTCTACCATAATAGATCCAAATTCAAATAACCATGTTGGTTTTGGAATTAATGGAACTTGTAATAGTTGACACCTCAATTTGGGTGATTGAATTTAAAAAATTCAAACTTAATAAATTAAAAAAATTTGATGGCATTTGCATGATTGAAGCCAAGAAATTTATTAAAAAAACTATTTTTTTATATTTTCTACATCTTAGTAATTTACATTTTTGGATGATTTTAGAGAATTTAAATCCATTGAATATTGTGTTGTCTTTGATTAATCATATTTGTATTTCTACTTAACTCTTTTGGAGTTCTTTCTCGAATGCATCAAACAACTTCAATTTTCAATAAGCAAGCTAGCATTTTTGACCCCATCAAGTTGGGGTACTAAAAATAATTAAAAACTAAGAACATTAGGATGCATAGTTGATGCATGTTTCCTTAAGCATCTTAATAAATGTATCTAAAATAAAATTACCCAATTTTGATAATGATGCATATGAATCTCTAGCAATAGTAACAACTTCACCCGGAACCTATTTAATATACTAATGTAACATATAAGGAGCTTCTTGACATTTCTTAATCTATGGACAACCAAGTAATACATTTAACTAACCCAAAGTAAGAATGGTGTGATATTTATCTAGTTGATCTTCTTTCAAACAAATCATCAAAAGTAAGTAATGCAACCCATAGCCTCAATCAACATAAGGGAAACAAATGAATGCTCATATTATTGCTATTAAAAATGATGATTAAATCATTTTTTTTAGCATATGTTAAATTCACAACTAATCTATCAATAAAAAAATTAGGTAATTAGTTTGTAAGAAACACAAGGTCTAGGATACAAAATACCACAATAACCATTCACAAGGATCTCATCAAGTGAAAATACAATTTAATTTTCATAGAAGATATAGAAATATTATTAAACATACCCACAAACTTATTTTTAGAAACATGTAAATTAATATGCTTTAAAATATCAATATTTAATCATACCTTATGTGAAGATTGTGCCTTTAAAAATCTATTTCTATAAGAAATCCTCATCAATATCACTTAACACCCTTGGCCATAGGATTTGTTTCTCAAGGTACGTAAGGGTCATGGTAGCCTTGGCTAGATCTATATACTTATATGAAAAAACCTAACAAGCAATCATAAACATGAAAATACTAAACACTTAAGAAAATTTGTACCAAAATCTAGTAGAATATTTTTATATATTAAAATGTTTTAAAAATGGTTGCAATGATGATGTTTTTATGCAATTTCTTCCTTGCACTACCTCAAGTATAATTTGAATGCTTCAAGCCTATTCTAACTTTATCTTATCTTGAGCTACATACCTTAAAAGAAAATCATGAAATCATCATTTTTATGGTTAATTTTTTTGTATCACTCTTAGGCATCCATGGAAATGATCAATAGTTTTAATAAATTAATAATATCGCCATAGTCACTTCCTTTTAATAGAATTATAAAAAATATCTTAAAATATCACAATTGCGAAATTCTTAAAAAGTAGTAATAGCAGTAGAGATGCTATTAAATGATCAATAGGCACAAATATATATAACCTTATCAACCAAGTACTACATAAAATGATGATCAAAAATGTAAATTTGTAGTTCTTTGTTAACAAGGCTATATAAATATTTGCGTCTATCTACCATTTGATATAATCTTTAAGTGTTGTTACTAAATATTGAAGGGAATTAAAATAGAACACATTACTATTATGTAATTTCCCCCCTCAATTATTTGTTGTAATTGATTTTTTTTTACATTTAATAACTGTGAAATATGTTTTGATGACAATGTCCATCACAATCTAAACTTTTGAATTTGAATATATTCATTAATAATCTTTCTTAAAATTATAATTTTTTTATTTTATCTAATTAAATTTTATCTTTTATCTATTAAAATAAATCAGCATATACTAATTATAATTCTTAATTGCATTATTAATTTATAAATTAAAAAAATCAATTACAATATTTTAAATTAAATTATTAAAAAAATTAATTAGATTTTAATTTAAATTGTAAGATATAATATTTAATTTATTATTCCTTTTAAGGAAAAGAAACACGCGAAGGGGCCTTTTTGCATATAAGCAAACATATATGATCATTCTTTAAAAAAATTAAATAAAATATTTTTTCCTGCATAACATTAGATAACGGAAAGTTAAATCTAAATAGTTCGTCACAGTTTTTAAAATACAAATTGTGAACAAAGAATCACAAACAGAATATATGAGCTGCTACTGCTCCACGTATATCTCAATGTTGGGATTATTAGCTTTGATTTTTTTCCAATCTTCCCCACCTTCCTTTAACCTCTCCTCTAACTCACCACTTGCCTCCTCAACTTCTATCCTCTTTAGTCTCCTCAACCGCTCCAATCCCTTTGGAACTTTCTTCACCAGCGGGCAATTCAATATCACTAGGCCTTCAAGACATTGCATCGCTCCCTCCTCCAAAAGAGGGTACTGTTGAATATGCAGCCTAACCAACTTAGGAAATCCCCCACTCTCTCCAAACTTCTTTGGCAATTCTCTGCATCTCCAATCGTTACCCAAAATCAATGTTAGTAAATTGGGCATGTTTTGGAGCAACGGATAATCACTGCACTGCGCCAATGTAAGATCTGTCATATTTACTATACCACATATCCAACTTGGCACGGAGAAACGACCAAGTGCAAGTTGTTGAAGATCTTTCATAACATTCATTTTGTCCGGGAATGCTGGAAGATTGGATTCTTCATCATCACCCTCACTTGGAGGAATGCCATTGTTTACCATAAGAATTCTCATTTTCACCAGACGCTCAAGGATACCATCTTGCACACTTTTCAACCCCCGTTCATCTTGTAACCAAATACTTATTTCCTGGAGATTGATCAAATTGCCGACGTCTTTAACATTTATAAATTCATTCTCTTCGGCAGAGAGTGGGAAGACCTCTGATCTCAGCGTCCTCAGACTCGAGAGCTTCGATATTCCCTTGGGCATATGATCGTCAGTAAGTTCTTTTGAGCAGTCGGATACATCGAGATGAGAAAGAGACTCGAGGTCACCTATCCAATCAGGTACACATTTTATGCTAGTGCATCCAGAAACGTCAAGAAATTGAAGACTCTTGAGCCTTTTAACACAATCCGGCACCTCCATGATCTTTGTACAGGACAAATTCAAAACCTTAAGAAGCTTCAGTTTCCCAACACATTTTGGCAATGCAGAGATGGCAGTACCGCTAAAGTCGAGAACCCGGAGTACTCTCAGACGATCAAACAAGTGTTCTGGAATACTTGTAATTTCTGGATTCTCGAATAATGAAAGAGTGCGAAGAAATCGCTGACGGTGAAGAGCTCTTTCTGAAACTGCATCATGGGTTATACCTTTCTTACCCAGTAGTAACCGGCGGCAGCTTGTTTCTTGTAAAGGAAGATGAAATGCACACTTGTGTTCTTTACTTATATTAATAACCAAATCATGCAACAAGTCGTGCACAGTGTAACAGGAAAGAACTCCTACTACTTCCACCAGACATAGATCTACAAGTTGGCGTAAGTAATTCAACCCAATGTCCCACTGTTCTTTCTCTTTTCCTTGTGGAATAAAACCTTCAGCTATCCACAAATATATTAGATAGTCTCGGTCTATATCTTTGGTTGGCTTAGCCCTAGTAAAGTATATCTGTGTATCCTCTGGAAAGAAAGAAAAATAAGCAAAACAGGATTTAAGATGGGAAGGAAGAGAGTCGTAACTCAGCTTGAGGATTTGCATAGTGGAGTCCTCTTCTCCAACTACATCTTTTAATTGCCTCAGTTTTGACTCCCACTCGCCGAGGCCCACAGATCTTGCCATGGATGCTGCAACTGTCTTAACAGCCAGGGGCAGCCTCCCGCATTTTTCTACAATTTGCTGAGCCAAGCTCTCCAGGTGTTCGAGCGGCCTATTTTCCTCACTATCGGGGAAGGCAAAGAGGCAAAACAGATTCCAGCTCTCCTCCTCCGAGAGTTGCTGCGTCTCATAGATATGAGCTCTCATGTTTCCTGCAACTTCTCTACTTCTGGTGGTAACCACAATTTTACACTGGTTACTGCCAGTGGGAAGACCAAGCCTTTGTACCAAGTCACCTTCTACACTAGTCTTCCACACGTCATCTAGAACAATCAAACATCTCTTGCCCTCTAATTGCTGATGAATCAACCCAGCTGCTCGCACATCACTTATATTACCATCTATTTGCAAACTCATGTGCGAGGCCAGGTCAGACAGCAAAGTTCTAAGAGAACAAGTCTGTGATACAGATATCCAGGCAGAATGCTCATACCTTTGTTTGATTCTGTTGTAGACATGTTGAAGAAGGAATGTTTTACCCAGCCCGCCCATTCCCACGACGGCAACAACACCAACTGCAGGCTGCTCTAACAATCTCACTATTTCCTCCACCTTGTCCTCCACACCCACTGCTCTTGAATCTGCCTCCAAGACACTCCCTCTTCTGAACTGGGCTCCTCTTTCAGATGTACTTGATGAAGGTTGATCTGAATGGGACAAGTCATGAAATAGCTTGAGCTCAAGTCCCTCTTGAACAATAGACTTAATCCTATCTTTGATGTCTCTAATCCTCTTGCCCATCTTACACCGAAAGACTACTTCACTAAAACTACAGAGACATGATTGACTGGCCTTTGTATACAAATGCTCAACAGAACACTCATCAATTATGTCTTGTGCATCAAAAGCAATATCACTCAATTCCGCCAGCCATTCTTTCACAGCATCATTCTGCCCACTGTACTCCTCTGCAGCTTTTAGAGAAGCACATATCTTCCTGAGCTTCTTCTCCAGCCATTTGAAGTCAGTTTTGAAGTTGAGCAGCAGCGATGCCTGATTCAATGCTTGCTCCGTCGCAATCTCGGCAAGCTTCCCAAGCACGGCATTGGCAACCGCAATAGCAAGTCCTGCAGCCATCTTTGATTTCTTACAGGCTGTGGATTTAAAGAAGAGAATTAAATAGCAATGGAATTCAAACTTGGTTGAATGTGAGTATAACAAACTGACCATCCTCTAAATTTATAAGAAAAGGAGGCTTCTGGTCGAATGTAAAGTAAAGTTTATTCGTGTTACTTTAATTGGGAATGGAGTGTAGATCAATTATGCCATATGCCCACGTTCTATGATAAAGAGCAGATTCGCTTACATGGTCGAGTGGAAAGAGAGTTAATGGAGCAGCGCTTTAATAAAAACAGGGCAAGTGGGTTCTAAATGTTTTGTCCATATTCCAAGGCTATCGAACATCTTTATTCGTTGCTTGTGAGGCCCTTCCGTATATATGCTCTCCATGCTTTTTAAATTTCTTAGATACCTTGCTTAACCTGCGCTTCTCGATTACTTTGGGAAAGGAAGGGACATGTTAACTCAGGCATTTTCCGATTCTTTTCTTGTCGATATCGTTTTGTCTCAGTTTTGATTCTTGTTATGACTGCTTTTTTTCTTATGGATGACTGAGAAATAAGTAGTGGTGAAATGACAAGCCGATTATTTGAATTTTTCATAAAGAAATTTAAGAGAAGTCATGATTTGTAATTGAGGGTTACGTATTTTATTATTCTTAATATTCAAGTTAAACATCTAAAGAATAAATAAAGATTTATTATTTTAAAGAATTCAAAATATTATATTTTTTATTTCATAAATCAAATAAGAATATCAACAACAAAAATTAGGAAGTCTATAAGAATGGAGATAAGTCTTAATAAAAACACAAAATTTTACGTTCACAAATAAACTCACACATCTTGACATTATTCATATTCACTTAATTTTTTTAAACACTTATAAATAATAATAAAAAATCATATATATTTATCACTAATAATTTATTTCTTTATTTGTGATTTATATATTAAAATAAAATTAACTAAAATAAATTAAATGTATTAATGAATAGTAAAAATCAAAAATATATAAATATAAATGATTGAGATAAATGTAAAACACAAAAGAATTAAGCATATTACTAAAATAAAGCTACAATATACAATTAAATAATATAATAAAAAAATATATAAAAAAAAGAAGCATGGTTTTATTGTTCCAACAACATTTGAGACTAAAAGATTGATCAACACAAATGCTTCTTAAAAAAAATTACAAATATCTTTGAAACTTTAATTTCTAATTAATAATGTGAATGCAAGTTATTAAAAAAAAAAAAGATTAGCATCATAAAAATTATTTATTAATTATTGATAATCTAATAACATAGAAGAAAGTATGCAAGAGAAAGCAATAAGAATCACAAAACGTAGTCACAATCATCAAATAATCTAGTCTAAAATAATGAACAATAATACTTAATTAAGTAGAAAAACTAAAACTTCTATTTATCAGTATTTAATTATGAAATCCGAACCCTTATTCATTTTTATATAATTCTCTATGAAAATAAATGTTATATTGATCACAAAAAATTATAATTAGATTTTGTTTTGCACATATCGATATAAAGATAAACATTCAATTTTTAAATCAATAAAGCAATAACATAATTTTTGACATATTAACATTTTCCTAGAGATTCACATACTAAATAATATACATATTTGAGGCAAAGCTCCTATATTATAAATCCTCTTGACTATAAATATATAGAATGCTAATGAAAGTTGATTCTTCCAAATTTTAAGTAATTATTTAATTTAATTTAATTTAATTATTTATTTAATATACATATTGAATAATATTCCAATCAATACAAATATCTGAGGCAAAGCTCCTATATTATAAATCCTCTTGATTATAAATATATAGAATGCTAATGAAAGTTGATTCTTCCAAATTTTAAGTAATTATTTAATTTTTTGTCAATATCATATAGGAAAATAAACTTTTCTTAAGTGTGTGTACGATAATATTAGTTATAGAATCTAAGTTAGACATCTAAGAACTATAAAAAAATTAGTGTTAAAGATCAATTTTTGGTAACATAGAGTTCACCAAATCTACCTTATTTATACAAATTATCCCACCATCTTTCCATACAAAAAAAATAATTTACCATATCGATAGACAAAATTCTATAGTCAAACATCATAATGCATAGAATATGCACAACTTTCCATAGATACATGAGGCCTAATTTTCTATCTACATATTAACCATTAAAAAAATTGCATACAATATTTAGAGGTAGATTAGACAAATGAATGACTTTGAGGGCTATGAGCCACCTAGTTCAATGTCACATATTGCATTTATACTAGCTAACCTCTTCCATCCTCTTAACTTCATGTAAAATAAGATGTACAATACCTTATCAAAATTATCCATGCACTTGAATAAATTCATTTAATTTTGTGTAATAATGTAGAGATAATTAATAAAAGAACCAATGTCAATGTGTTCTTGGTAATCAAGTTGCTTGAAATCTTCATGTAGAACATAAGTGGCAATTTCAAACAAAATCATAGTCACATAACAAAGTAATTGAGTGACATGAAATATGTTTCTTTTCCTCACATATTGAGCAAGGTCAATAATTATTTTTAATATCACATTACTAATTGCAACACTATCAACACCATCAGTGTCATATTTAAAATATTAGACTTGTAGCATCTAGATGTAAATCTTATGGTTGAATAATTCATTGGAGATATAATCACTTAATCAATCTACCAAATTTCTAGATCCCAATGTGTATATGCCTAAAGGAGCTCCATTTCTAGTTTTTTCTCTTCATGAGATCTCTTAACACCTTTGCACCTTGTGTTGGGATTAGGGTGTCTCAAATCTTGCAATTACCAACATTTAATTTGGTGATTATTTATGTATTTTATGTTATTGTTTATTGCCTACTAATGTCAAGTCATATTGTGGGACCTACCAGTTGAGGTGGCATCCTAAATGGAGATGACTATATGACGTGTAAGCTATATATGTGGAAGTGGGAGTCCCACTTGTTGGACCCCATTGAAGGATAATTTAGAGGAATATTATATAAGTTGTAAGAGTTCACTTTGATGACACCTTCAAATTTTGCAAAATTTGAAGTACCTACGTCCTTTCAATGTGTTGACAGAGGTTAGGTCAACAAATTGCTAAATCTACCCCAAAGCCCATCTTCTCCAATTAAAATTTTGTTACTCAGAGGTCATCTTGAAAATTTGTGTGGTAGAATATTTTTTGGTACATATGGTAGTAAGCCCATTTAGTTTCATACCTCCTGGATGAATTTTGATTGACTAATTAATGCTTTTTCTGACTACGATCATGCTAAATTTGGTGTTTTAGAAAGTTCAAAATTTCACAATTCTGAAGAAAACCCATTTCTTTTTTTGGTCTAAAACATATTCAATTATATTTTCATAAAAAATAGACGCCATCGGATACATTATTTTAATGTATTTTGGTTGCGACGAACACATCCAACGAGCCAGGACTTACAAATCTGGTACCTAAATTATAATTGTTGGGTCAAATCTAATTTAAAGCCTATGTTTTAAATAATTGATTATGACCTCTCACAAAAAATCTTAGCTCCAGGAGTTATGGTTTGTGCATAATTAATTTTCATCATTTTGTCGACACGACAAATTAAAATGTGCCTAGTTTCTAATGTTTTGATATACTAATTATATAAAAAAAATTAAATGTTTTAAATGATATGTTGACCTAAATATTTCACCAGAATTTATTAAACATTATGAAAGAGGCTTTTATTTACCTTACCTGCTAGCTCGCAAAGAAAATGTTTTCACTGGATGTGAAGTGTGAGGGATAGCGGGTAGCTTGTATGAAGGTTTTATTTTTAATAAAACTTTATAAGTTTGGTATTAAAAGTATTTGAGGCTGTAATCTGCATTGTATTTTCTCCCAAATATTTTTTCCTCGCTATCCCACAACAAGGAGTTTTGCTAGAGATAAAGTCTTGTGGGGGTGCGGGGAAGCTTTTCCTAGGTGCAAAATGATATTTTTCTCACGTGCATCTATTCTGTGAGCTCTTTTGAGGCTGTTAGGAGAGTGAAACCTACTATTTTAATGTCCAAAATGACGCCTAAAGCATTTCCCATTCTTGGGTAGCGATTTTGACAATGTTTTATGCATCTTCTGGTTGCTTGCAAGCTCAAAAATGTCCTAGATGCAATAATCACGACATGCAACTTCTTGTGGCCAATTTTGGAGTTGTCTTTGAGTTGAAATGTATTGTTATTACTTCTCATTTTTTTCCTAAGGCTGATATAATTATTAGGTGACCATATTTTCATTATTGAAATAGTTTTTGAAAGCTCAAACATGAGGAAAATGGCCTGTAATAATTTCTCGTGCCCATACATGTTTTAATGCATATGGTATCAATTAAAGTGCTAAAAACAAGAGTCATGCGCTTTGTAATAAGCATGTCTACTATGGGAATGTGTATAAAAATTTCAAATAGAATGCATATGAAGGGGTATTGCAGACCAACTATTTGATGAAATGTCAAACTAGTGGAATAGATAAAATGACTACAAGTTAGTTGTTTAAAATAAATGTCAGATTAATTGTAAGGAAACAAGGGTTGAAATGAAGGCTCTATGGATCAATTTGCAAAGTTAGAATGCAAGTTAAAATAAATTTTTAACTGCCAATAAATGGGTTTTTAGTCAAAAGTGAAATTTTTCATTTGCCAGGTGAAAATGCAATTGTAAGTGACTTTTTACAAAAGGTAAAAAAATTGCATGGGATTTGAAAGTGTAAGAGGATGCAAACTTTAGTTGCAAGAAATGAAGAAAAAGTTAGAGGCAAAGTGAGAATGAGGGTTAAGTGGCATATTCTAATTGTAGATCAAAGGGTTGAACTTATGGCAGGTGTCAAGCAAGGATTAAATTTGAGTTCCTTCTTTCTCTTTATATTGTAATATTTGTCTCAATTTTAGAGGGTTCTGGGATTTTGAGGAAGCTACAAGGGGTAAGCTTTTAGTTTTGTGCAGGGAAATAGAGGCAAATGCTTTGCAATTTTTTTTGTAATTGCATTGTATATTTTGATTGCAGCATATATCAGTACATGCTTTTGCATGCTCTTGGTGTATATTATCTCCATTTTGCAATGAGATATTTCTTTTAATAATACAATCAAGGGTTGTAAAGTTTTCCATAAACATTTGTTACATCTGGGTTATCTTCATTGTTAGTTTTTGTTCAAGGAGCAATGCAATTTCTTTCAATGAAAATAATGAGAATATTTTATTGCAGATTGGATTTGTAAGTAGAGTTTACACTATTAGTCATTAGTTGATATTATTAATACAAGGAGTTAATGATTGAATGATCATCAAAATATGTTTAGAATGTGGTGAAGAATGTGTACATGCATTGTGACTTTGTATCCCTGGATAGACACCAGTTTATTTTTAACGGTTTTCCTTCAATCTGAGAAACACTTTTTCAAATACAATTCCAAGATTTACTTTCTGCAATATTTATTTCTAATTATTTGCATACTTCATTCCTAGGTTTTGAAGACAACAAGGATAGTGCCTTCTCTTTTGAAAATAAATAAACCATTTTTATCTATATGAATTTTATCTCCTAGGTGCTACGATAAAACATTTCTTCTTTTTTTGTAAATTCAACACTATTTAGGGAGACCCACCTAGGTTTTCTAGAGCCTGAAATGTATGGGAGAAAATTTTCATATAAATATCTTGTTCATTGGCCAAATCTCTCTTTGAATCTTAACATAAGACATGACACACCTTTAGGATTTAATGATATGCAGATTTGGGAACCAAAAAATTGGTGACTCTATTGAGGAGATCAAAAGAGTATCCATTTAGAAAGAGTCAAAGAATTTGGTGAATCTTAACATCTATTTCAAATATTGAATTTTTCAGACTTAGAGATCTAGTTTTCTTGCAATTTTAAAATTTTTGTGCAACTCTATTGTTGGAGGAGACCCAAAATGAAACTAAGCTTTCAAAGTGCTTCATATTGTTTGAAGTTTAGTACTCTATGAAGAGATGTGACGACTATCAAAAGAACCTGATGAAGATGTGAAGAATATTTCAGATCTACAAATATTTCCAGTTAGGAAGAAAAATTGCAGTTGTTGCAACATATCCAGGTATTTTATATGTTTTGGTTTTCATAAGGAATATGTCTATGTATGAAGACCATGTTTGAAAAGTCTGGAGAATAAATTGGTTCCCTATTGAGTGATTTTTAGCACTAGGAGAAAGGGAATAGAGATATCAAAAATTTGAAAGGAAGAAGTACTGAGAAGCAACTAGTTGCAAAGGGAATAAGTTTTCAGAACTGCAAATACGTATAACTATTATGGTTCTCCCTCTACAACCTTTAATGCCATTATAGACCAACAGTCATATTCTCTAATAAAATATATAACCCTCTAGATTTTAGTAAAATTCAGGGTTATGCATGATGGCACCTTAAAATTTTGCAAATTTGAAGTGCCTATGTCCTTTCAATGTGTCGACAGAGGTTAGGTCGACATACTACTAAATCTACCCCAAATCCCATCTTTGCTGATTAAAATTTTGTAACTTAGAGGTCATCTTGCAAATCCGTATGGTAGAAGGTTTCTTGGTACATATGGTAGTGTCTTTGTTCAATTTTGTGTTTCCAGTATGAGTTCTAATGACCTATTTAATGCTTTTCTAATTGTGACCGGGCTAAATTTGATGTTCCAAAAAGTTATAAATTTCACAATTCTAAAGGCAACCCATTTCTTCTTTTGGTCTAAAACTTGTTTATTTCCATTTTCATCAAAAATGAAGGCCATATGATACATTATTTTAATGTATTTTGGTTGTTGTGAACTCATCTAGCGAACGAGTTTACAAAGGAGGTACCTATATTCTAATTGTTGGGAAAAATATGGTTTAAAACCCATGTTTTAAATAGTTGATTATGACTACTCACAAAAAATCTTAGCTCTAGGGGTCTCTTTTTGCGTGCAATGATTTTTTTTCCGTTTAGATGGTAGGCAAAATTAAAAATTGACATATTTCCTAATGTTGCAAAAGCTAATGTTTAAAATGTTTTATTTTAAATATTATTAAAATGAAATGCACGTGAATAGGTGGAGTTTTAGGGAAAATTAAATATTCTTCAAGTTTTATAAAGTTTAAACTTTATAAACTTCATTGGCAATTGTGAACCCCTATCCTATACCTATGCAAACATGTCAAACAATCACAATATTAGATCATATGCAAGCAAGAATGAAGGATTCCCCATGAAATCCATTTACACAAGCTCAAAATAGGAAAAATGAATAACAAACATAAAAAGCCAATGAAATCCTAATTTAAACAAATGCAAACTCTTGATCCCATGGGGGAATTGGTGTTGATTGGTGTGTCGAAATCAACCCTTTCCCAACTCCTTTGCAAGCTTGTTGATTTTGATGAAGATTGGTCCACCTTGGTTAGATTTTGACATAACCTAGCTATGAAATTGTAAAAGTGATGAACACTTGAAGAGGAATAGACAAAACTAGCTCTCAATGTGAAGAGAGTAACTTTGCATGAAATTGTGGATGAAGAATGAGGAGAGAAACCTTCCATTTATAGATTTCAATTTGGAAGAAAGGGAAAGATTTGAGCAATGTGGGACTAACTTTCAACCAATGGCCAAATGCCACTTGTCACCATGTGAATGGTTGATGGTTGTGCAAGTTTTGATCAAAGTGCCCATAAATGCATGAATTTGAATTTTGAAAATGTTGAAATGACATGGTGGATGGATAATCAAATGGAGTAATGGCCACTTGGCTCAATGCAAAAGGAATTGTTGGATGAAATAAATGCTTTGTTGGAAGGACCAAGTTCACTTGGATTTTGAATTCAAATTTGAGGGAATATTCCATTTTTATACCATTTGAGGGAAAATAGAGATTTAATAAATCAATTAAATCTATTTTCATGCGCAAATTGCATTCTCTAGAGGATTTTAGTGTTGGAGATTAAATTAACCAAGATTTGATTAATTTAATGAGAGGTTAGATGATTTGACAATTTTGATTCAAATTTATGAGTTGATTTAAATCAGAATTGAGAGGAAATATTTTAATTAAATAAATGTTTTTGATTTATTTAACTAAAGGGAACAATGTTAGATTAAATCAAATAAGGTTTAATTTATTCAATTTAATGAGAAGACTTTAAGGATTTTAAAAAAATAATATGGATTATTTAATCAAAGAGATATTTAGGGTTGATTAGAGTAAATTGATTAATTTAATCGACAGAGGAGAAAGACCTAATTAAATAAACAATGATGTATTTAATTAAGAGACGAGAGGTGATGATAAGCTGAGAGTGTGATTCAGGACGAAACGATGTTAGTAATTAGGGTCAAGTGTGTTGGTACATTTTCTATGTCAACATTTTGCCCCTCTTTGAAGCAATGTACTTGTTGCATTGGTTTAAAGAATAAACTGTTGTGCTCAAAGTTCAAAAAAAAATTGATTTTTCAAATGCCTCATTGTTGCCCCAACGGAAGGATTATGCTAGTATATTGCCCCCTCGAGAGATCAGACGAATTTTTTTATTTTTTGGATGATCTCGCAAAAAAAAGAGGACAAGGCACCCGACAGGTTCAAAAATGCCCCAAGATGCCAAAATATATGCTAAAACGTCAAAAGAGATGCAAAATGGCCCTCAGTTGGACAAAAACAAAATTGAGGGACCAAAACCCTAGTTGGAAGGTCAAATTATGGTCAAGAAACCCTAATTTTCAAGCTTAAATAGACCTTGAGGGGTCACGTTCAACACATTTGCACACTTAGTCTTTAGAAATTTTCTCTGAGCTCTGAGTTCCAGTCGAGATGGCGCAACGACAGCTTCCTAGGCACGTGTCGAAGAGGGTATGAGTACACCAGCAGGCAGTTGGCGCAGGACCCGTGGTATGTACCCCCATCCCAACTTTTAATTTTATCGTTATTCATGCATTAAATAGGCTCCAAGCTAGTTTTAAACTACGTGATGTTATATAGCGCCGTTCAAAATGCTTGGTCAGCGTCGTGCGGTCCTAAACTAGACCGCATATGCAAGGAGCACCGCGCGGTGTAGTTAGGAAAATTAGGGTTTGCCAACCAAACCTGGCCACGTGCACAGAGAGCATCGCGTGACGTAGTTAGGGAAATAGGGTTATCAAAGTCCATCGCGCAACGCAGTTTGGAACTTTCCAAACTACGCTGCATTTTCAAACAACACTGCACTTGCTATTTGAAATGCGAAAATATGACATGGCCGGCAAAGTTTTCTAGGAGACTTGACGTGGTGCTTTCCCTTATGCAGGAGGATCTCGAGGTACTTCATTCGAGGGAGCACTGGTGGCCGATACTCAGCAAATTACATGGTATGCATGTGTATCTTCAGAAGCAGCTTGGTATTCTTGGGCTCTAGTATGTTGCGTATGTCCCTCCTATTCGGGAACACTTAGGTATGATGACTGGTTTGGCCGAGCGGTGGCATAGTGAGACTTCTTCCTTCCATCTTCCCACTGATGAGGCCACCATCACTCTAAAGGATGTCTGGCACATTCTGTGCTTACCCATTCACGGAGCTAGAGTGATTTACGATCCAAAGGAGGGTAGGAAGGCCTGCTTTGATGTCATGGGCATTGATGAGTTTATTCTTTTTGATGGACAGATTGACCTAGAGAGATACCAAGGTAGAGCACCTACCTATAGATTGATTGTTGTTGCCATTATTTCTGGTCTTGTGGCACCTGATCGATGTGGCCAATATTTTAGTGCGGGTTAGGAATTGGCATGGCATCAAATGTGAGTTCGTCGGGAGTGCTTTGCCTGGGGACTAGTATTGTTGGCCTCCTTATACATATATTTACATGAGTTTGCATACCTAGACAGTCGGTCCCTTGGGGCCGGAGTTACCTTATTACATGTTTGGGCATGGGAGTGGATCGCAGTTCTTCATCTAGATGTCACCCCAGTTGTTCTTGACATTGATGATCCTATTGTGTGGTGGTCTGGCGGGGCACAAATTCATTTTACCCATACTGGCACAAGTGGTTTGGCTTACTGGCAATGATTTCTTGATGAGATGAGAGATTTCGTTTGGAGACCTTGGATGGGCATAGGCCCATGGTATGATGACACACAACAAATTTTCTTTTCCCGACAGGACAGATGGATGCAGGGTAAGGAGCATACCATGATAGAGCAGTATCTCCTAGACAGGGTGGCTCATTAGTTTGGTGAGATGCAGGACATGCCTGATGATCAGTACTTGGTGATCTTCACCTGTACTTGAAGAGAGATAGCATGGGGCCAACCCATTCTAACAGTCGAGGCAAGTTCCTCCTTTAGATAGTTAGTGGCCCGACCATGGCCATATGATCAGGGGCTAGTAGATACAGGGGTTACTCTAGTGTATAGAGCTTGGTTTAGGCCTCCCTTGAGATTGGTAGTTCCTTGTGTGGCAATTCCATGGTGGAGGCCTAGAGGTAATTCATCGTGCAGGGGAAAAGGTTAGGGGGGGAGAGACGACGCAGAGGGGGACAGGGATGAAGGAGGAGGTGGACCACCTCCTCACTAGACACCTCTGAGAGACCAGGCACAACAAGCACCTCCACAGGAAGAGGCACAGGTCAACCAACCTAGAGATGGGGACAGAGCAGTCCCACAATAGTAGCCAACAACGCAGCTAGACCACAAAGATGCATTGATCTAGTAGAAATTTGTAGGGTCAGGTTCAGGTGTTGACTGTAGAGAGAGATCAGGCATGACAGTAGGTTGTGACAGTTACTACCGAGAGGGATCAGGAGATTGGTTGGTGGAAGCAACTGGAGAGCATGGCCTCATCATCTTAGGGCTGCTCAGTTTCTCTACAAGCTTACAGAGAGGTGTTCAGGGAGGCTGAGTACTATCGGTAGCATTATAGGCAGGCAGTGCCAGCAGCAGGTCGGGTGCTAGAATTCTCCCAACAGACAGGGGGGTATGTGCAGGATCATGATGGGCCAAAAAGTGGCGATATGTAAGTGATATGATGGCCCATGTGGCTGACGACTTTTTTTAACCCAAAATTGATGAAATTAAAAGGGTTTTTAAAGGCGATTCTCAACTTTCCACCAATATAAATTATTCTTTATTCTGAATTTAATAAATAATTATTATTCATTTTCTATTTGAATTACGAGTAAAGTCCTAATTGATAGGCCGATTGAAAAAAATCTATATCTTTCAAACGATATCACATTTTTTGAATACGAAACATGCGTCGCATTCTATGTTTCACATACTATAGGATTTAAAAAAAAAAATTGAATTTCATGAAGTTTTGACCAAGTTAAGGTGGTTAGACGTACAATTTTCTATAATTTTAAAAATTTGTAATAAAAAAATCATAATTAATTATTTACTTGGAAATATATTACAAAAAAATATGCATCACATTGGGAGATGAGTCATTTACTTATATCTAAAATATTATCATTTTATTGTGGTTAGGGTGGTCAGACAGACACCTACTTTTTATTTTTTCCCTAAAATTTAAGTACTACTGCATTGAAATTTTAAATTTTCACCAAATAGATTTATTTTTTTCGAAATAAACCTAGTAGTTTAGAAACTACATTCAATTTGCTACAAATTCTATTCTTGCATATTTTTTAAATAATATAGATAACTTATTCAAATTTTTACGTCAAGTTTCCTAACTCTGATTTTTCTGAATTTTATTGCCACTTAAGGGCCTACTTTTTCCATGATGATCCTACACATACCCAGGGATGAGAAAACTAGAGGATCACGGCGAGAGGCCAGTGGGAGAGGGCATCATTCAGCAAGGCTACCCCTTGATCATAGACAGTTTTTTTCATTTTTTGATTCGTGGGTCTCGATTATTGCCCTCATTGTACCATGTACTTTGATTCTGCACATGATCCAATTCTTTGTATCATTACAATGTATTTTTTGATGATATTTATGAGATGGTTCACCTTTATGAAATGTTGCAATGTATGATATGTATTTCTTAATTTCCTATATGCCATGAGATGCTTCTATTTTCTTATGCTCATGTGATATGATGTATGCTTCTAATTGGATGCACTTGTTTTGTATCTTTTCTATGCATTTTGATGATAATCCTATGAATGTAATGTATGCTAATGATGGTGTATTGTCGTGAAAATTATTAATGATGATAATGGATGCTAATGATTCTTTTATTATGGATGTGATTTATGTATGATATGCAATGATTTCTTACGATGCTTAAAATAACAAATCGATATTATTCTTCACAACTTAAGATGATGATATGATATGATATGTATTTTATACTAATGATATGGTGGATGCAGGGTGTATGCACTGGTGATGTTCTGATTAACTATCATGATAACATGTTAGTGTCGAGTGAAGATAGAAGAAAAAAAGATCTCACAAGTTATTAGAGTGATGATTATTTTCTTACTCGGAGTCAGGATTTTCAAAGGGCCGATTACGTTATGTTTGATAAGACACATAGGTACAATGCATCAAGGTATAAAGAACCAGGATGGTGTGGTACCTAGTGTGATGGAATTTGACTTGACAATTAGATCGGAGTATTCCTATTCACACTTAGCATACATAACCTTATTCAGGATGTAGTTTAGACATTCTAAACATCTCGGGCCAAAACATAGGCAAGCAAGTTTTCCTATGTGGTCAACAAGATATCTAAAACATCCTCTCCACACACTAAATAGAGTATGCATGCCTAAGTTATTTTACAAGTGTATTCCACAATCGCAATAGATAAAAGAGACAATGATCATTGCCCCATTCCTTTCTCTCTAAACATGTTTTGTTTTAGGCATCATCGAGAGGTCCTTGGAATGATCGCAAAATAAGATAAGTCAACAAAGACCA
The DNA here is from genome assembly GCA_007115665.2 of Sequoiadendron giganteum. NCBI lineage: Eukaryota > Viridiplantae > Streptophyta > Pinopsida > Cupressales > Cupressaceae > Sequoiadendron > Sequoiadendron giganteum. The sequence goes on along the minus strand of CM021105.1, from coordinate 51,531,105 downwards.
AGACAAAGTAAACAGACAAGCTAATGTTCTTCATACCGCTAGCCAAGACTTAAACTACTATGGGGTACCTGATGCTTATGTCCATCGTGGGAAAGATTCATCTTAGGACATGTTGTGATTAGGGTTTTGGTGAGACTGATTGAATGATAAGCTATTGATACTCTGAGTTGATCAACTTGCTTGCTTACTGACTTAGACTTGAGACTTTGATGATTAGGGTGTTCGCTTTTGAACCTGCTAGACTTTCTTATGACTGACTCACCAAAGGATGAAGGTGATGATTGATTTTATTATGAGTGATGATAATTGCAGGTGAAAGCGACATGAGATGGGTGCACCGTTTTGGATTTTTTAGATATTTTGAGGTTGTTTTTGGTATTTTCGAGATTTTGACCAAGAGACTAAATTAAAGACTTATCCTAGGGGTCTCGGGAGCTGATCCATAGATTAGCCTTGCCTACGTTATATATGTAGAGACCACATAGTTCAACTGACGATGAGCATGATTCAATGATAAGATGGGAAAACAAATTGCCAAATTATTGTGACGGACACTTAAAGGACTGACCTAGGGTGTCTCAAGGAATGATCATAGATCAACCTTTCCTACGTTCAAGCTCAAAGATGACGTAGTTCAGACAAGGTGAAAGACTATGATGAAATTTTTGAAGATTTTTTGAGATTTTTCTGATGTTTTTGGACTTTTGATTTTTTGAATGTTTTTTGTTTTTTTGATTTGATTTTTGAATGTTTTTGAAGTTTTTTTATTTTGAAGAAGATCTCCAGAATATACATGAATCCGATCCGATGCAGGTACGAAAACATGCCCCCAGCGCTATGCAATAGACTACTTCAATATAGGCAGGACAAACTGACCTTGGGAATATGCCAAGTAGTATTATGGTGGAATGTGATACGAGCACAAGATCAAGCTATGGTATGGATGTGAATGGATGGATGGAAGGAATAATGAAAATTTGATGGAATGAAATGAGTGAGTCATGTACATCCTGGTGGATAAAGAGTGCTTTATTTACGCTTGGTACCTATTTGCCAGGTTTCCACCAAGGTACTTGTCCAAAGCGCCACCGAAGTGGTTTTCACTAGAGGATGATTTTTTATCCTTTTTCTGATTTTTTTTTTGGATTTTTGTATTTTTGTATTTTTTTGTTGTCACTAAGATGCCTATTTATTAAGTATTCACCAACGTAACCCTTTTTCAGCAAATTTTCTGATTTTTTGTATTTTCGGTTCTATACCCTGCAAGTTCTTAGGCATAAACCTTTTTGAGGTGAGAGTTGTTCATGGGCTCCTGCAGAGGTTCGCCTTTTGGTGTTGACATTTGATACGCCCCTGATTTGTAGCTTGTTGTGATGATGAAGGGTCCCAGCCAGCTGGGCTCGAATTTTCCTTTCCTTTATGGATTTGGCACATTCTTCTGGCTCTCTTTTAGTACAAGTTCGCCGATACTGGTGCGATAGGCCCATAAGGCAAGATTTAGTTGTAGATGTCAGTCACGATCAAAGTCATTTACTATTTTCTTAAGGATTTTAAAAATGATTTTTTTGGTAGCTTTTGCTTGGCCATTGCCTTGGGGGTAGTATGGGGTGGAAAAGTGATGTTGGATTTTGAACTTTTCGCATAAATCATGGACATCCTGATTCTTGAAAGGTGTCTCATTATCAAAGATAATGGATTTGTGGACACCGTATCGGCAAATGAGATAGTTCAGGATGAACTTTTGATATCTACTTTCCAATTATGTAGGTCATGGGAATTGCTTCGACCCACTTTGTGAAATACTTTGTGGAGGTGATGATGAATTTGTGGCCGTTCGATGAGGTGGGTGTGATTTTTCCTATGAGATCAAGCCCCCACTGCAAAAAGGGCCATCGTGTGATGATAGGATGGAGTTCCTGAGCTGGTGCATGAATAAGGTCTCCATATTGTTGGCACTGCAAACACTTTTTGACAAATTCATGTGCTTCTGTTTCCATGGTTGGCCAATAGTATCTAGTTCTCAACAACTTCTTGGCCAAATTCATACCACTCGAGTGTGAACCGCAAGTGTCATTATGTACTTCAGTTAGAGCAGTCAGGGCTTCCTCGGGATTTAAGCAACGCAAAAGGGTCCCTTCAATGCTCCTATGGTATAAGGTTTCTCCTAGGATGACAAAATGTGTGGAATTTTTGATAAATGCTCTTTTGAGGTTTAGTGTTATGTCAGTTGGGAGGACTCCTATTTTTAGGTAGGTGTAGATGTTGTGATACCAGGGATCACTGAGACCAACGAGTTCGCACACATATTCTGACTCTAGTACCTCAAATGTGGGTATGAGAAGATGTTCTACCAAGAATTAATGTTTTAGGACATTGCAAGGGATATCCAGTAAGGATCCAATTGTTTCCATAGCATCAACTACTCTATTGTTAGCCCTTGGTATTTGTTCAAAGGTGATATTAATGAATGATTCTTTGAGGCTTTCTACTAACTTCTTGTATGGTGTGAGCTTGTCATCCTTGGTTTGGTACTCGCCATTAACTTGGTTGATAATAAGTTTTGAATCCACATAAAAAATTAGTGCCATGATCTGCCACTGTGCTACAATATTAAGACATATGGTTAAAGCCTGATACTCTGCTATCTTGTTAGTGCACAGGATTGCCAATTTGTAGGATCTAGGAATACAATCCCCCTGTGGGGTGATGAAGAAAACATCGGCTCCTAATCCATGTTGTGTGTATGAGCCAACGAAGTAGAGTTTCCAGTGATCGGCTATGTTGGGATTAAAGATGGATTCATCTAGAAATTATGATATGAGTGGATTCTCTGAATAGATTGGAGCCTATGCCAGTTGGTTTGCAATGAATTGCCCTTTGATTGCTTGTCACTCCACATATTCAATGTCATGTTCTGATAGTATCATGACCCACTCAACCATTCTTCTTATGAGCATTTCCTTTGACAGTAGATACTTTAGGGGATCAATCTTGGCGATTAGCTTGATCTGATGAGCTAGTGTGTAGTGTCTGAACTTTTGGGCTGCAAACATGACTGCTAGGCAAGCTTTTTCTATTGGTGTGTAGTTTAACTCATGCCCTACCATATTTCTGCTGATGTAATAGATGGCCCTCTCTGTGCCATTTTTATCGTGTTGAGCTAAAAGAGCACCAAGGGCTATTGTTGTCGTCGAGATATATAAAATCAGTGGTTTTTCGGCAATGGGTGGCATTAATACTTGTGGTGTGAGTAGATATTCTTTGATTTTTCAAAACGCTTCCTCACACTTTTTGTCCCATTTATATGCTACTCCCTTGTGGAGTAGATGTGAATATGCAATCTGTTTGTTTGCCAATTGCGGTATGAACCTTCAGATGGATTGGTGTCTGCCTTGCAGGCCTCTAAGCTGCTTTAATGTTCTAGGTGCCTCCATATCGAGGATTGATTTGACCTTGGCGGGATCTACTTCTATTCCCCTCATCGACACTATGTATCCCAAAATTTTACCTGATTGTACCCCAAAGACACATTTCTTGGGGTTGAGTTTGACCTTTTACTTTTCCAATCTGCCGAAAATGGCACTTAGGGCTGCTATATGATCTTATCTTTTCTTTGATTTTTCCAATATATCATCCACAGAATCTTCAACAATTTTGTGTATCATGTCATGAAAGATTAGTGTCATGGCCCTCTGATATGTGGCCCTTGTATTTTTTAACCCAAATGGCATCATATTCCAGTATTAGGTCCCCCAAGGACATGTGAATGTTGTCTTATGCCCAGTCTTATTTTGCGATCATTATCTGGTTATACCTCGAGAAGCCATCCATCAGTGATAGCATCTCATGTTCGGCTGTCATGTCCACTATCATGTCAATATTAGGTAGTGGAAAATCATCCTAAGGACATGCTTTGTTGAGGTCTCTGAATTCAGTGCAGATGTAGATGCCCCCATTTGGTTTTGAAACTGGCACAAGATTCAATACCCATTTTGGATAATCAATTGGGCATATGAAGATGACATCCAAAACTTTCTGCAATTCAACCTTAACCAACAAGGCTATTTGAGGATGCATTTTTCTTAATTTTTGTCTAACTCGCTTTGCTCCAGGGTAAACAACCAAATGGATGAACCACAATTTCCGGATCAAGACCCGACATGTCAGCATAGGTCCATGTGAAGTTCACCTTTCTTTCCTTTAGAAATGCAGCCAATAGTTCTTGTTCTCCTGTTAGTAATGATTAAGCATAGAAGGTGATTTGTGGTGTTGCTTCCATTCCCAGATTGATAGGGTTACACTTTTCTGCCAAAATTGTTGATTTCTCCTGATGAATTGCAGTAGGGGGGAGATTGAATCCTTCATATTTCGGTGCCTTAGAGAGGTTTTCACCATTCGATGTGTCATTTATATTTACTATTCATTGGTTAGAGAGTGCCACAGTGTGGTTTTCACTCAATAACTCCAAGCTTATTCTCATTCTTTTCTTTTGCGACTGAAGGACTCAACCATCTCCCCATAATATGCTTGAGTGTCTAATGTGATGTCAAACATAGCCTTGTGGTCTCCTCATGGAATAGTATCCCTTAGTCCCATGAATTATAAGAGTGCCTCATCATTTTCGAATGAGTCTAGAATCGATGGTCCTCGTTGGTCATAGTCGATGAGTTGAGGGTACACTAAGTTGATTTTGCGGGTTTGTCGATTTGACTCAATGGGTGAGGCACTAATCATAAGTAAGGAAGAATTCACAAAAAGCATGGGAGGGTCCATTATGGTATCTTCATCATCACTACTAGTGCAGACATTAGTTACATCAAAAGTGAAATTATCTACAGGTAGACCTGTGGATACGGGTAATTGAAGGGTTGCTTCTGATAATTAAGGAGAGGACCTGAATGCTCTACTAGGAGTACCTCTACCACGTATGGTTATACTTAGAGGGGTACATCCGAGGCCAAGGTTTATCATTCTTCTTTCCACAATGATGGGATCTAGTCGTCCATCGTTGTTTCTTCCAAGGCTTTCATTCCTATTGTAGCCCATACCAAGCATTATTTGTAATCCTCTGCTGGCTTCATCCATGGGTAGAGTGGGTATGGGTCTTTCATCATGGTATAGAGTTCCTGAAATGTCTTCCTCATCCACATTTTTTTGACTTAGATCTCCCCAACAACGAAATCCAGAAGGATCTACCCTAAAGATGTGGGCAGGTGTTTCAACTGATAGAGGTTGTCCATGCGATCTAAGATATTGTGGTAACTCTCCTACAACAAACGCATTGTTCTTCATTTTGTAGTCTCCGCATCTGTTGTCTTGGATCATGATCTTGATTTCAGATATGTTGGGGATGGAGGGTGTCTCTGTCATAGAAGTGGAGGTGGGGTTGGATGGGTCTATCTATGAAGTAGATGGGCCTTCATCATTTTTCAGTACTTGGGCGATTTTATAAAACTTGGCTTCCAAGTTTTTGCAATAGGAAAATGGTTATGGATCACCATGTATTGTGACCTCCTCATTCTAGTATAGGAATTTGACACACTGGTGGTATGTTGAGGCAACTTCCTTCATTCCTTGGATTCATGGGCATCCTAGGAGGATGTTGTATGGTAGGTCGAGATCAAGCACTTGACAAGTGGTTTCCATGGTTGCTGGCCCCACTTGGATTGGTATTTTGATAGTGCCCTGGGACACTCTTTCTTGATCATTGTATGCTCTTATGGTGATTCCTTTGTTCTTATCAATGGAATCCTCAAAGAATCTCAAGTTCTTTATGAGTTTTAGCGAATAGATGTTGAGGCCTACACCTCCATCCACCAGGACCCTTTTGAATTTCCTTTTGTGAACGATCACTTGAAGGTGAAGTGCACGATTGTGAGATGGTTGGGTAGGAAAATCTTGATCAGAGAATGTGAGGAGATTTGGGGTAATGATTTTACCAACCATAGCCTAGAATTGGTCTATATCAAGGGTGATGGAGATGGTGTACGCAACTAATGCTTCATCAAGGGTTTTCCTATGGGTGGCATAAATTTTCAGTAATTCCATGATGGAGATTTGGGCGGGGGTTCTCTTTAGCTGTTCATTGACGTTGTAATCAAAGGGAACGAATTTTGTATTTGAAATGGAGGTCTTAGATGGCTTTGATGTCCCTGCAATAGTAACCTTTTCGCCATGTGTGGTGACTCCACAATCGGCGTTGGCTCCTTTGACATTAATAACAGTTACCATTCCATCTACGCATGCGACAATGTCTTCATATACAAGGTTTGTGCTAGCATACTTTTGCTTCCCTTTGTTGTTTCCTTGATTATTCCCTTGATTATGATTCAACATTGGATTTGTGTATAACTTGAGGTATCGATTTCTAGCTGGTTGTTCAACATTGATGATCTTGTCCTCAATGAGGTCCTGAATGATGTTTTTTAGCCTCATGCAATTTGCAGTTGTTTGTCCTTTGATTTTGTGAAAATCACAAAGGAGATTCTCATTGTACCATGGTGGTTTTTTCATAGGTTCTGCATATTTCTCAGAGTTGGAAATTTTGATGAGATTTTCCTTGACTAGGTTCTTCATTATGGATTCAATTGATTCTCCAAGGGCTGTGAACTTCCGCTTGGGAGGAAATTTGTGTCAAGGAGGTGGTCCTCCTTGATTATTTAGATTGTTGATTTGATTGCTAGGAAGTGGTTGTGGTTGTGCCACCATATTAGCTTGCACATTATTGTGATTGTGATTTTGAGGTCTATGATGGGTCTGGATGTTCTCCTTAGGGGCACTGATGATCACCTTAGCATCAACCACTCTGTCATTTGTGATATTTTTTTCCTCGACCACATGCGAGGTTTATCATTATAATTGGTGGATAGGCGCTTATCTTGTTGTGGAGGAAATCTTGATGTGCTTCCTCACACGGTAAGGGATCTTTCAATATTGAGCGCCTTTGGGATCAACTAATCATATGTTGTGATGTATTATATTTTTAAGTAGAACACCAAGTTTTCATCTAGATTGGATATGATTGTGTAAACTTGTTGTTCTTCTGGCATAGTCTATTTGCTTTGATTGGCCTTAGATTGGCATCGTTGCAAGAAGGATGTGAAGACCTCTCCTTTTCTTTGTTTAAGCGTTGATAGTTCCTCCAAACTAACATCTGCACCCATGTTGAATGCATAATTTTTAATGAAAGCTTCCACAATTTCTTGGAATGTTTTAATGCCTATGGGTAAGCAAGAAAATCATTCCATAGAAGGACCAAATAGACTTCGAGGGAAAAGTCACATTAGATATGTGTCATCGTATGTGACTTCCATACAATGTACTTGAAATTCCCTTACATGATTTTCAGGGTTTTCCGTCCCATTATACTTATCAAATTTGGGGATCTCGAATCCCTTTAGGAATGAAACCATTGTGAGACTTTTTTCAAAGGGATAGGGGCACAAATTTCTTGACATTCTGGTTTTTTTCCCTAGCTAGAGGTCAACCACTTGCTACGAGAGAAGTTTGATTTGTGCTACAACATCATTTTGTGGATCAGGAGGTGGGATGAATGTGTTTTGAGGTTTTTGTGGGGTTCGATTGATGAGAGGGGTATTGGTGGGGGTTTTCTGCAAGCTCTGTTGTGTTTTTAAGGCCTACTGATATGCATGCATTTGTGTCAACAATGCTTGTTGTTGATCGTGTTGTTGTTGTTCCAACAACGCTTGTTGTTGGTCCTGTTGTTGTTGTTCTCATAGGGCTTGTTGTTGGTCTAGCTATTGTTGCACCAACAAAGCTTGTTGTTGGTCTAGCTACTCTTGTGCCAACAAAACATTTTGTTGGTCTAGTTTTTGTTGCACTAACAAAGCTTGTTGTTGGTCTAGCTATTGTTGCGCCAAGAAAGCTTGTTTTTTAGCTTGTTGTTGTGCCTGAAAATCTTGCAGGGCTTGTCGGTATGCTTGTTGGTGAATTGCTTGAAGTTGTGCTCGGTATCATGCTTGCACTTTTTGAGCTTGATGTTGGGCTTGAGCTTGAGCTTTTTCTTGTTGTGTTGCTTGATCTACTTGTGTGGCTCATGCAGCTTGAGTGGCTTGTGCAGCTTGTTGGTCAGCTTGTTGTGCTTGTACTTGCTGAGTAGCCTGTTGTGCAGCTTGTTGGAGTACCTTTTGGTGGTTGGCCTTTTGGATTGCCTGTATCATGGTGATGAATGAATTTTGTGTTTTAGATTTTGGTGGGATTGGTGGTGGATTGGGAATGGTACCAATACTCTTGATCCTGATTACTAACACCATTTTTTCTTGAATCACACTCTCAGCTTATCATCACCTCTCGTCTCTTAATTAAATAAATCATTGTTTCTTTAATTAGGCATTTCTCCTCTGTTGATTAAATTAATCAATTTAATCTAATCAACCCTAAATATCTCTTTGATTAAGTAATCCATATTATTTGATTAAAATCCCTAAAGTCAAGTCTCATTAAATTGAATAAATTAAACCTTATTTGACCCAAGTCCCTGTTGATAATTTCCTCTTCATAGCCTTCCTCTTGAGGATTTTGTGATGGTAGAGAATAGTTGTTTAGGGGATTACTTGATCCCACAAGGTTTACTTCAGAGATTACTTGACTTAAGTCATTGGAATTTGATGTTTCTTTCATTTTTTCCATGTTCCTCTTGTGTTGTGATCTTGTTTGGAACATAAAATAGTGATCGTTTGATCTTAATCTTAGGCACAAAAAGAGAGAAGAACTAGGAAGGTCTACAGATCAAAAGGTGATGATGAGATAAACATGGGATGAATGGTGTGGATGAGTGAAACCCTTGAAGAACTCTTAGGGGTGATGCTAAACTTTTAAGACTTGGATTGATATTAATAGTTTGACTAGATGCATTCAGCCAAACAAGATGATGGTGAACTTGTAAGCCCTAGGAAGTTGTGTTATCCTAGAGAAGACTTGCTCAAGAGAATGAATTGGCTAAGTGTTTTAATCCAATCAAAGTGATTATGAACTAGTAGACCTTAGGAAGTTGTGTTATCCTAAAGGTAAATTTGTGCAAGAGGGATTGATAATTTGACTAGGTGTATTAAGTCAAATATAATGTTGATTTTGCCTTTAAGTTTAGCATAGATGATGTTTCAAAGTTCTCAAAAGTTTGCTGGTGAAATGAGATTTTATTTTGATGGAGGGATGGATGAGAGTGGGGATTTTGAACCTAGACTTGACCTAGACAAGACTCTTTCTTACAAGACCTCGGCATTGAAGAACATGCCATACTTCCTATGTGAGAAATTTCTTTTTTTGGAAAAGAGTTGTATTTTGTTGACAATAGAATTCATACAAACTTGGATTGTTCATTGGAGCTTTCTTGTAGAAATTATACACCAACCTTTCCCTAACTTAAAAAAGCATTTTGAGATGCTCCTCACAAGCTTTAAGGCTAATCTTTTTGAATCTTGGTTTTTGGATTTTGACCTTGCGGGAAATCATTTGTGAAAACACATCGTGAGGTCTAATTGTTCTTATCTTTGTTTAATGACTTATTTTTACCAAAAGCACTTTCTTGATTATGATTTCAAAATAAATGTCTATTTCTTAATTCCTTTTCATTCCACAGGGTCCATTATGTGAAAATCAATGTTTCAAGAGCATAGTTCCCTATGTTGACTTTAGTGAAAACAAATAATGATTAAATCCAAGAACTTAGAAACCTCTAAGGATTAAATCCCTAGGGTAAGCAATAGCACTTGAATTTTTCAAAGGTATTTGTTTCTTCCAAAGGTTTTGAAATTTGAAGATTTTTGTGAATGTTCGTTTTCAAATGTTTTGAGGAACAAGCAATGTGTTTTGATTCCAAGCACATGTACAACCCTAGGCTGAAAAGACAATATTCGTTGGGATCCCACTTGGATGAATCCAACTACGTATATTCAGTGTGGATGATTAGATGCTTGACCACACAGGCTCCCCCTTACAGTGCACTCATTTCTTGGGTCAACCAAGCATCAGTACCCATGAATCTCCCATGTCGTAATTTTCATCTCTACAAAAAAATAGCATGTATACATGGGGCGGCTTCAAAGGACATGACCTCTTGCACCAACAAATATAAGGAATTTTTTGGCTTCTACACAAAAGTTCGTAGTAAGGGCATCCAGTTTAGGGGGTGCAATGATAAAATCCTTATGAGAGATCTCCCAACCCTTAGAACAAGGGCTTTATGCATCATAAAGATATTGGGGGAGATTTATCATGCACCACTTCCCATTGTCCATGGCTTTCACCGTGAACACAAATTTATATAGCAGTTTGGAAGAGCTTGGCTTTAGCCCTTTACCGCTTGAGTCATTCCCTTGGGGTGAGTACTTTTTCCCACCAAGGCAGACTCTCTAAAGGTACACAATAGCAAGTAAGTGCATTCATAGTTCGATCATCTTTGTTTGCGTGAACAAAGAGAGAACACTCACAATGCCTTTTTCTCACACTAGACAAGTTTGTTCAATTTTAGAGCCCAAATGAAATATGGAGGCAATCTTTTTGACAACTTAATATCAAAAAAAGACTTTTGATTCTCAAGATCGTCGTGAGGCACGAGAGAAGCGCATATGTCTTTTAGATGATATTATTTTGTGAAAAATATTATAAAACATTGAATACACGTGTTCATTTTAATCCTCAAAGCAAGAAATGAGTTCTTTTTAAGCACCAAACTTTGAAGTGTGAGATTTGTTTTGTTCAATTATTAAACCTCAACCAAATCTAGTGAATTGTTTCTAAGGTTCTTTTTAAGCCTTTTTTGTAAAATTTGAAAAGGAAATTTGTTGTTGGTCTTTTTAAAACCCAAAGAAAATTTATTGTTTCCTAAGGTATGAAAGATAACAAATTCCTTTTAAAACAGGATTAAAGATCCTCTAAAAGTGTTAAACAACACTATAGTGTTTAAAAAACACTTTGTATATGATAAAACAATGCCATAGTGGAACCTCCTACTTTGCTTCCTTCCTTGTTTTTTTTCTGCAAAATGATAGAAACCAGAAAGTATAGAGTCATTAAATAAGTCAAAACACCAAAAGACTAGAAATAAAAAGGCACATGTCAAAAAAAAAAATCAAATTTGAATTATCCATTGTTAGCCAGTGGCACAATCCTCAAATGTGGTATAGTTTGGAAATGATGCGGTGCTATATAGCGTCACACTTTGACTGGGTGCAGCGCTCTGTAGGAAACAAAGAGCACAATTGCGGTGGAATTTGGTCACACAATGCAGTTTGTCACTTAGAAGTTTGCGATAAAGTTTGGAATTTTGAAATTTCTTGAGCAAGAAACCAGATGTGACATAGTTTAGAATAGCTGTGGTTCCATATAGTGTCACGCCTCTGAAAGCGGTGTGATACAATGCCACATGAACTGTCAGCGGTGCAGTTTGGACTCACGGATCCACGACGGGTTTTGGAAATTTAAAATTCTAACGCGAGAAAAAAGTGCGGCATAGTTTAAGAAAAGTGTGGTGCAATATAGCGTCGTGCCTCTGAAAGCGGTGCAATACAGCACCGCATGAACTGTCAGCGACACAGTTTCCTGTGTGCAAAAAAAAACCGTTAAAAACCACAGAATTTTCACAAAAACGTGATGAAATTCTTGAGAGTTTCCCTCCTTCTAGTGCCAAAATGTGAACACCTATCCTGTACTTGCACAAACATGTCAAAAAATTACAATATTAGATCATATGCAAGAAAGAATGAAGGATTCCCCATGAAATCCATTTACACAAGCTCAAAATACGAAAAACGAATAACAAACATAAAAAGCCAATGAAATCCTAATTTAAATAAATGCAAACTCTTGATCCCATGGGGGAATTGGTGTTTATTGGTGTGTCAAAATCAACCCTTACCCAACTCCTTTGCAAGCTTGTTTATTTTGATGGAGATTGATCCACCTTGGTGAAATTTTGACATAACCTAGCTATGAAATTGTAAAAGTGATGAACACTTGAAGAGGAATAGACAAAATTAGCTCTCAATGTGAAGAGAGTAACTTTGCATGAGATTGTGGATGAAGAATGAGGAGAGAAACCTTCCATTTATATATTTCAATTTGGAAGAAAGGGAAATATTTGAGCAGGTGATCCCACAATACTGCTTTACAATTTTTGGGCAAACTGGACACCAAACTAATTTTTTTTAACTAAATATTCACTTTCGGGCTCATATAGCGGCTAAACTGTGAGGAATTTGAAGATGATGAAAACTAGTGATTTGTGACGTTTTGTCTATAGATTCTAAATATATTTTTTTCAATTTTTTTGGAATCAGATTGCACTCAATTTTCCATCTCCTTCAAAAACTAGTTAAAAAAAAAATAGTATTTTTAAGGAGTGATGCTCATCGTATACAACATAACTTTTTTTGTATGAGGGATAAAATTCTAATTTTTTTGAATTTAGATTTGTAACTACAATATCTAGCACTTTCATTTGGTTTTATAGTGTTTTATTGAATATTTTTTCTTCAATCAAGTTTTAAAGTCAAACCAATTACAATTTAGACATAGGCGGACTGTATACAACATAACTTTTTCAGTATGTATCAAAATTCAATTTTTTTTTTTTAATGGATCAAGAACATCAATACCCAGCCTGAACATATTTTTCAAAATTTTATTTTGATAATATACTATTTTTCCACATGTGCAGAACAAAGAGCTTGATTTTCAGTGAAAAACCTATGTTTAATAAAACTAAAACAACATATACATAATAAAATCAGAACATATTAAATTTATATTCATTGGATAGCTCATTCTGAGGACTACCATAATCATTTCAAATAAATTTTAAACCAATTAATTTGATCCCCCAAAAGATAAATCAAAAGTGATTTTTTATCAGCATTTTGATAGGTGTAAAGGAGACTCATTTATAGGTATGGTTTTAAACTAGCGAGGTTCTATCCAAGGGGGTTTGATCTAAGGTGGTTTGATCACACCCTTTTCAATTGGAATCCTTAAAATGGAACTTTATAAGGCTTAAATCATTATATTTTCTAAAAATATGTGATTTCAGAAAAAAAAATAGTTTCTCTCAGAAATTGTAAACCAGCTTTGTGGGATCACCCCATTGATGTGGGACTAACTTTCAACCAATGACCAAATGCCACTTGTCACCATGTGAATGGTTGATGGTTGTGCAAGTTTTGATCAAAGTGCCCATAAATGCATGAATTTGAATTTTGAAAATGTTGAAATAACATGGTGGATGGAGAGTCAAATGGAGTGATGGCCACTTGACTCAATGCAAAAGGAATTGTTGGATGAAATAAATGCTTTGTTGGAAGGACCAAATCCACTTGGATTTTGAATTCAAATTTGAGGGAATATTCCCTTTTTATGCCATGTGAGGGAAAATAGAGATTTAATAAATCAATTAAATCTATTTTCATGTGCAAGTTGCATTCTCTAGAGGATTTTAGTGTTGGAGATTAAATTAGTTGAGATTTGATCAATTTAATGAGAGGTTAGATGATTTGACAATTTTGACTCAAATTTATGAGTTGATTTAAATCAGAATTGAGAGGAAATGTTTTAATTAAATAATTTTTTTTGATTTATTTAACTAAAGGGAACAATGTTAGATTAAATCAAATAAGGTTTAATTTATTCAATTTAATGAGAAGACTTTAGGGATTTTAATCAAATAATATGTATTATTTAATCAAAGAGATATTTAGGGTTGATTAGATTAAATTGATTAATTTAATCGACAGAGGAGAAAGACCTAATTAAGTAAACAATGATTTATTTAATTAAGAGATGAGAGGTGATGATAAGCTAAGAGTTTGATTCAGGACGAAACAATGTTAGTAATCAAGATCAAGTGTGTTGGTATATTTTCCATGTCTACAGCAGTGTTTGCGCACCAGCAAGTAGTAGGGTACTGTTGCGGCCAGCAGAGCTCATAGTGAAATAGGGAAGGCAAGCATGGGAGTATGTGGGGAGGTGAATAGAGTGTTTAAATATTTTATTAAAAAGTTTATAACCTTTCAAATATCAAACCTTTTAAAATGTTTCATTTGCCCGCTAGCTCGCTCAACTTTTGTTGCTGTGAGAGTTTGTGTGTGGAGAAGTGGGCAAGCATAAAAGTGGCTTCTCCTAGGAATTAAAACTATTTCTCATCAAATGCAAGGTCATTTGGAGGATTTTTGGTGTTGCATTTGTGATAGTTTCACTTTTCATATCTGCAATGAGCATCTGTGGAGCTAGAAATGGTGTGTTCTCACGTTTTTGGGTTTTAGGCTGAGTTTTGATGTCATTTTTGAGCTACAAACAGTGGGTTTTACTTCCAAATGGATGTCTGGACCGTTTCCCATGCATGTGCAGCGATTTTAGCAATGTTTTATGCATTTTTTGGCTGTCTACAAGCTCAAAAGTGTCCCAGATGCAATAATCATGACCTACAATTTTGGAGTTGTCTTTGAGTTGAAATGTGTTGTTATTACTTCCCATTTGTTTCCTAAGGCTGATATAATGATTGGGTGACAATTTTTTCATTATTTAAGTGGTTTTTGAAAGCTTAGACATAAGGAAAACGGCTTGTAATAATTTATCACGCCCATACACATTATAATATATCTAGTATCAATTAAGTGATAAAAAAAAGAGTCATGCACTTTACAGTAAGCATGTCTACTATGGGAATGTGTATAAAAATTGTAGACAAAATGCACATGAAGAGGGATTGTAGACCAACTGTTTGACAAAATGTCAAACTAGTGGAATGGATGAAATGGCTATTGGTTAGCTGTTTAAAATAAATGTCAGGTTAATTGTAGGGATACAAATGTAGAAATGAAGGCTCTGTGGACCAAAATGCTCAGTTTAAATGCAAGCTAAATGAAAGTTTTAACTAGTAGTAAGTTGGTTTTTACCCAGGGATGATATTTTTCCACATGCAAGGTTAAAATAGAACTAGTAAATGTGTTTTTACACATTGGTAAAAGGTTTGCAGGGGATTTGCAAATGAAGACAGATTAAAGAGGGAAAATAAGAGTGACAAGAATATTTTAAATGCCATTCAGTTGTAAGATCAATGGATTTGAGGTGTGTCATGTGTCCACTATGGATATATTCTAGGGCTTCTCTTTTTTTCTTCTCTTTTCTCTTAAATGACAAGTTGTGCTCATTTGTGGGGGTTCCAGTATTTCTCCAGGTTGACGATATTGTAATTTTTGTACATTGTTGTCTCTAGGTTAGGAGCTCTTCAAATTTTAGAGTGCAATGTTGTAATCCATTTTGTTAATGGAAAGTGAATCAATTTTTAGATTATGATGAATTATGTCATAATATAATGTCTCCAAAATGTATGCATTATTTTTTTAATCAAAATAATCAAAGATTATAATGGTTTTTGTTTCACATTTGTTGTAACAAGTATTTAGTTGATTGATCTTGTTCAAATAATAGGTTAAAGTGTTCTCTCATTTAAATGTTGAATATTTTGTGTTGCACTCAAGATCTATAAGAATGTTGCAGATGTGTCCTAAAGGGACCTCATTATTGTAATGCAGTAAAAATTTAATGATCATTGGTTTTGTGTTCAGGCTATTACCACAAAGGTTATTACATCTTGACTATGTTATAGACAAGGGATTGGTCTAGTATGCTTCTTTTGTGCAAACCCTTGAAGGAATCACCATTCAAAAACTTAAAGAATCTTTCCCGTTTTCATATTTAACTTATTTCTAGTTTTCTATATCTTGATGGAGATTAAAGAACACAAGGGTTATGCTTTTGAATGATCTAGTTGTAACTCATTAGTGTGTATGAGATGAAGATTCCTCTTAATTTACTTGTTCTCAGAGTGGATTGAACGTGCAAAGGGATCATATTTGAATGTAATCGAATGTATAACATCCTTTATACCATTATTTGAAAACCATCCACATGTTAAAAATCTGCAATGTGTTGTTTAGTGAAATTTTTATTAAATGTGTAGATCTTTGAATAGGAACAACCTCCTGAGTTTTGTGGAGCTCAAAGTGTAGAGGGATTATTATAGCCTTGTTTGTTGGGCTTTCTTGTCCCTAATGTGTTGATAGTTCAAGACCATTGTATTAAAATTTTGATCCCTCGGTTTAGGTATTGTGATTTTCCTTAGGATTGGGGGTTGCAATAAAAAACACTAACAATCCACACTATGTCCCAAGAAAAATAAATGAATATTTGCCTAAGTTTAGAGGATATATTGGAGAATCAACATAACTACATATACAAGATTTCATTAATTTGATAGAAGACTGAAAGATAGCAAATGAAGATGTTGTCATGATTTTTTTTGTAAAAAATTTACTAAACGTTGCTAGAGATTGGTTTACTAATCTTCCAATTCGCATTGTATTTTTTCATGGCAAGATCTTGAGATACTATTAATGGATCAGTTTGGTGAAGTGAATAATTAATGCTTATCTAGCAATAGATTTCTACACATTCAAGAAGATTTTAAAGAATATGATCCTGAGATTTACCTATAAACGCATTATGTGATATAAAAAGATATAAAAATGAATCCTCATATGATTTTCATGATAGATTTGTGATATGTTTTTTTTTATACTAGCATTAAATAGACCCGATGAATTAGTTTGTATTGATCTCTTTTGTGAAAGACTTGAGCCGCGTTTGAGTACCATGCCAGCTGACTTGATGCCCCCTAAACTTGAGTTCATATATCAATAGATTTTACTGATTGAAGAAATGATAGAGTAGTGTGGAAGTAATTTCCTAACTAAATTATGTGATGGTACTTTTTCCAAACTTGATCAAATGGGTTTGGATGGTATAGAAGAAGATAATGATGCATCTTGTGGTGGTGAGGGTTTTTTTTTTTAATAGCCCATAGAAATAAAGCGTGTAGATGAAAATTGCAGCTATATTAGCCAAAATGTAAGACATGATGAGATGGATGAGATGGATGAGATGTGTGAATTCATGCCTTCTATTGGTTTTAAAATTACACAAATAGGGAGCCAACTCTTTATATTATATGAAGGTTACAGTAATAATGTGAATGATATTGAAAGCACATTCTCATTCATTGATGAGGAGAAAGTATTTTATGATGAATCCTTTAGGTCAGATGAAACTCTTCAACCAAATGAAAAGAATTCCTATCTAGATGATTAAAGAGATTAAAATTATATTTGCATCCCTAGTGACTATAAATACTTTCTAAATGAAGTAGAGTTTTCCTCTTTAAGTAAAAAGTGTTTCAATTAAAATGATGATATTATTTTATAATTCTTACAAATGCATGGTGATGTTATAAAAATATATGATAGTGTTAACAATTCTTTGAATGATCATATCAGTTCAAATTGTGCTAATGATATTAGATTTTTAGAACCTTGTATGGAAAGGTTAGATGCTAAAAGTGAGGGTCAGTTGAATATCATCTCTTCAAGTAATGAACATGATGTTGTGAAGAAAAATAGGACTCCAAATTTTATTGGATATGAGATTGATGAGGGATATGAATTGAATATACTTTTTGAAGAAGAGATATGTAATCATGATTTCTATAATACACTTGGTCATACTGATTCTACAAGTGTTGAGGGTAGTGTTGTTGCAAACCTTCATGATGATGAGACAAAGGAGTCTATTGATCTACGGAATACTCTTGAGGTTGGTAGTATATCAGATGAAAGTGACAGTGTGCAATGACTTTCAGTTGGAGAAATCATCCATGAGAAGCTTCAATGAAGAAATAAATGATGATTTTCAGTTTGATAGTAAGGAATACGACCTTGTTGATTGTTGTAGCAATATGGAAAAAGAAGAATCTATATGTGCAAGAGATTCATTGGATGAATCGATTTAGGTATTTTATTATGTATAGAATGCATATGTTGGTGATGTAAGTGGTGAACAAGGAATTGCTTTCTTATTTGATCGTTTACCTTCTTCTATCCCCTTTTTTTGGTTTTGAAGTTACAATTGAATTTTTTCATGAGGATAGTATAGATGTATTTGTACATGAAATTGAAAATGTAAAGAAAAATGTCGGTACAGCTCATGAAATTTTTTATGATGAGTTTTCACTTGAAGAATGTGATTGTGTCAATCGCGTGGATGCATATGAGAACCTTTTTCTAGGTGTTCAACTTCTAGTTTTCCTCATGAGAAGTGTAATTCAAGAGAGTCATGGGAGGGTAGCATTGTTGAATTAAGCATGACAGATATGTGTCACAAGGTTGATTTTTATAGAACATATGTTTCAAGATATTTCCAAGGGATTGAAACAAAGAGAAAATTTGAGGAGTATGACTCTTCACACAAAATGTCTCATGATGTGAATGGAGGTACTGATGAGGTTTGTATTAGCATAAATGACCCCAATGTATGTTGGTAATCAATAGTCTTTGTTTTAAGTGAAGTTGAGTTTGATGCATTCCTTTGTGATGAAGATCTAGTTTCTTAAAATATGAATCCTAATACTCCTAAATTTGAGCACTTCACTTGGATCCAACATACCTCTTGTAGTGATGATGAGCAACAATAAGTTATCTAGGTTGGTGATTTTCTGGTTGCTCATGTTTCTTATATGCCTGAACTTCAAGGTTTTAAGTTTGACATGTTAGAGGATCAGTTTCCCTCTCTAATTCAACATAATGAAGGGGCATATTTTTCTTTTTCATGTGAATTGGAGGCATTTTCATTTTTCATTGATTTATTTGAGGAGGTCAATAGGTATGAATATTCCATTTTTTCATATAGTGTTGACTTAAGGTTTCAAGTTTTTCCACCACCTACTACCAAAATGAAAAACAAATTGCATGACAATGTGGTGGCCTATGTTTTGTGGTTTCTATGCAACATTAGGATCAAACATGGAGCAAGTCTTCACTTGTTCAGTGGTAATCACATATTTATGATTGTGAGAAGAGAGATATATTTCTATTGGCAATGGTATAACCTCTCAACATGACCACACTCTCTACAACGATAACATTTAGTTTCAATCTACAACTTTGCAATATCTAGTGCAATGACCATCACAAAAATGGTTAAAAAACCCTCCAAAACTAGGAGGTGATCAATGGATGATGTTGTTTGAATGACTTTTTTCTCATTCCGCTTGGGCGGCAACTTCATTTCCTTCAAAAAAGATTCTCCCAATTTTTAAATCTTGTACCCTTTTGTAGAGGCTTCTTCTTATAGTCAATACCTTTCAAACACTTGATCTGAACTTCAACATCTACACGATCTTGCTTCAAACTCTTTTATTGACCTTACTCTCTACAAATATTCCCCAAACTTCACGGGCCAGCTCTTGTTTTAGTGGGAGACTAGCATAAATTCTATAAAATTTTCCATTACAATATCATTGAATTTTCAAAGGAGAAAACAATAATCTATTCATGGGTCAATTGACTAGTGCAATTTGATATGTACAAGAATCAAAAACTTCAATGGCTTCTTTGGCTAGGGTGGATTATTTTTTTAGTGGAATTTTGTATGCTTTTTATTTCTTTTTCTTTATTGCTTAACACATGCACTTACACACCTACAGACTCATCTACTAGAGAAAATACCATGCTTGACTACTAGGCTTTGATAAGGTTCCTTGACACTAGGCTACGAATTTGATACTAGATGTTGAAATGCAATGGTGGGAGAAAAATAGAAAACATAGACATAATATTTTATATTGATTAAATAAAAAAATTGCATAGATCTTTTTATAAATCTTTTGAGCTACTAGTCATTCAAAAAACTACCACTACATTCTCATGACATTTTTGGAGCTTCTTCTCCTTCCAACATCAACATACTACTATTCTTTCTCCTTACAGATTTGTAGAAATGGACTCCATTTGGGAGCGGTTTCAATGATGCAGCTTTAAACAATATATAGAGAACTAACCATCAACAGAGGAGACATGTAAAACATAAAATATTGTATTTCAAACTACCAAAAAACTATGTGAAGTTTTTTGATCGAATAGGGAATAGGCTAGAAGAATTAATATGTATTCTATTTGAATCCTTGCCAAGATCAGATTACATTGTTTGTCTTTAAAAGTGAGATTGAGTGAGATCCAAAGCTGATACATAAAGGATATTGACATGGAGAGGACACAACAATCTGGAGTAGTTGGGATTATATTTCCAACACTTGTGAATTCTATGATGTGAAAAATTCAAACACTTACATATGAGCTTCTCGTGATTTTGTGTATATTGTTTGGTTTGGCAATTATTGCATTTTTTTCTATTTCTCTACTATGTCGCTTAGTTTCATGATTTAGTCAAACTATGACCATAAGCTTCATCTTGATTTTTCAAGGATTTCTATGTGCATATGTTGGTAAGTTATATATAGATAGATTGGAAAGAAGAAGAAGATAGTAGTCAGTGTAGGGATTATCATGAATCCTCTTTCTAAAGATCTTGTGGAGGATTATTAGTATGGAGAAGATATAAGATAAAGAGAAAAAATAAAATGTACATATTTTTGGATTTCCTTTCCTTGAAAGCAATAGAAAATCTAAGTCACTCTATTATTTTTCTATAGATTTAGTGATGTTTGTAGAGGATAATTATATCATTTCAGCAACCATTATGTCTTCTTATTTTATGGAGGCAAATGTAATGGTTGTGTTGCTCATTTTTATCAAAGACAAGTTTTCCCACCATTTTCCATAACTTTTGTTATTGCATATTATGAAAATTCTATTGTAGTTACTGATTATTAATCTCCTATTTATAAACATTACTTGACTGTTGAAAATTAATTCACAAAAAATACTAAAAAATAATACAACTGCAACTTAAAAAATAAACACATAGGAATAGAGAAGAAAACATGCAAAATAATAAACAAAATATTTTGGACAAATTTTCCTTGGAAAAACCCCAGACGGAAAAATAGTACTACAAATGAGTAATTTTATTAATCTTCAATGAATCAAGAGATACATAAAACTATTTGCCTCTTACTAGTAGAACTCCAATAACATTCTTCTCTGAAAATTCTTCACTTAATTTCTCCTGCTGAAATTTCGTTGTTGTTTCCTCCAATGCTATCATTGCGCCCTTTCTATCACTACAAATATTTCTCAAGTGTGTGTTTGTGTGTCTTCTCCAAATGCCCATTGATCCCCTTTTAAACTATTCTCATTAGAAAACCAATGGCCATAATTTAATCTCAATCAATGG
This sequence comes from Sequoiadendron giganteum, assembly GCA_007115665.2. Lineage (NCBI taxonomy): Eukaryota > Viridiplantae > Streptophyta > Pinopsida > Cupressales > Cupressaceae > Sequoiadendron > Sequoiadendron giganteum. The sequence continues at coordinate 51,509,907 of CM021105.1, read as the reverse complement.
ATAAGATTAATTAGACTCTAGAAAACCCTAACTAACTGGTTTCTAGAAGTATCTACAAGAATCAATTAATTATCTCTAACTAACTCCTTTCTAGAAGTTTCTAGAAAATCAATTAATTAAATAATTATCTAGACCTAACTAACTCCTTTCTAGAAGTCTCAAGAATTAAATAATAATTCTTGGGAATGCAGAAAACAATTGTTTGAGCTACAATAAATTAACACTCCCTCTTAGTGAGGAAGGTGTTCTACATAACACCCAACATATCTATGAAGAAGATGAATTTATCCTTCCCCAATGCCTTTGTCAAAATGTTTGCTACCTGTTGATCTATAGGTATATATTGTAGCTGAATAATCCCCTATTGTACACAATCCCTGATGAAGTAATACCTGATGTCTATATGCTTAGACCTATCATGAAACACCAGATTCTCAAACAACCTGATGCAACTCTAATTGTAATAGTGTATCATCACAGTCTCAACCCTCTAACCAAACAAGGTTACCAACAACTTCAGAAGCCATATTGCCTCACACATCACCATGCTAGATGTTATGTATTCTGCCTCTGTAGAACTCAAAGCTATGGACTTCTAATTCATATTGTACCAAGAGACAAATCCTGATCCCAAGCTCAAGCAACACCCTAAAGTGATATTCCTATCTGTTGTACTGCCTACCCAATCTATGTCAGTATAGCCTATCAACCTGATACAATCACCTCAAGCATATATTATCCCATACTCGATTGTACCGCTCAAATACTGCAACACATGCTTTCTTGTTGTTTAATGCACTCTCTTTGGCTCAACCATGAGCTGACTAAGAGAGTTTACTACAAAGGATATATCTGGCCTGGTGTTGACCAAATACATGAGAGACTCAGTCAACTGCTTGTATAAGGTGGGGTCTACATCCTTCTCCCTAGATGTGTCTACCTTCTTCCAATTAATTATCATAGGAGTAGACATGGCTTTGTAATCCTCCATATCGAACCTCCTCAAGATTTCGATGTAGTATTTCCCTTGTCCAAGGAAAATCTCTTCATCTTTCTATCAGACCTCCATGCCTAGAAAGTAGTGCATAAGCCCCAAATCCTTCATCTCAAACTCTGCTGCAAGGTCTTGCTTGCACACCTCTATGAGCCCTAATGAACCTATTAAAAAAAATTCATCTACATATAGAACAAGAATGAGAACCTCACCCCCAACCACCAAGTAGTAGATATTATCTTTCACCTCACTCTTCACAAAGCCCATTCCCTTCAAGTATCTATCAATGCTCTCATACCATGCCCTGGGAGCCTGCTTGAGTTAGTACAAAGATCTCTTCAATCTGCACACGTGGATTTCACTATTGTGTGCTAAAAATCCCTCTGGATGTTGTATGTATACCTCCTCTTTCAACTCACCATTAAGAAACGTCGTCTTGAAATCCATCTGATGGATCTGCCATCCCATCTATGCTGCAAGAGAGATCATGGTTTGTATAGAGGTATACCTGGCCACTAGAGTAAATGTCTCCTCATAGTTTATTCCCTCCTTCTAAGAGAACCCCTTGGACACAAACCTTGCCTTGTATTTCTCGCTGCTACCATCTACATTGTGCTTGATCTTGTAGATACAATGCGATCCAACCACTACCCTATCTTTTGGTCTAGCGACAAACTCCCACACATTATTTTTCACTATTGAGGTATATTCCTCAACCATCACATCTAGCCACACCTACTATTGTGCAACCTCTTGATAGTTGAAAGGATCACTATCTACCAATTGACTAACTAAATCCATATAGTCATTACACCTGGTTGATTGTCTTTGTTGTCTATTACTCATCCTAGGAGCTCCCACAAACTCCTAAGTATCCCTTTGTGTCTGTTGGTTACTGCTACCAACTATAGAGGATGAAGTATCAACCTCCATGTGTTCCTGATGCATCTCTTGGATCTGCTACATATGTTACTCTAGTCTCTATGAAATTTCATCACTTGAGACTGTGCTTGTACTAATTACTATACTCTAACTTCGTTGTCCCTGATCTGATTGCTCGATCCCTTGAGCTTTTGTTGGTTTCTCACTTTGATCATCTGCTAGCAAATCTCTAGACCTCCTAAATGCCTTGTCCTCCATGAACTTGACATCATGCATAACTATAATCCTCCTGGCCCTTGGAATAAATATCCGATATGCCTTTGAGGTCTCATTGTACCCCACAAAGTACCCTCTCTCTACAGTCTGATCTAACTTGGAATGTGTAGTCCCAGAATGTGACAATATGCCAAACTCCCAAATATCTTGAAGTGGTTGACATTTGGCTTCTTCCCTGAGAATGCCTCCTATGGTGTCATCTTTCCCAATACCTTATGTGAAACCATATTTTTTATGTATACTATTGTACTACATGCCTCTACCCATAAGTAGTGTGGCATATCCTGGTCATACAGCTTAGCCCTTGTTGCCTTTGATATAGATTGATTCTTCCTCTTAGCAACCCCATTTTGCTATAGGTTGCAAGGAATGTAGTCCATTCACTCTTGATTCCTTCCCTGGTACAAAACTCCTAGAACTCTTTCCCTTTATACTTGCCTCCATTTTATGATCGAAGAACCTTTATCTTCCTACCTATCAAATTCTCCACAAGAGCTTTGAACTCTTGGAAACGACTGAAAAAATTAATCCTTTGTCTTCAAGAACACCCTTGGAAAAGCTACTTTCACAAACTTCCCCAAAACACACATCCCTTACATACAGCATCATGCTTTGTGCTCACCTCTAGAACACCTATCACTAACTCATGAAGAAATTTAAGTGCTCCATGATGTATATGCCCCATCCTCCTATACCATAGCTCTCCTTGATCTATAGAATTATCATTGCTCATCAGTGCCTTATGAGTATCAAACTGCAACCTGTAAAGTTGGTCACTCCTAACTCTAATAGCTATGGGTGATTTCCAATCCTTGTGCTTGAATAACACATTTTCCCCTCTAAAGAGTACATTGTAGCCTTTATCCTAAAGGAAAAATATGGAAATCAGATTCATACCCAAGCCTAGCACATGCAACACATCATGAATATGAATCGTCTTGCCATTCTCCCTCTGAAATAGAACAGTGCCTTTTCCAACTGGATTGAGTTTGGACATGTTCCCCATTGAAATATGGATAATGATGTCCTCCTTCATGTAACTAGAGAAGTATTCTCTAACTCTTTTCATATGAAATGACGCCCCACTGTATATATACCAAACACCCTGTGACATTGAGCTAACCATACAAACTATGAGAGAAAATTTATCCTCCATTCTACTAGAGAGCTCATCTGCACTTGTTGAAGCTGTCGTCTACTTCTTTATTTTCTTCCTTTGTGGTAAATTGCTGACATAGTGGCCACACTCATGACAACCATAGCATTTGACTCTAGACAAGTCCTTCTTCTTCTCACCTTTAGGATTTGATCCTTTGCTAGATCCCTTCTTTTCTTTCGCTTTTCCTACTAGGGCAACGTTTTCCTATTATGCCTCACTTTTCTAACTCTCACTGTTGGTACCACTGACAAGACTTAGTCTAAGCTCCTCCTGAGTGAAGTCACTCCATAGTCGATCCCAACTCGGTAAGGTGTCTCGTCCATTAATAACTTGAACAAAGACATCACGCTACTTAGTAAACCCATTTAGGGCTATTCGTACTAGCTCATCATCATCTAGTTTACCTCCAATAGCTTCCAACTCATCCTTGGCAAGTCTAATTCTGGTGAGCTAACTTGTAACGTCTTCTCCCTTGTTCATCCGAGTATTCTTTAAATTTTCTCTGAGAATCAACTTCCTATTAGTGGTAGCATTTTGGTACATATTCAGAATGGTGTCCCACATCTTCTTCATTGTATCTAACTTTGTGATATGTGGAACAATATGATCATTAAAATTGTCAAGAATCAGTCTCCTCACCTTGGCATCTTCCTTCTTATATGCTAAGAGTTGTGTTGGATCTGTAGGTATAGCTGCAACATTGGTCACATATTCCTTGATAACATTCTTTTCCAACAATAAAGAAATTTTGGCTTTCAAGACACCAACATTTGAGGCTCCATCCAATCTATCCTGATCTCTTAAACCTATTGAGGCCATCTCAAAAAAATAAAATAATAAAATAATAATAATTTTGAAGAGGTAGAACTGGGTTTTATAAACCCTTGATTTTTCCTTCTTTTTCCTGCACCGAGCTCTTTCTTCCCTCATATCTGCATTGATACCATGTGAAAATTCTATTGCAGTTACTGATTATTAATCTCCTATGTATACAAATTATTTGACTACCAAAAACTATTTCATAGCAAATACTAAAAAATAATACAACTACAACTTCACAAATAAAAACATAGGAATAGAGAAGAAAACATGCAAAATAATAAACATAATATTTTTGGACAAATTGTCCCTGGAAAAACCTCGGAGGGAAAAATAGTACTGCAAATGAGGAATTTTGTTAATCTTCAACAAATCAAGAGATACATAGGCTACTTGCCTCTTACTGGTAGAGCTCCAGTAATATTCTTCTCCAAAAATTCTTCCCTTAATTTCTCCTGCTGAAATCCCACCACTACTACCTCCAATGCTATCACCATGCCCTTGTTATCACTGCAAGAATATTTTCTCTCACTGTAAATTTATTTTCTATCACTACAAATCTTTCTCAAGTGTGTGTTTGTGTGTCTTCTCCAAATGCCCATTGATCCCCTTTTAAACTATTCTCATTAGAAAACCAATGGCCATGATTTAATCTCAATCAATCGCTAAGATTAATTAGATTCTAACAAACCCTAACTAACTGGTTTCTAGAAGTCTTTAGAGGAATCAATTAATTAATTAATTAATTATCTCTAACTAACTCCTTTCTAGAAGTTTCCAAAAAATCAATTAATTAAATAATTATCTAGACCTAACTAACTCCTTTCTAGAAGTCTCAAGAATTAAATAATAATTCTTGGGAATGGAGAAAATAGTTGTCCAAGCTACAATAAATTAACACTCTCTCTTAGCGAGGAAGGTATTTTGCATAACACCCAACATATCTTTGAAGAAGTTGAATTTCGCCTTCCCTAATGCCTTTATCAAAATCTCTGCTACTTGTTGATCTGTAGGTATATACTGTAGTTGAATAATCCCCCATTGTACGCAATCCTTGATGAAGTGATACCTGATGTCTATATGCTTGGACCTATCATGAAACACCAGATTCTCAGACAACCTGATGCAACTCTGATTATCACAGTGTATCACCATAGTCTCAACCCTCTGACCAAACAAGGCTACCGACAAATTTTGAAACCATATCACCTCACACGTCACCATGCTAGCTGCTATGTATTATGCCTCTGTAGAGCTCAAAGCTATGGACTTCTGCTTTCTACTGTATTAAGAGATAACTCCTTATCGCAAGCTAAAGCAACACCCTGAAGTGATTTTCCTGTCTATTGTACTGCCTACCCAATCTATGTCAATATAGCTTATCAACCTAATACCATCACCTCAAGCATATCTGATCCCATACTCGATTGTACCACGCAAATACCATAACACGTGATTTTCCATTGTCTAATGCACTCTCTTTGGCTCAACCATGAACTGACTAAGAGAGTTTACTACAAAGGATATATCTGACCTGGTGCTGACCAAATACATGAGAGAAACAATCAACTATTTGTATAAGGCAGGGTTTACATCCTTCTCCCTGGATGTGTCTACCTTCTTGCAATTCATGATCTTATGAGTAGACATGGCTCTGCAATCCTCCATCTTGAACCTCCTCAAGATTTTGATGCAGTATTTCCCTTGTCCAAAGAAGATCTCTCCATCTATTTGCCATACCTCCATGCCTAGAAAGTAGTGCATAAGCCCCAAATCCTTCATCTCGAACTCTGTTGCAAGGTCCCACTTACAATCCTCTATGTGCCCCAATGAACCTATTAAAAACAAGTCATCCACATATAGAACAAGAATGAGAACCTCACCCCGAACTGTAACGTAGATAAAATGGATGATGCACAGTAAAATGGTTAAATCTAATCAAACATGCATAAATCTAAATCAAACGGAAAAGAACAAGATAAAATGAACTAAAAAGTAAATAAAACAATAATCAAAATAGTCTCACCGAATATCAATCCATTTCCTCAAATTATCTTGATTGTCCTTCTCCATTTTTCCATTTTGGTATTCTTGCCCTCAGATTTTCTATGTGTATACACGCATAGCCTTGATGTATGTCTAAGAAAAATATCGAAGATTAACTTCTTCCAAAAAGTGTATTGATTTTGGGAGGAGGAATAATGCCAAAGATCAGTGAATTTATAAAAAGTGGTTTTTGAACGATCATCTCATATTCGAAAGAGAGATCAATGATCAAGATTGATGAATGTCATGTAATATGAGTTGTGTGTCAGTTAGAACGTGAGTTGGGAAATTTTGCAAGATAAATATTAAATTACAATAATAATTTAATCTGGTGTTAAGACTGTTCGAAAATAGAATGAATAGGAGTTCAAGATTAAATAAATGATTTAATCTTTAGTTGAAAGTGTTTGAAAATAGAAGAATTAGACTTTGAATGAAAAGGATAAAGTTAGAACTCGGAGAATGACCTGTTCGAATGCACACATGAATTAATTAATTCAATAAAGATATTTAATTAATAAATATTTTCATGCATATGAGTTAGAACTAGTTAACTGACTAGTCGTGACAGAAAGTCTCTTCCCAGAGACAATTAGATATTGAATCCAGAGATAACTGATGGATTTAAACAAATCTCGACTCAGATGGTGAGTGAATAATTAGATAACTGGACGATAGAAGAATGTGACAGAAACAATTAATTATGAATTAAATGTTAATTTAATTCAACATTCGAAAATTGAAATGATTTAATTAAATAAATAATAATTTATTTAAAAGACGAAAAAGGTTAATCGAATAATTAAATAATTCGAAAATAATATTTAATTATAGTTGAAATATGATAAAAAGGTAAATTAAATAATAAATTATTTAATTTAGAAAGAGAATTAAACGTAATTAAATAAATAAGATTTATTTAATTAATCAGAGTTGAATAGGGATCATAATGAATTAATCAAATAATTAAAAGGTTATTTAATTAATAGAGGAAAGATGTGTTTAGAAAGTAATTAAATAATTAACATTATTTAATCATGACCATGGACATTAGAAAATTATGTCGAAAGTGGTACTCCTAGGCCTAGACCAATTTTCAATTTCTACAGTTTGCCCCTCTTTGATACAATGTTGTTTATCGCATTGTGTCAAAGAAATTGAAAAACATATATGCCCCATTGAAAGGGAGAATGACAAGGAGGTAGTGGTATGCCCCCTCGAGAGCATAGGCGGGTTTGAAGAACATGAGTGTGCTCTCAACATGGATGAGAGAACTAAAAGATGAAGGAAAAAAAGGATAGAGGAACATAGAGAAGGGTGGTGAAGATGTAGAAAGAAGAAATGTTAGAGTAGATAATTCAAAATGTTAGTAAGAAAGAAAGAAGGTTGTTTGAAGGACATATGATCTTCGATATTTTTCCATATATATACTAAGCTTTTCATTTTAACGTCATTGGGTGGGATTGACACAAATGGATAGTACACACCATGATATGAGATAGACCATAGTGTACAAAGTCATCCACTTGCTAAAACAGATAGTCGTAGATAAGGAGTGTCTTAACTCACACTAAGGGCAAGATTGCCCTAGTCTTTTTGTCTAGAGAAAGCACAAATAGCAAACAAATAAAAATGGGTCATGAGATGTCATTTCTCCTCTAAATCCCTCATGGGACATCCTTGAGGAAACTAGTAACATGACTCACAATCCATAGTTAAAAAGACAGTTGACAGATAGAAGTCAAAGAAAAAGAGTCCTAAGACATCCTTACTTCTCTAAATCCTTCAGGGGACATCCTTGAGAAAGCTAATAACCAAAATCATGCATAAATCGATAAAAAGATAAGACAAAGTAAGATATAAGTCAAAAATTCAATAAAAGTATTTACCAAAACTTGATCTTGTGTAATTGTTTGATGTTTGACATAGCTCGATGTGAGGGATGACACATACCATATAAGATATTGAGTTTGATTTCGAGCTGGTGACTATCTGTGTAAGGCATGACAAAGCCTGGTTTCAGAAAGACATGTGTCGTATAATATTTTTGAGTCTGATGTCGTTGATGTGACAAGATACATGAGGCTGTGATGATTTGGTGATGTCCATTGACAAGAAAGACATGTCTTGCTAGGACATAAGTTGATCACTTTGACAATGTGTTTGATTTTGACTTGATGGCAGTTTTGAGATGTTTTCCTTGTTGATGCATGACTTGTTTTGATGCCTTGACTATTATGAGTGTGTGTGTGTGTGTATTTAGAATGTATGACTTGAGATGATGTACCCTAAAGGACTGACCTAATGTGGCCTCAGAGGCTCATCGATTGATAGTCTTTCCTACGTTGTACGTGTAGAAAGCTCATAGTTCAACCAGACTTTAACTGACATAACTTACTAAAAATATGTACTTAAGTTGATGATATGCAACGTGTGTGATAGTGAATGTGATAAACCCTAGTAGACTGATCTAGTGCGGCCTCAGGGGCTCATCGATTGATAGCCTTGCCTATATTGTACACACAAAGGCCTCCTAGTTCGACACGAACAATGACTTTGACATGTACAAAAATTCATGATTTTATGTGTGTAAGATGTGAGACACCTAGACAAATAGACCTAATGCCTCGGGGGAATATCGACTGATGGCCTTGCCTACGTCCAGTCGTAGAGGCAACATAGTTTGACTATCTCTACGACTGACTTGACACAACTGACTCTGACCCTATTTATGGGATTTTTGACATGTTTTGATTTATCTTTTGTCTTTTTTGAGTTTTTTGGTTTTTTTCAGGACATTTTCTAATGTTTTTGGATTTTTTCAAGACATTTTTTGATGTTGGTATGCTATGTACAAGGTCCATATGAAAGAGATCAAGGATTTCCCCCCAGTCGGGAAAAAGACGTATAGGATGGAGTGGGGAGAGAGTGGAATTGATATCAATCGTTCCAAGTAATGGATAAGACAACCATTTATCATCAGTAATTGTGAAAAGTTTGTTTAGAATGATGGTAGATGAAGGAGCGAAGTCGATTACACATGGTGCCTATTTTCCAGGCTTTCACCATGGTCCTTGTTGTGCCTATTGCACACACGCCCCGTTTGGAACAAGGACCCTCTCTTCCCTCTTTTGCTAAGTCGGGTACCTTTTTGCATCTTAAAAGGTCATCATATTCTCAAAAGTCATATTTTAAGTTGGCCAAGCTTGGCCCCTATGAAAAATGTTAAATCTTAAGCCTTTTCGGGTTTCCCTTATCTGTCAACCCCTCTCGGGCCTTGACCTTTGGGTTTCCCCTTCCGGGTTTTCCCCTTCAGGTTTCCCTTTCAGGTTTCCATTCTGGCTGGGCTGTTGCAGAATGGCTGCGGCTCGACATCTTTTCGACCTTCCGGGTTTCCTTTCTCGAGATTCTGTCTATGGAATTCTATTTTCAAGCGATCATGGCTAGGCATCTTCCCGGCCACCGGACCCCGGTCCTCCTACCGCCGCCCACGAATTTAAAATCACCAAACTAGTTGGTCATCATATGAAACATTAAATTGTTGTATTAATGGCAGTTTTGGCTATATAAGCGGATTTTCCAGTTGTCATTTTCATGCAACCGAAGTGATCGAGAAATTTGGAGAGCTTCCCAACGACCGACATTTTATGTCCCCTTGCTCGAGCTTGCATTTCACCATTTTCCGCACATTTAGTAGCATCATTCTTCGAGATTTCAAGGTATGTCCGTCATCCGCGTGCCTCATCCTTTTTTTCCTTGAAATTATGGGTTCAAATGAAGTAAAAACCTAAAAAATAAGTTTAAATCTGGTAGATTAGTGCCTTCACCTAAAAACCCACTAGTTAAAATCCAAGAAAACCACAAAAAATCATCAGGATTTGAAACTAGAGCTTAACCCTGCCATTGTCGTTCTTCGGAACAGTCGCTGGCGTCTCTCGGGCGTAGACCTCCCCGCGGTTCTCCACTCAAAACGTAGACTTTCAACTGAGAAAGGGATAGTAGCCAAGCTCGCCCCGGGTCCTGGCCTCCGAACTTCCCTTCGTGGGTTTCCATTGTGCCCCCGTAGTCTAAAACGACCATCCTCAAGCATCTTTCCGACTCTCGGACCCCGGGCTTGCAAAGTCCGTTCTAAAACTTTTGCAAAATCAAAATCAATCAAAAGAATAAACTGTCCTCAAAATACAGCCCTCGAAATTCCGCCTCTGGAATTCCTAGTTAACTTCGTTGTTCCGAATGACCTATCTCAAGCGTCTTTCCGGACCTCGGACCTCGGGCATCTAAAGTTCGTTGAAATTCACAAGGAAGAAACCGAAGTCCAAATTCAATCTGGACTCCGAACTTCGGAATTCCGTCTCCGGGATTCTATTCCGATGTCATCATTCCGAATGGAAAATTGGGGACGTCCTTTCGACTTCGGGACCCCGACTCTGCAATTTCCATGCCAAACTGCTAGAATGAACCAACACCCAAAATATGTCTGGACCCCAACCTTCGGAATTCCACCACCAAAATTACCTGTCACTTTCGTCATTTCAAATGGTTGTCCCGGGACGGCTTTTCAACTCCCAGAACCCGGTCCGCTTTTCGTCGGGTGTAAAATCTGAGCCGAGATCTGACAACCAAAATCTTTCAGACTCCGAATTCCAGAATTCCGCCTTCGTTATTTCGTTCCGCTATCGCTGTTTCAAGCGGCCAAACCTAACTAACCTTCTAGCCCCCGGGTCCTGACCCTTTGTTTGCCCTGGGCTTTCCCGACTCCTGAATTTGTCTCTGAGGATTACCCTCTGGAATTCCATTCTTGAATTGCCACCTACGTTTCGTCATTCCAAATGGCCAACCCATAACTGCTTCCCGATGACGACAGTCCGAGCTCCGGAATCCGGCACCCGGAGTTCCTTCTTCCCTGCGCCATTTCAGGCAGCCTTCCTATAGTTCACACGTAAACTCCTGAATGAGGCCACAAATGGCCTCCAAATAAAAAATGGACTTCAACCCACTTGCCAAAATTTGGTATTCCTTCACGCCCTTCCTTAATTGAGCAAATCCAACATCAAGAACTGCCTTTGGCAGTCCCATGCCTCATCTGCCCTTCCAAACGACATTCTGCCAATGAACTCTGGCCCTGGGGGTCTGGGTTATCTGCCTTGCTTTCTAATGGTGTTTTTATCAAATTGTTAGACGTTTATCAAATATGAATGAAGATTATGGATCTGACCTTGATATGCAGGGACTTGCCCGAGGCCACTTTCCCATGATAATGTTTCTAATTTCTATCTTTTGTGTAGGATTTATGGAATCTAGCTGAGAGGCTTCTGTTGCTTCTAAGGAAAAGGGGAAAGGAATAGCCAAGGCACCTTGAGGCAAAGAGGATAAAGATCAAATAAGGTAAAAGTTTCAAAAAGTGTCATTACAGTCTAGAGTCACCACTCTTTGGAGAGATGTCACGGATACCAATATCGGTCAGGTCGATATTGATGAATTTAGATAGAGAGTTAGGGTGAATCCCAAAATAGAAAATGCAAGGTTAATAAGGAGTAGCAGACTTGCCAAAGCTGTAGGCTTCCTGCCAGCCTTGGTGGACCCAGAATTGGTAATGGTGTGCGTAGAGGCATATCAACCAGACACTAGAACCATAGTAGACCGAGATGGGAATATCCTTGCAGATATGTCCTCGCCTGGTATAATGAAAACTTTCCACATTCTGGCCTTTAAAAGCATGGAGGCCCCCACCATAGAAGAGTGCAAGACACTATGGGAACAAGACCCTTTGAAATGTAAAAAGGTAATCAATCAGTACTAGTTGAAGGATAAGCAGGGTAGTGCCGACACGATACCTCATGAGCTCTTTCAATGTGATTTCTTCGAGGATTACCATGACCTCGTGACCTTACTGAGCTGATTAATGGATCTTCCTACTGCGGCCTTCTTCTAGGAATGGATGTTTTACTTTGTGGAGAAAATTCTCCGAGGTGATGACACTGCCTTTTATTGGGGGGAGATATTAGTGATTGCTTCCACAAGCAGTTTACAAATGTGAAAAAGACCTCCAAGTTCTATATGACATCCTACTTGGTGTACTCCCTTGCCAATCGGCGGCATTATCATGGATTGACTGCAGTACCCAGTGAGGCATCAGGAGCGGAGCTCAAGCCTTATGATAAGTACCCACAACTGCAGTAACGAAACTTCAAGAAAGATTATTGTAGGGTGAATTAAGCATTCATCGCCTATGTCATTCGGTCTCTAGGAGGTGATTTCGAGAGGAGAACCTCTCACAGTGCTAGAGCTCTTCTCAAGAATTATGCATTCCTATATATACAATTTCCAAAGTTCACTTACATCCACGCACAGAGATTCACAGAGAGACCAAACAAGTTTCCCCGGTACCCCAATGACCAGATTATACTATTGGAGCTGACTTGGCAACTACGGCACATTCACAATATCTTGAGAAACAAGCATCTGGTGGGTACACCTTACCCCATCAGGCTCGACCAAGGAATGTATAAGATTCATACCTCCCAATGCGCAGGATACTTAGAAAGGGAGTTGGCAGAATACCACCTTCAGCAATATACAACTCGGCCCCAAATTGACCCATATGGTCATATCAGAAAGGCACTGAGACGTGAGTTTTCCCACCTCCACAATGTTGAGGACTTTTGGGCTAACTACAAAGATGATCTTGAAGTGTGACTGCGACACTATATGCACATGTTTGCTTTCTATGTACGAAGAGTAACTTTGTGTCGAGTTCCGAAGCAAATTGAGGAAGATGAAAGCACAGTGATCGACCCAGAATATGGTCTCATCACCAATCTACCACTGTCCATGATTGATTGGGATGAGCAAGAGGTTGTTGACCTTGACTGACTCACCAAGCCCGTAGAGGTCCAAATGAAGGCGTGGATCGACCAATAGGTGGCCCGACTGAAGCAACAAGGAGTCGCCTTGACATTCAAGGGAATAGAAAGTGAACCGAGTGGCTTCGATGGTGAGGTGGTTGCCACTATAACTTGAGAAACATCCAAGACCCCACCATCAGTGAAAACCAAAAAGAGAAAGGAAGCCAGTGAGCAGCTGCCCAAACCAAAGGTTTATTCCCGAAAGACATCAGAGGAGGAGCCACCGAAGAAACAAAGGAAAACAACTGGAGGTGCAACGACATCTGCAATACTCATGAGTCCACTTCTTGGTAGGGGGGAAGGATCTGACCCACCAAGGTCTCCCTCTGTTGCAATTTCCACTACTATTACCACCACCCCGCATACTTCACTTGCATTTTTCACTTCCTCTCCATCTGTGGTGGACATCTCTATCCATCTTGCTTTCGCCTCTCCAATCATGCAGGTCATATCGGTGGATTCATCCTCTACCATGACCTCCCTAGTTTCTTCTTCATCTATGTCTCCTTCCCTTCCCTCTGCTTCCACTGCCACAATGCCTTCCCTCAGCCTCCTAGAATCCTTCATAAAATACATGCAAAACGTGTCATCTAAACTTTCAGGGATGCTCACAAGCTCACTAGTACAAGCTGCAATAGCCCAGCCTATGGCTAACAATCTAGCTCTTCCTCCCCCTACCGAACCACCAAGAATGGAGGCAATGATGCAAATATCCAACAAGCTTGAGAGATAGCAGCTAGAGGCTACAAAGGAGCCCGAGGACGAAGAATTTGAATACCACGAGCACCCGATGTTCGAAAGTCAGGAAATTGATGAGGTGGCCTACGAGTCCTCCAGTGAGGGTAGGGAAGAGCTGGAGACTGAATTGGTCTTGGAAACACATGATCCCGAGCTCAACGTCGAGTGGAGAAAACAACTTAAAGAGATTGAAGATAAGGAAGCTGAAGATCGACTCACGGTTGAGGAGGAGATTACTGCTCCTGAGACCGAGACCAGTAGGTCTCTAGCTAAAGGACAGGATCAAGCTCCAGAACATGAAGATACATCCCCCCATGTGGGTGAGCAGGAAGATAGGCCCGAGGAACGTGAGAACGATCAAGACAAGGAGGAGGAGGTTGTTGAAAGAGAAGATCCCTCTGATGAATAGTTACCCAGGTCTCCCGCCAAGCATGTAATGCTCGTGCAAGACTCTGACGTGGAGAAAGAGGATGTAGGAAGGAAAAAGGGAGCCCTTGTCATCATAACCATTGAGCTTGGCAAGAGGATAACAAGGACCAAGGTGAGCCGCCCAAGGGAGAACCCCAAATGCCCGATTGGCTAGGAAAACAACTTAAGCAGAAGACTCTTGCCTTAAAAGATCCCAAGGCAAGGCTAGAAGCCATACTGGCCAGAGCACAAATAAGCACCAAGAAGGAGAAAAGGCCAAATATCATATCAAAGATAACTATGGATGCCTCTGGATCTAGGGTAGTACAAATAGCAACACCGATAGTTGGAGAATAAGGAGTAACTTATAGCATCTCCACTATCGACTTAGGGGTGGCCACGAGGGAGCAGAAGGTTGACTACCTCTAGGAGTCGGTCTCCACAGTGGTGCATCTTATCCAACAGGATAAGGTTTCAAAGGAATAACTCAAGGCACAAGTGGCCAATTTGACGGCCTATATCCAGCAATGGTCATCCCCGGATGAGTAGCCTACTACATCATTGGCTCCACCGCAGTTATTATCCCAAGAGTAGATCAATAAATTGGAAAAGAGAAGGAATTTGAATAAGACTTCAGAAAATTGGTTCCAACACGTCTTAGACTTAGGAAACGCGAGTATCAACTTGGTTGTCTAAGCCACTAACAGGTTCTTAGAAGTGCAGAGAACTCTTGAGGGTACGAGCCAAATTTGCGAGGAGTTCCCAGAAAAGTACAATTCTGCCTACCCGAAGATAGAGACCATACTCGCATTGCCAAGTGAGGTTTGGGAGAAGGACCTTGCCTTCAAGGATGATGACCATTGGCTAGTGGATGTATGGAAAGGGATTTTAATCATCAGAAAGCAAAGCTGGAGTAGATCCTAGAATGGGCCAAGGAGGCTAGAGGGGATTACGCTTGGTACCTCAAACTCATGACAGGGTACGAGCTGCTCGCTATTGAATTGAATCTAAAAAGCATAAGTCCACACTTCCTAAAGAACATGGAAGATGGGATGTCGGCCAAGGTTACCATGGATTTCCTAAGTTTCTATGCTCGAGCCTTCACCCAGTAAGAGCTGTTCAGAAATAATGTTGCCAAATATGATAACGACTAGAAGAAGCTCGTCAACAACTCCCAAGAATGGAGTTACCAGATTTTGTGGTCTAACATCATGGAGTTGGACAAGTTCCAACCATTTATTTTGAGCTTTGTGGAGTATTCAGCCTTGAAGAAATGTGAGGGCAACCCTATCATCGACGAGGAGTTCCTAAAAGAATAGCTGTAGCAAAGAGCAAACAGTTAAAGGACGAAATTGCTATAGTGTTACCGCTAGATGACAAAATAGGGAAAAGAAAAATGGTGTTTTAAAAATGTAATATATTTAGGGGTAGGTGAAACCCTAGTGTAAAGTGAATCTTGGCCACTCATTTTTCTTTTTGAAAACTATAAATAGGGCTCTCCTCCTCTCATTTTAGAGAGTTGAGTTGTTGTAAAGGCATGCTGCATAAATTATAATAGAAAATAAAGTCATTTCTTGGTGTATTTTTGGGTTTCTTCACATATTTCATGATTCTTCTCCCATTAATTAAAGCTTTACTTTAAGTAATTTTTTTGTCCTTTGGCTCTAAGTAGATTTAATATGTTGTCTTTGGTTACTGAGTTTTATGTTTTGTGTGTGCTTTCCTTGTCCATACTTTTGGTTATTTGCTGCTGGTAGGTAACTGTGTAAAGTTAGTCTGGACTATAATTTCATAGTTGCTCTTCAAACTTTGTCTTTGTTCGCATTTACATGGCGAGTGAACGATGAATATCTACAGTCCTTAGAAGATAGCATAGATTTCATGATATTGTGAGAATTCTAGTTAAGTGAAATCATATTTTAGGAAACTATCCATAGTAGGAACCTCCATGATCACTGTTCATTGGTAGTTGCAAGCCCAAGAAACTTCCTTCTTCCCTGCCTCTTTCCATTTTTTCCTTTTTTTTAAACAACTTGTGCTAAGGTTCATTGCACATTTTAAAGCCAAATCTGACGAAACCATGGAGTTTGAGACTGTTGTCTGAACCTGCAGTAAGGTGTGGTAATTTCCTATTTGAAGAACTCCATTAATTGACCCGATTCTCCTACAGCTTCAACTCCCGTAAGATCGCCTTGTGATTCCAGCAAAATCACATCAAACAACTGATATATCCCAAGCACCATCAAGACCTGACATCCGAGAGACCTTGGGATAGTGTTCTACAATTTGACTATGGAAGATTGTTTTTAAGAGAGGTAATGCACCTATACATTACCTGTGTTGGGAAGTGCATAAAAACACCATCAACAAAACTGGCGCTAGAAGGAGGGCCTTTTGGAGATAAAGCTGGATTGAATTGGATCATACTCCCCTGAGAGATTTCATTGCGTCTTGAGATCTACACTGAGCAAGGGAGAATTCCAAGAATTACAGCCTCTCGTCTGAGCTAAAAGAGCTAAGTGAAGGGAACCATCCATCGCAGATTCACCAGACCAACTCACTTCTCATTCATCTTTGTCCTCTGCATCACCATTGGCAGCACCATCCTTCATCCATTTGTTCCAAACATCCTCCGAGGCTTCCACTCCATATGGGTTGAATGTTGCTTTTTAGGCAAATACAGTCAGAGTCCCTGTTGTTTTCCTATCGGTTGTTGCTGCTCATTTACAGTTATGAGTCAATCTGGCACAACCACTTCCACCACCCCCTCCAATGGCGTGGTTGGGCAACAACCCATCTCCTCTGGCCTTCAACCTCTACCATGATATGGCAAAGAATCTTGAGAATTTCTGCATGAAATTCAACGCCTGAGATCCGCAAAGGACGGTCAAGGAACATGTAAAGATCTTCAAAATCACTCTAAAAACCATGCAGATTATATACGAGGATGTGGCTTGTAGGATCTTACCCTACTCCCTCAGAGAGGAAGCATTTTACTGGTATGTCAATTTTCTAGCTGGAACTATCAATACATGGGACCTTCTGAAGAATTTTTTTCTCTAGAAATTCAAGACCCCGGTCAGCCTTGCAGACTCGTACCGACACTTCATTGTGGTTCAAAGGGAGATTAATGAACTGATTAGTTCATTCAATGATCAATTCCATAGAGCATACACGTGGCTGCAGCCCCCATATATTTTCGTCGATGTCGTCGTCCTATCGGTTTACTATGCTGCATTGGACAACCTCACATCAACCTTGGTAAAAATAATGTGGCCACCTGCAGCCAAGTTGGTCAATGCGTATGTTGAGGCCATTGTTGCCAGTATGGATTTGGGGCAGAATATTTCTGGTCCATTGTCGTCTCTTGGGAAAACTGTGCATCCGACATAGATTCAGGGACTTAGTCAAGCTTTGCAGCATCAGACACCCCTGCTGAATCTAGTGCCTCTATTACCAATGGTTCCTCATCCTAGGTAGCCAATAAATTAGGCGTATCCGGTAACCCACTACTTGTTGCCACAACAGCAGCATCCTCCTCAGAATCAACCATCCCAGGTGTCGGTGTACCTCCAGGCAACGGAATTCCCACTTGCTCATCAGAATCAGCCAGTGGCATAGCCTGTGTTCCTTTAAAACATTGCATCTCAACCAAATAATACTAAAAAGGATAGAATTGGTGAGCTTACAGAGATGATCAAGAAGATTTCCACCAAAATGACACAATTAAAAAATCAGAACAACCAGCTGCAAGCGTCACAAAAGAGTATCCAAGCTAACCTTAATCGAGATAATCGAGATCATCATGAGAATCGAGACACTTAGAAAGCTGGCACGACTTCTGGACATAATTATGACAGAAATCAGAATTTAGGCTAGAGCTTTGACAAAAGGCCCTTCCAAAGGCAAAACCAAATGTGGAACACAAGACCCAACAACGGCGGCATTCCCACGCCCCTTGATCAGCCCAATAACAATAAGAACCCCACGAGCGGAGTCTACTTGGTGGAGGCTGCCCTATCTAGTTGGTGTCGCATACATAAGACAAGTCGCCACTCCGAGTTGGATTGTCTAGAATTCCAAACAGCCACTGAAATTTTCCAAGTTGAAGTTCAGAATGTAGTGGACAGTTCGGAGTGCAGAGACATTGTCTCATCCGACCCGTACGATTATTCGGTGTTGGTGCTGAACCAGGCTCCTTTCCGAAGGGTAGAGCACATTGCACCGAAGCAGGAAGGTGCTGACCCAAATAGCTATGATAGGACGGAAGAGGTAAGATCCGAAAATCCTTTGGCTCAACTTTTTGATTCAATAGATAATGGTCCTAGAGATGATGAAGAGGAGCCTAGGGAAGATGAACACCAGATGTTCCACCAATGGACTACCCCATATAACCCTAGAAATAGATAGGCACATGGCCATGCTGGTGGCCCATTTACGAACTCCACCCCACTGAACAATTTCAGCACCCCTCTTGATCCAAATGCAAGTAATAACCCGGGTTTTCCCCATACTCCTACACGATATCTCAGAAGAAATAAACAACAAAACAATAACCAAAGCCACACTATCAACTCCTCATATAATGCTTCCTGTGATCAAGAAATTGAACGGATGGGGGAGTACATCACTGAGGAATTTAAGAAGGTAAAGCTA
This sequence comes from Sequoiadendron giganteum, assembly GCA_007115665.2. Taxonomy (NCBI): domain Eukaryota; kingdom Viridiplantae; phylum Streptophyta; class Pinopsida; order Cupressales; family Cupressaceae; genus Sequoiadendron; species Sequoiadendron giganteum. The sequence continues at coordinate 51,491,024 of CM021105.1, read as the reverse complement.
AGTGTATCCCCGTTCGAACTTCTAAAGGTACCTATAGTCAGGAATGCCTTTTTTAAAATGATAAATGGGACTTCATCACAAGGGTCGGTCTAGGAAACTCCGGCAAAGAGGGTCTCCTTTGACGATCAACAAAATGAATCGCTCGTCAGGCAGATATTCAACAATAAGGTTGACCTGTCGGTGGGTCTGCAAGCAAGTAAATAGGCTGAAAGGGTAACCAATCAGGTACTGACCTAAAGTAAGGGTAATGAGAAAGACAAGGGATAGGTCGCCCAGCTGGAAATTTCTAGGGGTTTGCTTCAGGGAAAATTTGAAACTCCTCCCTTCCTGACCACCATCCGGGTGTTTGGGAACAACCTCCACAACTGTCTACTAGATTTGGGAGCTTCAGCCAATGTCATGCCCTTAAGCATGTGCAAGGTGCTTGGGATATTGCCAACTCCCTCCCAGCGAAAGGTGACACCACTCGACAAAACAAAGATCAGCATACTAGGGGAAATTAATAGAATACCTGTGCAGGTCGCTACTGATCCCCGGATACAACAGACCATTGACATTCAGATAGCAGATATCCCGAATACATAAGGCATAATCCTCATAAGGGATTTCATGAGGGCATTGAACAGATACACCACGACTAATTACTCACACATGTGGCTACCATGGAATGGAATGCCGAATCAGATTCGAATTGATCGAGAACCATGGATGAGATTCATGATTACCGAGTACAACAACACAAATGAGGTGTTGTATGTTGAAACGGATTTGGGGAATTACTCCCCGGTATTGTATTGGAATCGGCAGAAATGCCTTGAGGATCAAGGAACAAGCGAGGTTTTCCTCGTACTATGCAGTTCCCCTGCTAATTTAGTCAATGCCTATAAGAGCACTGAAGTGTTGGTAGAATCCGATGATGAAGAATCAGGAGAGGACAATAGTCCTGGATTGCTCGATGGTTTCCAAGCTTTCATGGAAAAATGTGTTCAAGACCAACTTAGCTTGGGGGCCCGCATGAACTTCCAGGAACTCCTACTCCCTAATTGGTGTAGAGTACATAATGTTGCTCACTCAGAGTTCGATTGTTGTTTGTGCTAGACAACAATTGAACACATTAAAGGACAGGCTACTCCCCAGGAGAAAGTTGGCATAGTAGCTGCTAAACAAACACATTTCGCCCCTGCACCACCCCAGATGGTTACCTAAATTAAGGCCCCACCAAGGGTAGGGAGCAAACCTATTAGTCCTATGTCTCAGGATTACCCTAGCATGGAGCTGGGGCCATTTTTGAACTAATTAATCCTAAAGGTAAGTCATACTTTGCCGCTCACAAGCTTCAATTTTATTGTACCAACAATGTAGTGAAATATGAAGCTTTGGTCTTGGGCCTCTTAATGGAACTAAGAAAGGGTGTCAAAACACTCCAAGTGTACGGAGATTCAGACCTATTCATAAAGTAGGTGAGGAAAATTTATTCATGCTACAATAGAAGATTCACCAATTATAGACACCATGTATGGGATCCACTAGAAGGGTTGGATGCATTCAATATTCAATTAATCCCGCACGCTCAAAATTATATAGCCAATGCCCTGGCTCAGGTAGCAAGTACGTTGTAGCCGTTATCACTATCTGGCCTCAGAAGGTTCACAGTGGAGCTTACCTCTGTCCCGTCTATACCTAACAATCTGGCCAATTTCCAGGTATTAAACGATGATAAACATATCCTCGAGTTCATTACCAGCTCAGATGTGTTTGTAACCCAGATAATTGATGAGGTTGAACCTCAAGAAGCAGACTTGGACATAGAAGGGATCATCAACCTGAAGACTAATACAATTCCTACAGGAATGGTACAGTTAGAAAGGATCTTTGATCTAGAACAGATCAAGGATCAAGGCCAGCAGATCAAGAAGGATACCATCAGTAATCAATGTGATACTTACAATCTCAAAACAACTGGGAGTGTCAAGAACGTGTTCATCAATAAGGTGTGTGCTCCTGAGGAGAGAGAGGGTATAATCCAAGCATTACAGAGGTATCACGACATCATCTCTTGGAGTTACGAGGACCTCAAGATGTATAATACGTCAATCATCACTCACACCATCCCACTTAGGCCAGATGCAAAGCCATTTTGGTAACGGTAGTGCCCAGTCAATGCATTGCTAGAACCAATAATATATAAGGCAGTACAAAAGTTATTGTCAGCTATAATCATCTTTCCGGTTAAACACTCCACATGGGTGGTGAATTTGCTTCATGTTAGAAAGAAGAATGGGGAGATTAGATTGTGTGTTGACTTCCGCAATCTGAATTGGGCCTCGAAAAAGGAAAATTATCCTGTACCCACATTGGACAAGGTCTTGCAGATAGTAAATGGCTCTCAGATGATGTCCTTCCTGGATAGATATTCAGGGTACAATCAGGTCATGGTGCAGAATGAAGACCGACACAAGACAACATTCACCACTAAATGAGGAACTTTTTCTTACAGACGAATGCCATTCGGATTGATCGATGTTGATGCCACCTTCCAATGCACCATGGACATTGCTTTCAAGGACCTGGTCGGTAAGTGCATCATCATCTATATGGATGATTTAACAATGTTTTCAAAGCAGCGGAGTAGTCACGTCGCTGACTTATGCAAGGTCTTTGAAAGATGTCACGAGTTCAGGGTTTCCCTTAACCCAAAGAAGTGCATCTTCGACGTCACTGAAGGGAAGCTCCTTGGACATGTCTTGTCAGAATGGGGAATTTCTATTGACCCTGAATGTATCTAGTCCATCATGAAAATCCAGCTACCCAACAGCAAAAAGGAGCTGAAATCCTTTTTTGGGAAGATCAACTTTGTCCGCAAGTTCATCACAAGATTTGCGGAAATCGTCAAACCACTCAACGCTATGTTAAAACAGAACATTAAGGTCGAGTGGACCCCAAAAGCAAAACAAGCTTTTGAGGAAATCAAGAAGGCAATTACTGACGCCCCTGTGCTGGTCAGCACCAACTACATTAAGCCCTTCTACGTATATTCGTTTGCCAGTATCTTGACACAAAAGGATAACGATGGGAATGAACATCCTATCACCTTTATGAGCACCCCCCTGAAAGATGCTAAACTACGCTATCATAACGTTGAAAAATAGGCTTATGCCCTTGTTAAGGGAATTAAGAAGTTCATGCATTATATTCTATGCAATAAGGTGTTCGCTATAGTTCCTGATCCCATGGTGAAGACGATGCTCATGCAAAATGAGCTAGGCGAGCGAAGGGAAAAGTGGATCACATTGTTGTAGGAATGCGACATGGAAATCCAGCCAATGAAGCTGGTGAGAGGACAGGCCCTCACCAAAATAATGGCAAAAGTGGTTATCGATGTTGGACCCGAGCTCATGGTGCAACAGTACCAGCTAGAGGATGTCTCTCCAGGGGAATGGTACGATGATATAGTATATTACCTGTTGAATCACAGATGCCCATCTTGTCGACAGAGAGTTCAAAGCAGAGCCCTTAAACTGAAGAGTAGTAGCTACATGCTTTAGGGTGCCATATTGTACAAAAGGAATCATGAAGGCATCTACCTCAGGTGCCTCGGTAAAGAGGAGGTTGATCGGGTCCTCCAGGAATTCCATGATAGGTTTGGAACTGGCCACGGTTCTAGCCTGTCTACTACACATCAAGTATTGAGATTCGGGTAATATTGGCCTATAGTTTTCAAAGAAGCCCATAACCATGTTTGCTCTTGCCACATATGCCAGACTGTCGTTGCCCGAGAGAGGAATGTTGTTGTCCCCTTGCAACCTGTTTTGGAGGTAAGGTCGTTCACGTAGTGGGGTCTCAACTTCATTGGTCTGGTAAGCCCTCCATCATCCATGGGACACAGGTACATTCTGACCACTACTGATTATTGTACTAGGTGGACAGAAGCAATAGCATATAAGTAATGTACCACTGAAGTAGTAATCAATTTTTTGGAAATTTGTATTCTAAATCGCTTTGGTTGTCCCTATGCTCTAGTGTGCGATAACGACCGTGCGTTTGCTTTGTTAAAATTCATGAGTTGGGCCTTTGACTATGGACTTGCCCTTAAATTTTCATCCAACTACTATCCTCAAGGAAATGGCCTTGCTGAGTCAACCAACAAAAACTTGATTACTGTGATCAAGACACTGTAAAATAGGAATCCCAAGGACTGGCATACCCAGCTCCATTTTTTCCTCTGGGCAGATTGAACCCATCACAGGGTAGCCCTTGGGGATTCCCCGTATCACCTAGTCTATGGCTTGCAGCCCATTTTTCCTATTCATCAACGATTTTTATGAAGGAGGAGACCGCAAAGAAGTTCGCCTTGCCGATTTGTTGCACCTTGAAGAAGTACAAGACCGTGCCATAGAAAAATTCGCCAAACATCAAGGCGTAGTTAATGTATACACTTAAAATTGGTCTAGAGCATCCGATTAATTAAATACAAACTATTTGATTAATTATCCTAATTTCTTCTACTTTTTGAATAAAAAGAAATATTTATTTATATAGTTCCCATTTAAATTCATATTAATTAAATAAACAAAATTAAATACTTTGTTCGATTTAATTATCAAATCCCTATTTTATTCTATCATATCGATCTTAAATTAATTAAATAAAGACAACACTTTATTAATTAATTGCCATTTTCTTCTATTTAATTTAATAAACAACTATCCTATAGTTCGTTCTATTAAATTATTTATCCCTCTTTTGCTAATTTAAATAAATCAAAATATTTGAATTAAAGCATAAAGAATATTCCATCTACATTCTCTCAAAAATGAATTAGATATCCTATGTCTAAACCATGTCTAAAATATGTCACAATTAATGCTTTGAAACTTCACGGGAAGTTTTGGAGACAAATTCCAAATTCTTCTGTCAATCTTCCTCCATTAATCATTCCTCTTCTCTTGCCTGGTGTTTTCATGGGTAGAGACTATCACCAAAATTCTCTCAATCTCCTCCATCTCTCACCATTCAATCCTCCAGATTGAATTGAAGCCTCTCAATGCCTTCCCTGTGCATTTCTACAGCCAAGAATTCTATAAATAAAGCCTCATTGAACCAAGAAAAGGGTCCAGATAATCTAACTTATGCACTCTTACTTTGTAGGAATTCAAGCATCAAGCATCCAATATCCAGCAATCAAGCTTTCATATCATGGCTGCCTCTTGTAGCTGCAATTATCTGTTTCATGTCATTTCATGCTAGTTTAATTTATTTATCATCTAGTATTATCATATTTAGCTCCATATCATTGCTTTAGCATCCATCTCATTCTTTGAATTGTCATTTTAACAATCATAGTGCACTCATGATCTGAGAGCAATAGTGGTTTAATAAATCTTTGAGGATAGAGAACAATATGAGTCTTTCGATAGATTCTTGCTTTGATTTAGTTCAATTTGATTTATCTTTGATATAATGTCATATTAAGAAGTGTTTTGTGTTTTGTGTTTTAGTGCTACGGTGAAATAGCGCTTTCGAGCATTGTTTCAGCACTTACAATCTATATTTTAGCGCTTTCATTCAAACAATGCTTCCATCATTTTTTATAGCACTTTCATGCACTGTTTCAGTGCTTCTGTCAAAACAGCGCTCTCATCATCCGTTTCAGCGCTTCTAGTCACTGTTTTAGCGCTTCTGTGAAATAGTGCTTTCGAGCACTGTTTCAGCGCTTACAGTCTATATTTTAGCGCTTTTATTCAAACAATGCTTCCATCATTTTCGATAGTGCTTTCATGCAATGCTTCAGCGCTTCTGTCAAAACAACGTTTCTGTCACCTATTTTAGCGCTTCGGAACTCTGTTCTAGCGCTTCTATGAAATAGCGCTTCTGTCCTCTGTTTTAGCGCTTCCAAAACAAAGAGTTCAAAATTTTTACCAGTCAATCAGTCTGTCATTTTATCCACAGTTTTCATTCGAACCAAGTTTCTTTTTATCAGAATCACTCCTTAAAGACCGAAAACAGATAGGTTTATACAAACTTCCAATCTTATCAATTGAAACAAGATCTTGCAAATCACAAGTGTCAAAATCAAATACACAATCGACTACTACACTGAAGTTTCATCGACAGGATACTATCATCCTTTATCACAAAACCAAGTATAGTACTCAAATTTTTAACATAGTTTCATCAATAAGATAAGTCATCTTACTTGACTTCGTTAAAAGTTTAAATTGATATTTTTCTAGCATAAAAGATCAACATTTTGGAAGAAAGGGTAAAAATTTATATGCCAATCTTCACTAGGTCCCAAAAGCATACACTCTTAGAGCAAGAAATTGAAACATCCCAAACAATGGCAGAGGAAAATCCTTGGAACAATCTGAACCGAAGTGATAAGAATGAAATAACTCCAAAGGATACTCAGGCAACTCAACAAGATCCCAAATTCCATAAATTTATGGAAATGATTTTAGAACAAGATATGGAGAAGTATCTTTTGATGTTGGCTGAATCAGGCGCCAAACTTCCCAAGGAATTTGACATAAATCATCTGAAGGAAGCACTTGGAACAATTGAGACTGAAATTATGCAACCTACATAGATAATAGATCCAGTTGCCGCTTTGACATCTCCAATGCAACTATTGCAACAACAAATATAGGATATGACGAAAGGAAGTACCAAAAGATATGCGATATAGGACATTTGTCCTTATCCTTTCGATGCAACAGTTGGTCTGATACCTTTCCATAGACACTGTGAAATCCCAAAGTACAATAAGTACAATGGACGAACATGTCTGATAGATCATATAAGGGAATTCAAAACAATGAGTCTTGAGTTCGCCCAAGAGGAAAATTTCTTAATAAGATTATTCCCAAGGACCTTGGGAGGATCATGTATGGAATGGTTTTCAAAACTACAACCTGGTATCAGTACTTTTGAGGAATTAGTCAACAGATTCATTTCCCAATACTCCTTTAACATCCAACACGATGCTACAATAAAGGATCTTTATAACCTAAAGCAAAACAAAGGAGAAACGTTCTTGTATTTTCTCCAAAGATGGCGACGCCTATTCGTCAGATATCCTAGATCCATTCCTGAGGAAGAAAAGATGGAGTTGTTCATCAACAACCTAACAGAGGAAATGAGTTATAGGCTTGAATTACAATGTCCTCCCACATTCGAGAAAGTCATAGAAAACAATCTTAAAATTGAGGAACCATTCGTCAAAAGAGGAGTTATCAAGCATTTCAACGATAAAATGAATAACACAAGTAACTCCTCCAATCAATACTCAAGCAATGACAAACCAAAATTTTGGCAAAAGAATCGAAACACAACTACCAATGACACAATGAATGATTCCCAAAATGTTAAACCAGTTTTTAAAATGACAGCATCTACATCAAAGAATCAAAGTAATGATCAAATTGTCAAGTCAAATGTCATACAAAACAAAGAGATTGTAAACACACAGTCATATCAAAAACCATCCAATCGGCGCAGGTTCACACCTTTAGGCCAAACAGTAGAATCAGCAATAAAAGAATTAGTCACTAGTGGCCTAATCACTGCACGGGAAGCTCGATTTTGGGATCCAAAGGTCAAACCACCATGGTGGAATGACACAGATTACTAAAACTTCCATAATAACAAAGGACACAAAACCAACGATTGTATGGAGTTAAAACACACAATACAAGACTTGATCAACAACAATAGAGCATATGTGGAAACACCCCAAAACAATAACGATCATTTGGCTTTCAAGGACCCTTTGCCAAATTACGAAAAAGGATCATCATCATCTGCAAATAACAAAGGCAAAAATATCAATCATGTCTATGAAAAAACAATCCTTTGTCTTTCTGAGGTAGAGAGTGATCATACAATTAATCATGACATTAGCAAACCCAAAAACAACAACACTGCCCCTTTGGATTTACTCCCAAGCATACAAAACTCTAACAATCAAATCAATGTCTTAAAAATCAGACACCGTCAAGACCATCAATCAACAAATTTCATGACTAGGGGGAAATCCAAGGTAATGTTCAAGGGAGTTGGATCCACACATGCAGTTCCACCTCCATCTCATTATAACATTGTTGATCAACTGCAAAACATTCATGCACAAATATCGATACTAGAACTCCTTAAATTATCACCATCACATAAGGAGGTTCTAGAACAAGCACTAGTAGCCACTACGGTACCAACCAATCTAAATTTTTTCCAGTTCCAAGCTATGGTGGGGCATTTGACTACTCCACATTGTCTATCATTCTCTGAATAGGATGATGTCTCACTAAACCATTCCCATAGTACTGCACTCCATATCAAAGTCTTAATCCATAATCATCACGTCAAGAGAGTCTTAATAGATGGGGGAGCTGGTCTGAACATTTGCACTCTCAAGTTAATCCATGCACTAGGGTATTCAGATGATGCTATTGATGCCCGAAGGAAAATGACTATCAAAGCATATGATGAGGAGGAAAGATTGTCCAAGGGATTAATTGTATTACACATTCAAGTGGGGCCAATGATGAAACATATAGCATGCCAAGTATTGGAAAGATATTTGACATACAACATTCTCTTAGGACAACCATGGATCCATGAAATGCAGGTTGTACCTTCAACATATCATCAATGTTTGAAGCTCCCAATAAATGGATAGGAGGTAACTATATCTGCTGATTACAATCATCCTCACTATTGTGACATAATTAGAATCTCCCAAGATACCTTGGTGCCTCACAACAGGGAAGCATCCAGTTCAAGATCATCCAACGAAGAACAACGTCCAAATATTACCACCAAGTGGGTAGAGAAAAAGGGTAAAGAAAAAGAAACAAGTCCTGTTGAAATTCAATCAACAAATAATCCAAATCAGCAAACTTCTTTATCACAAAAAATTCAAGAGCAAGTCCAACTGACAGAAAAGGGAATGGGAACATATTCTGTGGAGCAATCGCTTAACCTATCACAGTTAATGCCATCTCCTAAGACATATGGTCAAACATCTATGATAAAACCTCAAACATCATTACCAATCACAGTTCTTCAAGAATTTTTTGTCAAAAAGGGTACCATAGAGGATGAAACAGACAACAAAGCAATCTTGGATTGGCTCTACAAAGATGAGGAACTCTCTACATCAAATACCAGTATCAAAAATGTCAACATCAACACCGACAAATATGGGAAAGGAAAAGCTATTTTAGGAAAAATGGGGTATGAAGGACAAGGACCTGTTGGATTAAGAAAGGAAGGAATCATAGAGCCTATTCAACCCCTCACTCTCTTATCAAAATAGAAGACAAGATTGGGCTACTCTGAAGAGGAAAAAACAGAGATGACATAGAAGGTCATAGAAAGAATTCTTCAACTTAGAAATAGCTCTAAGATAGATTCCAATGAATATGAATGGGATTCATGTTTCGATGTATCTTTCACAAATATTCATATTGATGTCATCCAACAATATACACCTATGTGCGAGGAGGGCCAAGGCTCTGGGTTTAGATCAATTGTGGGAGAGTCACTAAATACCGATGATTCAAGTGGGGATGAACAGACCTCGAGTGAACTAGACAATCTTGAAGAAAGTACCATCATGGACCTCAATATTCCAATAAACGATTATGATGAAATGGTTGTCCACACCCTTACATCCATCATATTGAAAGAATCGGATACCCTCATGCCTTTAATCCATCTTGAACTAATTGACTAGGAAACTGTCGAACCCTTAACTATGCCAATATTTACAAATGATGATGCCATCATAAACTTCCTATGTCATACTGAACTTGGTACAAATTCTGTCTGTAGTACTCATAACAACACAACTCAGCAGGAGGGTGTCAAGTCTTCTAGTTGCAAAAATAACAATAGGGAAAATAGATCTAATGGTGAAAACCATTCTATGGCAGCATTAGATCTAGAAAAAGTAAAAATAAAGAACACATCTAATGGTGAAAACCTTTCTGAGGCACTGAAGGATGGAAGATTTGACACTCTTCCAGAACATTATCATGAGCGATCATCAGTTCTGGTGGAACCAATGCAGTCTGTGAATATCAGCACTGAAGATAAAGCAAAAATCCTACATCTGGCAGAATCCATGACAGAACAAGAAAGACCGAAATTCATCAAATTCTTTAAAGAAAGAAGCATCAAATTTGCTTGGTCATATTCTGATATGCCAAGCTTAGACTCAAATCTGCTCATGCACCACTTGTCTTTGCCTGTAGGAATCAAGCTTTTCAAACAAAAATTGAGAAAAATGCATCCCCACATCACATTGATGGTAAAGACAGAACTAAATAAATTGTTGGATGCTGGATTCATATGCTCTATAGACTATTCCAAATGGATATCAAACCTTGTACATGTTTCAAAGCCAGACAATAGCATCAGAATATGTACAGATTTCAGAGACCTAAATAAAGCATGCCCAACCAAATATCAACATCATCGTGGACTTGACGGTAGGGCATGCCATGTTGTCAATCATGGACGATTTCTCTAGGTACAATTAGATAAAAATAGCTCCAGAAGATAAAGAAAAGATAGCTTCTACATGTCCATGGGGGACCTTCTGCTGGAACGTCATGCCATTTGGCCTAAAGAACGCAAGAGCCACTTATCAAAGAGCAATGACGATAATCTTCCATGATATGATGCACACCTTCATGGAGGATTACGTGGATGACATCTTGGAAAAATCTACTACTAGGGAAGAACATATCCATATCCTAGACAAAATATTCGCACGGATGGAGAAATTCAATGTCAGGTTAAACCCCAAGAAGTGTGTCTTCGGGGTCACATCAGCAAAAGTATTAGGGTACATTGTCTCAAAAAAAGGCATTGAAGTGGATCCGGCTAAATTCAAAGCAATCATGGAGATGCCACCTCCTACAAATATCAGTCAACTCAGATCACTACAGGGAAGGCTCCAATCGATCAGAAGATTTATCTCCCAGCTGGCGGACAAAAGTCATCCTTTTAATCATCTATTGCATAAGAATATAGTTTTCAAGTGGGATGAGGGGTGTGAAACAACATTCAATCGAATCAAGTAGTATCTAATGTCACCACCCATTCTCATGCCACCAACAGAAGGAAGGCCTCTCATATTGTATATTGCCATGACAGATATCTCTTTGGGGGCACTATTAGCGCAAGAGGATTATGAAGGAAAAGAACATGCCATTTACTATATCAACCAGACATTGAATGGATATGAAATCAATTACACTTTTATAGATAAATCTTGCTCGACAGTGGTATTCACTACTCAACAGCTAAGACACTATATGCTCACTCATACAATCAAACTGATAGCAAAGATCGATCCTTTAAAATATCTACTCAGTAAGGCTACCTTAACAGGTAGACTGGCAAAGTGGGTCATGCTATTAAGTGAATTTGACATTCAGTATGTAGAGAGAAAGGAAATCACTGAACAATTAGCTAAGGCTCCTTTACCAGATGATCGACCAATGACCATGGAATTTCCAGATGCGGACATTTTGATAGCAATGCCCCAACAATGGGTATTATATGTTGATGGATCATATACACAACGAGGATCAGAAGCAGGAATTTTGTTCATTTATCCACAAGGACACACCATTCAAAAATCATATAGATTAATGTTTCAGTGTACAAATAATGTGGTAGAATATGAAGCATTAATCATTGGGGTCAAAATAGCAATTCAGTGGAACATCACGGACTTACAGGTATATGATGATTCTCAACTAGTCATTTATCAAGTAAATGACAAGTATCAAACAAAAGATGAAAATTTGATGCCCTACAAGCAACAAATAGATAATCTGAAGTAGTCCTTTGTCAGTATCAAGTTTGATCAAATTCCAAGGGCGGAAAACAAAGCTACAGACGCTATGGCTACAATTTCTTCATTACTATAATTGCCTGAGAAATGTGTATGTTATGAGTTTATGGTAGAACAAGTATCATATCCTTCCCATAATAATCCAGAATCTACTAATATCTGCCATATAGAGAGTTAGGGTGAATCCCAAAATAGAAAATGCAAGGTTGATAAGGAGCAGCAGACTTGCTAAAGCTGCAGGCTTCCTGCCAGCCTTGGTGGCCCCAGAATCGGTAATGGTGTGCATAGAGGCATATCAACTAGACACTAGAACCATAGTAGACCGAAATGGGAATATCCTTGCAAATATGTCCCCGCTTGGTATAACAAAAACTTTCCACATTCCGACCTTTAAAAGCATGGAGGCCCCCACAATAGAAGAGTGCATGGCACTATGGGAACAAGACCCTTTGAAATGTAAAAAGCTAATCAATCAGTATTGGTTGAAGGATAAGTGGGGTAGTGCCGCCAAGATACCTCATGAGCTCTTTTGCAATGATTTCTTCAAGGATTACCATGACCTCGTGACCTTATTGAGCCGAGTAATGGGTCTTCCCGCTATGGCCTTCTTCTAAGAATGGATGTTTTACTTTGTCGAGCAAATTCTCTGCAGTGACGACACTACCTTTTATTGGGGGGAGATAATCAGTGATTGCTTCCACGAGCAGTTTACAAATGTGAAAAGGACTTCCAAGTTCTATATGACATCCTACTTCGTGTACTCCCTTTCCAATCAGCAGCATTATCATGGATTGACTACAGTACCCAGTGAGGCATCAGGAGTGGAGCTCAAGCCTTATGATAAGTACCCACAACTGCAGTACCGAAATTTCAAGAAAGATTACTGTAGGGTGAATGATGCGTTCATTGCCTACATCATTTAGTCTCAAGGAGGTGATTTTGAGAGGAGAACCTCTCACAGTGCCAGAGCTCTTCTCAACAATTTTGTATTCCTATATATACAATTTCCAAAGTTCACTTACATCCACGCACAGGGATTCACAGAGAGACCAAACAAACTACCCCGGTACCCCAATGACTGGATTATACTGTTGGAGCTAACTTGGCAGCTACTTAACATTCACAATATCCTAAGTAACAAGAATCTAGTAGGTACACATTACCCCATCGGGCTCGACCAAGGAAAGTATAAGATTCATACCTCCCAATGCGCGAGATACTCAGAAAGGGAGTTGGCGGAATACCACCTCTGGCAATATATAGCTCAGCCCCGAATCGACCCTATGGTCATATCAGAAAGGCACTAGATGTGAGTATTCCCACCTCCACAATGTTGAGGACTTTTGGGCTAACTGCAAAGATGATCTTCAAGTGCGAGTGTGGCACTATATGCACATGACTACTTTCTATGTACGAAGAGTCAACTTGTCTCGAGATCTAGATCAAATTGAAGAAGATGAAAGCATGGTGAATGACCCGAGATATGCTAGCATCACCAATCTACCAGTGCCCATGATTGATTGGGATGAGAAAGAGGTTTATGACCTTGACCAACTCACCAAGCCCGTCGAGGTCCAAACGAAGGCATGGATCGACCAATAGGTGGCCCGACTGAAGCAACAAGGAGTCGCCTTGACATTCAAGGGACTAGAAAATGAAACCTAGTGGCTCCAATGGTGGGGTGGCTATCGCTACCACTAGAGAAACATCCACGACCCCACCATCAGTGAAAACCAAAAAGAGAAAGGAAGCTAGTGAGCAGCTGCCCAAACCGAAGGTTTATGCCTGAAAGGCATCAGAGGGCGAGCCACCAATGAAATAGAGGAAAACAAATGGAGGCGCAATGACATCTGTACAACCCAAGAGGCCGCTTCATGGTAGGGGGGAAGGATCTGACCTGCCAAGGTCTCCCTCTGCTACGGTTGCTGCTACTATTACCACCACCCCGCATACTTCACTTGCAGTTTCCGCTTCCTCTCCGCCTGCGGTGGACATCTTTGTCCATCTTGCTTTTGCCTCTCCAATCATGCAGGTCGTACCAGTGGATTCATCCTCTACCATGACCTCCCCAGTTTCTTCTTCATCTATGTATCCTTCCCTTCCCTCCACTTCCACTGCCATAATGCCTTCCCTCAACCTCCCAGAATCCTTCGTAAAATACATGCAAAAAGTGCCATCTGAACTTTTAGGGATTCTCACAAGCCCACTAGTACAAGCTGCAATAGCCCAGGATATGGCTAACACTCCAGCTCCTCCTCCCCCTACTAAACCACAAAGATTGGAGGAAATGATGAAAATATCTGATGAGCTTGAGAGACAGCAGCTAGAGGCTGCAAAGGAGCCCGAGGACAAAGAATTTGAATACCACAAGCACCCGATGTTCAGAAGTTGAGAAATTGATGTGGTGGCCTATGAGTCTTCTAGTGAGGGTAGCGAAGAGTTGGACATTGAATTGGTTTGTGAAACACATGATCCTGAGCTCGAGGCCGAGTGGAGCAAACAGCTTAAAGAGATCGAAGATAAGGAAGTTGAAGATCGGCTCACGGTTGAGGAGGAGGTTACAACTCCTGAGACTGAGACCAGTAGGTCTCTAGCTGAAGGATAGGATCAAGCTCCAAAACATGAAGAGACATCCCCCATCTGGGTGAGCCGGAAGATAGGCTCGAGGAACGTGAGCATGATCAAGACAAGGAGGAGGAGGATGCTGAAAGAGAAGATCCCTCTGACGAACAGTTACCTAGGTCTCCTGCCAAGCATGTAATGCTCGTGCAAGACTCTGACGAGGAGAAAGAGGATGCAGGAACTGAAAAGGGAGCCCTTGTCATCAGAATCACTGAGCTTGGGCCAGAGGACAACAAGGACCAAGGTGATCTACCCAAGGGAGAACCCCAAATGCCCGATTGGCTAGGAAAATAGCTTCAATAGAAGACTCTCACCTTAAAAGATCCCAAGGCAAGGCTAGAAGCCATACTAACCAAAGCACAAATATGCACCAAGAAGGAGAAAAGGCCAAAAATCAGATCAAAGATAACCATAGATGCCTCCGGATCTAGGGTAGTACAAATAGCAACACCTGTAGTTGGAAAACAAGGAGTAACTTATAACATCTCCACTATCAACTTAGGGGTGGCCACCATGGAGAAGAAGATCAACAACCTCTAGGAGTCGATCGCCACAGTGGTGCACCTTATCCAATAGGATAAGGTTTCAAAGGAAGAACTCAAGGCACAAGTGACCTATTTGACAGCCTATATCCAATAGTGGTTGTCCCTAGATGAGCATCCTACTACATCATTAGCTCCACCTCAGTTATTATCCCAGGAGTAGATCAATAAATTGGAAAAGACAAGGAATTTGGATAAGACTACAGAAAAAAAAAAAATCAACAAGTCTTAGACGTGGGAAACGTGGGTATCAACTCGGTTGTTTGAGCCACTAACAAATTCTTAGAAGTGCAGAGAACTCTTGAGGGTACGAGGAAAATCTGCGAGGAGTTCCCAGAAAAGTACAATGTCACCTACCCGAAGATAGAGGTCATACCCGTATTGCCAAGTGAGGTTTGGGAGAAGGACCGTGCCTTCAAGGATGATGACCATTAGCTAGTGGATGTATGGAAATGGGATTTTAATCATTGGAAAGAAAAGTAGGAGCAGATCGTGGAACGGGTAGTTCCGGATATCGAATGGGCCAAGGAGGCCAGAGGGGATTGCGCTCAGTACATCAAACTCATGACAAGGTACGAGCTACCCGTTGTTGAAATTAATCCAGAAAGCATAAAGTGACACTTCCTAAAGACATGGAAGATGGGGTTTCAGTCGAGGTTACCACGGATTTCCTAAGTTTTGTTGATCGAGCCTTCACCCAATTGGAGCTGTTCAGAAATAATGCTGCCAAATATGACAACGACTGGAAGAAGCTGGTCAACAACTCCCAAGAATGAAGTTACCAGATTTTATGGTCTGACATCATGGAGTTGGACAAGTTCCAGCCATTGATTTTGATCTTTGTGGAGTATGCAGCCTTGAAGAAATGTGAGGGCAACCCTATCATCGATGAGGAGTTCCTAAAATAATAGCTACAGCAAAGAGCAAACAGCTAAAGGACGAAATTGCTACAATGTTGCCGCTAGTTGACAAAATAGGGAAAAGACAAATGGTGTTTTAAAAATGTAATATATTTGGGGGTAGGTGAAACCCTAGTGTAAAGTGAATCTTGGCCACATAATATAATCGAATCTTGGCCACTCATTTTTCTTTTTGAAAACTATAAATAGGGCTCTCCTCCTCTCATTTTAGAGAGTTGAGTTGTTGTCAAGGGATGCTGCAAAAATTATAATAGAAAATAAAGTCATTTCTTGGTGTATTTTTGGGTTTCTCCACATGTTTCATGATTCTTCTCCCATTAGTTAAAGCTTTACTTTAAGTATTTTTTTGTCCTTTGGCTCTAAGTAGATTTAATACATTGTCTTTGGTTACTAAGTTTTTTGTTGTGTGTGTGCTTTCCTTGTCCATAATTTTGGTTTTTTGTTGTTGGTAGGTAACTGTGTAAAGTTAGTCTAGACTATAATTTCATAGCTACTCTTCATTCACATTTACATGGCGAGTGAACGATGAATATCTGCAGTCCTTAGAAGATAGCATAGATTTCATGATACTGTGAGAATTCTGGTCAAGTGAAATCATATTTTAGGAAACTGTCCACAGCAGGAACCTCCATGATCACTGCTCATTGGTAGTTGCAGTCCTAGGAAACTTCCTTCTTCCCCGCCTCTTTCCCTTTTTTCCTTTTTTTTTAAACAACCTATGCTAAGGTTCATTGCATATTGTAAAGCTAAATTTGACGAAACCATGGAGTCTAAGACTATTGTCTGAACTAGTAGCAAGGTACAGTAATCTCCTATTTGAAGAGCTCCATTAATTGACCCGATTCTCCTACAGCTTCAACTCTCATAAGACTGCGTTGTGATTCCAGCAAAATCACATCAAATAACTAATATATCCCAAGCATCATCAAGACCTGACATCCGAGAGACCTTGGGAAAGTGTTCTGCAATTTGATTGTGGAAGATTGTCTTTCAAGAGAGGTAAAGCACCTATGCATTACCTGTGTTGGGAAGTTCATAAAAACACCATCAACAGTACTTATCCATAGCTGCACTGAAGTTGTTTTCTCTATTTGGACGGATTATTTCTCTTTACTATTTTATAGATTTTTCAATTTTTTGATGTTACAAAGATGCCTCTTTGCCAGGTTTTTATCAAGGTAACCATTTTTTTGTTTTTCCATTTTTTCATGTATTTTTCTGATTGAAACATGGTTCTCAGAAGCTATGCATAGAACCTCTTCACATGAAGGCTATTGATTGGTGAAAAATGTGGT
The DNA here is from genome assembly GCA_007115665.2 of Sequoiadendron giganteum. Lineage (NCBI taxonomy): Eukaryota > Viridiplantae > Streptophyta > Pinopsida > Cupressales > Cupressaceae > Sequoiadendron > Sequoiadendron giganteum. Next base: position 51,473,776 of record CM021105.1, on the reverse strand, counting down.
TCTCCTTCAGGGGTAGAGAGTTGATACACTCCTGATCCAAAACATTCTAGGACAATATAGGTCCCTAACCAGTTAGGTTCAAACTTACCTGGTTTTTCTCGTTCAACTTGATTCTTGGGGTTCTCCATTAAGATGAGGTCACCAATGTCAAAGTGTCGATTTAGAACTTTCCTATTATAGCTGCAACAAAGATGATTTTGATATGCTTGTAAATGATCTAGTGCCTTCTATCTATGAATTATAACTCATGTAATCTGGATACACGATATTCTTAATCATCTATATGACCTTTCAAGGATACCCTCAAGGAAGGAATTTCAACCTCAATAGGTAAGATAGCTTCAGATTTGAATACTAGGGAGTATGGAGTGGCACCGGTGGGAGTACATATGCTTTTGTGGTAAGCCCATAAGGTGGGATTAAGCTATAGGTTCCAGTCACAACCAACATCATTGATAGTCTTTTTTAAGGATTCTAATAATGGTTTTATTAGATGCCTTGGCTTGGTCGTTACCTTGTGGGTAATATGGAGTGGAAAAATGATGTTGGATATGGAATTCCTCACATAGATGGCAGACTTCTTGGTTTTTGAATTGACGGCCATTGTTTGTGATAATGGATTGAGGTACACCATACCCAAAAATTATGTAGTTTATGATAAACTTGGATATTTGTGTGTCGTTGATGTAGGTCATGGGAATAGCTTCAATCCATTTGGTGAAATATTCAGTGGCGGTTATGATGAATTTATGGGCATTGAATGATGGAGGGTGTATCTTACCTATGCATTCAAGTCCCCATTAGGCAAAGGGCCATGGTGAAGTAATCGGATGAAGGTCCTATGCTGGCGCGCATATCAAATCTCCATGTATCTTACACTATTGACATTTCTTGACAAAGATATATGAGTCGTTTTCCATTGTAGGCCAAAATTACCCTAATCTCATAATCTTATGGGATAAAGTAGGACTGCTAGAATGGGATCCACATATACCCTCGTGTACCACTCCCAAGGTTTCTTGTGCTTCTTCCGCATTGAGACATCTCATTAAGGTGTTATCCAAGGTACATCTATATAGGGTATCTCTAATAATGGTGTATTTGGTAGGCTTACGGATAAAGGTTCTACGTTGGTTGTCTGATAGGTCTAAAGGTAAGATTTGGGCATTTAGATAGTCCTATACATCCTTGCACCAAGGGTAAGTAGGACCAACAATCGTACACACCATCACGGAATCAAGGACATCATAGATAGGGACCAGCAACTATTTGACCAAAAACTCAAACTTAGGCACGTTGCTAGGAATATCCAATAAGGAAACCACAATTTCCATAACATCTGTTGTGCTATTATGAATGTATGGTATTTATTGAAAGGTGATGTCATCAAATTACTATTTGAAACTATCATTCATGCACTTGTAGGGGGCAAGTTTCTCAGCTTTGGTTTCATAATCATCATTTACGTGCTGAACTACCAGCTGAGAATCTCCATAAACATGTAGACTCTTAATCTTCCATTGGGCTACCATTCTTAGTCTTGTCACCAAGGCTTCATATTCAGTTATGTTGTTGCTGCAAGGGAAAACAATCCTGAATGATTTAGGAATAGTATCACCTTGAGGTGTAATAAATAGTATGCCTACTCCTTAACCACGATTAGTATGTGACCTGTCAAAGTATAATTTGGTTCTAGTGTCAACTTTGAAGATAAACTCATTAAGTATCACCCATTTAGCCTATCGACCTGTTAATGTTGTTTTACTTAGGATATATTTGAGAGGATCAATCTTTGCAACCAACATGGTTTGGCTGTTTAGAATATAGTGCAAAAAAATTTGAGTAGCAAAGACTACCGCAAGACAGGCATGTTCTATGTTACTGTAGTTTAGTTCATATCCCATCAAGGTATGATTGATGTAGTACACTACCCTTTCATGACCTTGATCATCATTTTGTGCGAGAAGGGTTCCTAATGCTAACTAAGTTGATGAAATGTAAAGTATCAAAGGTCTATCATCTATAGGTGGCATTAACACAGGTGGAGTAAGCAGATAATCCTTGATCTATTGGAAAGCTTCCTAACATTTAGGTGTCCATACAAATGGTACTCCTTTCTTGAGAAAATGTTGGAATGGATGTATTTTGTTTGCTAGTTGTACTATGAAGCACCAGATGGACTGTAATGTTCCCTATAGTGTTCTTAGTTGACCAATGTTGGTTGGAGGAGGTATTTCTATGATAGCTTTTACCTTCGATGGGTCTACTTCAATGCCTCTTCTAGAAATGATATATCCTAGAATTTTCCCTGATTTCACTCCAAAGACACATTTCTTTGGATTTAGTCTGACTTGGTAATTTTCTAGCCTTTGGAATATCTTGTCTAGAACTTTCAAATGATCTACCCTTGTTACTAATTTAGCTATGATATCATTAGCATAATCTTCCATGAGAGTATGTACAAGGTCATGGAAAATAGTCATCATTACACATTCACACATAGCTCCTGCATTTTTAAGCCCAAAAGGCATAACATTCTAGCAGTATGTTACCCATGGACATGTGAAAGCTATCTTGTGTTGGTCTTCAGATAAGATTTTGATTTGGTTATACCCAGAGAAACCATCCATGAGGGATAGAATCTTGTATCTTGTTGTAAGGTCCACTATCATGTAAATGTTCAACAAAGGGAAGTCATCCTTAGGACACACCTTATCGATATCTCTAAAGTCTGTACAAATTTGGATGCCCCCAATTGGTTTAGTCACTGGAACAAGATTTGAAATCTAGTCTACATAGTCTATGGATCTTATGAATCTGACATCCAATAGTTTCTTAAGTTCATCTTTGACCAGTAGAGTGATTTGTGGATGCATCTTCCTTAGCTTCTATTTCATAGGCTTAATACTTGGCTATAATGGTAGATGGTGCAATATTAGGTCTGGATCCAGCCCAAGCATGTCAACATATGACCATGCAAATTTTATCTATCTCTTTGTGAAGAAGTCCCAAAACTCAGGTTGTTCTATCTCTGTCAAAGAGGCTGCAAATTATATTACTCGAGGTTTTATCTTTTGTGTTATGTTGACCTCAACAGACTCTTCTACTAACATTGGTGAATTTTCCTGAGCAACTAGGAGAATATTCAAACATCCATCCTTGGGTGCCTCAGAGAGGTTTTTCCCCTCAAATACATCCTTTATTTTTACTATTTCTTCATCCAAAGGTTCCTTTCGGTTTTCACCTAGGGACTTGTAATTTTCCTCATTTTAATTGTTTTTCTTTTTATTTTCACTTTTAGAACTAGAGGTGTGAACATACTCCCCAAAATATGCTTTTTCATCCAAGTCTATGGTAAAGCTAGCTTTATGATCCCCTCTAGGTATGCCTTCTCGAAGTCCCATGAACTCAGCTATTGCTTCGTCGTTCTTGAATATGTCTAAGATGGGTGTACCTCATTGATCCCAATCGATAAGTTGGGTATATACGAGGGGCATGTCATCATCGGAGTAATCAAATGTGGAGGCTGACAAGTTGAATATAGAGTGGTTGACATGGTCACAAAAATTTTGGACTAACTCATTTTTGTTATTTTTCCTATGGGTAGGTAAACTCTGATGTGGGACTACTCTAAGGGCTAGGTCATCAGAAGATGGTTTGTTAGATGCCCAAGATGCAAGATCAAGGGTTTCCCAATAATAATTCTTAAGCCATTCTTCTTTGGACAAGGGCTTTTTATGACAGGGGCTAGAGGGATTTGGTATAGATTTTATCATTCTGTCAAGTTCCCCAAATAACTTATCTAGGTTCATGGTGCTGGTAGAGGAAACAAAATCCCATTTATAGTCGCTTGAGTCAGGGGATTAATCATAAACTGGGTCAAGTGGTTCATGAGATATCTCGATGTATTCATAAGAACTTACTTACTCTTGAAATGGTGGCGAAGTACTAGGAAAGCCAATTCTAAGTGGTTGAAACCCTAGCCCTAAGCCTTTTGGTCATGGTGAGATAATGACCGATTCAGTCCTTCCATTGCGATGTAGTCTTAACCCACTATGTCTGTCATAGCCTTTGCTTTGCATTATCATAAATATTTTTCCATATTGATCCTCAGCTATTTGAATAGATGGTGAGGGGTACTCATTGTCTTCCTGGTACAACCAGGAGGTAATATCATCTTGGTCCACAACTTCTTCACTTAACTCTCCCCATTTTGTCACTATCATTATAGGAGGAACATGAAATGTGACTACAAATTGTCTCCTATCTGCTATGGGTAAACCATATGTCTTAGGTGGAACCAGTTGACTGACATAAAAGAATGCCTTCATGTGATATTCTCCACAACCCTTGTCTTGGATCTCAACCTTAGGAGTGGATGATGGTGGATGTGATGAAATGGACTTGGTAAGAGTTGATGAATAAATGTATAGGGATAAAGTAGATGATGAAGCTTCTTGATTAACTGTTTTTCATTGTGGAATTTCCCATAGGCTTGTGCAATATTGAAAAGGATTTGGATCACGATCAATCGTGATCTCGGTACCATTATACAAGAATTTAAGACATTGGTGATATGTGGAAGGTACGGCATTCATTGCATGTATCCAAGGTCTACCTAACAAAAGGTTATATGGAAGGGTGAGATTCAAGACTTGGAAGCTAGTGTCCATAACTGCAGGGCCAATCCTAATAGGGAGTGTGAAAAATCCTTTGGATGATCTTTCCTCATCATCATAAGCCTTAATGACTATACTCTTAGTGGTGTCCATGCATGTTTCTGAGAATCCTAATGCCTTCACCAATTTCAAGGTACAAAGGTTCAACCCTGCTCCTCTGTCTACCAAGACTCATTTGACTTTGGTTTGATGGACTAAGACTTCAAAGTGTAATGGGTCATTATGATCGGTCTTTTCAACTGAATAATCCTATTGAGAAAATGTGGTATGATGGGAATTGGTTAAGTATCCTACCATTTCTTCAAAACGATTGATATCTAAGTTGGTAGGGCCAGTTGTGCTTTGTAAGGATTTTTCGAGAATGGCTCGATGATTTGGTGATAAAGTCAACAACTCCAAGATGGATATCTATGTTGGGGTCTTGACCAATTGATCAAGAAAATTATACTTAGACTTGGAAGATTGTGTAGGTGGCTTAGAAGATGGACCTAGAAGAGTTATCTTAGTTCTGCATGTATTTACAACACATTCAAGATGCTTCTTAATGGTGATGGTATGGATATTTTCATTTGCATCTCGAAGGTGATTTATGATCGTACCTTTTCCATAGTCATACTTGGTATTTGCATAAGTGGTTGATGTATTATTCTTAGTTCTCGAACTAGAGGCCTTTCCTTGCCCATGGCCATGTAATGGGTCTTTGAAGACCTTATGATCACTGTTCTTGGTATGTTTCTACCCATTGACCTCTATGGTTCCGTCTTCAACAAAGTCTTGTATGATATTCTTTAGTTGTTGGCATTGTTGTAGGTTATGTCCCTTTGTTTGATGGTATTCACAATAGGCGTTATCATCCCACCATGAGAATTTAAACTATCTAGGATCATACCGTTTTGGTTTCTGAGGTTTGATGAGATTATATTTAATCATTTCTTTGAAAACTATCTCGATTGGTTCTCCCAAAGGGGTAAATTCACATTTAGGAAATCTCCTTTGTGGTCATTGTTGTTGCAAATTTTGGAAAAAAATTGTTGTTTAATTTGGATTACTCGTCACTTCTTGATTGGGGTTGTAACCTCTAAGTTTGATGACCAATCCCGCATGTATGGTCTTAGCATCAACAATTCCATCATTTGTAACATTTTTGTTTCTAGACCAGAACTTGTTTCTATCGTTGGGAGCGTTTTGATGTGGAACAGTTGGGTTCCTGCCTGGAACTTTAATTTCTCCTTTGTCAATAAGGCCTTTTGCAAGTATGATGCCCTTTTGTACCAAGCCTAGGAATGAAGTACAACAATGTACCCTTAAGTCACTTCTCAGTTTTGGATGAAGATTTTCAAGGAATATTGTGACTTTTTGTTTCTTGGGTATCTCAATTGGACATCTACTAGCTAAAATTCTCCATCTCTGGAAGAAAGTGGTGAAATTTTTTCCTTCTTGCGTGGTGTGACACAAGGTAGCTATTTTTATTTCATTGTCTATGTTGAAGGGAAAGTGTTCGACAAACTTCTCAGCTAATTCACCCCATGATCGTATGCCATATGGTAGTTTAGAGAACCATTCCAATGCTATCTCGACAAGCGTTTGCAAAAATAATCTCATCAAGTATGTGGGGTCATATGATATGTCCATGCATATTGTAGAGAAATCTCTAATGTGTTCTAAAGGATTCCTCCTCCCATTATACTTAGGAAAATATGGTATAATGTATCCGTGTGGGAAGGGTGTCATGTATAACGCTTTGTCAAAAGGACATGGACATAAATCTTGCACTGAGATAGTTCGTTTGCCTGACATAGAAATCTTGTCCATCTATTGTTGAAGGATTTGCATTTGATTTTGAAGAACATCTATTTGTGTCAAGGACATGTTGTTTGTGTTGTTAGGATCAATGTAGGTGTTCTGAAATGCTATGTTCTATGAAGGATTGTGATTTGGCGAGGGAATATATCCTATTTGAATGTTTTGATTCGGTGAAGGGATATATCCTATCAGAATGTTCTAATTTGGTGTAGGATATTTCCCATTGGAATGTTCTGGTTTGGTGTAGGAATTTTTCTTGTTGAAATATTTTGGTTGGGTACAGTACTGGTATTGCTATGAGGTATAGTTATATTCATGTCGACTTTGGATCTCTTACCAACAGTGTTTGTGCCAAAGGGGTTTGATGAAGATGCCCCCGCAATGAATTGTAAACCTTGTGTTATGTTGAATGGGGTTGTGTTTACAATTGACAATTTTTGAGTAGGTATGCTAGTTGGTATTGTTGTGGTAATTTGAGTAACAAGGACACTTGACGTCATGGTTTGCATGGGTTGAGTAGATGTTGTTTTCAAAGTGTGAACATCAAATCCTGGTGGTAGTGTAGCACCTTCTACTAGAAAATTTTCTAGATATCATTGAGGATCATTCGCTAAACACTCATCCATAAAGGATGTAAACTCAGGATCTTGTATGATAACATCTATGTCTTTAGTAAAAAAATTCCATGTGTCTCCCTAGTGACGTGTTTGTCAAGAAACGTTTTGTGTGGTCTCTCTTCCCCTGATGGTCGGTTTCCGAAAGGATTAAAAAATTTGTTAGGGTCCAAAATTGTTCTGTATTTCTTCTTAAACCTTGTTTCAACCATTAAAATTTTCTTAGAGTGAGGTAATGCACACTATGTCTAAAAACTGATATGTCCTATTTCTCTGTTTTTTCATATTTTCTAAATATAAAGGATGTCACTAAAAATTAAGGATTTCTAAAATGGCGTTTACTAGGATGACGTATGCTAGGATGGATAGTATGAAAAATTTTGATTAGATTATGATGGTAAATGATTCTGAGATGGGTATAACCTACCACCTATGAAGTAAATCCAAGCAATGATCTAACTTTACCAAGGAACCTGATTGTAGGACAAAGACAACTGACAAGGTGAATTTCCCAAGCTAGAAGGATTCACTAATAGGACAATAGTGATTAGGTTCAATGATAATGACAAATCAGAGCATGAATGTATCGAATGACGCAGAAAGTTGTTCTATTTTACGATATGCAGCTTCCTATGGGGTGTCTAAATGTTTGCAACTTAGGATGACTACTGCTAAGATGTAAATGACACCTAATAATGCAAGGATTTTGAGCAATTTTCTCTAGTTTTTGTCCAAGGTTGATTGTAAGAAACAAAAGCGAAAAAGGCAGCTTTGTTTTTAGACTAATTTTGCAGTTTTTTAAGAATTTTCTGTTGACAGTTAACTGCGGTTCACGTTTCAGATGTGTTGATGAATTTGACAGATGCGTTTCAGTTTTCAAATGAGGTTAATTAACTAGACCAGGTCTCGAATGTTGACAGACAAATATGAATTTTTCTTACAGATGTGGTTTACACTATGATAGATGTGACTCATAAATCAAACGTGACTCAGTAAGCATATGCGGCTCAGAATCTAAACTTTGAAACTAAATATGTTGATAGACACATGTGGTTTTTTGTTTAATAGTTGCGACTCGTAAAGACATGTGGTTTTAAATATGATAGTTGCGACTCGTAAAGACACTTATGGTTCAAAATATGATAGTTGCGACTCAGTTTATAGTTGCGGTTTTCTGATGACAATGTTATGACTGACCCAATTTTACTATCAAGTTTTGATGAATAAAGCAAAAAAACAATCATAGATAACAAAGTGTTTTCAGTTTGACATGTATGAATCTGTTAAAATTAGAAGACAAGTACAACCTAGGCTGTGTTAGATAGTATTTACTGAGTTCTTACTTGGATTTCACCAGCTATGCATATTCAAGGCAGATGACTAGTAACTTGACCCCACTGGCTCCCCTCCACGACACTCACTTATACGGGCTAGCCAAGCTACTATGCCCATGAAACTCCCATGGCATACATTTCATCTCTACACATGAACCATAAGAATGTAAGACGGCTTCGCAGGTCCAACCTACTACACCAGTAAATAGATTGGGATTTTGGCAAAACTGCAACAAGGTTTTTAGTAAGGAAATTTTGTTTGTGGGGCACCATCCAGTACAACGAGAGACCATTTATGCCCTTCTTGTGGAAACAGTGAGCATGATTTTTGGGGTTTCCCCCAAAAATCCACTTTTATATACTGATTGGAAGTCGTTGGTGACAAGCATGTTACCAGTCTAAGTTGTCTTGGGGTGAGTACTTTTTCCCACCAAGACAGACCTAAGTTCTAGAGTCAGTAACCGTTTCTCTTACACCCAGGATCACACGAATGCGCAAGGAGAGAGGATACTTCGATATACCGAATCGTAAGGGTAATTACAAAGTGTTCTTTCACACTAGACAATGTAAACACTAGTTAATTTTAAGCCAAATGACAATTATCTAACAACCAAACACAAAAGTTCATTTTAAATATTTAAAGTTTTCAACAACAAGTCCTACATGCAATTCATCATTAGTTTATTGGTTATCTTCATCATTCGTCCTATAGGAAAGAAGGGGTTATGGTTTTCAAAGTCTTCTACACTTTGGCCTACAAAAATGGTGTTATCCTCCTAAAACACCACTGTAAACAAAAGATTAACGAAAAAAAACAAAAACAAAAACTATCAAAACGCAAAAAATATCGAAGTTAAAATTCAAAATTATTACCAGCCAGATGCATCATTTCAATTCAAAGATGTGTCACAGTGTTGACAGTCAAATCTGTTGTGGGAGGTCTCGGATGTGGATCGTATTGTTAGATGCGTCATGGTATTTTTCAACTGTGGTTCATGAACTCAGATGTATCGTTTCATCAATCAGATGCAGTTTGTCGTACGATACCTACAAAACAAAAAATGAAAAAGCAGAATGGAGTCACGAAGTTTGAAGTGTGCTTCACATTGGGTTCACCAAATGTAACATAGATAAAATGGATGTTGCACAATAAGATGGTTAAATCTAATATAACATACTTAAATCTAAATCAAAAAACAAAGAATGAGATAAAATGAACTAAAAATTAAATAAAACAATAATCAGAATAGTTTCACTGAATATCAATCCATTTCCTCGAATTATCTTGATTTTCCTTCTCCATTTTCCCATGTTGGTATTCTTTCCCTCATATTTTTTGTATGTATGCAAGCATAGCCTTGATGTATGTCTAAGAAAAATATCGAACATTAAGTTCTTCCAAAAAGTGTATTAATTTTGGGAGCAAGAATAATGCCAAAGATCAGCCAATTTATAGAAAGATGGTTTTCGAACGATCGACTCTGATTCGAAAGAGAGATCAATGATCAAGATTGATGAGTGTCATGTGATATGAGTTATGTGTTAGTTAGAACATGAGTTGGTAAATTCTACAGGATAAAGAATAAATTAGAATAATAATTTAATTTGGTGTTAAGATTGTTCAAAAATAGAATGAATAGGAGTTCAAGATTAAATAAATGATTTAATCTTCATTTGAAACTGTTTGAAAATAGAAGAATTAGAAATTGAATGAAAAGGATAAAGTTAGAACTCATAGAATGATTTGTTTGAATGCACACATGAATTAATTAATTAATTAAAGATATTTAATTAATAAATATATTCATGCATATGAGTTAGAACTAGTTAACTGACTGGTTGTGATAGAAAGTCTCTTCGTAGAGATAATCAAATATTGAATCCAGAGATAACTAGCGGATTTAAATAGATCTCGAGTCAAATTGTGAGTGAATAATTAGATAATTGGATGATAGAAGAATGTGATAGAAACAATCAATTATGAACTAGATGTTAATTTAATTCAACATTCAAAAATTGAAATGATTTAATTAAATAAATAATAATTTATTTAATGGACTGAAAAGGTTAATCGAATAATTAAATAATTTGAAAAGAATATTTAATTATAGTTGAAATATGATAAAAGGGTAAATTAAATAATAAATTATTTAATTTAGAAAGAGAATTAATTAAATAGTGACGTAATTAAATAAATAAGATTTATTTAATTAATCAGAGTTGAATAGGGGCCATGATGAATTAATCAAATAATTAAAAGGTTATTTAATTAATAAAGGAAAGATGTGTTTAGAAAGTAATTAAATAATTAACATTATTTAATCATGACCATGGACATTAGAAAATTATGTCAAAAGTGGTACTCACAGGCCTAGACCAATTTTCAGTGTCTACACCAACCACCAAGTAGTAGAGATTAGTATCTGCCTCAATCTTCATGAAGCCCATTCCCTACAAGTATCTATCAATGCACTCATACCATGCCCTAGGAGCCTACTTGAGTCCATACAAAGCTCTCTTCAATCTACACATGTGGGTTTCACTGTTGTGTGCTACAAAGCCCTTTGGTTGTTCTATGTATACCTCCTCTTTCAATTCTCCATTAAGAAACATCGTCTTGACATCCATGTGATGGATCTTCCATCCCATCTACACTACAAGAGAGATCACGACTCATATAGAAGTATACCTAGCCACTAGAGAGAATGTCTCCTCATAGTCTATTCCCTCCTTCTAAGAGAACCCCTTGGCCACAAACCTTGCCATGTATTTCTCGATGTTGCCATTTTCACCATGCTTGATCTTATAGATCTAGTGTGATGCAACCACTTCCCTATTTTTCTATCTAGCAACAACCTCCCACACATCGTTCTGCACTATTGATGTATATTCCTCAACCATCGCATCTCGCCACACTTGTTGTTGTGCGGCCTCCTGATAGATGAAAGGCTCGCTATCTACAAACTGACTAACTAAATCCATATAGTAATTATACTTGGTTGGTTGTCTCCTCTGTCTATTACTCATCCTAGGAGCTCCCAAAAACTCCTGAGTATCCCTTTATGTCTGTTGGTTACAGCTACCACTCTAGAGGATGAAGTATCAACCTCCATGTTTTCGTGATGCATCTCTTCAATTTGTTGCATCTTTTGCTCCATACTCTATGAACTCTCAACACCTGAGCCTGTGCTTTTACTAGTCACTGTACTCGAACTTTCCTATCCCTAATATGATTGCTCGATCCTTGGAGCTTCTGTTGGCTACTCACTCTGATCATCTGCTGGAAAATCTCTAGACCTCCTAAATTCCTTGTCCTCCATGAACTTTACATCACGCCTAACTATAATCCTCTTGGCCCCTGTAATAAATATTTGATATGCCTTTGAAGTCTCATTGTACCCCACAAAGTTCCCTCTCTCTGCAATCTGATCTAACTTGGAACATGTCGCCCCTGGAATGTGACAATATGCCAAACTCCCAAATATCCTGAAGTGGCTAACATGTAGCTTATTCCCTGAGAATTCCTCCTCTAGTGTCATCTTTCCCAATACCTTATGTGGTACCCTGTTCTATATGTATACTATTGTACTGCATGCCTCTGCTTGTTCCCTTAATTTCTCCTGTTGAAATTCCACTATTGTTGCCTCCAATGCTATCACTGCACCCTTGCTATCACTACAAGACTTATTGCTCTTACTGTAAATTTATTTACTATCACTGCAAATCTTTATCAAGTGTGTGTCTGTGTGTCTTCTCCAAATGCCCATTGATCCCCTTTTAAACTATTCTCATTGGAAAACCAATGGCCATGATTTAATCACAATCAATGACTAAGATTAATTAGACTCTAACAAACCCTAACTAATTGGTTTCTAGAAGTCTCTAGAGGAATCAATTAATTAATTAATTAATTATCTCTAACTAACTCCTTTCTAGAAGTTTCTATAAAATCAATTAATTAAATAATTCTCTCGACCTAACTAACTCCTTTCTAGAAGTCTCAAGAATTGAATAATAATTCTTGGGAATGGAGAAAACAGTTCGAGCTACAATAAATTACTTTTGTTATTACATATTACTTGGTAATAATATTACACTAATAATTTTCAAAGGTACATTTCATATTCGTTAAGATTTGAAAATTAGGAAATTATTGATCTTTCAGAGGAGGGAATCTTCGATGTGCTCACTATGAGGAATTTTTCAACAAGAATCAATTAGATTATTAAGGGTTCAAGATAACTCTATCTTGAAACTCAAGCAAGCTATGTGGATGAACATTTTTTTTGGTGGAGATTGTGCTTTGGATTCTAGTGCTAGATTATGGCAAATCACGATGCTTTCAAAGGTGTCACAACAAGATAAGATAAGCATGAATATTTTATTCTTGGAAATATTTTATAAAATTAAAATCTATAACTAGAAAATAGAATCTCATGATGACTTACTAGCAATGCAAGGTCTCATTTTATTCATAGAAGGAACTTTCCACTCATAAACCTTGAAGCTAGGATCAGTTTTAAGAATGATTAATACATGGATGAGGAAAATATATTGTTAGGGTTTTTTTTAATTTCATTTGCTGATAGTCATGAGAAAAAAATTTTGGGCTATTTTATTAGTCATAAAGGATAGCTAAAAAATTAGGGATATCATTGTGGAGCACCACTCCTTGTTATCATCCTCAAAATGCTCTTGTATTGTGGGTCCTTTCTTCCTTTTCCCAAGGATTCTTCCAAGCCCTCTTATGAATTTTCCTCCATTGCCAGATGGTTCATGTAACAACTTCAAGCTTTGATGGATACTTTGAGCTTGACCAAACCACATTATATTTGATGTGTGAAATTGAATTCAAACAACAGACCTAGAAAATTTGAGAACCTAAGTGTTCTACACTAAATTCGTTTTGATAGAGTTTTAGAGGTTGTGCAAATAATTTGTGTGGGATAACCAACATGACATGAATATGATGAGTTTGTAGACCGTTTTGGGATATTAGCAACCAAAAAAATAAGTTATGGATATTAAAATGAGAAATTAGTTGTAGAAAAGATACTTCAAAAATTTAATCTCTAAAATTACCAATTCAGGAAAACAAAGATATTCCTTTGGGAAGATCAAATGCTTGACATGGATGTTTGAAGTGTGGGGCATGACATGGTTGAATATGATATATTCATATTCAATTTTTTTTTTATATGAAGATATGAAAAATCTAGGAGAAGACATTTTGTCTATGGCAGTATAGTGTTGAACACCCAAAATACTGAGAGGGGGTGAAATAGTATTCCTTGAAATTCATTAACTTAAAATATTTTTCACAAAATCTCATTCAATTTATAGAAATGGAAAGAAACAATAAAATAATGCATCATATCACATAACATAAGAATACCAAATTTTACTTGGAAAATCGAAAAGGGAAAAAACCACGATGAGGATTAACTCACAATATATTATAATCAGTTACAAGATATTACAAAAAGGCTCACTACCATGTGGACTCCCTTTCAAAGGACTCACTATCTAGAGAATAGAATAGAAGAAAGGGGCTCACTACCAGATTTTGATCTAATTACAATGCATCTGCAACATGCTGAAGGTAGTTCCAATTAAGCTCTAAAAACTGACTTTACATACTTCATACTTCACCGCTATATACTCACTTTGACATTAGTCATAATACATTCACATAACTACATAAAAGACATCATTTTAAAACTAAAATGACCTTACATATATATGCATAACATCCACAAACACTCACACCATCAATTAGGTTAGTCTAATTAGATGAAACATGTGATACCATAACCTGTTGGCCCAAAACTCAAACATACATGCCTTGTAGAATAAAAAAGCTTGTACAACACCAAAATAGGTAAACATGGCCTATAATCACTCACATTAATATGCTCCTAACATAATTCAACTCCACACAACCTCAAAACCCTTAGGTCGACACCACACAATAAAATTGGTGAAGTAATGGTTGAATCAACGAACTGTTCATTCACAACTCAACACGTAGACCACTAAACCACTTGTGACTTGCAGTGCACAAAATTCAAACATCTATAAAAACTTCCTAAAAAATGCATAGAAAAATATTCATTTGTGGTGGAATGCAGAGCATTGCAACATGCCATCTACACTTGTAACATTAGTCGATACTCTATCAACAATGTCTTCGACTGCGAATGACATACAACCTCAAATATTTGGATCTAAACACCTTAAACACATATCAATATTACCTCAAATTTTCATGACAAGATTCTACATAGTGGACCAATGTGGACCAAATTTGTTTTTCACTAAACAGTGAACAATGAACATTGGAACTTAGGAAAATCTCCAAAGTATTTGGTCTTCTCCAGACCAATACTTATGTATCTCTATAATGGGTTTCCATAAATTACAGAAAAATACACTATCATTCCAACAATCTCCCCACACCATAGGTCATCTATACATCATCATGCTCATGTTTCCAACAATGTTCCCCTTTGTCATTAATGACAACACACTCTTTTCCAACACTACTCCCCCTTTGACATGAAGGGAAAAGGGTTAAAAATATATATTTCACTTCTTTTACTCCCCCTTATGAATATATTTACATAAACTTAGCCCCCCCTAGCAATGTTATCCACTACAAAAAAATGAAAAAACATATACTGCAACACTATCAACTACTTTTGCATATGTACATTGCAATCAGAAAACTACATATATAAAGCAAAAATGGACAACTTATCTTGAAGAGGGTAAAATACCCTTATAAGACACCTTTAGTTTGGAAGGGTGTGTCTCCCAATATTTCTTTTCTACCTCCCAATCCTTCTTAGCAAAGGAAAGCATACAAAACTAACTCTCAAGTTGCATATGGAGGTCTTCTCCTTCATCTAAAGAATTGGGCACCAGATTCATTTTGACCACCTTCTCAACACTAGCTAAAACTATTTTCAAAGATGTAAGCCTTGCACTCAACAAATCTCAGATTTGGCTATATGGCATTATGATTTTCTCTTTTTTCTCTTGCAATGGAAAGAATTGACCATACATATTTTCAATTGATGCTCTTATTGCACCATCTGCATCACTTACTAGATCATATGCAATGGAGGACTAAGAAATTTGTGACTCAATAGATTTCATTTGACCATTTATGATCCTTATAGAATTAGACCATTTCAAATAGAATTGAAATAAAACTTTTTCTTCTTTTGAAAATTTTTGAACATCTTTCAAGTTACCTTGTAACTTGTCATATGTTGCACCACATTTATCATAAATCTTAGTTAATCTCCTATCATTGACTTTCTTTTCCTTTTCCTTTTTCAACTTCTCTTCCAAAACGGTAGAATATTCCTTAAATTAATCAAGTAATAACCTCAATTATTTTACACCAGATAGATAATTATTAGTAGTTGCATGGAGAATATTTTCTTGCAACACTTTTACTACTTCATCTATCATTTTCACACTCTTTTGGTGTGTTTGAAATATTTCCTTCCTTGTGGATGCATGGAAAGCATCATCAAGTTGTAAATTATGTAGGGGAGAAATCTAATACATGTCTATGTGACCTTGTTGCATGGGTATTTGTAGAAGCTATGCAGACACCACCATTTCAAATTGTAACTACATATTGAATAGATCTTTTAGTGAATCTCTAAAGGCTCCAAAGGATTCACCACTAGTTCTTGTAACTTCTTATTCCTTCTTATCCTTCTCACCATTGCGAGAGAATTCTTCTCTACTTATGTAGGCTTCTCACTATGTGGAGGAGGAAAGTTTTGTTCTTCTTGTTCCTTAGTCCTCTCTGAGGCTTCTTGTTTATCTTCTTCTCTTTGCTTAACATCGATTTCCTTATCCAAAGGGGGAAAATTTTGTTCTATTTAAGCTTCATCCTTCTCTGGCATACTATGTTTATCTTCATTTCTCTTTTCACATATGTTCTCCATAATTGGATGGGTGTTCTCTATCACCATGTCTCCTTGTACATTCTCATCCATAGGCACATGCTAATGTTGTTCATTACTTTTAAGGAAAAATCTATCATGTTGCATTTGATCTTCACTATCCAGAGACACTCCCAACTCTTTTAAAGAAAGTTCTTAAACTTTTTGCATTGTCTCATTCTTTAGTCTTTCAATGTATTCCTTGTTTCTACTCATCAAAGTACTAACTCTTTGTTTTGTTCAAAAATTATTGTTAGACAACTTAGACAAATTAACTCTATCTTCATCTATAAGAGAAGAACCAATCTTCTCCAAGGAAATTTTCTTTAACTTTGCATCTTCATCAACAACCTCTTGTCTCCTAGCACTCAACACTCCTTTCAACTCATCGGACAACAAATCCTCTATATCTTTTATGCCAACATCAAATGTTACCATGCACTTTACAGTGGCCTCTCCTATGGTTTCCTTGTCTACATTATCTGAATTGGGGTATAATTCAGTAGTTTCCTTCAATATCCCATACTCTACAATACTACTAAATAGTGCTTCTAACTTCAAAGGACTACGCCTCCTACCTAGAGGTGTCTTCTCTTTCTTCTCTTTCTTCTTTTTCCACTTCCTCTTCACTTTATGTATCCACAATTTCAACCTTTGTTCTTTTTGCACTAGTCTCTTCTAGAGAGACTTGATATTTTTTTCTTTCAAAAAAATTGTGTTTTCTCCTCTTCTTTATCTTCTTCATATTTTCTGCTAATGTACCTTTCTCTGGTAGCATTTTATTTTATTCTCCTCTTCAGAGCATTTTTGTTGCATAGGGGTGCTAGATGTAGCTTTCTTCTTGGAACTCCCTGCAAGATTAGTTCTGGAGGACTTAGGAATAGTAGGAGAGGGGCAAAGGCACTAACTAAATTTATTGTACTTGCATTACCCCATGGAACGACAATTGTGGCTTTAGATTTCTTCACAAAACCTTTAGGTGTATTCATCACCTCCTCTACTTGGGTTTTCATCTTCTCAAACCATATTTTGAATCTCCATTTTCTTTTGTTCCATATGAACTACATCTAATGTTTCCTCATAAGTCCCAAACCTATGTTCAAATGGGTCTCTATGTTTACTTAACACAACTTTTGCAAGACTGATAAGCTTTGCTTTAGTTACCTCATATCCAATCTCTAGAACCCAAATAGTTTTGGGTTCAACTACTTCCATAAAGCAGTGGTCTCTACTAACCATAAAATTTATACCATTCTTGTATTTCTGAATAAAAAATTATTGGGATCCTTTCTATGGCTTGCATCCTCTCCTCAAATGATTTGAAATATCCCCACAAATATTGTTTCTTAGACTCAAAATCTAGAAATCTTCTTAAATGATCCCTTATTTGCACATCTTCGGGAACACCATCTAGCCATACTATGTTATTTTTCCCATGAAAATCTCTAATAAAGCAATACAATAAGAAAATAATTAGGGTACCATACCATAAGGGGTACCTTAATTCTTTGGTCTTCTACAAATTTTCATCAACTGCTATCTCAAGAGCTCACACAAATCAATGTCTAGTCCTTCCTTCACCATCTGGTGAGCCATGTGAAATATGATGGCTGAAATAGATTTATCTCTATTTGTAAATAATATATTCTATCCAATCACCATTGAAGCATACTTCAAGACAAGGTCTTCAATATCATTCACCATTAGCGAATTTTTATCAAACTTTTCTTTGGTGAGCTTCATCACCATTTCATTCTTCACGACATTCAATGCCAAAACTGGTCCAGTAGAGCATAAACCCATGACTTTCCTAATTGCATCCTTTTTAATCATGTGAAATATGTCCAACCATAGGAACTTGTCATGAATTATTATTAGTACATACTTTACCCACTCATCCTCATAGAAAAAGTTGGGGAAATTATTTCATACATCCAAATTATTCTCTACCAAACTCTCATACTTTGGTTTCAGCTCGAAGTCATCACCTACCAACACATTCACCCAATAATCCACCAGCTTCCCATGATCCTATTCATCCATTTTTGTGTGAATGTAAATATGCACATCCTGTGTGTGCATTACACCATGAGGAACCCTAGAAAATTCTCTTTTAAGGTCCACCTCCACAGACTTATATGAAATTTCTTCTTGAATTTAGGTCTTGGTCATTCAAGCACATCAATTACTTGAGGGGTAAACATCTTGAGTCTTCATAAAACTAGGTTATGCAAGAAATTGATAAATACCTTGTAGAATATTTGCTAGTAGGGTTTCGAACAACACTTCATAATCACTTCAACACTTGTTTTCTCTACTCTCCTTCAAATGATCGATTATAAATTATTTTAACATATGCAAGATGAAATATAAATCATTTTCCAGTGACCTAATATGCATTAATTAATGTAGATAAAGTTAGGTCAAAAATATGGAAAACCCTAACTATGTTATCACATGCACCTTAAATCACTCCACAAATCTTCATAACAAGACATTTTATACCAAAGATCTCACCAATAGTTCAAGAATATCAAAATACACATATACCAGTATGTTGAAGATATCAACATCACGTATTTGGTGGGGATTAACAAGTTTTCTTTTTAAAACTCCTCCTGAGCCAAAGCTATGTATCTAGTTTTCGGTGGAAATATTTGCACCCAAATTTGACAAAAACTCATTCTTTACTTCATTCTCGTCTTTCCTCTTCTATATCTTTTTCATTTCCTTCTTCATCTCCACTAGATCAACATTCTTTACTAGATCACTTTTTTTGTAAAACGGAGGGTTGCACATTCTTATTTCTCTAAACTTAGCGGTGTGTCCTAGTTTATTGCATTTGTGACATATGACACCTTTTTGCTGAACAAAATTCTTTTTTTCCATTTTAGATCTACATTCAAAAGCCTTATGCCTAAATATGCTACATGTATAATAGTAAACATTAAAATATTGAAGCATCATACCATTATTATGACCATTCATCATCTGACTTATGCATTCACTAGCTCTATGACTAGATCTATTGCATGTGTAGCACTGACCGAGAAAATATTGCACATTATGATTCACTCTGATTCTACACTCTACAAATCTATGTCCAAATTTCTTGCAAGTATAACAATAACCATTAAAATATGGGTACCTTTGTGTGGCTGATTGCCTGATAGGAGGTCTCATGAAATATTTCTTTTGATTTTGGACCTATCTGACATTGTTCTTCTTATCTCCAACATTGTTTGAGGTATGATTCTCCTTTGAGATTTCTCCCTTTTAAAACCCTAATCCTCCTTTCTCCTTAGAATCCTTTTGACTTGCAGTCATTTCATCAAGTAAGGTGGATCTCTTCTTGAATTTATCTTCTTGATTCTTTGTTTTCTTCAGATCTGTCTGTAAAGTCACAATCTCTTTGTAGACACTAAAAAATGTATTGGTCTGCAAGTTCCATTTTCCCACATTATTCTTTCATCTCCTCCATTTAGTTAAATCGTTTTAATCATTTAATTATTTCTCTTTAATCACACTCTTTGATTAATTAAATAATTTGTATTATTTAATTAATTCACATTCCCTTTCTTTATTCTTCCTTTGATTAATTAAATAAATTAATATTTATTCAATTACGTCACTAACATTATCTTTATTTCTATAAAAAGATAAATTTCAATTTATTTAATTATTCACTCTTCATTATTCATCTATAGTTAAATAATTATTTTTAAATATTTAACTATTCATTATCTTTTATGTCCTATAGTTAAATAATTATTGAGATTATTTAACCACTCTTCCGCTATTAAATAATTAATCTAATTTAATTATTTAGTTCCCCTTTCTCATTTCCTCTATATATATAATTTAATAGTTGCACAATCATTTTAAATTAAATATCCATTTCCCTTATTCTCTCAAATAAATAATCCTTCACATGCTTCTCCATGAATTAAAAATTAATATTTGATTCCTCCACTTCCTCTCCCAACTTAAATAATAATATAATTTAATTATCAAGATTCCCTTCTTCAATTAAAAATTATTATTTGATGGCCCACATGCTCTCTCAAATTAAATAATTATATTATTTAATTTGTTCCACTACTTTCCCTCCACTTTCTCATTTCAAATCTTGATTGTTGATTCTCTTTGGTCTTCTTTCAATCTTGATTTTCTATCCTTAGTTGTCCCTAACCCTACCACTATGTGGTGCATTGATCCTCCACAGTTGATCTTGGCATCTTCTAGAACTTTAATCTCAGTCATCCATTCGAATGGCTCTTATGTAAAAGAGAGTTGTCACCTTCATTTTGGCTTTACAACAAATTTCTCCAAAGTTCTTGTTGTCATATCGTTTTCATTTGCAAGTATTCTAGCACTTCAAAATCTGAGGGAAAATCTTTACAATTTGAGAAAGAATGGAGGAGAAACAAGGGAGATAATCAACCATGAAAGGAGAGTTCTCTTTTGTAATTTTGCTATTGTTTTCTTCCTTTCATCATTTGTACTCTCTTTTTTAGATTTTGGATTTGGGCTTAGATCTTAGGTAGAGTGGTTGCTACTTGGTCGTAGTTTTTTTACATTTCAAATCTTACACTCTTGTTCAAGCTTTGAACATTCTTCAGATTTTTCTTCCAATTTGGCATTCAAGTAGACTTCAATTATTTTTCCTTCTTAAACGTGTACTTTAAAACTAATGATTGTCCCATTTGACTATTTGACCTACTCATTTATTTCCTTGAATCTTTATTTAAACTTCTTGAGTTGATCCATCAACTTCTTGATGCACTTATCTACTTCATTAATATTTTCTTTTAGATCTCTATTCTCACATTTTGTTCTATTCAAATCATCAAGGGATCATTTGATTTCTCCTTCCATATCAACTATACTATATTATTATGTAAACCTTTCCATTTTGATCTGTTTTGAAGGGATATGATATTTCCTAGTATCCATGTGTTCAACCTCTAAAATCTACCTTGGGTGTTAAACCAATTGAAGGAACCAAGCTCTAATACCAATAGTTGAACACCCGAAATACTGAGAGGAGGGGAGGAAATCAGTATTCTCTAAAATTCATTAACTTAAAATTTATTTAACATCTCATTCAATTTGCAAAAATGGAAACGAAAAATAAAATAATGCATCATATCACATAATACAAGAACACTAGATTTTACATGGAAAACCCGAAAGGGGAAAAACCACGATGAGTATTAGCTCACAATATATTATAACCGGTTACAAGATATTATAGAAAAATCTCACTACAAGGTGGGATCACTGTCCAGATAATAGAATTGAAGAAAGGGGCTCACTACTAGATTTTGAATTGATTATAGTGCATCTACAACATGCTAAAGATAGTTCCAATTAAACTCTAAAAAATGACTTAACAAACTTCATACTTCACCACTATATACTCACTCTGAATTTATTTGCATTACATTCACATCACTACATAAAATTCGTCATTTAAAAACTAAAATGACCTTACATATATATGCATAACATCCACAAACACTCACACCATCAATTAGGTCAGCCTAATTAGATGAAACGTGTGACACCATAACCTATCGACCCAAAACTCAAATATACATGCCTTTTGAAATAAACCAAAACTTGTAAAACACCAAAATAGGTCACCATGACCTATAATCACTCCCATGGATCTTCTCATAACATAATTCAACTCTGTATGACCTCAAAACCCTTAGGTCGACACCATACAACAAAACTAGTAAAGTAATGACCAAATTAACAAACTATTCATTTACAACTCAACACATGGACCACTAAACTACTTGCCACTTGGATTGCACACACTTTAGACATCTGCAAACACTTCCTCAAAACCATACAACAAAATATCCATCTGTGATGGAATGTGAAGCATTCCAACATGCACTTTGCACCTCTAACTTTAGCTAATACTTTGACAACAATGTTTGTGACTACAGACTACATACAACCTTGAATCTTTGGATTTGAACACCTTCGAAACATATAAATATTACCTCAAAACCACATGACAAGGTTTTGCATAGCAAAGCAATGTGAACCACAAAACTGTTTCACTGAACACTAAACAATGAACATTGTGACTCAGGCAAATCTCCAAAATATTTAGTCTTCTCCGAACCAATATTTTTGCATCTCTAGGATGGGTTTCCATCAATGACAACATCGTACACTATCATGCAAACAATCTCCCCACACCATACATCATCTATACTTCATCATTATCATGTTGCCAACATATAGGACCAAGAATTTAGTTCTCACTATAATCATAGATTACAAGTATTGTATGAATGTAAGGGAAGATCTAGAAGACATGTGAAATTAAAAGATATGATATTGATATATAGTATTAAAAAATTTCCTTGTGAAGAGATATGATAGAATGTCAAAGGTTATATTTATCATGATAGAGATAAAGTGGAAGGTGATCATAAACCATGATAGTGTCCTACAATATTAAGAAAGGGTGGGAGATTCAAGTAGAGATAGCAGTTCATAGAAGATTCCAAATGGTATGATCATTGGTGGCAGATTTCAATGACTATGGCAGTGTCTTGAAGAATGGAAATAATGTGTTCTCTTTGAAGGATAGTGAATAAAAGTTTTTCGAGAAGATTGTAAGACAAATAACTCTCCAAGAAGAATAATTATGCATGGAGTTTTTGAAATAGTAATATATCTTCTTCACATTCAATCCCTCTTCAAAAGTTCTATGAGAAATGGCAAAGATAGTATACTTCCTAATCATAGTATCAAAAGCGCAGTTTCATTTATGAATGTCATAAGTTCCTTATGTCAAGTGACATGGTGGAATTGAAAGGATAGTCCTAGGTACAAATAAAATATTCATGAGGAGCATAATAGCATAACACATCTAATGGATCAAATAAATCATAACATTTCCTACAAGCCAATGGTAGTGAAAGAGTTGAACCTATATTTGTAAGGTGAAAGTAATGCTATCAAGTGAAAGAAATGAGTGTTGTAGATAAAGGGTATTCTTGAAATCTTGCATAGAGGATATTGAGAGGTAGTCATTCAAAGGATAATACTCTATGAATGTGAGAGATAAGGTTTTCCTAGAATTATGAAAACATAATTAAACACTATCAAATGTTTAATAAAAATAACAATGTTATGATCCGTAAAGATAGTTCACACATCATGAATGACAAGAATAGGTTGAAGATATGAGAGACAAAGAAATTTATGAAAGACATCATGTTGCTACTAGTACCGAGTTTTACATAGTGTGATTAGGAAAGTAACATCATGTGGTGAGAAATGACAAAGATAGAAAACTTTCAAATGACAATGATAGTGTGGGAGGAGTAAAGTATGGCAATGACAATAGTGCATTGTCTAATGCGTGAAGATATTTATGAAAATTGTTACAAGGAGATGAAATTTAGTAAGATAATAATATTGATTGGATGAACATATTTTCCACAAGACTAAGGGATAATTGATTAGTATGAAGACCTATTCAGATTAGGAGCCACAAAGGAATTTTGAAGATGCATTGAAATCCATCAAGGAAGAAGCCTTATCCTATTTCCTCTGAGGGTTCCTAATCACTTAAAACATATATCACATATGTCTTATAATAAATTTTGACCAATTTGTGGTAGTGTGATGAAGTGAAAGTCAAGGTAGTTTAGATTAATTAAAGTGTAGTTATGGATAGTAGCAAGCATTTAGGGGGAGGTTGAGTAAGAAGAAAAAACGATGGAGAGAATGTAGGGTATTTTGACCTAGTTTGGAGCGTCTTCAAGCATCTATGAGTTGTTTAAAGAGTCTTGGCTAGTGGATAAGGTCAAAGCATGATGTTTTCTTCATTTAAACACCTTTTTAGAGCATTTTAGGGGGCTAAAAAGTAGGGATAACTATTTTGGACGCCCAAGAAGGTTCTAACTAGAAATCTTAAGTGAACACTTATCTTTCCTTTCTCAACACATGTGTCTAATATCTAGCAAGTGGCTAGATAGTATTTTAGCAAGACTAAGGATAGATTTTAAAGAGTTATTTTCTTCTTTTAGCATTGTATTGTAACTTTTTGAAGGTTCTTTCAAACTAGAGCAACTTTGTAACTCTATTTTCAAGCATGTACAACAATATGTAATACCTCTTTATCAATGAAAGACAAGAATTTATCCTTCTCTTATTTGAATTTTGTGTGAAATTACAAATGATTGATATAATTTTTGTCATTTATATGCAAATTCTCAATGGATGTTGCATTTCTTTTAGCGCCTTCTTGCAAAGATGTACATACCTTATGCAATTTATAGGTTATGAAAATGGTTTCAACAACCTCTAACTATGGAAAAATCTGATTTTTCCTCTTAGAACTCAAAAAAATCATCTTCAATATGAAATGTGAATGTGTAAGTTTGTCCAAGCTTGATTTATGCATGAAAAAACAAGTTCATTTGATCATATAGTGTATCTAAACAACAATATAGGTTTGAAATAATTTTGGTGCATCACCTTATTAATAATAGGCTTCAGTTTATGTTTCCTTTCACCCTTTTCTCAGTATGCAGTAGTAGAATAGGATAATTAGGTGAAGTCTCAAAGGGAATCAACCCTATCTAGAGGTTCTTTTCCACCATAGGTGACCCACAACCTAGAAAAGTTCTCATTTCTCACTAGTAGGCTGAGTTTTGACGATTAGCAAGGGTGTACTTCTAAGTGACAATAATTTTTGGCAATGCGTGGTGGGACTATTTGAACCATAATAGTTCAAAAATTATCCTTTCATTATTGGTATTTGGTGTGTATGTCAGAAACTTATTCCTTTGGAGCCAATAGCTTCACACACCTAGCAACTCTAAGTTCAAATATACTGGCTCAAGTTGACTAAGTGCTGGTATTTTTAATTTTAAAAGGAAAACCTAATTTGATTTCATCTCAAAGAATTTTTAAGAAAATTTTCAGCTTTTTGAATGTTTTAACATGTCAAATTTTCATGGAAAATCTTTCTTTTCATCTCCATTTCATGAAAAAAATTCTCATATACCCTCCTATCATTCATATCACAATGAGCATGCGGTTGGTTTTTACCCAAATACCTTTGGTACATGAAGAGACCATCATGTTCTATATACTTGTCACCCACCCACCCATGCTCAATCTTCTTGACAACCTGTATGTGCTCAAATTAAACCCTAAGAAAACCTTGTTTCAATCTAGAATAGCTATTCACATGGTAAACCTAAAAATGTTGATAACATAATAATCAAGATATAATATTGAGCTTTCAAAGATAGTTGAATGAGATTGAAGGAGATCAAGAGCATAACTTGCAACAGGAAGAGTTGGCTTACACAAGTTATCAATACCAGAAAGAAATAGAGACACAAAGGAAACAATATGAGGAGTCTCTTACAAAATAAATTTCCACCAAACAAGAGAAAATAAGGTTATTATTTGTCCAACTATAAAGGTTGGAATCCAAATCAGTTTCTTACATTCTAGATCAACTTAGAAAAGAAAGAGCTTCCCAAATACAAGATTCCAAGCTTTAGGCAAGGTATGCCTCCTAAGTCTCCAAGTCAATCTTTTGAGCTTGAAATCCCAAATTTTAGGGATATAAATCCTTTGCAAGAGTCTGAACATATGCAAGAGAAGTCTTCTCTAAAACTTACACATCCTAAAGAAACTCAACAAGACCTTTATGATCAACCTCCTTGTCCTAGCACTATTTATATTTATAAAGGTGGTGTTTGTTCCCAAATCAGCAGATGCAATGAGTCCTAAAGAGTAGCCACTCTCTCATATTCAGACTCAAAGATGAATTTGGCCAATGAACAAGATTTAGTCAAAGAGGTTGGAATCTTCTACACTTCTGGCTCTATTAAACCAGGGATGGTAATCCCAACAATATTCTTATAGATACTCTTGTGTGCCAAAGTACCCAGTATACTATAAATAGACGATTCTCCTTTAGATGCTTAATAGACACAATACTCTAAAGGCTTGGCTGGCCTCTACAATAATTCCTAACTTAAAAATGAGAAATTTATTTCATTAAACTCTTCACACAATTAAATGAGACTGATAAGTAATTTTGATTTTTAAAAAATGTAGTTGCTCACAAACAATTACAAGAAACTGTAACATTAAGAGACCAATGCCATATCCTAGGGTGGAGTCATCTAAACCATGCAATTTAAAACCTAACACAACATTTAATCTATCATAATCATACCTATCAGATGATGCATTACACTATTGATACCAACAACTAAACTAGCCATACTTAGCAATCCTAGCACATAGTTGCATAAACCTCCATTTGTGTTATTACAAATTAACTCGTTCTTTGTATGAGAGTAATAAAAACAAACAAACATATAGGGAAAGAAAAGAAGCTGAATAATAACAATCATTGATCATTCATATTCAAAATTTATGTAAAGTGAACAATGGAGACACCCAGTGCAGAATAATGTCATTCACATTCAACTATGACTATGTTGTAATTACATTCTTCATTACAAAACTCAAACTGCTCCAAAAATATGAAAAACTCATATTATACACTTGAA
This sequence comes from Sequoiadendron giganteum, assembly GCA_007115665.2. NCBI lineage: Eukaryota > Viridiplantae > Streptophyta > Pinopsida > Cupressales > Cupressaceae > Sequoiadendron > Sequoiadendron giganteum. Next base: position 51,446,799 of record CM021105.1, on the reverse strand, counting down.
ACCCTCTTACAAAAAATTTCCCGTAAAAACCAAAAATGTGCAACCCCTACAGAATGAGAGAAGAAGAAAATATATAGAAGAAGGAGAAACCCTAAAACTACATCTTCAGTTGACATCTGGCATCTTCAGCTCCGTTGATCTGTAATTGCCCTTGCTTCCTGAACAAGCTTCAATCTGCTCCCAAATTCATGCATCTTGCATTTTCCCTCTTTCCCTCTAACATAAAATATTCCTCTCATGATGACTTTCTCTATTATCAGCTTCATTCTACCCTTGCAGTTAAAAATTTATTTCTCCACCATTTTTACCCAGCAGCTTACAATACTATCTTTATCGTGAAAATATCTTTCACTCCACCAGCTATAGAAAACCCCTTTCACCAGTGCATTTATCATTTTATTTACCCTATTGATTTGTTTTATTTATGCAAGCATTTCACTCCTTTTACTTTGCCCATGCATTTTACATTTGCATCTCCAAGAAAAAAAATTCTTTCATTAATAATGAAGGCTTCTAATTTTTCTATTGGGAAAATAAAAATATTTTACTCGTGAATCATGTGATTTGCACATTTTACATTTAAAATTATTTCCCTTATCTTTTAATTAGTGAATATTTCAATTTATTTCACCTAGGCTATTAAAATCCTCATAATTTTAACTTTAAACATTGTGTTCATAAATTGTGCATGGGCCCACTTTGTAACTACCACCAATGCTCGTTCTCCCACTCCGTTTGATGACGATAACAAAATTATACTCGAGCTCACAGGCAACTCTCAAACATGAGATAAAATAAATTTTTTAAGTCTTAAACATTGCCTTGGAGATGCCAAACCTTGCTCTCTCGTGCCTTTGTGCCAATGTTTGCCCTGGCTCTCATGGGCTAGTGGGCTATGGTGGGGATTCCTCCACATTTCCTTCTTTGTCTACCTACCATTTATTTGGCTTCTATGCTTTGCATTTCAGCTCTTTTGATGATTGTAACAAAATTATAAATACTTACAAGCTTTTATGCAGGGGCATTTTGATGGCTATAGGCACCTAGAATCAATCACAAATATGCTTAAAATCTTATTCTAGGAAATAGGATAGGTTAGGGGATGAATTTCAAGCATGGAACAACAAATTTGAGCCAAATAGAGCTGCTGGAAGGCCAAAAACGTGAATAGAATTTCAATTTTTGCAACAAATCTTGATAAAATCCTACCTGAAGCTATTCAGAGACATCTCATTGGAGAGAGAAATGCCCAATCCTAACTGCAATGAAAATTTCAGATCAAAATCACCCCAAGCACTACTCTCAGCATTCTCCCTGTGCCCCGTGACCAATTTTTACGGCAGCAAAAACTCCGCGACAAAGACAGAGAACAAACCTCAAAAGTCTAAAAACAACAATGTAAAGATTTAAGAAAATATTTATAAACCTTATGCCTCCCCACATACTCCCTTCATCAACTGCCTACTTCCCCACAAGCTCAGTTGATGCAAGCATTGTCGTCCTCTAAGCTCATAGGCAAGACTATCGTGAATAAAAGATATAAAGTTTGAACTTTATAAAACACCAAATATTAAAACATGCCCTAATTTCTCTTTTTTCTCGTGCACTTTCACTTTTGAAGGCATTTAAAACATGTAAAATATTTTAAAACATTTGTCTTTTAAACTTTAGGAAATAGTGAAATTTTAATTTCAACGGCAAACCAAATAGAGGAAATTCACTGTGTGCAAATGGGGACCCCTAGAGCTGAGATTTTTTGTGTGCGGCCATAACAAATTATTTAAAGAAAAACCATTTCCTCAAACTTCACCCAGCCATCAAGAATCAGGTACCTCCTTTGTAAACTGGTCTCTCGATTGGGACACCAAATTTGGCCATGTTACAGTCAGAAATGGATTACTTAACCCATCAAAACTCATCCAGGAGGTGCGAAACTAAGCATGCATGTTACCATTTGAACCAAAAATCTATTGCAACAAGAACCTCAAAAAAATTCATCCTGAGGTGCAAGATATTAATTGACAAAGTAGCTCATTGAGACTTTTCTGCAACTATACATGTTTAAAACTAATTAGAGCTCACCAAGTTGCCACTTTCAAAAAATACCAACTCATCTCCTAAGAAGCTACCAGTGGAAACATTAGATCATTTGGGTCCACTGAGCATGTTTGCAATAGGGCTTTCCTTGAATCATAATTCATCAAAAGATATTGAGGGTCAAAACTGACCATCTTGAAATGTTCAAAAAATGCAAATGCAAAAACTGAACAAACTGCATTTGTTTTTGGCCTGGTAAAAACATCAAATCTTCTCATGAGGCCCTAAAACCAGATCAGGGAGCATATGAATGTGGGGAGAATGGAGAGAAACAATCCATTTGACATGAAAATCAACTAGCTCCAAATTGTGACCCTCCAAAGTAGGTTACTTGGGCAGATTTTTCAGGTGCACTTCTAAGTGTGCAGATCAAATATTTCAACATGGGCACTTAAAATTTTGAAGGTTCCATTAAGTGGACCATTTGTTTATCAAAATAGTTGGTTTAATGAACATAATAAAGAGGTTTTTGGGAAGAACAAAAATATTTTCTTTCTATTCACACCCTTGAACATGATTTACAAAATGTAAAATCAAACTTGTTGCAAGGCAATCATGAGCATGATAAACTAGGACAAGCAAGAGGTATTAAGTATGGATCTCTCACTGATTTGTTTAATGAACTCCCATTTTTTGTTGAAGAAGAGGAGAATATGCCAATGCCTATGTTAACAAATCAGTTGGGACATAATGACAACATGCAAGAAAGAGGTGATATACATGAAGATTTGACACTTTTATTTGATGAACTTCCTAGTTTTGTTTGTGTAGACGAAGTGAGCATACAAATTTCAATATCACCAAAAATTTTGGAATAGATAGAGGATAAAAATGTGCATGAAAAGGTGTTGGTATATGAGGAAAATAATGGCAACCTTGTTTTACAAAATAGAGAGGAATTTGGCACACAAGGAGAGATGCTATGGAGTCAAAATTAGTCCTCTTATATAGAAAAGAAAGGAAGAGATTGAAGAAGATTTTTTTGGGATGATTTAGAGACATTTTGTTCAAACTTATATATCAAGCCATCATCTATTAAAGAGGAAAATCCCAGGGTTACACGAGGATGCATCCCCTGCCCCAAAATTCACTATACTCATCCCCATCCATCTCGGGGACAAGGGGATGCAAAGGGGATGGTCCCTTCTTGTCCCCGAATTAGGAAAATTCTCAAGAAATGGTAGGAAATGTTTCCTCATGGTTGGCAATGGTTCCTTGTCCCTGGTATGGCTAGGGGACATTGGAAACATCCCCCATCATATTAGGGACGGCTAAATGTCCCCCGCGAACAAGGAGCCTCCAAACATTAAAAACAATAAAAATTTTGGTTTTTAATATTTTTTTCTGCTTCTAAACGTTGTGCGCGGGGCCCACCTTCACTAGAAACCCTAAATATTTTTCTAAAATGCAAATCAAACATTGAAATGAGGATATTATTTTTGACTTGGCTAGAGAAGCGACGACAAACCCAGTTTCATGCACAGAAAAAAAATCGAATGACTCAGGGGTCAGTTCTCATCCAAAATAAATCTAACTCAGGTTTTTTTGCTTTAACACAAGGCGTTTTTCATAGGCATTGAAGTATGTTTCTTCATTCTTCGAATTTCTCATGCCCAGGTCAAGTTCATGGGTTTTTTTCTTGAGTCGAGTTGTAGCCTGCAAGTGCATTTTCAGATTGTCTCTGTGTTTGGGCCTTGGGGATGCCTAGAGGAGCTGCAATTTCTCAGTGATTAAATACTTCTAGGTTTGAGATTTCAGATTTTTTTTTCTTTTGTTGTATATAGAGCTAGATTACATTTTGATTTTTTTATTTTTTTATTTTAAAATATTTTGTTTTCATTTTATGTTTTCAAATTTTCATTGATTTGGTATCATGTTTATAAACTTATAGAATTTCAAGCTTCAAGTTCAACCAAAAGTAGTGACAGCATACAAACTTTCAGTCTTTCATACTTAATTTTTTTTCAAAGCCTTATAAAATGAGCAACAATAACAGTGGCGGTAACAGTCATGAGGGTAGTGACAATGAAAATGAAGTTCAAGGAATGTCAATAGACCCTTCTTCTACCTCTAGAAATCCAACCCATGCTTCTTCATACCATTTTGCATGCCCTACTCACTCTTCAAAGGTTTGGAAAAGGCCCTTTCAACTGCAATAAACCATTGTGTTAGTTTGCCACATATGTGACTATCAACAGGAAGAAAAATTCAGGGGGCAGCAGGAAATGGATTTGTCATGTTTCTAAATCTAATTACCATGGGAGCTATACTAGGATTAGAGGCCATCTAGTGGGTGACAGTGGAAAATGTGTTAGATTTTGTGAGAAAATAACATTGCAGCAACAACTTCAATTTGCAAAGTTGGCTGGACTAAGTGATGACCAAATTATTACCATGAAACATGAAACCATGCCAACTGCAAAGGAGATATTAGGGTGTGTGTGAGTCAAGTAGATGAGACTCCCAACAAGATGATGATACAAAGTGGCATCAACAAGTGGAGTAGAACACTTAGCCTCAAGCTTGACTCCTGAAAGAAAGGGAGTCGGAGCAGGCTTACAATCAGCCATGTGAAACCGAGCTAGAAGATCAAGAGCATACTTGGGTTGAGAAAGAGAGATCCCAAAAGCTGATTGTGTGATCTCAATCCCAAGAAAATAGTGCAAAAGGCCCAAGTTAGTCATAGCAAATCTGTCGTGCAAAGCATATTTGACACTGCCAATGATGGATGAGGTACTCCCTGTAATGATCAAGTCATCACATAGAGCACAAGGAGCAAATGAGAGTCACCCTATCGCAAAATGTAGACATTCAGATCTAAATGACACTTGGTGAAGTCTATTGAGAGAAGAAAGGAATCCATCTTGGCATACCAAGCCCTAGGGGCCTGTTTGAGGCCATAGAGAGACTTACTCAATCTGCAAACCAAAGAAGAATCATGTATGAATCCCTCTGGCTGCTCCATGTAAATCTCCTCATGAAGATCCCCGTGAAGAAATGCACTCTTCACATCCATCTGATGTACAACCCAACCATGAGATGCATCAATAGCAAGTGTTAAACAAATGGAGTTCATCTTAGCAACGGGTGCAAAGGTCTTTGTGTAATCAACACCTAGAACTTGTGAGAAACTTTTTGCCACAAGTCGAGCCTTGTATTTATCCACACTTCCATCCGTTGCATACTTGGTCCGATAGATCCACTTACATCGAATCATCTTCCTCCCCTTGGGGAGTGGAACTAAATCCCATGTGTTGTTCCTCATCAAGGAACTATACTCTTCCTCCATTGTTGAATCCCACTCTGGAACTACGGATGCTTCCTTGAAGGACTATGGATCGGAAGCAGTAGCAATGAAAGCATGTGGAAAATATTGATATTGTGACTGAGTCCTTTGAGTGTCAGAAGGATCCCCAACAAGAGAACCTGTTGACTCAAGAGTCTGTCAAGCCCAATGAGGTCTAGTAGGAGATGAAGGATGAGGCTCCTCAACTACTAGTGGACCCTATGAAGGTGTGATCCTGCAAGTTGAAGTTGAGGGAGAATCATCATCTGAGTCACTATCGTCACTTTCCACTATGGAGGAAGGAAGAGGAGGATTAGAGGCCAAGCTAGGAGATATTTCCTCAAAGTGAACACTCCTCTCAATGAATAGCTCATGTTTCTTTGGATCCAAAAGTTTGTATGCCTTAACACATTCAGGATATACAACAAAGATGCAAGGCCTACTCTAAGGTTTCAATGCCTTGCACTTCTCTGGAGGTATGCATGCCCAAGCTAGACAACCAGAAACTCTGAAGTGTCTCACAATTGGTGTTTTACCACACCAAGCCTCAAAAAGAGTCATACCCTTCAAAGCCTTATGGGGAAACTGATTCCGGATGTCTATGGCACAACTGACAGCTTTTGCCCAAAATTGAGGACCAAGAGAACAAGCATGAATCATTCAACTAGCCATCTTCTTAAGGGTTCTATTCTTCCTTTCAGCAACACCAGTCTGTTGTGGAGTGTATGCAACTGAGTGCTGAAGATCAATCCCCTCAAGTGTACAAAATTCCTCAAGTCTATTGTTCACATATTCCCTTCCATTGTCTGTGCAGAGAATCTTGACTTGCTTCCCTGATTGCTTCTCAACATGAGCCTTGAAGGCTATAAATCTATCAAACACTTCACTCTTGTGAACAATAAAATAGACCCAAGTGAAGTGGGAGTAGTCATCAATGAAGGTGAGGACATAGTGGGACTTGCTGAATGATGGAACTGGAAATGGACCTGCTACATCACTGTGAACCAATTGAAGAACTTCCAAAGCTCTACAAGATTTCCCTTTGTCAAACTTCTCTTTTGGATGCTTACCTAAGGAGCAACCTAAACAAACACCTTCTGAAAAGCTGATTTGAGGGAGTCCTGTAACCAAATCCTTGGAGCTAAGCTATTGAAGATAGCAGTAATTGAGATGTCCAAACCACTCATGCCAAAGCTTACTATCTAAATTTGAATGAGTGAGCAATGTTGTAGAAGGAGACTTAGGAATAAAGTGGGAAAATGAGTAAAGTCGTGTGTTGGGATTGGCTTGTCCCACTGCAACCAAGGCATAAACCTTAAGTTCTTTAACCTCAACTAAATCTGGTAGAAACTCAACTTTCTTGCCATCTCCAAAGTGAGTGATTTGGTAGATTGAAAGAAGATTGGTGCTCAAGTTAGGAACATAGAGAATATCCTCAAATGTTCCATCATCCATGACAACCAAACCTTTGCCTTCAACATCCACTTGAGTGTCATCACCTATGAAGATGTGAGGTACCTTAGATGGCTCCAAAGATGAAAACTGATCCCTTGTAGAACCCATGTGATGAATAGCACCCGAGTCAAGGATCCATTGTTGTGAAGAACCTGTAGTAGCCATAAATGCTTTCCCTTTTCCTTTTGATTGTGAGGAAGTGGAAGGAGATGAATCCTTCTTCTTGTAGGCAGATGGAAAATTGATGTTATTCTTCTTGATGATGTTTGTCAACTCGTCAATTTGCTTTGTATGGCAATGATGCTCATCATGACCAAATCTCTTGCAATACGAGCAAGTTGGTCTCTCCTTCGTGCTTGAATTTCCCTTCTTAGGAGAAGGTGAAGAATTATTTTGTTGTGGAGAGGATGATTGTGCTCTATCTTGTTGTATCTTTGGCTTAAACTTATTTTGCTTCTTGTTGGAACCCTTTCCTTGAGTCCCTTGATTCCCTTGATTAGCCACCAAACCCTTGGACTTTAAAGACTTGAGAATCCCCATGCTTATCAACTTTTCTTGCTCTAACATCAACATTTCTATGAATGCATCAAATGATGGAAGAGTGAAAGAAATACCAATTGTCAAGTGAAAGTACAATTTCTGATCACAATCACTACAAAATGATAGCAGCACTGTGAAATTCAGGAAAAATCATGCACTTTCAAAAAAAATGGCACCTGAAAAGGAGTTTGTATGAGCCTGAACGGAGCCCCAGAAGTTGCAAAAACGGTGACAACTCAACTACACCTGTGAGAAACTGAAATTTCTAGAAAACTTCGTGCATCAAAATCAGAAACCAATCACACCAGCATGTAGAGCACAAACAATTAGCCCAAATCAAAAAACAAATCTCGAAAAAAGGAGTCAAAAGGAGCAAGATATCTGCGTTTGAAGTTGAACTGCAAATTCAAAAATGCCAATGTAGAGGGGGGCAAAATGTTTTGAAACTACTGACGTAGTGCTGATGTCAGCTAATGATGAGGTTAAATTTGACGGTCCGGTAGCCATCACACCTATACAGAAGCTTAAATTTGATGGTCGTTTGTACGTCACCGTCGTCGTCGCAATCGTCGGAAAAATATGTTGGAATATTCTTCAACTGCAGGAATATTCTTTAGCAGCCTGAATTTTCTTCTGTCGTCGAGGAATCTTCTTTGCAGCAGAATCGTGCCTGAAATATTCTAGATTCCCCGAGAATCTTCGTACTAGTGCCGGATTTATGTCAGTTGCCGCTTATTAAAAAAATTTGCCGGTTTTTTTAATTTTTCCGGACACCATCGGTAATGAGGGGTCTGTGGGTGGGGACAACGATGGTACTACCACATGGCTCCTGCCTAGGCCCACCTACGGTACCATAGGTACAATGGTACCTACAATTCGTAGGTAGGTACAGTGAGTGGATAAAATCCACAGAAAATATTTTGCCTTTTTATTTATTTTTTATTTTTTACAATTCAAATTTTTTCCAAGTGATTTTTTTTTTTTAAACTTTATAGAAAAAACAATTTTTCTAAAAAAAAATTTCAAAGAATTTTTGGAAATTTTTTTTTTATTAAAAAATCGTACCCGACTTGCTATTATGACGATTCGTACGGCCAAGGAGGAGAAAAATTTTCCAGATGGCTCTGGGCAAAGTTGTCCGATTTTGACAAATTGACAGTCAATCTTAGGGTTTTTGGCCCTTCTTGACGCAATGGAAGTGTCCTTTTTGGCTGAAAATGCTCTGAAAATATGGCTACCTCCTGGATCTGGCAACCACCTCCGATCTTCAAACCCTTGTAGATTTGGCCTCCAATGTCCAACTAACATGAAACAAAAGGAAAATCTGACTTTCTCGGACACTTCGGACGCAATGGTGAACTTAGATCTGATGCAACAAGCTCCCAAAATGCACCTGCAATAAAAAGCCAAAAATGGAACCCCCCAGAATCTGGTATTTCTATGAAGAAAATGCAAGATTGCATTCAAGATCTCTCCAAAATGGCAATCCAAAGGCACTCCAATAGCTCTAATACCATGTAAGAATTGGCTATGAAGGTAGCCACCCAAGATCTAGAGCCCTAATGGAAGCACAAGCATAAGAGAGATAGAAACAATATGATAAGAATAGACTGTATTCTCCCAATAATGCATACAGAAACAATGTTTGTATCAATGTACAAATGTAGTAGAGACCCCTTGGTTATATAGCCAAGGTGAGAACATAGGAGGGCATAAGATTATGACAAGTATCATAATCTTATGACATGAGACAATTGTGAAAAGCTATCACTCCACCTAAAGTGGGAAAGTGATAATGTGATAACCACCAAAAAAGGTGGAGAGGAATCACATGATGTGTCCATGAAAGGTGGAAATGATAAAGTGATAACATGATAAGTCCACTAAAGGTGGAAAAACTCCAACAACTCCTATGTGGTCCCTAAGTAAACTTAACTAAGGTGTAATAATGACCTAGGACAAGGTACAAAACAATTAACTACACCAACAAAAAACAATATTCAAAAGGTACTTTGTTGATGGAGGAGATGAGGAAAACATGGCTTAGGATTGGTTGTTCCATTGTCATGGATGGGTGGACAAATATTTCACATAGGCCACTCATTAATGTTATTATTACATGTCATGTTGGTTCATACGTTCTTCAAGGTATTGATTGTTTTGGGAAGCATAAAGATGCTGATTTTCATTTTGGCATTTTGAGGGAGGCCATAGAGGAGGTTGGGCCTTCTAATGTTGTGCAGGTTGTGACAAATTCAACTCGTATTTGTAAGCTATTTGGTTTAATGATTGAGAGTGCTTACAAACATATTTTATGGACTCCATGTTATGTACATGCTTTGAATAATGCTTTGAAAGAGATTGGAAAAATAGATCGGGTGAGGGCAGCAGTTGTAGAGGCTAGAAACATACAAATGTTTGTATGTAACCATCACACTTCACACGCACTATTTCGATCTTATTCAAAGAAATAATTCCTTAAACCAGTTGAGACTAGATATGCTAGCTACTATATTTTGCTGGAGAGGATGTCGGAGGTCCAAGATGCTCTATAAACCATGGTTGTTTGAGAAGATTGGAAAAGGTGGACTCTATCAAAGACAAATGAAGGCAAGGAAGTGAGAGATAGAGTACTTAATGAAACTTGGTGGGCCACTATCAAGTAAGAAATCTGAAAATTTAAATTATTTTTGAATTTTTTACACTGTTTTAATTTGTAGTTTGTATTTTAAAAGTTCTAATATTTAATTTGTTGCTTGTAGGTAAATTTTCTCTTTCATATCACTAGCAGTGAGGGTAATTCGGTATGCAAATACAGACTCTCCTAGCTTGGGAGAGATATATGAGACTTTTGATAGCATGCTTGACCAAATGAAGCAAGTTATTTGTCAAAAGGAACCTGAGTTGAGTTTTTATGAGGACCATATTAGGCCCATTGTGACAAAGAGGTGGAACACAATGAATACCCCTCTTCATATGCTTGCCTATGCTCTTAATCCAAAGTGGTATGTACCTATATTTGGTCGAATGCTTCCTTCTAAGGATGACAAGGTGATTGAGGGGCTTACAACAACCCTTCGTAAAATGTATACCAATGAGCTGGCAACCATTATTAGAGAGTAGTGGCTTATGTTTGTTGATCTTCTGGGTCCTACATTCAACAAACCAAAGGCTAGGAAAGATAGGGCCACCATTGCACAAAACAACCCCATTGGATGGTGGAAATTTCATGGGAAGGACACACCGGATTTGAAACAACTTGCCCTTCATTTGCTCTCACAGATTGCTAGCTCCTCTGCTGCAGAGAGGAATTGGTCCACCTATGGCTTCATCCACTCCATTAAGAGGAACAAGCTTACTTCAAAACAAACTGAGAAATTAGTTGCAGTTCATAGTGCCTTGAGACTTCAAGACCGACAAACTACTGAGTATCGACAGACTCCAGTAGCACAATGGGATGTTGATCCTGAGGATGTTGGGAAAATTGATGAGGATGAGGTGCAACTAGGATTGGTTGGGCTACCATTGGATGGTCCACTCTTGCCAGAGGATGATAGTGACTCAAATAGTTTTGAGCCTTTTGATAGTCATAGCCCGAATGAGGCTTAATTAAATCATAGACTATTGGACAATGTATTTAGTATTTTGATTTTCATGTTTGAACTTTGAGACTTTTGGATGCATGTTTGAAATATTTGGATTTTGATAGACCATGGTTTTATATTGATGTTTGATATTGCTATGATAAATTTTATATTATAATGCTTTAATGACATTTATTATGTTGTTATACTACTATTCTTGTGATTTATTTATATATTGATATTGTTGTTATCAATTATTAATTTATTTGCATATCTCTCTCTCTTTCCCTCTCTCTGTCTATAATATATTAATAAATTTTGAAAAAATCATATATATATATATGTATTTTTTATGTCGTCATCCCCTATCATCCCCTAAAAACGGCCCCCAAGGAAACGTCCCAGAAACGAGTCCTCAACCATCCCCCTGTCCCCATCCCCGAAAGGTTGTGGAACATAGGAAAATCATGAGCAGTAGGAGTATAGTGTAGAAATCTCTATGTTTCTATCAAAACCATCACAAGAAGTGGTCTTCACAAGTTAGAAAAATGATGAGGTAGCAGAACACCAATGAGAAATCAAAAGTGAGAGCACAAAGTTGATCCTTTCATGAGGTTGTCCTATCAGAATTTCAACCAAAATAGAGGATAAAGAAGCATCAAAGTCATTCTTGCACCCAAGTATGGAATTGTAGTTGAAGAAGAATGAATTAAGCCTACTTATCAGCTTCAAAATTGTAGTATGCATGGTCAACATGAAGAGGTAAGTGGGTTTTCTTTCATTCTTCAAGAGGTATTGTAGTAGTTGTTTAAGGAATTGTTCTTTCTCCACCTTCACTTGGCTGCTCATAAGCATGTCAAACATTGCAAATTGATGAGAAATGAAAGCTATTTCAAGGAATTTGTCAATGGTTTTGTTTAATTTTTTTTTCTAGTTAGTGTAGGTTATTACAGGTTTTCTTCCAAGATAATAAGTTCTACTACACAATGTCTTAGATTTAATTTTCTCCAAGTGTTCAAGCATAGTTAGCTAGTTTCTAGTTTAAGTGTTTTAGTTAGTTTTTTCTTTAGGTGTTACAACTAGTAGTCAAGTCTGGTTTTTAGTCTATCTCAAATATTTTTGAATCCTATCCCCAAAGGATGTGTAAGTCAATTGGTCTTATAATTTTCAGCAAGCAAAATGCCCTCAGAAGTTGCCAAAAGTGTTAGCCTATTTTTACCTCCGGCTTAAAATAGCCTTCATCAAGTTGCTCTTGCCATTTTTAAAGTCTTAGTTTTGTCTAGCTCTAAGACTTATACGAGGTTGGAAATGTTCTCAAAAGATAAATTTAAAAAGAATTTTAACACATTAAATTTTAAGATATTTTTTTGGATTTAAAAAATCCATGTGCATAAGTTAAAGGAAGGAAGTTGTTTTGAAAAGGTCAAATATTTTTGAAGAATAGTTTTGTTAAGGTTAGGTTGTTTTTGCCTTGAGGAAAGCATGTTGAGAAAGAGAGGAGAGGTTTTTAAAATTGTTGTAAACCTGTCTCATGTGTTCATGCATATTCAAAGTGGTGGTTGGTGTGGAAGTTGCATTTGTTGGATTGTATTGAGTTGAAAATCCATGTTGCAGGAAAAGAGCAGGAATTTGTGGGATCTTGAATAAAGTTTCAAAGATCCCTGTTTTTCATTTATACCCGTGTTACATATTTTGCATGACCCCTTTCAATTTTTTCCAGGTATACTTCCCTTTGTTAAATATTTGAATATTATAAGATTTTTCATAAATATCTTCAACTCCATATTGTGTATAGCAAATAAAAGCTACATGTCTACATATTTTGACTGTAGAAGCTACAAGTCTGCATATTTTGGTTGTTTAATGCAATAAACCCTAAAGATATGGTAACCTTGCATCAATGGTTAGGAGTCTTGCTAAAATATTGATCATGTACCTATACCTCTGCCAAGATCCTAAACCGTATCAAAATCCTAGGAGGTTTTACATGGATTTGAGACTCATAGGGATATTGAAAATTCAAACCTTGCTATTCTAAAGAAAATGGAGGAAAATTATATTAACAAGGTATTCATATTCTTTGGGATGGAAATGAACACATTCTTGACTGCAAGGTGAAGGCAACAAGCTACTAGTTTGAATTCGAAAATGTCAGTGGTAGGCACTATAACATTTACAAAAGAAAAAGTGACTTCTTAAAATGAACAATATATATGTTGATCTTAATAGAACATATGCAGACCATTTGGTGGTTGGTTTGATTCTAATGCTTTATAATCTTGTAAATTCAGTGATGGGAAAATTCAAACTCTTACTTGTAGGATTATCATGATTTTGTGCATACTGTTTGGTTTGGAAATTATTGCATTTTCTAGTATTTCTCTACTATGTCGCTGAATTTTAAGTTCCAATAATACTATGCCCATAAGCATCATCTTTATTTTTCAAGAATTTCTATGTGCATATGTTGGTAAGTTATTTATAGATAGATCAGACACAAGAAGAAGGTAGCACTCAATATAGGGATTATCATGAATCCTCTTTATATAAGTGGGAGCTTTCAAGTATGGACCAGACAATAGATAAAGAGAAAAAATCAATGAATAGATTTCTTGATTTCCTTTCCTTGCAGGCAATAGAAAATCTGAGTTTGTCTATTATGCTTTAAAAGATTTAGTGATGTTTGTAGAGGATAATGATATCATTTCAGCAGCCAGTATGTTTGTTTCCTTTATGGAAGCAAAGGGAATGGTTTTGTTGTTCATTTTTTATCACAATCAAGTTTTCCCACCGTTTTCCATTACTTTTGCTACTGCACCTAGATTTTACTAGGCTTGCATTTGAAATTGTTGCTTGGTAAGATTGTTACCCTAATAGTTTTCAAAGGTACATTTCAGATTCGTCAAGATTGGAAAATTAGGAAATCTGAAATTATTGATCTTTCAGAGGATGGCATTTTAGATGTGCTCACTGTGAGGGATTTATCAACAAGAATCGTTTAGATTCTTAAGGGTTCAAGATAGCTTTATTTTGAATCTCAAGCAGACTATGTGGATGAAATAATTTTTGGTGGAGATCATGCTTTGGATTCTAGTGCTAGATTATGGAAAACCACCAAGCTTTCAAAGGTGTCACGACAAGACAAGATAACCATGAATTTTTTATTCCTGGAAGTGTTTTATAAAATTCCAAGATGACCAAAAATTAGAAGCTCGTGGCGGCTTACTTGCAATGCAAGGCATCATTTTATTCGTAGAAGGAACTTGACAGTCACAAGGGGAAATTAGGAGCAGTTTTAAGGATGATTCATACATGGATGAGAAAATGTATTCTTAGGGTTTTTGTTCAATTTCATTTGTTGACAGTCATGCAGAAAATTCTGTGGGTTAGATTATGACAGTCATAAAAGATAGCTGAAAAAAATAGGGACTACATCATTGTGCAGCACCATTCCTTGTTATCATCCTCAAAATGCTCTTTTATTGTGGGTCTTTTCCTCCTTTGCTTGAGGATTCTTCCAAGTCCTCTTACAATTTTTTCTTGATTGCCACATGGTTCAAGTAACAACTTCAATCTCTGATGGTTACTTCGAACTTGACAGAACCACATTATATCTGATGTGTGAAACCAAATTTGGACAACGAAATTAGAAAATTTGAGAACCTAAGGTTCTACATCAACTTCGTTCTGGTGGATTTTTAGAGGTTGTCTGAATAAGATGTGCAGGCTACATGATATGACGGGCATATGATGAGTTTGTAGACTATTTTGGGCTACTAGCCAAAAAAAATAAAAAAATTGTTGGACAATGTGATGAGAAATTAGTTGGATAAAAGTTACTTCAGAAATTTAATCTCAACAATTACCAACTGTGGAAAACAAAGTTATTCCTTTGGGCAGGGCATGATACGGTTGAATAGGATGTATTTAGATTTAAACTTTCTATTGATGAAATGTATTGTATGAATGTAAGGGAAGATCCATAAGACAAATGAAATTAAAAGATGACATTGATATCTAGTGTTAAAAAATTTCCTTGTGAAGACATATGACCATATACCAAAGGTTATATTTATCATGACAGGGAGCAAGAGGGAGGTGATCATAAACCATGACAGTGTGCTACAACAATGATGAAAGGTAAGAGAATCAAGAAGAGATGGAAGTTCATAGAAGATGCCAAATGGTCTGATCATTGGTGGCAGACTTCCAAGACTATGACAGCGTCTTGAAGAATGAAAGTAATTTGCTCTCTTTGAAATATTGTTAATGAAAGTGTTTCGACGAGATTGCAAGGCAGATAATGCTCCAAGAAGAAGAATGATGGAAAGTTGTTAAAACAGTAATAGATCATCTTCACATTCATTCCCTCTTGAAAAATTTCTATGAGAAATGGTAGAGATAGCAGAATTCCTAATGATAGTATCAAAAGGGCAATTTCATCTATGAATGGCATATGTTCCTTGTGTCAGGTGACATGGAGGATTTCAAGGATAGTCCTAGGTACAAATAAACTATTCATGAGTAATATAAGCACAATAGCATAAGATGTCCAATGGATCAAAGAAATGATAACAATGCTTACAAGCCAAAGGCAGTCAAACAGGTGAACTTATCTTTGTAATGTGGAAGAAATTCTATCAAGTGAAAGAAGAAGTGTTGTAGATAAAGGGTAATCTTGATTTTCATAGAAGATATTGAGAGGTATTCATTCAAAGGAAAATAGTCTATATATGAAAGAGATAAGGATTTCATAAAATCATGACAACCTAATAAAACACTATCAGATTTTTAATAAAAATAACAATCTTATGATCCATAAAGACAGTCCACACATCATAAATGAAAAGCATAGGTAGAAGAGATGAGAGACAAAGAAGTTTATGGTACACATCATCCTACTACTAGTAACGAGACTTACACAGTGTGATCAAGAAAAAAATATCTTTTGATGAGAAATAGAAAAGATAGCAAACTTTCAAATAAAAGTGATTGTGTGGGAGAAGTAAGGTATGAAAATGATAACAATGCATTATCTAATGGGTCAAGTTATTTATTACAAGTGTTACAAGGAGATGAAATTCACTAAGAGAATAGTATTGATTGGATGAACATATTTTCCACAAGATTAAGGGATGACTGATTACTACGAAGACCTGATTGATTAGGAGCCACAAAGTAATTTCGAAGATGCATTGAAATCCATAAAGGAAGAAGCCTTATCCTATGCCCTCTTAGGGTTCCTAATCACTGTAAACCTCTATCGCATGTGTCTAGTGTGATCAAATGAAAATCAAGGTAGTTTAGATGGATTGAAGGGCAGTTATGGACAGTAGCAAGCATTTATGAGGAGGTTGATTAGGCTGGAAAATAAATGGAGAGAAAATAGGGTAGTTTGACCCAATTGAGAGCATCTCCAAGCGTATAGGAGTTGTTCTAAGAGTCTTGACTGATGGATAAGGTCAAAGTATGAAGTTTTCTTTGTTCAAACACATTTTTGGAAATTTTAGGGGGTCAGAAAATAGGATAACTATTTTGGATGCCCAAGAAGGTTTGACCCAACAAGCTTAAGTGAATGCTATCTTTCCTTTCTCAACACATATTACTAATATCTAGGTGTTGGATAGTATTTAGCAAGCCTAAGGGCAATAATTAAATATTTATTTCCTTCTTTTAGCATTGTATTGTAATTTATTGAAGGTACTTTCAAGCTGGAGCAGCTTTGTACCTCCATTTTCAAGCATGTACAACAATATGTAACACCTTTTTATCAATGAAATACAAGTATTTTGCCTTCTATTATCTATATTTTGTGTGCAAATACAAATGATTGATATACTTTTTGTGATTAATATGTAAACAATCAATAGATATCTCATTTCTTTCAACACCTTCTTGCAGAGATGTACATACCTTATACAATTTATAGGTTATGACAATGGTTTGAACAACTTCTATCAGTGTTAAGACATCTAGTTTTTCCTCTTAGAACTAAAAAAAATCATCTTTCTTATGAAATATGAATGTATATGTATGTTCCAACTTTATTTATCCATGAAACTTGTTCATTTAATCTTATTGTGTGTCTAAATAATAATATTGGTTTGAAATCATTTAAGTGCATCACCTTATTAGTCATAGGTTTCATTTTATGTTTCCTTTCACCCTTTTCTCAGCATGTAGAAGTAGGATAGGTTAATTAAGTGAATTATCTAATTGATCCAACCCTTTCTAAAGGATATTTTCCACCATAGGTGACCCACAACTAGGAAAAGTTCCCATGTTTCACTAGTAGGCTTAGTTTTGCAGCTAAGCAAGGGTGAACTTCTAAGTGAAAACAATACTTACACATCTTATTTGCAAAAAAAATTTAGGTTCATTTACATAACATTGGAGTTGTAAAGAGAATTCTACATGGAAAGAAAGAACATATTATAAACAAAATTACATCATATGGAATTGGTCACCGGATTCAGGTTTGTTAGTGTTTAAGGTTTGTAACCCCTTTTCAATCTCACAAAAATAAATAGTAAGTCAATATCTCATAAACATGGAATAAAAATGAAACATGTTCATTAGATAAATAAATGGCATATCACATCCTCATATTTGTAATGTATAATGCAAGTAGAAGCAAATAAAATATGATTTATAAAAGTACAACTCAGGCTCTCATACCATGTAGTCAACTAACTATACAATCTTGAAGTACAAATATAAATAATGATATAAGAATGACATGAGAAAAGAATCAATATTTTCTTTGACCACCGCCAACCCTTATAGTCATCCACAAGTCTGAAAAATTACATGTCATAGATGCTTTTCCACCCAATCACGAATCTTATCCTTCTTAGGAATTCTTCCTAATTGAAGAATACCAAACCCTACATGAAATACCTAACAACCTAGAAACAATAAGAAAGAGGGAATACTAGTGTGACCTCATATATCTACATGCATTTATAACATGAACATGCAATGTCCTACTATCAACATATGTAGAGAAATATACAAATATAACTTTTTAGGTAACATTCATCTATTTCAATGAAAACATGGCTTTGGCCAAATCACTAGAATAAATCAGAAGATCCCAAAGAGGATTGACTTTCTCTATTGATCCATATTTGACACCCTATCCAAGAAGGTAAACCTAATTCACATATAAAATAACATGCATATCTAAAGATCATAAAAATAAATAAATACTCTTTTTATTTTCATGCAAATGATTATATGATTATGCAATTCGCTTTTTACATGCAACTTGACTATTAATATGTAACTCAATTATTGACATGCAACTAGCTATAAACATGAAAATTAGTCTTTAATGACATTTCTCAACTTCATGCAATAATTAAAGTGCATGCATTATTATTTCTAAGTCATGCAATATTTAACGTAATTGTAATGCTATTTTCATTTTCAAGCAATAATGACTAAATTTAATATTTTTCAAGCTTAATCCATAAGAAATTAGTTTTTAATAGAAATGCATATTTGTGCTAATATATATACATATTGTTATATGGGTAAGTGAAAAAAGATGGTTCCCAAAAAGGGGGCTTAAGTGGCCACTTTTTTTTTCTGAAATCAAGAAATACTGACCTTGGACATGAAATTGAGGATAGTTACACTCAAAATTTTGAAATAAAACACAGACAAGGATTGAAGTGCTCCAAGTCTACTTTCTAAACTACTAATTTATTTTGAAAATGGTTGAGATTAAGGGGTTCAAAAGAGGGACTTACACAAATTGGTGTTGTTTTTGTCAGAAAAACATAGCATAGCAACTCTTGTAAGACCCTAGCACAGTGAACCTTTTTTTAGTATTTTTAAAATTGTTACAGTGAGAAGTTAGCTAACACTACGTAGTTAATGCATGATTTTTCTAATAATTTTTTAATGAATATTGATTTTTTACTAATTTTCTAAGTGGACACTTCTTGAAAATTATAATTTTGGTCGTGCTACCCCTACAAATTTTGGAAACTAATTGATTTATTTTTTAATTTGTAGAATAGAGTCTAGTTTCTAAAAATTAATTTATTTGAAATTTCGAAGAACGGTTAATTTATAATGAAAAAAACACCGAACACTGCTTTTTGCCAAAAAAGAGACACACAAACAAAATAAATAATGGATGAAAGGCTTAATATTTTCAGAAAGTGAAAAAAATTATATCATTGGATAGCTAAGAGATAACCTAACATTACCCAGGTCTTCAATTTGTTCAATATTGAACCACATGCAATCCTGACGGTGAGCACGAACCCGATTATGTGAAATATTATAGAATTTGCAAAAACACATCTTTGGTCATTAAGAATTATCTCCAAGCCTTTGGGTTGGTATTCCAAGGAAAATACTAATCCAAGGCTTGGGGATTCCCAAAGCAATATAAAATGCACTCGCGTTATATCTTAGTTTTGACATTGTTTTTTGCGTTTGTGGGAAACAAGTCTAGCAAGACATAACACGAGTGCGATATAATGCGCTCGTGTTATGTCTTGATTTATGTTAAATTCTACTCTATTGAATGTATGTTTATATATTTGTATGTTTTTATATACATGTACGCTTGTATGTCATGTATGTATGTGTGTATGTATGTATGCATGCTTGTATGTATGTATGATTGTATGTATCAATGCATGCATATTGTATGTATGCCTATATGTATGTAAGATTGTATCTACACATGTACATATATTCTTGTATGTATGTAGTATTGTATGTACACATGTATTATGCTTGTATCTAAGTATGTATTTCTTTAGAGGGAGGGGTAATTTTAATAGAGAGAGAGAGAGAGGGTGGAAGTGAGAGTTTAAGAGAGAGGGAGTGGGAGAGAAGGGTTTGGAGTGAGAGGGACTTAGCTAGGTAGGGTGGGAGGGATAGAGGGAGGGAGAGAGAGAGCGAGAGAGAGGTGGGGAGTGGGAGAGAGAGAATTGAGGGAGAGGGAGAGAAGGGGGAGAGACAGATAGAAAGAGAGAGTTATGTAGGTAGGGTGCCAAAGGGAGAGACTTGAGAGTGTGAGGGGGTGAGAGGGAGTATCACAAAAAAGGAGTGGGAGAGGGGTAGTGTGAGTGAGAGACCTAAGAGAGGGAGAGGGTGTGGGAGGGAGTGACCTAAGAGAGGGAGAGAAAGAGGGGGGTGGAGTGACAGGGACTTATCTAGGTAGGATGGGAGGGGATAGAGAGAGGAGGGGAGAGAGAGAGAGAGAGAGAGAGAGAAACCTTGATAGGTTGCCAGAGGGAGAGACCTGAGAGAGAGGGGGTGGGAGGGAAAGACTTGAGAGAGAGGGAGAGAGGGAGAAGGACATAGAGTGATAGATAGAGGGAGCGAGAGAGGGTGGTAGGGATTGATTGAACGAGAGGTACATAGAAAGAGGGAGAGGACCTAGATAGAGATAATTAGAGAGGGTAGGAGAGCGGGAGGGAGGGAGAGGTGAGATGTATAGATAGAGAGAAATTGATAGGGGTTGAGGGTATAGGGTTGAGGGATTAGGGTGGAAGACCTATAGGGTTGATGGTTTCTAGGGTAGTAGGTTTTAAGGGTTAAGGGTTGAGGGATTAGGGTCGATGGTAGAGGGTATTGGGTTGAGGTTATAGGGAAGAAGTTTTAAGGGTTTAGGGTTAAAAGGTTTAGGGTTAAGGGTTTAGGGTTGAGGGTATAGGGTTTAAGTTCTAGGTTTGAGGGTATATGGTTGAAGGATTAGGTTGAGGGTCTAATATAAAGGGTAGAGGGTATAGGGGTTGAGGATTTAGGGTTTAAGGATTGATATTTGAGGGATTAAGAGTTGAGGGTTGAGAATTGAGGGTTGAGAGTTTAATGTATAGGATAGAGGGTAGAGGGTAGAGGGTTTAAGGGTTTAGGGTTTAAGGGTTGAGGGTTGAGGGTTGGGGGTTGAGGGTTGAGGGTAGAGGATTGAGGGTATCAGGTATAGGGTCAAGGGATTAGGGTTGATGGTTCAATGTATAGGGTAGAGGGTATAGGGGTTGAGGGATTAGGGTTTAAGGATTGAGGGTTGAGGGTTGAGGGTTGAGGGTTGAGGGATAGAAGGATTGAGTGAGTGAGTGAGTGAGTGAGTGAGTGAGACTTGAGAGAGGGAGAGGGGGTAAGGGTTAAGGGTAGAGGGGAGAGGAGAGAGATATAAGAGTGATTGAAACAAAGAGTTGAGAGAGGTAGAGGGGGTAGGAGGGTGATACTTGAGAGAGAGAGAGGGAGGGAATGGGAGAGAGATAGAGGGTAGAGGATAGAGGGTAGAGGATAGAGTGTATAAGGGTTAAGGGTAGACGGTAGACGGGAGAGAGATAAAAATAAGGTATAAGGGTTAAGGGTAGAGGGTAGAGGGGAGAGAGATAGAATTAAGGTATAAGTGTAGAGAGGAGAGAGATAGAATTAGGGTAGATGGTATAGTGGTGCAGACACGGTAGGAGGGTCCTCAAAGAGAACAATCCATTCCATGCAACAAGAGTAAAACAATAGAAGCAAAACAAAATATGGAGGAAAATGCAGATATAATCATTCTTATTATTAGACATCTTGATTACAAATAGTCGACCACATCCAAGCATACAGATTCGGCACATAGGCCTGATTACAACATGCTCAAAATAAAATGTGTGGATGCCAAAATCTGCAAGAGAGTCAACTCAAACAATTTCATGTTGTTAGCACGAAAGTTAGTTTAAATCAGAAAATCTAACATCCCTATGAAATATTTAATCATATCTAAATATGCAACTAATGGGTAGAAAAATAGGTTAAACAGAGGCATATAAGAAATATAATTAAAGTCTATCTCATAGTGGATTGGTGCCACTATGTTGTGTAGTAAGAAGCCATTTCCCAATCCTTGAACAAGCTGAGTGATAGTATGAGTAAGATTAATTCTCAAATGAAGAGAATAACCTTGCATGAAGATGTGGAATGAAGATAAATTTGAGTATAGTAAGTTTACTCAAAGTTGTGTGTTGTTAAATGAGGAGAAGAGTCTCCAATTTATAGATTTCCAAACTGGAAAAAAGAGTGAAATAGAGCAATGTGGGATCATTCAACATCAAATGGCCAAGTGCCACTTGTCAAGGTGTGAATGGTTGAAGGTTGTGTTCATTTTGGTCAAAGTGCCAATAAATGCAATTAGGTGGAATTTCAAATTGGAGAAATGATATGTGAGAGGGAAAAAGGAATGAAATAAATGCCACTTGGCTCAATGCACAAGGACATGTAAGAGAAGTGAATGCCTTGTTGGATGTACAAGTCCACTTGGACTTTTTGAATTCAAATAAAGGAATATTCCTTTTTGATGCTATGTGAGGGAAAATAGAGAATTAAATAAATCAAGTTAATTGATTTATTGTGCAAGTTGCATTCTCTAGAGGATTTTAATGAGAGGGATTAACTTAATCAGAATTTTGATTAAAATAATGAAAGATTTAGATGATTTGACAATTTTGACTTAAAATAGATGAATTATTTTAAATCTGAATTGAGAAGAAATGATTAACCAAATGATTTTTGATTTATTTAGCCAAGGAGGAAAGTATTAGATTAAAGCAAATAAGGTTTAATTTATTTAATTTAATAAGAGGACTTTAGAGAATTTAATCAAATAAAATGATTTATTTAATTAAAATAGAAATGTAAGGTTAATTAAATTAAATTGATTAATTTAATCACAGGAGGAGGAAGACTTAATTAAATGAATAATGATTCATTAGATTAAGAGACGGGATTATGATGAAATGTTGAGAGTATGATTTAGGAAGAAATGTTGTTAGTAATCGGGATCAAGAGTGCGAAAACGAAGTTGTACATTTTCCATGTCTACATTTTTTCCCTCTTTCAAGCAATGTACTTGTTGCATTGATTCAAAGAATAAAATTGTTGTGATCAAAGTTTAAAAATTTCTCCATTTTTTAGATGCCCCACTATTCCCCCAACGAGAAGGATTACGCTAATATATTGCCCCCTCGAGAGATTGGATAGAAATGTATGATTTTTCAATCGAGATTGCGATAAAATGCGAGAGGAGTGGTTCTATCGATGTGAGGACAAAAGATAATTCTTTGATGTAGACAATTTTGATGATGTATAGATAGTCCTCGGCCATGACTAGCCTCGTGTATATTTTGATGCAACACACCGATTTTAGATAGAAATGTTAGTAAATATAGAAAAATAAGAAGAATAAGATGGATGGAAGGAGGATCCACACAAGTTCACATTATTACCGATGATGATGATGTATTGCTTACCAGGAGTTGGGATTTTGAAAGGGCCAATTACTTTATGTTTGATAACGCACATAGGTACGATGCATCAAGGTATAAAGGACCAGGATGCTGTGGTACCTAGTGTGATGGACTTTGACTTGTCAATCAAATAGGAGTATTTTTGTTCACACTTGACAAACATAACCTTATTTAGAATGCAGTTTAGATTTTCCAGACATCTCGGGCCAAAACATAAAAAGGCGAGCCTTCTTATGTGGTCAACAAGATACCTGAAACATCCTTCCTACAAACAAAACAAATTATGCATGAAGAAGTTATTTTACAAAAATATCCAACAAGCACAGCAGATAAAAAGATAATGATCATTGCCCCATTTCTTTCTCTCTAAACCTATTTTTTTAGGCATCATCGAGATTTCCTTGGAATGGGCGCAAAATAAGATAAGTCGATAAAAAGACCAAGTAAAGCAACCAAACAAGCTAATGTTCTTCATACCGCTAGCCAGGGCTAAACTACTACGAGGGGTACCTGACGCTTATGTCTATCGTAGGAAAGCTTCATCCTAGGACATGTTGTGATCAGGGTTTCGATGGGACTGATTTGGGTGATAAGCTATTGATACTCTGAGTTGACCAACTTGCTTGCTTACTGACTTAGACTTTCAAGACTCTGATGATTTAGAGTGTTCACTTTTGAATCTACTAGACTTGATTCTGACTGACCCACCAAAGGGTGAAGGCGACAATTGATTTTATTTTGAACAATGCTTATCATGGGTGAAAGCGAAATCAAATGGATGCACCATTTTGGATTTTCAGATATTTTGAGGCTTTTTTTTGTATTTTGAGATGTTTTACAAATGATTTTGGTATTTTCACATTTTTCAATTTTTTTGATGTTTTCGAGGTTTTCGACGAAAGGACTAACTTAAAGACCTATCCTAGGGGTCTCGGGAGCAGATCCATAGATTAGCCTTGCCTACGTTATACACGCAAAGACCACGTAGTTCGACTGATGACAAACTGACTTATTGATGAAAAGATGGATGGGAAAACGGATTGCCAATGCTACGGACGCCTAAAGGACTGACCTAACTGTCTTGGGGGATGATCAAAGATCAACCTTGCCTACGTTCAAGCTAAGAGACGACGTAGTTCAGACAAGGTGAAAGACTGACAAGACTAGATGATGAATTTTTTGAAGATTTTATGATATTTTGACATGTTTTGGATTTTTGATGATTTGGATGTTTTTGATTTTTTTATTTTTATGATGTTTTTGAGTTTTTTGATGTTTAGGAAGATCACGAGAATATACACGAATCCGATCCAATGCAAGTATAGGAACATGCCCCCAGCATGGTATAATAGACTACTTCGGTGAAGGTAGGACAAACTGACCTTAGGAATATGCCAAGTAGTACTATAGTGGAATCAGCTCAGGCTATGGTATGGATGTGAGCGAATGGGTGGGTGGATGATTAATGAAATGTGATGGAATGGATGAGTTGCATAGATCCCGGTGGATAGAGAGTACTTTATTTATACTTGGCACTTGTTTGCCAGGTTTTCACCAAGGTACTTGTCCAAAGTGCCACCGAAGTGGTTTTCACTAGAGGACGATTTTTTTATTCTTTTTTTTTTTACTTTTTTTTTTTTTAGGATTTTTGTATTTTTGTATTTTTTTGTTGTGACCAAGACGCCTGTTTGCTAGGTTTTCATCAAGGTAACCATTTTTTCAAGACTTTTTCTAATTGTTTTTGTATTCTCCGATTTTATACCTTGCAAGTTCTTAGGCATAAAAATTTTTGAGATGACAATTGTTCATGGGTTCCTGCAGAGGCTCGCCCTCTGGTGTCAACAACTGATATGCCCCTGATTTGTAGCTTGCGGTGATGATGAAAGGTCCCAGCCAGTTGGGTTTAAATTTTCCTTTGTTATCCGGGTTTGGTACATTCTTTTGGTTCTCTTTTAGCACAAGGTCACTGACTTGGAAGGTGTGTTGCCTAATCTTCTTGTTGTAGCTCTATTTCAGGCAATTCTAGTAGACCTGTAGATGATTTAGGGCGTCCATGCGTCATTCATCTAGTAATTCCAGCTCATTCAGTCTTGTAACCCTGTATTCCTCATCTGTGATGAGGTTTTGCAAAGATATTCTTAGGGATAGGAGCTCGATCTCAATAGGGAGGATGGCTTCTGATCCCTAGACCAGGGAGAATGGGGTGGTGCTTGTTTGCGTGTGGATGCTGGTGCGGTAGGCCCATAAGATGGGGTTTAGCTGTAGATGTCAGTCATGACCAAAGTCATTAACTATTTTTTTAAGGATCTTCAGGATAGTTTTGTTGGTAGCCTCTGCTTGGCCATTGCCTTGTGGGTAGTATGGGGTGGAAAAGCGGTGTTGGATTTTGAATTTTTTACACAAATCATAAACTTCCTGATTCTTGAAGGGTGTCCCGTTATCAGAGATAATGGACTGAGGAACACCATATTGGCAAATGAGGTAGTTCAGGATGAACTTGGATATCTGTTTACCCATGATGTAGGTCATGGGAATTGTTTCAACCCACTTTGTGAAATATTCGGTGGCGGTGATAATGAACTTATGGCCATTGGATGAGGTGGGCAAGATTTTACCTATGAGATCGAGCCCCCATTGAGAAAAGGGCCAAGGTGTAACAATAGGATGTAATTCTTGAGCTGGCGTATGAATGAGGTCTCCATGCTATTGGCACTATAGACACCTTCTGACAAAGTCGCGTGCCTCTCTCTCCATTGTCGGCTAGTAGTACCCAATTCTCAGCAACTTCTTAGCCAAGGTCATACCATTCGAGTGTGAACTACACGTGCCATTGTGTACCTCATTCAAAGTAGTAAAGGCTTCCTCAGGTTTTAAGCAACGTAATAGGGTTCCATCGATTCTTCTACAGAAGAGGGTTTCTCCTAAGATGACGAATCATAAGGACCTTTTGACAAAGGTTCGTTTGAGGTTCGGGGTAATGTCGGTTGGGAGGACTCCTAATCTCAGGTAGGTGTAAATGTCATGGTACCAAAGATCACTGGGACCAAGGAGGTCACATGCGTATTCAGACTCTGGTACCTCGAAAGTAGGTATGAGAAGCTGCTCTACCAAGAATTCATGTTTCAAGACGTTGCGAGGGATGTCCAGAAAGCATCTGATTGTTGCCATTGCATCAGTTGCTTTGTTGTTTGCCCTTGGTATTTTCTCAAAGGTGATATCGATGAAGGATTCCTTGAGGCTCTCTACAACCTTCTTGTATGGTGCAAGCTTAATATCTTTAGTTTGGTATTCACCGTTGACTTGGTTAATGATAAGCTATGAGTTTCCATAGACCTTTAGTGCCATGATTTGCCATTATGCTGCAATTTTGAGACCTATGGTTAAAGCCTCATACTCTGCAATATTGTTTGTATAGGGGAATGCCAACTTGTAAGATCTTGGTATGTAATCCCCTTGTGGGGTGATCAAGAACACACTGGCTCCTAATCCATGTTGCGTATGGGAGCCATCAAAGTATAGTTTCTAGTGATCGGCTATGCTGAGGTTGAAAAGGGACTCATCTGGAAAATCTGATACGAGCGAGTTATCTGTGTATATTGGAGCCTCTGCTAGTTGATCCACAATGACTTGTCCCTTGATTTCTTTTCGCTCTACATACTCAATATCATGTTCAAATAGTATTATAACCCATTTTGCCATTCTGCCCGTAAGCATTGCTTTTGACAATAGATACTTTAGGGGGTCTATCTTGGCAATTAGCTTAATTTGATGAGTTAGCATGTAATGTCTGAATTTTTGGGCTGCAAATACCATTGCCAAGAAATATTTTTCTATTGATGTGTAGTTGAGATCGTGCCCCACCATTTTTTTGCTGATATAGAAAATGGCTCGCTCGGTTCCCTTTTCATCATGTTGGGCTAAAAGGGCACCAATGGCGGTTGTCGTTGCTGAGATGTATAGAATCAATGGTTTTCCTACGATTGGTGGAATTAATACAGGTGGTGTAAGTAGGTATTCCTTGATCTTTTTGAATGCTTGTTCGTATTTGTCATCCCACCTGAATGCTACTCCCTTGTGGAGTACGTGCGAATAGGCAATCTGCTTATCTGCTAGTTGTGCTATGAATCTTCTGATGGACTAGAGCCTACCTTGTAATCCTCTAAGTTTCTTTAGTGTTCTTGGCGCTTCCATATCAAGGATTGCTTTTACTTTTGCGAGATCCACCTCTATCCCTCTCATTGAAACTATGTACCCCAGCAACTTTCCTGATTGTACCCCAAAGACACACTTCTTTGGTTTGAGTCTGACCTTGTATTGTTCTAGCCTATCAAAGATTGCACTTAGAGTTGCTATGTGATCCTATCTTTTCTTTGATTTGGCCAATATGTCGTCCACATAGTCTTCGACTATTTTTTGGATCATGTCGTGGAAGATCAGTGTCATGGATCTTTGGTATGTAGCTCCTGCATTCTTCAATCCGAATGGCATCACATTCCAGCAGTAGGTGCCCCAAGGACATGTAAATGCTATCTTGTGCTGGTCTTCTTTTGCAATCATTATTTGGTTATATCCCGAGAAGCCATCCATCAGGATTAGCATCTCATGTTTGGCCGTCATGTCCACTATCATGTCAATGTTGGGTAGTGGAAAATCATCCTTAGGACATGCTTTGTTGAGGTCTCTCAAGTCTGTGTAGATGTGGATGCCCCCATTCGGTTTTGAGACTGGTACAATATTAGATACCCACTCTAGATAGTCAATCGGGCGTATGAAGCCAACATCTAGGAGTTTTTGCAACTCTATCTTGACTAGCAAGGTTATCTGTGAGTGCATTTTCCTTAACTTTTGTCTTACTGGTTTCGCTCCAGGGTAAATGACCAAATGATGAACCACTACCTTAGGATCTAGACCTAGCATGTCAGCATAGGTCCATGCAAATTTTACTTTTCTTTCTTTTAGGAATGCTGCTAATAGTTCTTGTTCCTCTGTCAAGAGAGACTCGGCGTAGAAAGTTATTTGTGGTTTTGTTTTTGTTCCCAAGTTGACAGAGTTGCACTATTCTGCTAGGACTATTGATTTTTCTTGATGTAGAGCAGTAGGGGGAAGATTGAATCCTTCATCCTCTGGCACCTCAGTGAGGTTTTCACCATTGGATGCATCCTTTATTTTTATTGTTTTATGGTTAGAGAGCGCCACAGTGTGGTTTTCACTCAATAACGTCGAGCTTATTCTCAATATTTTCCTTTTGGGACTGAAGGACTCAATCGTCTCCCCATAGTATGCCTGGGTGTCTAATGTGATGTTGAAGCCTGCCTTATGATCCCCACATAGAATCGTATCCCTTAGCCCCATGAATTATGAGAGTGCCTCATCGTTTTCACATGAGTCTAGAATTGGTGGTCCTCATTGACCGTGATCAATGAGTTGCGGGTGTACTAGGGTGATTCGGTGGGTTGGTTGGTTTGACTCAGCTGTGGAGGCACTAATCATTAATAGGGTGGAATCTTCAAAGAGCCTAGGAAGACCTGCTATAGTATCATCATCATCACTACTAGTACAAACATCGATGACCTCAAAGGTGAATTTTTCGAGTGGGAGACCCAGGCATACAGCTGGTCTAGGAGTAGTTGTTGTTACCTGAGGAGAGGACCTGATTACCCTTCTGGGAGT
This sequence comes from Sequoiadendron giganteum, assembly GCA_007115665.2. Taxonomy (NCBI): domain Eukaryota; kingdom Viridiplantae; phylum Streptophyta; class Pinopsida; order Cupressales; family Cupressaceae; genus Sequoiadendron; species Sequoiadendron giganteum. Next base: position 51,417,901 of record CM021105.1, on the reverse strand, counting down.
ACCTCTGGCACGTATGGTTATACTCGAAGGAGTATAGCCCAGGAAAAGGCTTCGCATTCTTCTTTCTACAATGATGGGTTCCAACTATCCATCACTATTTTTTCCAAGGCTTTCGTTCCTGTTATAGCCCATGCCAAACATCATTTGTAGCCCTCTGTTAGTTTCATCCATGGATAGGGTGGGGGTGGGCCTTTCATCTTGGTATAATGTATTTCAAATTTCTTCCTCATTCACATTTTCTTAACTGAGATTCCCCCAATGGCAGAATCCAAAAGGGTTTACCCTAACAGGGTGGACAGGTGTTTCAGCTAGCTGAGGTTGTCCATGCAATCTAGGAGATTGTGGTAACTCTGCTACAACAAATGCATTCCTTTTCATTCTATAGTCGCCGAATCCATTGTCCTGGATCATGTTTTTGATTTTGAATATATCAGGGATGGTGGGTGTCTCTGTCGTAGAAGTGGAAGCGAGGTTGGTTGGGTCGATGTATGAAGTAGATGGTCCTTCATCATTCTTTGGTACTTGGGGGATCTTATAAAACTTGGCTTCCAATTTTTTGCAGTAGGCGAAAGGTTCGGGATTTCCATATATAGTGACCTCCTCATTCTGATGTGAGAATTTGATACATTGGTGATATGTCGAGGCCATTGCCTTCATTTCATGGATCTAGGGGTGTCCAAGGAGGATATTATCTGGTAGATCGAGGTCAAGGACCTAACGGGTGGTCTCCATAGTTTATGGTCCCACTTGGATGGGGATTTTGATAGTGCCCTGAGACACTCTTTCTTGGTCATCATACACCCTTATTGTGATGTTTTTGTTTCTATTAATGGAATCCTCTGCGAATCCCAACTTCTTTATGAGCTTTAGGGAACAGACGTTAAGGCCTACACCTCCATCCACCAAGACTCTTTTGACTTTCTTTTTATGGACGAGCACTTGAAGGTGGAGTGCGCGATTATGAGATGCTTGTGGGGGGAAATCCTAGTTAGAGAATGTAATGAGATTTTGGGTAGTGATATTACCCACCATAGCCTGGAAATGCTCTGTGTCAAGGGTGGTGGAGACGGTAGACGCAGCTAATGCTTCATCAAGGATCTTTCTATGGGTTGGAGAGATTTTTAATAGTTCCATGATGGAGATTTGGGTAGGGGTTCTTTTCAGCTGGTCGATGACATTATAGTCATAGGGTACGGCTTTGGTATTAGAAATGGGGGTCTTAGTTGGTGCCCCATAAATGGTGACTTTTCCACCACGTGTGGTGACTCCACAGTCATTGTTGGCTCCTTTAACATTTATGACTGTGATAATTTCATTGACACATCTAACTATCTCCTCATACACTAGATTGGCACTAGCTTTTTTTTTTTTGCCCTTGTTATTCCCTTGATTGTTTCCTTGGTTGTGGTTCGGCGTCAAATTCATGTATATTTTCAAGTCTTGGTTTCTGACTGGTTGTTCGACAATGATGATTTTATCCTCAGTGAGGTCTTGGATGATGTTTTTCAGTCTCATGCAATTGGCGGTGGTATGTCCTTTGACTTTGTGAAATTCACAAAGGAGGTTTTCATTATACCAAGGTGGTTTGGTCATGGGTTTCGTGTATTGCTCAAAGTTAGAGACTTTGATTAGGTTCTCCTTGACCAATTTATTCATGATGGACTTGATAGATTCGCCAAGAGCCATGAACTTCCTCTTGGGGGGATATTTTCCTCAGGGAGGTGGTCCTCCTTGATTACCCAAGTTATTGATTTGATTGGTGGGAGGTCATTGTTGTTGTGCTACTACTATCTGCATGTTGTTGCGATTATGATTTTGTGATTGATGATGGGTTTGGATGTTCTGCTTAGGGGCACTGATAACCACTTTAGCATCGACCACGTCATCGTTAGTGATATTTTTGTTTCTCAACCATGTTCGAGGTTTATCATTGTTATTTGTTGGACGGGTGGTTATCCTGTGGTGGAGTGAATGATGAGGTGCCTCCTCACATAGTAAGGGCTCTTTCGATATTGAGTGCCTTTGGGATCAGTTGATCGTAAGATGTGATGCATTACATTTTCAAATAGAACGCCAAGTTCTCATCTAGGTTGGATATGATGATGCGAACTTGTTGTTCCTCTGGCATGGTCCACTTGCTCTGATTGGCCTTGGATCGCCATCTTTGCAACTATGTTGCGAATAACTCTCCTTTTCCTTGTTTGAGTGTTGATAGTTCTTCCAAACTAACATCCACACCCATGTTGAAAGAATAGTTCTTAAGGAAGGCTTCCACAATTTCCTCGAATGTTTGAATGCCCGTGGGTAGGCGAGAAAACCATTCCATGGCTAGACCGGTCAGACTATGGGGGAAGAGTTGCATTAGATATGTATCATCGTATGCAACCTCCATGCAATGCACCTGAAATTCCCTGATGTGGTTTTCAAGGTTACCCGTTCCATTATATTTATCAAATTTGGGGATCTCGAATCCCTTCGGGAACGGTATCATGGTGAGACTTTTCTTGAAAGGATAAGGGCACAAGTTTCCCAGCGTTCTTGTTGTTTTCCCTGCTTGTAAATCCAACACTTGCTGTGAAATCAGTTTGATTTGTGCTGCGACATCTTTGCTTGGATCGGGAGGTGGAATGAATGAGTTGTGAGGCGTTTGAATTGTTTGATGGGTGGGAGGAGTACTAGTGGGCATTTGCTGCAAGCTCTGTTGTGCATTCAAGGCTTGCTAATATGTGTGCATTTGTGTCAACAACGCTTGTTGTTGATCTTGCTGCTGCTGCTCCAATAACGCTTGTTGTTGGTCCATCTGCTGTTGTTCCCATAAAGCCTGTTGTTGGTCAAGTTGTTGCTGCACTATCAAAGCTTGTTGTTGGTCTAGCTGTTGTAGCGCCAACAAAGCTTGTTGTTGGTCTAGTTGTTGTTGTGCCAACAAAGCTTCTTGTCCCAACAAAGCTTGTTGTTTGGCTTGTTGTTGTGCCTGAAAGTATTGCAGGGCTTGTTGGTATGCTTGCAGATGGATTGCTTGTAGCTACGTTTGGTATTGTGCTTGCGCCTATTGTTGGGCTTGAGCTTGGGCTTGAGCTTGAGATTTTTTATTTTGCTTGAGTACTCTTTATTGGTTGGCCTTTTGAATGGTTTGGATTAGAGTGGTGAATGAATTTTCCATCTTGGCTTTTGGTGGGATTGGTGGTGGAACGGGAATGATACCAACCATTGTGATAGGTGAAAGGGTTATGGTGGTGGTTGGGATTTGGGTTGTTGGAGGGGTGGTGGAGATGCTCGGTCCTTGAGAAGGTATGCTTTGGGAGATTTGAGGACCAATTGATGTATTCGATGTGGTGGTTTGAATGGTCATGATTTTTTGTGAGGATGTGGGCAAGAGAAGGGGATTCGATGTGATGGTGGGATTGCCTGGATTGGAGAAATTTTTGATGGGTAGGGGTGGAAAACCCACTCCAAGAGGTGAAGTGGAAATGGGGGAAGGGATAATGTGCCACCTTGGAAAGAGAAAGGATCGGCAATTCCCGTTGTCCCAAACAAACCACCTTCTCCTTGTGGTAGAGAAGTTTGTATGTTTGATTCATAGGCTGGTGAAGCATGGAATGAAGATGAACCGGTGAGATTATGGAACGTGAGTGGGACGTATGGATGTAACGGATTTACCAGGACAAAATTATCCGGTTTGGTAGTGATAGACACCTATTTGTTAGTCACAAGGTGATGCTTCTATAACTCTCAAAACATGGCACTCCCCTTGTTTACATTTGGCGAGGTTGGTGTGATTGCTGTGGTGGTTTGAGGTATTTCTTGATTGAAATTTGATATGGGGGATGTGTTTTTGAGAGGCATGTTCAAACTAGTGCTTGCATCAATGTTGGAAGGGAACTGGACCCCTCCTTCCGCTAACGTGTTTAGGTACTTGAACATGGCACTAACAATTTTATGGTTCTTTGTATTTTGAACCACTTTCATCATTTCGGATTGTGTCATCCCCATGTCTTCGTTCGTGATGCCTTCTTCATAGCTCCCCTCTTGAGGATTTTGTGATGGTGAAGGAGAGTTGCTTGGGGGATTGCTTGATCCCGCAAGGTTTATTTCAGAGGTTACTTGACTCATGTCAATGGAAGTTGATATTTCACTGATATTCTCCATGTTCTTCTTGTATTGTGATCTTGTTTGGACCATAAAAAATAGGGATTGTTGAATCCTAACCTTTTAGGCCCAAAAGAGAAGAACTAGGGAAGTTAAAGATCAAAGAGGGTGGTAATGATGATGAAATAAATGGATGATGGTGGGTGAGCGCAATCTTTTGAAAAAAATTTGAAGGGTTATGCTAAACTATTAGGACTTAATTGGTAATGATGGTTTGACTAGGTGCATTAAGTCGGACAAGATTGGAGTGAATTTGTAGTCCCTAAGAAGTTGTGTTATCCTATGAAAACTTGCACAAGAGGATGAATTGGCCAAGTGTGTTAAGCCAAGGTGATTGTGAACTAGTAGGCCTTAGGAAGTTGCGTTATCCTAAATGCAAATTCATTCAAGAGAATTGACTATTTTGATTAGGTGTGTTAAGCCAAGATAGGGTGATGTTGGTTTAGCCCTTTAAGTTTAGCATGAGTGATTTTTCTAGAGTTCCCAAAAAGTTTAATGATGGGATGAGATTTGATTTGATGGAGAGATGGATGAGGATAAAATTGTTGATCTTTAAACCTTAACCTAGATATGACTCCTTCTACAAAACCTCGGTGTTGAAGAACATGCTAGACTTCCTATGGGAGGAAAGAAAACCTTTCAAAAAGTTTAGGATTTTGTTGATAGTAGAAAGCATACAATGTTGGGTTATTACTTGAAGCTTTCCTATAGAATTTGTAGACTATTCTTTCTCTGAATTCAAAGAGTCTCTCAAGACGCTCCTCACGAGCTTTTAGACTAAGCTTCTTGAACTTTGGTTTTGGGATCTTGATCTTGCGGGAAATCATTTGGAACAACACATATGAGATTTAATTTGTCTTTTATCTTTGCTTAATGAATTATTTTTACCAAAGACACTTGCTTGCTTATGTTTCAAACTATATGTCTAATGTCCCACTTTCTTTCTCATCCCACAAGGTCCATTGTGTGGAAATCAAGGAAAATAGGGCAAAAGAATCCTATGTTTAACCTTGTTGAAAACAAATGACGATAGAATCCACGCACTTAGAAACCTCTAAGGATATGATCCTTAGGGAAAGCAAGAGTGACTAAATTCGTCAAAGGGGATTTCCTTCCTCCAAGGGGTTTGAAATTCAAGGTTCTTGTGTATGTTTGTTTTCAAATATTTTAGAGAACCAAGCAATGTGTTTTCCACTTCCAAGCACTTTTTACAAACCTAGGTTGATGAGACAATATTTTGTTGGATTCCCACTTGGATAAATCTAGCTGCACATATTTTGTGCGAATGGCTAAATGCTTGACCACACTGGCTCCCCTCCATGGCACACACTTCTTGGGTCAACCAAGCATTAGTACCCATGAATCTCCCATGGCATACGTTCCGTTTCCACAACAAAACTGCATGTATAACGTGGGGCGGCTTAAGAGCATATGACCTCTTGCACCAACAAAATAGACAAGGTTTTGGCCTTTTCTAGACAAAGGGTTTTAATTCGGGCATTTCGTTCATGGGGGATTATCCAACATCGGCGAGAGTCCATTGTTGTCTATCTCGTCAGAATAATCCTCATGATTCTTCAATTTTCCTCAAGAATCCACACTTATATACTGGTTGGAAGTCACTTGGCTTTAGTGTGTTACCGGTTGGGTCATTCCCTTGGGGTGAGTACTTTTTCCCACCAAGGAAGGCCCTCTAGGATAGACAATAGCAAGCTAGCATATCCCGTCGTTCAATCAAACCTTGTTCAAAAACAAAGGGAGAACCTCCGCAATATGTCGTGCTCACACTCACATGCTTTGTTCAATTTTAGGTACCCAAATTTGAAATGTGGAGGCAATATCTTATGCAACTGAGTGTCACCAAAAATACTTTTGATTCTCAAGGTCGTCGTGAAGTGCGAGAGAAGCGCATACGCCTTTTCAAATGACACTACTTTGCAAAAAAGATTACAAGACACAAAAAACACATGTTCATTTTAAATCCCTCAAAGCAATAATGAATTATTTTTAAGCACCAAAGGAAATGTGAGAGTTTTCCTTGTTCAATTTTAAAACCCCAATTGAAATCTAGTATATGTCTAAGGTTCAATTTTAACCAAGAGGATTAAATCAAAATGGTTAATTTTAAGCCCCAAAAATAGATGTGAGATGTTTTAAAACTAAAATGAAAATCTAGCTCAACAAGCATTAAAAAATGCTTTTGTGATTTCCTCCAATCTCGTTTTGTCTTGGCTCGATTCCAATGTTCAACCTTCAAAGAGAAAATACAAAGTTAATAACATTTTTCATTATTTTTCCCATGTATTAATGTCCCAATTGTAAGTTAAAAAAGAAGGAAAATTTACATCTCTAAAAAAGAAATATTTAACCCCCTTATAAATGCAAAAAAAATTCTTTCCTCACTATTTATTTCTCGAATTAATCCCCTCTGCTTTTTTACCATGGCCTGCAATATCACAGTTGGTGGCTAAAGGCAGTTTGGCGGCAGGCTCTACCGCTGAAAACTAGGTGAACGACCGCGGTAATGTGGTGATGGGTTGCACAGGTGGTTGGCGGGTTTTATCGTGGTACCACAGAGGTTTCGAAGGCAGACCATGGGAGGTTAACCACAACATCAGGAAGGGCTTGGTGGGAGACTGCGGGGACGCAGCGACAACGGGGAGGCAGTTACCATGCTACCGCTGGCGGTTAGCTGGGCGATCGTGGTGACTGCAGTGACTGCAAGGAGGTGGTTACCGCACTACCTCTGGCAGTTAGCTAGGTGACCGTGGGTCGGCGGTGAACGGTGAAGTGGCAGCTACCTCGCAACCATGGGTAAGGGATGCTTAACTGGCAGTGATGTGGTAAGGATGTTGAGTGGTTAGCGGAAAGGTGGTGAAGGCGTATACCGCATTACTGCGGGTGGTGGAAATGCAAGCCGTGGTATAGCGGTGGGATGAGGGGTGTGAAGCATTTAGTCACCGCGCAATCGCAGGGAAGCGAAGAAGAAGCTGCGGTAAGGCGGTAAATGGCGGCAAAGACAGTGAGAGTATGAAGGGAACGACGACGTGGTGGCATGGTGAGAGGCAAAGACTGTTTAGATTGCAACTCGATCTTTTTCAGGTCAGTTTGTTCCAAAAGGAGGCACTGATAGAGGAGCCATGAATGCATTCAGAGAAAATAAACTGTATCTCAGTAAAGGCATACATAACAGGCAAGCGATTGGTCTTCAAATTTAAAGCGATCTACTTCAAACATACTGACCTCCAAAATAGTATGGGGAATAAATCTATAGCAAGGCCTATTCAAATTATGATTTGATCTCTTTAGATTACTTATTATCAGGATACATAAAAAAAAATAGTAAGCATTTACAAAAAATTATGACTCGTATTTTGTGAGATTTTAGCAGATATACTAATATGTAGAAATGAAAATGTAAATAATTGTCTTCTCATGAAATGGAATGAATCAGTTAAGCACATCGAATGGGATTTCCTGCAACAAAGATATAAGTAAACTATTAAAACGAATTGAGTGGCCCTCCTTCTAATGCCAGAATGTGGATGCCAAAATCTACAAGAGAGTCAACTCAAATAATTTCATGTTGTTAGCACGAAAGTTAGTTTAAATCAGAAAATATAACATCCCTATGAAATATTTAATCATATCTAAATATGCAACTAATGGGTAGAAAAATAGGTTAAACAGAAGCATATAAGAAATATAATTAAACTCTATATCATAGTGGATTGGTGCCACTATGTTGTTTAGTAAGTAGCCCTTTCCCAATCCTTGAACAAGCTGAGTGATGGTATGAGTAAGATTAATTCTCAAATGAAGAGAATAACCTTGCATGAAGATGTGCAATGAAGATAAATTTGAGTATAGTAAGTTTACTCAAAGTTGTGTGTTGTTAAATGAGGAGAAGAGTCTCCAATTTATAGATTTCCAAACTGGAAAAAAGAGTGAAATAGAGCAATGTGGGATCATTCAACATCCAATGGCCAAGTGCCACTTGTCAAGGTGTGAATGGTTGAAGGTTGTGCACATTTTGGCTAAAGTGCCAATAAATGCAATTAGGTGGAATTTCAAATTGGAGAAATGACATGTGAGAGGGAAAAAGGAATTAAATAAATGCCACTTGGCTCAATGCACAAGGACATGTAAGAGAAGTGAATGCCTTGTTGGATGTACAAGTCCACTTGGACTTTTTGAATTCAAATAAAGGAATATTCCCTTTTGATGCTATGTGAGGGAAAATAGAGAATTAAATAAATCAAGTTAATTGATTTATTGTGCAAGTTGCATTCTCTAGAGGATTTTAATTAGAGGGATTAACTTAATCAGAGTTTTGATTAAACTAATGAAGGATTTAGATGATTTGACAATTTTGACTTAAAATAGATGAATTATTTTAAATCTAAATTGAGAAGAAATGATTAACCAAATGATTTTTGATTTATTTAGCCAAAGAGGAAAGAATTAGATTAAATCAAATAAGGTTTAATTTATTTAATTTCATAAGAGGACTTTAGAGAATTTAATCAAATAAAATGATTTATTTAATTAAAATAGAAATGTAAGGTTAATTAAATTAAATTGATTAATTTAATCACAGGAGGAGGAAGACTTAATTAAATGAATAATGATTCATTAGATTAAGAGAAAGGATTATGATGAAATGCTGAGAGTATGATTTAGGAAGAAATGTTGTTAGTAATCGGGATCAAGCGTGCCAAAATGAAGTTGTACATTTTCCATGTCTACACAATGCTCATACATGCGAGCGAAAATTCTACAGATCAAACTTAATATACATCCTATTCTAATTGATCTAAATTGAGATATAACCTAATGATCCACTACAAGATTTATCTCATATTTGCAGGTCAAGAAAACATCTGCGTCGACCGAAGATCGCTACAATCTCCAATGAAGAAAATGTAACATGTGCAAGAACAGGCCGGACTCAAATTCAAAATTCTTCCATGGTAGATGCGCATGATGAAGTGTGGACCTAATTGTAAGGTCAGGGACACTCCATAGAACAAATCTAAACACACCATGAGGATCCACAAGTGACGGGCGAGATCCACGATCGATCTAGCTAGTTGTTAGGATTTGAAACTATTTTGGGGCCAATTCCAAAAACTATTGCATACTCCAGATGCGATAACTTTCCAAAAAAATATCCAATCGAGCTGAAAATTCGGAATAAGTAAAATTAACATGTCCAGAATGAAATCCTAGGTACGCGTGATCTAATGAGAAAACATGAAGAAACACCAGATCTACCAACTAGAACATGAATAAGAACAGAACAAGAACAAAGTTAAATAAAAATATTTTTGGTTGATGCAAGATTGCCAAGAACCAAGGATGCTCCTGCATCAGAGATCCGAGGTTAATGAAAATTGAGCCTCTCATTTTGTAGGGGCCAAAGGAAAACCAATATGGTATACCTCGGCCTGAGGAATCCAAGAAGAATCCTCCACTATTCTACCCTTCCATTTTACAAGATATTCTTTATACTGCCTTCCACGAGTTTTCCTTCCATCTCTGACATCCACAATCTCTTCTATCTCATTTGATTGTTGTTTAGGAAGTTTTTCTTCCAATTTTTCTTTACTGCCTTCACTAAATTCTACTTCATAGTACTGATGTAGATCTGCAATACTGAATATAGGTGATAGAGCCATGTCTTCTGGTAACTCCACTTAATATGCATTTCCTGAATCAAACTTCTTCAAAATCCTACAAGGTCCAAACTTCCTCATCTTCAGTTTACTGTACATACCAATGGGAAATATTTCTTTCCTCAAATATACCATCACTTCATCTCCAACTTCAAACTCCTTATGTCTCTTCTTTTCATCTGCTTTCTCCTTATACTTCTAGTTCATATTTTCCAAATGTTGCTTCACTTGAGTATGCACTATCTTCATATGTTCTACAAATTCCTCTGCTTCTCCACTACTTTTATCTTCCTTACTGATGTCTCACAACTTTGATATACCTCTAGGATGAATTCCAATAACAATCTCAAAAGGTTTCTTTCCAATACTCCTATTTAATAAATTATTGTAGGAAAATTCTACTTGTGCAACGGTTAAATCCCAACTTTCGGTCTTCTCTCCAACCAAACATCTCAGCAAATTTCCCAAAGTCCTATTTACTACCTTTGTCTGTCCATTTTTCTATGGGTGAAAAGTAGAACTGAACTTCAAATTTGTCTTCAACTTCTTCCAAAGTGTCCTCCAAAAGTAACTAACAAATTTTGTATCTTTGTCTAAAACAATACTCCTAGGTAATCCATGCTATCTAGCCACTTCTCTAAAAAAACAATCTGCTACATGTACTGCATTTGTTTTCTTCTTACAAGGTATGAAATGTGCCATCTTAGAAAATTTTTCCACTACCACGAATATTGAATCATTACCTCTCTGATTCTTAGGCAAACCAAGTATGAAATCCATGTTGATATCCTCCCAAGGTCTTTTTGGTACTGTCAAAGTTTTATACAAGCCAACATTCTAACTACTCCCTTTTGGAACTTGAAAAATTCTACAACTCTCAACAAATTTCTTGACATCCTTATGAATCTGCATCAAAAATTAATTCTCACTCACCAATGCTATTGTATTATCAATTCCAAAATGTCTTTCCAATCCTCCATTATGCTTCTCTTTCACCAAGTTATCCCTCATTGAACTTCGGGGTATACACAACTAGTTTCCTCTAAACAACATATTCTCATGAATGAAATAATCCAACCACTGACTTCTATCCTCCAAAACTGGTTCTATACATGCTCTCCAAGGTTTTGTAAAATTCAGGCCTTCCTTATACAAGTTCTTTAATTCATCAAAGCCTAATACCTCCACTCTCATCTATGCCAGTAAATTCCTTCGTCTACTCAAAGAATCAACAACACTATTTGACTTTCCACTCCTATGCTTAAAAAAAATGTGTATAACTTTGCAAGAATTCCAACCATCTCATGTGTTTCTGATTCAACTTCCCCTGATTGTTGAAATACTATAAATCCTGATGATCTATGTACAACACAAACTCCTTAGATAACAGGTAATGTCTCCACTCCTTCAAAGCTTGAAATATGGCATCGAACTCCTGATCATACAATGAATATCTCTTCCTTGCATCATTCAACTTCTCACTAAAATAGGCTATAGATCTTCCTTCTTAACTTAACACTGCTCCAATTGCATTTCCGCTTGCATCACAATCTACTTGAAATACCTTATCAAAATCTAGTAAAGCCAACACATACTGCTAAGTCACCTTATGCTTCAACAATTCAAAAAATTTGTCTACTCCAGATGTCCATCTAAAATCCTTCCTATCTCCTCTCATTTTTTTTGTCATATGACTACAAATAGAACTGAAATTCCTAATGAACTTTTGATAGAAACTAGCAAATCCATGAAATGATCTTACCTCTCCAATGTTTGTAGGTGTAGGCCAATCAAAAATAGCTCTTACCTTCTCAGGATCCATCTTCAATCCATCTACTAATATCACAAATCCCAAATATACCAAATCTTCCTTCATGAAACTACACTTCTTGATGTTTATCAACAACTTCTCTTCTCTCAACCTCTGCAAAAATTTTCTTATAGGCAAAAAATGTTCTTCTCTAGTATTACTAAAAATTAAAATACCATCCAAATATGCAATCACAAACTTACCCAAGAATCTCTTCAACACTTCATTCATCAATCTCATGAAAGTACTCGGTGCATTTGACAATCCAAAAGACATCACTAACCACTCATACAACCCTTCATTTGTCTTGAATTTTGTTTTCCACTCATCTCCTTCTCTGATTCTAATCTGATGATATCCACTCTTCAAGTCTATCTTTGTAAAGTACTTAGCTCCACTCAAAAAGTCCATAATGTCATCCATCTAGGGAAAAAGAAATCTATACTTCATTGTGATCTTGTTTATGGCTCTAGAATCTGTGCATATCCTCCATTCACCATCCTTCTTAGGTGCAAGCACAACAGGTATTGCACAAGGACTCAAGCTTTATCTAATCAAACCTTTTCTCAAAAAATCTTGCTCTTGTCTGTTCAATTCTTCATTTTCTATTGATGTCATCCAGTGTGTTACTTTATTAGGCAAACTAGCTCCAAAAGTCAGGTCCATGCAATGACTAATACTCCTTACAGGTGGTAATCCATCAAGTACATTGTCTGAGATGATAACTTCATATTCTATCAGCAATTCCTTTATCTCAACTGGTTGTTCTTCTACATGCTTCAAATCTTCAACCTTCTTAGACACCAAGGCATAACACATGTTCTCATGTCTGAGTACATCTAGAAATCTCCTTCCATCAACCAAATAAATTCTAGCAATCGTATAAATCTCAGCTTTAGGAACATCCTCCAAGGGCAACAAAGTCTACTTTGTCCCATTAGCAACAATCGTGTATATGTTCTTCTTTCCATCATGAATGGCCTGTCTATCATACTGCCAAGGTCTTCCCAAAAAAAAATGGCATACATCCATAGGAAAATATCACACAAAACTTCATCATGGCAATTTCCTATCTTCAAATTTACCAAACATTGTTCACTTACAATTATCTTATTCTCATCTTGAATCCAAGCTATCTGATAGGGTTTTGAGTGTTTCAATCTTTCCAACTTCAATTTGGTCACCATCTCTTTAGAAGCTAGGTTCTCTAAACTTCCACTATCAATGATTACTTTGCAACATTTACTAGCTACCTTGCATCTGGTTTGAAACAAATTCTTCCTCTACAATGGTTTTGTCTCCAATTCACTTTGATACAATACTCTTTTGTTCACCAATACTTCTCCTTCTTCCGGTTGATTAGATGATCCCACATGATCTTCTTCAACAAATTTTGTTCTTCCATTGTTCTCTATCTTTTTTCTTGTCTCTCCATGTTTGCATTGAAAGGCTCTGTGTCCTTCTTCACCACATTTAAAACAAGTTCCCCTGAATACTCTTTTCTCTTGTTCTCTATCATCTTTTATATATCCTTAATTCATGTAACTACCATATCCTCCTCTTTTATAAGAGTTTCCATCATCTCTTCAATATGAATTCTCATTCTTACTTACCTCCTTATCCTTTTTTTTATTTGCAAAAGCTCCTCTTCCTCCTCCAGTAAATATTCCTCCTCTCTTGAATCTTCCACCTCTTCCTCTTTATCTCTACTCATGTCTTTAATTCAGCTCCTCCTCTACTTTTAGGGCACACTAATATGCTTCTTCCACGCTCAACAACTTAATCAAACTGATCTCATCTTGAATGGAAGACCTCAAACCATTTACATAGTTGGCTACTCGCTCAATCTCATATTCTAAATGTCCAGATCTGATATTCAACTTGTAGAATTCCTCAGTATACTTTGTCACACTTGATTAATTCTTCTTCAGATTCTACAATTTCTTGAACAAACTAATCTGATAGTATGTAGGCATAAACTTTGTCTTCAACTTATTCACCATTCAATCCTATGATCTTATATTCTCCTTTCCTTTTCTTTGTCTATTTGTCTGCAAATGTTCCCACCAAAGGGATGCATGTCCTCTCAACTTTGTGCAAGAAAGTTTCACCTTCTTATCTTCAGGAGTACCCTCAAAATCAATATACTTCTCCATCTCTGTTATCCAATCTAGCAATTCATTTGAATCCAACTTACCATTATAATCTGATGGATTGAAATGTGACTTGGTTTTCACTCTAGTTAGGGCTCTTATGAACCTCTCTTCTCCCTGATCAAGGTTGGGTTTCTCTGCTCTTGCAGCTTATTCTTGTTCTTCCACTTCTTCATCACTTACATCATCGACTAGTTGACCTCTTCTCTAGGTTGTTTCAACTGCTTCCAATCTAGCAGTAATTCCTCTCAACATCTCCATTACAGCTGGGTTTGGATTTCCACATGCTCCATTTCCTCTACCATTTATTCTTCCTTCCAGCTTCGCACAAGTCCTCTGCAATTTCAGGTCGGATCCTCAATCTGCCACCCTACAACAAATCTTCAACAGGACCACACAACTTCTGACAATCTCGCAAGGAACGAATCTCGCTCTGATACCAGTTTGGTGTAGTCATGGTAAGAGGGTCCTCAAAAAGAACAATTTGTACCATGCATAAATAGTAATACAATAGAAGAAACACATAATATGGAGGAAAATTCAGATACAAACATTCTTATTATTATAAATCTTGATTACAAATAGTCGGCCACATCCGAGCTTATAGATTTGGCACACAAGCCTGATTACAACATGCTTGAAATATAGTGCTCATACATGCGAGCGAAAATTTTATGGATCAAACTTAATATACATCCTATTCTAATTGATATGATTGCTACTCTAATAATCTAGTACAAGCTTTATATCATATCTGCAGGTCAAGAAAACATCCGCATTGGCCAAAGATCGCTACAATCTCTAAAGAAGAAAATGTAACGTGTGCAAGAATAGTTCAGCCTCAAATTCAAAATTCTTCCATGGTAGATGTGCATGATGAAGTGTGGACCTAATTGTAAGTTCATGGACACTCCATAGAACAAATCTAAACACATCGTGAGGATCCACAAGCAATGGACGAGATCCGTGATCGATCCAGCTAGCCGTTAGGGTTTGAAATTATTCTAGGGCCAGTTCCAAAAAATGTCACATACTCCAGATGCGATAAATTTCCGGAAAAAGATCCAATCGAGCTGTAAATTTGGAATAAGGCAAATGAACATGTCCACAATGAAATCCTAGGTATGCGTGATCTGATGAGAAAACATGAAGAAACACCAGATCTACCAACTGGAACATGAATAAGAACATAACAAGAACAAAACTGAATGAAAATATTTTTGGTTGATGCAAGATTGCTAAGAACCAAGGATGCTTCTGCATCATATAGATAAAGAGAGAAAAAAATCTCTGAAAAACCAACATTTTCATAACGTGAGCGCATTTTGGATTGCTTTTAAAATAGTTAAAAACTCAATATACCTGTGATCTCTAAATCATGGGTATTGGAAGAATAACACAAGGCCATCTCTAAAACAAAGGGATGTGGTAAGAAGTATAATCAGTAGTCAAAATTGTGAGTCACATCCAAAGCAATTTTTGGATACGAATCAAACCCAATTTTTTCATAAATTTCAACAAGATTATCCTCAAATTAGTATTTTTCAAAGATATTTTGAAATGCTTAAACCTTTTTATGTCAAGATAAATCACACACGCACTAATTTTTATTGTAGACTACATATTAAATTATCTAACCATTATGATTTTTATCATTCTATATGTTTAGATTTGCATACTAACAATGTTTTGCAATATTGTGGCATAGAAGCCCCACCAACATAATCAAGAGAATTCTTATCAAAAAAATTATGTGAAATAGAGGATGGCCAAATATTCTACAGGACAACATTCTTGGATGGTTCATGCAAGCATTGCGGTGACTTGCAGCGTATGCCAGTATGTCAACATATGGAAAGAACAAAGGTGGGATAGAAACTAGTAGAGTTCG
The DNA here is from genome assembly GCA_007115665.2 of Sequoiadendron giganteum. Lineage (NCBI taxonomy): Eukaryota > Viridiplantae > Streptophyta > Pinopsida > Cupressales > Cupressaceae > Sequoiadendron > Sequoiadendron giganteum. Next base: position 51,402,223 of record CM021105.1, on the reverse strand, counting down.
AGAAGTATAAAATAGTGTCATATGTTACAAAATATGGGTCTCAAGCAAAAAGGTGTGATTTGGTTATTTAGAAGATTCTAGTGTATCAGTTTATGTCCATGTTTCATGACAATATAGTGTATGAGTATGCAAGGCATACCCATAGAGCTCGATGGCTGGACACGTAATTCAACCTATGCAAGGACACCTTTCCAATTGGAAACATAGTATTAGTGGTTGAATTTGTAGAGAACTACACTCTACAACCATAGTGTGAGGTGCAATCATAGCATTACAACTCCACACAGTTTTAGATATTTGTGCACATAACATTCATTCATACAGCTGATAGTACAAAGGACCAAAGGAAGGTATTGAGGGAGTATCACTTTTATATTAGTGATGATTTCACACATTCTCCAGATTTTATGCAAGGTTGCTTCTAGATGTTCTACAATGATTTGGCTCAGAGGGGCATAGCATATGGTCAGCATATATTATGGTCAGATAACTATGCAACATAGTTCAAGAACTCGAGCATGTTCTACTAGTTGAGTAGGATGCATGCCATTATAGGTGTTGAACATATGTGAAACATTTTTGAGGCTGAGCATGGAAAGGAGGAACATGATGGTGCAGGAGCATGTGTGAAAAGAGCATTATCATGAGAAGAGTTAAAGTATAAAGACTGTGCAAAGTTGACAGATGCAAAATCAATCATCGAGTGGTGTAATACTTCGATGGGTCTAGGAAATGAAGGTACATCTTCAGTTCATAGATTTTTTTGGTTGATGGATGGTACTAACATTGCACCATATGAGGATTGTTGTACACTAATAGGATCGAGTGACCTACACTCTTTCCTTAGCTTAGATGAAGGTTCATGGAGTATCAATACACAAAAGATGGCATGCTTTTTTTCTTCATGTGCAATGCAAGCCTGGAATGATTCTGAGTCAAGGGAGTGGGTTGAAAAATGGTTGACAAGTTATCTTAGCCCACTTCATACGTATCTCCCTCTAACGGCATTGGAACTAAAAAAGATAGAATCATCAGTCGACTTTGAACACGTATCAGATCTAGTTCAACCAAGTAATATATCTAATTGCTTAGTTTTTGAAATTCCTATTGTTATCTTACTTTGTAGTGTATTCGTAATGTTGACTAATTTCAAGAGATTTGCTGAAGATATCAATGCAGGGCATGTTTATACAGTTATTACAAATGAAGACAAAAAAGAGGGAACAAACTATTACTTGTGTCATTGTGTTGAGGCAAAAAAAAAAATTAGAGGCCCTAGTTATAGATGGAGAAAACATCTAATACCCTATAGGCTCAATTGTTGTTACTATAACGTGGCTTAGAAGGTACCCACATAAGAGTGCTAAACATTGGTTATTTCATAACTTTGAAACGCATCGTGAGATTCTTTGTTACTCAAATCTTTTCATGGCATCCAATGTTCATTTGACCAAATATGGGGGCATACCTTTGAACAAGACCTTGTGGAAGGTCTATGAGTCTGACCATGAGGCAATACTTGACACAATAAAGAGTAGAGCAGACCCAGATGGTTCATTGGATTAATATGTAAGTATGCACATTGATTCTTATTGATGTATACTTGTATGCACATTAATTTCTTTGATGCCAATTCTGTCATCTTCTTTTACTTTTCCTATTTGTAAGTAACCTGCTAAAAATTGACTTGTGTCCCCTTGCACAAAATACAGATTTATGAGCCATCCAAGAGAATCTCAGCCAAAAAAGAAATGCAACATCATTATTTTGATGATCTTGACAAATCTCAATTATTATTTTAAGACATTATAAAATTGTGTGTGAAACTTGGTGAGAGAATTTCAAGTTATTCATTTGAAGTTAACCTTATCATGAGCACCTATGATGTAGCCATGATAAGAGTGTTTTGAATTTCAAGTTATTATATTCATGAGAGGTGTTGTGTGCAATAGGTATCTTAGAACTCCCAGTGAAGATGTATGACCAGGAGTGACTAAGTTAAGAGACTGGCATGCCTATCCTCAATGGAAGCATCAATATTTATGCCTTGTTGTTCCCAAGTTGGAACCAAATGGTGTGGATTTGTTGTCTATAAGTCTATAAGTGCCTTCCATCTATTTTCATTTCATTTCCATTTTCAATGCTCTTTATTTTTCTTCTTTTACTTTGCGTATTTGTAAGTAAAATACTAAAAATTGACTGGTCTCTCCTTGTAGAAAATTTTGGTTTATGAGCCATCGAAGAGAATCTCAGCCAAAAAAGCAATGCAAAATCCTTATTTTGATGATCTTAACAAATCTCAATTATGATTTGAAGGCATTATAAAAGAGCATGCGAAGCTTAGCGAGGGAATCTCAAGTTACTCATTTGAAGTTCACCTCATCATGAGAACCTATGATATAGACATTATAAGAGAATCTCAAATGTATGAGTGACAGTGTAAAATATCTATGACAACAGAGTACCTAAGGCATTGTGCCTATGGTGTAGAGCACCTGGGCCTTCATTTTGTAAAAGGGATTTAGTATGTAGTGTCTTTTTGTTTAAGGTCATGTTTTTGTTTTGAAATAAGGTCTTTAAGACTATGTTGCAATGTTTTTGTTTGGTTTTGGCTAGGAGGATTTATTTTGAGTCAATTTGGTAAAGTTGAAAAAATTGTACATTTGGAGGATTGAATAAAAAGATTCAATGTTTTCTATGTTTTCCTACATTCAATTTTGTTTCTACAACAACTTGTACATTTTGGTATGGTTTGGAAGTGATCATTTGTGCATTGTGATTGATGGAGGAGTGAACTACCTTTAATTTGCATCTTGTCTCATTTGATTTCATCAGGATTTGAGTGAGTTATAGTGTTTTGATAGCCTACTCTACATCAATATAACTAGCATACAGACTAACTTATTATAAAAACTTCATTTATTAAAAAAAATCAACCAAATGATTATATATCAATATCAATATAGCATACAGTTTGTTGAAATTAACACTTGTAATGAGATTTACTCAAATATTGAAATTTATTGTTGCCCTCAAACATTTGTAATTCAAGCAACATAATCCCTTAACAATCCAAATTGCAAAAGGGAAACAATATTTGACTTCCTGTTACCTAGATACCGTGTTAGTTACAAGAATTCCATTTGAGGAATTGAGATCATTAGGGAAACTCTACAATAACCTCTCTCTATTTTTGTTATCTTAGAGTCATTTTTTTGTGGTGTTCAATTTTGACTTGATGGAAAAAGTGTCAATTGCAAGCAATGTAAAGTTGCAAAGTGGTGCAACTTTCATTTTGCAGCTCATGTGACCAAATGGATTGTTTCAACGTATCCTAATAGGTACTTTTATGCTAGTAGTGGTCCTCTTTTGCACCCAAACACGTGGAATCGCTCTGAGCTACGTTCAACCAGATCGATCCCTTAAGAGTCCAAAGTGAAAAATAGCTGAAAACTTCAGCATGATGTTACTCAGATACCATGATGCTTTGAAACTTCTCATATAAACCTATGGGATCATGTTGGAACCCTCTACGATAAAAATCTCTCGATTTTTGCTATCTCAGAGGCATTTTTCCATGGTGGCGAATTTTCATTTGGGGAAAAAGTTGTCAAATGCAAGTAGTTGAAAGTTGCAAAGTAGTGCAAATTTCATTATGTAACTCATGTGACCTAAAAGACTATTCCAACACATCCTAATAGGTATGTTTACACTAGGCATGTTCCTCTTTCGCACCCAAACATAGGGAATCTCTTCAAGCTACGTTCAACCAGATCGATCCCTTAAAGAGTCCAAAGTGCAAAATGGCTGCAAACTTCAATATGTTGTTACTTAGATACCGTGATTCTTAGAAGTTTCTCATATAATCTTATGGCATCATGTTGGGCCCCTCTACAATAACCTCTCTCAGTTTTTACTATCTTAGAAGCATCGTCTCATGGTGGAAAATTTTCACTTTGGGGAAAAGTTGTCAAATGCAAGTAGTTGAAAGTTGCAAAGTGGTGCAACTTTCGTTCTATAGCTCATGTGACCAAACAGACTATTCCAACATGTATGAATAGGTATTTTTATGCTAGGCATGGTCCTCTTTCACACCCAAACACACAGAATTGCTCTAAGCTACGTTCAATCGGATCAATCCCTTAAGAGTCCAAAGTGCAAAATGACTACAAACTTCAACATGATGTTACTTGAATACCATGATGCTTAGAAACTTGTCGTCTAATCCTATGGGATCGTATTGTGCCCCTCTACAATAAAATCTCTCAGTTTTTTCTATTTCGGAGGCATTTTCCCATGGTGGTGAATTTTCACTTGGAGAAAAAGTTGTCAAATGCAAGTAGTTGAAAGTTGCAAAGTGGTGCAACTTTCATTCTACAATTCGTGTGACCAAACAGATTGTTCCAACGCGTCCGAATAAGTATTTTTACACTACCAATGGTCCTCTTTCACACCCAAACATGTGGAATTGCTCCAAGCTACATTCAACCGGATCGATCCCTTAAGAGTCTAAAGTGAAAAATGGCTACAAAATTCAACATGTTATTACTCGGATACCGTGATGCTTAGAAACTTTTCATCTAAGCCTATGGGATCACGTTGGACCCCTCTACGATGACGTCTCTTAGATTTGGCTACCTCAGAGGCATTTTCCCATGGTGGAAAATTTTCACTTAGGGAAAAAGTTGTCAAATGCAAGTAGTTGAAAGTTGCAAAGTGGTACAACTTCCATTCTACAACTCATGTGACCAAATGAACTATTCCAACATGTCTAAATAGGTATGTTTACACTAGGAATGGTCCTATTTCACACCCAAACACGTAGAATCACTCTAACCTACGTTCAACCGGATCAATCCCTTAAGAGTCCAAAGTGGAAAATGGCTGCAAACTTCAGCATGTTGTTGCTTGGATACTGTGATGGTTAGAATTTTCTCATCTAATCCTATGGGATTGCATTGTGCCCCTCTATAATAACCTCTCTCAATTTTTTTCTATCTCAGAGGCATTTGCCTGTGGTGGTGAATTTTCACTTGGAGAAAAAGTTGTCAAATGCAAGTAGTTGAAAGTTGCACAGTGGTGCAACTTTCATTCCGCAACTCATGTGACCAAAAAAACTATTCAAAAACATCTAGATGGGTACATTTACACTAGGAATGGTCCTCTTTCACACCCAAACATGTGGAATCGCTTTGAGCTACGTTCAAACGGCTCAATCCCTTAAGGGTCCAAAGTGCAAAAGGGAAGCAATCTTTGATGGGATATTACTCAAAAACCATGACACTAAATAACTCTTCATCTAAGCCTACGGGATCACGTTGGGCCCCTCTACAATAGCCTCTCTCGATTTTTGTTATCTTGGATTCATTTTTCCATGGTGTTCAGTTTTCACTTGATGGAAAAAGTGTCAAATGCAAGCAGTGTAAAGTTGCAAAGTGGTGCAACTTTTGTTTTTCAATTCATGTGACCAAACAAACTACTCTGATGTGTCCCAATAGGTATTCTTACGCTAGGCATGGTCATCTTTCACATCCAAACACATGGAATCGCTTTGAGCTACCTTCAACCAACTCGATCCCTTGTGATGGCATGCAAAACAATCAAAAAGAGAAACATACACACGATGGTTGAAAAGTCTGAGTTTTCCACACAAAAAGCATATGATCATCCTCAAGTCTAGCTTGAGTGAAAGACATTTTTCAATTATCCTCCTTGCCCTTACAACAATATACAACCAATTGTAAATGCGTACAATGGTGGAACTTTGAAACATTTTATTTTTACTCAAGTAACAACTTTGGTTGTGAAGCATTTTGTCATTTTCATTTGAAATTATTTGCTATGCTAGAAAATTGGAGTCTAAGAGAAACAAGTGATGCTCTCATGTACATTTATTATTTGGTGTGATAAATAAAGTTTCCACTGTTGAGTCCATTTTTTATTTGTATTATAAATTATAACTTGCTTTCTCCCAAGTCCATTTCCTATACAAGAAATAATATTGCAAAAATTTGATATATAAATCTTTCGACATGTTTATATGGTGTTTTTATGATAATGTGTCAAGAACTTAACTACTTCATCTACTATGAATATTATGTATCCTTTTCTTAATTGAGTTGTTCCAATCAAAAGATTAAATATATTGGAGTATTTTTATGAAACATTTCACGGAATAACAATTGAAAAAGTGTTTTTTTGTTTTAGATAAAGCATTTCATGGAACTCTTTGGATTAAACTGAATTGAGATATGTAAGAATAAGGGAGCATTGGTAAATACATTTCTCATGGATCTTAAATAAGCCTTTTGATGCAAATTAGGGTGGTAAGGCTTCACACAAACACAATTTGGTTAGAAACAAACAATCTTTCAATCATTAAACACTCATCTTGATGTTCATCTCACCTTTCACCTTCATTTCCTTGTAGCCCTCCAACTAGAGGAAATTGGGCATAACTTTCACAAACCACCTCAAATCCTCAAACTATGCACCTTTTTAGAAACCTGTTAAGACCTTTCATAACATATCTCAAAAATCCTATAACTCACTTTGAACCAACACCTCCAAAACAGTGTTGCTACGCTACCCCCAATAGGCCAATTAGGCCACTTTTAAAAAGTTATCATGCCTTCAAACATGCTGCCAACCTTAAATACCTATGGACATACCTTCATCAAACCCCAAAATCCCTAGAATCCACAATTCTTCATCACTGAAACACTCACCAATGTGTCGAAACAGAAAACCCTCATCTAGGTCACTTTTATGCTTAAAACTAGGTGGGTTTAATGAAAATCAACGATTCAAGCCTCCAACCACTTTTAAAACTCTTCAAACACACTCAAATATGCATTCCCATGCTAAAAAAAGCATCTCTCAACCTCCAGCAATTCAATTTCATCAAACTCTTATACTAAGCCATCTCCTTCAAGCCAAATTTTAGAAAAAATACCCTTGGGGTAGCAACAAATCTCCATCATATCCTATTCCCTACTAAAAATCCTTACTCTAACATCTAAACCTACCATATTGGACCCGTTCCACCAAGCTATAATAGTTACAATCGGTGGATTGGGCCATTGACACATTTTTAAGCACTCGCAACCCTTCAAAATAGTGTTTCAGACACACCCTCAGTAAATTGACTATTAAATACACAAAACAAAGTGAAATCAACTCAAACAAAAACCAAAAGGAAGCTAAATATTCTTCCCACAAGATTTAATGAATTTTGGCTGAAGTACAAGCAATACAAAACCGTACAAAGGTCTGAAATAGAAAGATTTACAGAAAAAAAAAAAAACATGGAAAATTGAGATATTCGTATTGCTTTTGCACCAAGATTTACATCCAAATCTTCAAAAACCTCTCTCTTCAACCCAATACATCATATCTAATCACAAGACACCAAGAATCAACCAATAAATCGACTCAAACCAACTTATTTCCTTCCTTGACCATTGGACTTCCATAACTTGCACTTTTACATCTTTTCATGACAAAATTTTACAAGACTTTGCAATTTTTGCAATTTTGACCCCCAAAGAATCCACATCACTCTAAAACATTAAAAATTCTCTATTAAGACCTTATTAAGTGAAAAAAATACTCTAAACACCAAAACTTGACATAAGACCTCTATTAATCAAGATGACTAACATGATGCCCCTACACCACCTTCTCTCCCTGGTGCAGGGGCACCATGTTGGTTCACTTTGCAAACAAGGTCCTAAGTTTGTCTTGGGTTGATTTTTGGTGTTTTGAGTGATTTGGCATCAAATAAGGTTAAGGTCTAATAGACTATCTTTAAATGTATTTGGAGTCATTTGAGTTTATTTTTGTCATAGTTTGCAAAAGTGTTAAATGTTGTCATGAAGAGTTGTAAAAAGATGCAAAATTGCAAGAGTTGGGTATATGAAGGGTCAAATAGTTACAGAGTCAGTGGTAAAAAAAAAATCTGGGGTAATAAGTTTATTTATATTTGTAGAACCTCGAAGAAGAGGTTAAAGAGAATTGCGTATAAAGAAAAATCAATGAGAAACCCTTTTATTATTAATTCTATGTTTTTTTCTACAAATATGATACTCCCAAGACTTGTACGGATTTTTACATAGGATAAATTGTCTAAAAGTTATGGAATATGTTAAATTCATAAAGTACCATCAATCTGCATTTTGTTTGATTGAATTTTATTAAGTTTTGTGAATTTTATGGTCATTTTGTTAATGGATTTGTAACCCTATTTTGGGGTCTTGAGGTTCAGAAAGATGCACTTGTTATCATTTCCTCTGGTGGATTTGTCTAGAACTAGGTGAAATGGGGGATTTTAGGTAGTTTTCAATGTTAAAGAAGGATTTAAGAGTAGGGAAGGCTATTTGATAATATTTTGTTTGTTGTCCTCATTGAAAATGCATGAATCTTAGTTTAAAGATGATGGTTACAAGTAGGGTTTTGATGAAACTAAAGTGTTTAAGGTTGGGAATAAGTATATCTACCATGTGAAGACATATTCTAGGGTTTTTGAATCATTGGTAAAGTGATTTGAGGTTTGGGATGCACATTTTCAACAAAACCCTCATTGTTTGAGCATAGTTCACCCTAAAACAAGGGTTTGTGTTTTCTTGCCTTAAGGAAGAGTTTAAGTGACCAAAAGATTATTGATTCTAAAGTTCTATAACCTATTAAAGGTCTTTCCATAGTTATCTAGGGTTGGTAAGTGAGTTAGTTGATACATGCTTTTGAAAATAGGCCTAATTAAGCCTTGGTGTTGTAGGACAGTCTATTTTAGAAGGGTATTTTACAAAACAAGTATATGTGGTTTCTTGATATCACAACAACACAATAGGCAATTAGCACAAACTTTTTCATCGTATTTTAGTGTATCTTAGTCCATCAATTCGAGTCATCTCACGATGCAAAATTTAGTGAAAAATCGTTTCATCATCGGATTTGGTGCCAAATTTTGCATTGTCTTTAGAACCCACTTTCGCACTGAATTTTGTGCCAAAAATTTGGTGGCAGCAATAGCATCTCATTTAGCATTGGGAATAGCATCAGAAAATGTCATAAAAAATAGCACCTAAATTGGTGCCCAATTTGGCTTCCAATTTTGCTTTCATGTTTGCTCCCATTTTTGCTTCTAGTTTTGCTCCCAGTTTTGCTTCCATTTTTGCTTCTAGGTTTGCTTTCAGTTTTGCTTCCAATTTTGCTTCCAATTTTTCTTCTAATGTTTCTTCCAGTTTTTCTTCCAGTTTTGCTTCCACGTTTGCTTCCGGTTTTGCTTCTAGTATTGCTTCTAGTTTTGCTTCGAATTTTTCTTCGAGGTTTGCTTCCACTTTTACTTTCAGTTTTGCTTCCACTTGTGCTTCCAGTTTTGCTTCCAGTTTTGCTTCCAGTTTTTCTTCTAGTTTTTCTTCTATTTTTGCTTCCGTTTTTGCTTCCAATTTTTCTTCCAATTTTGCTTCAAATTTTTCTTCCATTTTTGCTTCCAATTTTCCTTCTCAGTTTGCTTCTAGCTTTGCTTCCAGGTTTGCTTCTGATTTTGCTTCCAAATTTGTTTCTAGTTTTTCTTCCTATGTTCCTTGCAATTTTGCTTCCAGTTTTGCTTCCCGCTTTGCTTCCGGTTTTGCTTCTAGGTTTGCTTCTAGTTTTGCTTAAAATTTTGCTTCCAAGATTGCTTCTGGTTTTCTTCTAGTTTGGCTTCCATTGTTGCTTCCTTTTTTTCTTCTAAAAATGCTTCTTGTTTTGCTTCCTTTTTTTCTTCTAAAAAATGCTTCTTGTTTTGCTCCTTGTTTTGCTTTCGGTTTTGCTTCCAGGTTTTCTTCTGATTTTTCTTCCAAGTTTTCTTCTGGTTTTGCTACCAATTTTTCTTCCAAGATTGCTTTTGGTTTTTTTCTAATTTGGCTTCCATTGTTGCTTCCTTTTTTGCTTCTAAAAATGCTTCTTGTTTTGCTTCCATTTATTAATTTAATATATTTTAATTCAATTTAATTAGTTAAATTACGATGCCTCTTAAATAACTCATATGATTAAATAACAAGATAATTATTATAACATGATCATCATCTATAATTAAAACAAGTGAGTAAAATATCTATAATTTAATTGAATTTGACAATATCCATTCTGAGCACTAAATTAAAATCATCATACATAATAATAATCCATCCAAAAATCATTGACCACTTTTAATATATATAAATTGACAAGTCAATACTGATAATTTCATCATCATATATAACTAAAATAAGTGAAAGTTAGATATGCCAGTAGATCAATAACATGTGAAAATGATACATGTCCAACACTCGAAATAAGTCAAAATGATACATGTACAAATGATATAAGTAAAAATGATAAATTATTTAACTCAAATTGATACAATTCAAGATGATACATGTCCAAATGATATAACTTATAAGTGAAAATGATAAATTTCAATATGATACAACTCAATAATAGGGTATTGTAGGCCATGAAAATGATACATATGATAGTAACCATGAAAAGAGGCATCATAACAATATATCAACAATGATCCATGATGCAGTCTATATGATTATGAATGTCACTGGGTACTACCAGCAACTGCCTCATCATCATCATCATAACGATACATCAACAATGATCCATGATGAAATCTATATGATCATGAATGTTGTTGGGTACTACCAGCAACTGCCTCATCATCATCACCACCATCGTGATCATCATCACCATCCTCGTCATCGTCATCGGCATCATCATTTTCATCAGCCTTGATGTCTTATATATCTACGTCATCATCATCCTCTACCATGTGATATGTACAGGAAGAACCAATATTTTTTGGATCTATATCATGATGAGGATCATCTTGATCTTCTGGAAGACTCGTGTTCTGCAAAAAAAAAACATTTAAAATGAAAATTTATTATTTATTTCATGCAATAATCTATTTTCATGTTATATATCTAATATTGAAACATGCGAGACGAAACCATAATCATATTACATCATATCAAAGTGCACATACCATAATAAAATTTCAAAAATATTATAGCTAATATATGATTCCAATAATGTAAAACATGCAACAATTCTAATAAACATTAGTAAAGATCATAAAAAAAATTGTTATACAATTTAACTATCAATTGTAAATTCTATTACAGAACCTTAAGTGTCGACCCTCTGTAAAAGAATGAGGAGATTGCAAGAAGATTGGCTATATGGGGCATTGGTACAAAAGATGGACATAGCTCTTCCAAGTCATCCACTGAGATGGTTTCATACAAAAATGTGGAAGATATCCCCGTTTCTAGAGAGCTCATGATTCAGGTTGATTTGAAAAATGATGTTGTTTTGGTACCCATATATGGCATCATGGTTCCATTTCATGTAGCCACCATCAAAAGTGTTACAAGCCAACAAGATGGAGAGAATTATTATATAAGGATAATTTTCAATGTTCTAGGTACTGGATTTAATGCCAACTACATGCCAACATTGAAATTCCCTAGCAATATTTATGTTAAGGAAATTTCATTTAGATCCAAGGATTCAAAGCACATCAACGATGTGGTACAAATGTTTAAATACCACAGACGATCTGTAGCAATTCCAAATTCATAAAAGGTAGAGAGAGATACATTGGTGACTTTGGAGAAACTTTAGCTTTCAAAAACAAAGGCAATTAAGCTGGCAAACTTGTGGATTAAGCTAGCATTTGGTGGAAGAAAGAAAGATGATTGGAACTCTGGATGCCCACCATAATGGATTTCAATATTCAGCCACGAGAGTAGAAGAGAGAGATGATATCATGTATTAAAACATTGAGCATGCATTCTTCCAACCAACAGAAAAGGAGATGGTTACTTTGCTTCATTTTCATTTGCATAACCATATCATGGTGTGCGAACCAAGAAGACCAAGGATGTCCAATTTTATGTGGAGATAATGGATGTGGTGCAAAATTTAGGATAGGAAAGAAGGTCAATGTATCATCCTGATGAAATTGAGAAACAACAACAAGAAAAATAAAATCAATACAGAGTTTCAAGGATTTGTCAAGCGAGTAAGAGAGCTATGGGAGAAGCCTCATCTAAAATGTTTTGAACTAGAATTTGATATACCATTTAGAGAGCTTGGTTTTTATGGAGTTCAATTCAAAGCCTCTTCTTTTATTGTTCCTATGGTAAACTTTTTGGTAGAGTTGGTGGAATTACCTTTCTTACTAATCACTATTAGTGAGATTGATATTGTTAATCAATTAGACTTTAATTTCCTATAGCAATGAAAGAGTTTGAAAAGGAAGAGAGAGCTACACTGGTGACTCAAGAGAAACTCCAGCTTTCAAAAATAAAGGCAATTAGGCTAGTAGACTTGTGGATTGGGCCAACATATGGTGGAAGAGGAAGAAAGGAGACTGGAACTCTAGAGGCCCACCATAATGGATTTTAGTATTCAACTATGACAGTAGATGAGAGAGCTGATATCATGTATCAAAATATTAAGCAAGCATTCTTCCAGGCAGCAAAGAAGGAGATGAATAATTTTTTTCATTTTCATTTCCATAAACTTATCATGGCGTGGGAACCAAGAAGACCAAGGATTTCTAGTTTTATGTGGAGGTAATGGATGTGGTCCAAACTTTAGGAGGGGCAAGAAGGTCAATGTATGATCCTGATGAACTTGAGGAAGAACGGAAAGAGAGGGACAAGAAAAATAAAATCAATGTAGAGTTTCAAGGTGTTGGGACTAGAAAAATCTGGCATTTTCCACTAGCCTCTACCTCACCTACCTTCCATATACCACAGAAATACACCACACTTTAATTTTATGATCAATACAAATTATAGAAATTTGTGTGACCAGATCCATATTATAGCCTCCATTGCACCCATAAAATTGAAATCTCATAGTCATTCCCCCATTCCTAACAAAATTCAATACCATCAACCTAACAATGCTTCATCAATGGAACCCCCATCACAGCCCCGTCGATTGCCCGATGAAAATATCTCACAACCTAGTATCGGTGTAACAATAACCTATCAGGTTGACTCCTAAGGTTCTCTTCCTGATATACTGATAGAATCAACAAAAGTAAACACATCACTGTAACACATAAACATCGGTGGAACGAATGATGGCATTCCCCCATTTTCCCGATCTAACCTGGGAAGGCTTGTGGTGCCCAATCTATTTGTGAACACAAAGCTAGTTAAATCTCTTGATATTAGATATGACCCTAAGAAAATAACTATTAAGTCACATAACGGGGGTGACATGCTTGTTATTTCTAGGGACCTCATTTCTAACGTATTTCAATTGGATTATTCACTGAATTTATCATTCATAGTCAAAGATCTCTTGACAGAGTATCACCATATGGATACTAGTTATAAGAGATGTAAGTTACCTTTGTATAGGCCCAAGGATGAAGGATTCCAACTCAGGAGGTTCTCCAGCACTTAAAACACTCATTTCCATGAAGATTTGTTTGAAGAGTATTTTCAATACACTTATTATTCAGTCGATCAGGTTTTGGGAGTAGAGGTTCCGCCTCTCATGTCGATTGCCCCAATGGTTTTAGCTATAGACATACAGAGCAAGGATGCCAAGCCATTTGATTATGCTAGCTACTTGGACAATTCCCTAAATCAAGGGCTAGAAAAGATTTAAAATAACAGTGATAATATTCATTTTGAACACTATTCTTTACTTATGCATTTTATTTTGTATGAAGGACAAGTTAGAGGGGTCTGGAGTGAAGAGTTAAGGATAAAAGATATAGATGAAAATGTGGACCTCATTGTGGGATAGCTGATTTGGTAGGTCTCATTACCTTTATTTTGAAGAATTTTTTGTAAAACGATCGATGAAGTTGTTGGGATATCCATGCAATTATAGCCTATCCCCAAAAGTACAAATATTTCTAATACCAAAGGAAAATGACCCAAGAAATAAAGTGAATCATAATTGGGGAGACTAGTATGCTTTCTTTGACTATATAGTGATAAGGGTTTATGGGTTTGAAGTAACTCCACACTTGATGCCACGAGTAGTTCCTGATCTAATTTCTTATTTAGAAACTATGAGGCAATTGGAAAAATCTAATGTCAAAAACATCAAAGGACATAACAAACAATCAATTATGCCCAGTATCTTATGTTTTGGAGATTTTACAATGGTTTCCAATGAAGGATATGATGAAGTTGATGCTAAATCAGCACAGTGCAACCTACCTCTAGGTGATGTAAGAAAAAAATTTGATGCATAAGGGTTTATCCACAAGGCAAGATTATCATATGGGCTATCAGGGTATGAACATTTTTTCTCGGTTGAAGATGTGATAAGAAACCATGATGAGGCCTCCACCACAAAAATAATGGTGATCTATAACAATATTATGATTGCAAAGGAATGGAAAAGAAAAAATTTCCCATCTTATTCAAAGGCATTTGGTGAAATAGAGGATCCTCTAACAAGAATTGAGCGACTCATCGCTCATGTGAACGAATTGATAAATGATGTGACCCCAACTATTTTTGATGCACCTTATGCAACCTATTCAGGAGTACAAGCTAAAGACATAGAGCCCTTGGATTGCATATGTTCACAACGTACTCATAAGGTATGTTTTTCTGTAGCTACTGATATAAGTGAAGAAGAGGAGAGTGATGAAGAAAGTGAGTAGGAAAAACAAATAAGTGCTCCTGTGATTGCACAATATGAACCCCCTCAAGAGCAGAAGATTGTAAAATTTGAGACATCAGATGAGCTATCTAATGATGTAAGGGTCAAGGTTGGACAATATTTTATTTTTTATTCTAATTTTGTTAAATCTTCTGAATTTAAATCATTTGTTTATGAATATAAAGGGAAAAAAATGAGACAAAAGATACAATATATCACTCCTGAACAGGAGGCAACCACCCTAGAGGAATTGAAACAAGAGATAGATAATCAAATGGAGTCCATCACTCCTAAAAGAGGAAGGGAATTACTCCAAGAAGCTAGAGTGTTTCTCCTGCTAGGGTGGGATATTAGCTCTGCAATTGTATTTGATAGCTTCAAAAAAAGAGGGGACAAGACAATGAACTTGACAGAAGAAGCAAGTGACAAAATGTATCCAGGATCTGGGTATAACCCAGATGAGGCAACATTATTTATTTGGTCACTATACCCCCATGATAAAAGACCTACTATAATCAATAATCCAAACCAAGTGTTTAGACATCTCTTGGTCTAATGAGTAGGGGATACCAACCCTATGGAGACAGCAGAGTTGAACATAAACATGGAAATTTTTACAAAGGCATAGATTGAAAAAGTGATTAAGGAGAATGAAAGATCGAAGGAGCTGGAAAATCAAAGAGAAAGAACATCCTCCTCCTCCACATCAGAGTTGTACTCCCCATGGCTTGAAAAGGATAAGAGAGTGATGGATGCATTGGCTAATGCAACCTATTGGAAGAATTGCCATATGAAATCCCAAGGGAAATGCAAAGAATTGGAGAGAGAAGTGAAGACCATCAAATATAACATTGTATCTAAAATGATTAAAGAAAGATTCAACAAAATGATGAAATGTGCTAGTAAGTATTGGGAACTATTCAAACAGACACACTCTGCACTGGTGGAGAATGAACGATTGCAGAAGAGAATGATTGAGAAAAGAAAGGAGCTCCTAGATAAGAAAATTATGAAAGGACAAATGTTGCAGACATATAACACGTTGGTAGAATCACACAATGGATATCATAACATGCTGAGGGAATATTTTGGCTGCTTTGACTCATACCCAACACTTCGTGATGATAGTGGAAATCTTCGAGATTATAATAGTTGGAAGGAAGAACTTGTTGTGCTTTTAAGTGTTGCATTGCAAGATATCAATGTTAAGGATATGGTCTTACAAAATTCTCACAAGAAATTCAAAAAAATGATGAATATGGAATATGATATGAAAGAGGTGATCTCTAACGTGGAAACCTATACTGAACATGAATACATTTGTCACCTCTCTACAATCAATTTTTTTATCAACCAAACTATAGATGTATCAAATACAACGGGACAACCATAAGAGAAGGAAGACCAGACGACAGTATGATGAGCGCCCTATCATGGAGTACAAGCTTTGAATAGATCTTGGGTGGTCACAAGCTTATGCTTGGAGATTAAAAGATCGATGCATTCATCTATGGCTTGTTTTATTTTAGTTATGTTTAGTTATCAAACTTCATGACCTTTTGTAATGGGTTTGTAGCTTGTTGCCTCTCCTATATAAGAGAGATCAAGACCCAAATAGAAATTATCAGAACATATATTTTTTAGAATAGAAATTAGTAAGAAGATAGATTGCACCAATTCGCCCATCCATCTCATATCAAAAACTATTGTTTAATTCATATCATTTGAAGATCAATACAGTGGAGAAGGTTACGTATAATTATTGATTTTCTTTCAAGTGTTCAACTATTGTGTGGATTTATATGCTTATATGTTATTTTGTTGTCTCCAAAGTGGCTGCTTATGTTGTTCAAATTGAGTGTGTGGAAATACATTTGATTTTTCAATATACGTTTTCTATAGTGTGTGGTGTTGTTGACTAGTTTTTCGATTAAAGTCCTTTTAAATAGATTATCTTGATTGGTTTCCCTTCACATCTGAATTAAATCCTTTCGCAACTTCACACTAACATAAGGGAATATCACTATGATCACTAAGAAGAGTCTAAATAACTGATCTACTTGCACGTTTGCACAAGGTGCAGACATTCAAGATGCCCAATTGCTTGAGTTAAGCTGAAAAGTAGATCTACCCATATTACAAAGGCATGTCTCCATAATCATCATCCGCCTCTCAACTCCATTCACCCAATAGTGTAGGAACTAGTCATTTCTAGAAAAATATCATAAAAACTTTATTCATACACCTGATTCTCAAAATATTTTCAATAGGAAGCAGTAATTAACATTGCATTTACTTCACACCCATGTGCCATTATGAGTAGATTGCTTAGATCAGAAATCGTAGCCTTTAAAATCTGCCTTATTGCTCAGGTACACCTGCCTAGGTTTAGTAGAGCCTGAAGATTAGGAGGTAATCAAATTTGTGTTGCCTTGTTCGTGGGCCAAAAATGTGTTAAGAGATTGGCACCCTCTTATGGTCTAAAAACCTACGTTTTTGAGACCTAACACAAGGATTTGTAAAGCGAGTAAGAGAGCTATGGGAGAAGCCTCATCTAAAAGATTTTGAGCAAGAGTTTGATGTACCATTTAGAGAGCTTGGTTTTTATGGAGTTCCTTTCAAAGCCTCTACTTTTATTGTTCCTATGTAAACTTTTTGGTAGAGTTGGTAGAATTACCTTTCTTAGTAGTCACTATTAGTGAGATTGAGATTGTTAATCAATTAGGCACTAATCGCCTATAGGAATGAAAGAGTCTAAAAAGGAAGAGAGAGCTACACTAGTGACTCAAGAGAAACTTCAAATTTCAAAAACAAAGGCAATTAGGTTGGTAGACTTGTGGATCAAGACAACATTTGGTGGAAGAGGAAGAAAGATGACTGGAAATTTGGAGTCCCACCATAATGGATTTCGGTATTCAACCATGAGAGCAGAGGAGAGAGATGATATCATGTATCAGAACATTAAGCATGCATTCTTTCAGCCAACAGAGAAGGAGATGATTTATTTGCTTCACTTTCAGTTGCATATCCATATCATGGTGTGGGAACTAAGAAGACCAAGGATGACTAGTTTTATGTGGAGGTAATGGATGTGGTTCAAAATTTAGGAGGGGCAAGAAGGTCAATGTATGATCCTGATGAAATTGAGGAAGAACGGCAAGAGAGGGACAAGAAAAATAATATCAATGCAAAGTTTCAAGGATTTGTCAAGCCAATAAGAGAGCTATGGGAGAAGCCTCATCTAAAATATTTTGTACTAGAGTTTTATGTACCATTTAGAGAGCTTGGTTTTTCATGGAGCTCCTTTCAAATCCTCTACTTTTATTGTTCATATGGTAAACTATTTGGTAGAGTTGGTGGAATTACCTTTCTTAGTAATCACTATTAGTGAGATGGAGATTGTTAACCTTGAGAGAGTAGGACTTCGGAAAAAGGCATTTGATATGGCTATTATTTTCAAAGACTTCAAGCGGGATGTACTCTACATTGACGCCATTCCTCAATCTTTGCTTGATGACATCAAGGAATGGCTGAACTCCATGGATATAAAGTATTATGAAAGCAGAATGAACTTGAACTGGTGGCCAATTTTGAAGACTATTACTGATGATCCAAACAAATTTATTGAAGATGGTGGTTGGGAATTTTTGAATATGGAAGCTAGTGATTCCAATTCTTATAATTCAGAAGAGTCAGATCAAGGATATGAACCCTCTAATGTAGAAGAGGAATTAGAATCAGATGAGGAAGGTTCATAAGATGAATATCTTGTGGAGTTAGATGAGGATGATTAAGAAGAAGAATATTCTGAAGGGGAGGAAGGTAAAACATGGGATGAATAATAAGCTGAAGCCAGAAATACAGATAAGGAAAAAGGAGACGATATTGATAGTGAAGAGGAAAGGCATAGATGAAAGGTAAAAGCTACAGGGATGTCTTGGGCACCTAATATTAGAGATTCAAGAGGAATACCTGCCAAGAGGCATAAATTCAAATGAATTGAGTTCATCTACATCCTTCTACTATTTATTCATGCACATAAATGGTTTAGTTATTTATGGAGATGATGCATATATGTTAACTTGATCAATTTTGTTAATTTGGTAGTTTGACTTCTATGGCAACTGACCATTAGGCCATTCTGTGTGGGGTCACGTTTGTGTTATTAGTTACATTTTTTGGATAGCTCTACTTTGTGTTAAGGATATTCCATTTATCTTTTGAATGTTAAGAAGTGTAGTATTACAGGCTTCTCTATGTTGATCAGATCAGGTTGCAGGTTTTTTACTGTTGATTTCTTTATTTATGGAGTTTTTTTAACTTGGAAGATATGAATTTACTGCCTTTTTTTTAAATTAGATGGAAAAATTAAGTGGTTGGTTAGCTACGCCAAGTGATGTAGACTACAAGGATGTGTTAGATCTATAGGATTCCTACCAAGATGCATCAAAACATTTACATGTTAAAAGAATGGCAGCATCGTGAGGAAGGATCAAAAAGATACATGTGGATCACTTAGTAGAATGACAACATGAATTCAAGGAAGCACTCCTTGAGATGCCATGTTTGAGAGAAAAGAAGATAAATCAAATCAACATGGGACTAAGTTACTCAAATGATACAACTCATAACTTAAATGAGGACACTTAAGAGATATTAAAAGACAATGGTCATTAATTAAAAGATGTGATGAAAATAAGGCATGAATGTCACCCACTACCCTTTAAGGAAAACAATATTTTTTTCCTCAACATGAAATAATGGGACAATTGAGTAGGATCTCGGGCCAAGGTATGTGTGGGATCATCATGGAAAAAATAGGCCCTTAAGTGGCAATAAAATTCAGAAAAATCAGAGTTAGGCAACTTGACGTAAAAATTTGAATAAGTTATCTATATTATTTCAAAAATATGTAAAAATAGAATCTGTAGAAAATTGAATTTAGTTTTTAAACTACTAGGTTTTTTTTTTTTAAATCTATTTGGTGAAAATTTGAAATTTCAAAGCAGTAGTACTTAAATTTCAAGGAAAAATTAAGAAGTAGGTGTTTGTCTGCCCACCCTAACCACAATAAAATGATAATATTTTTTTCTGATATTTTATATATAAGTAGAGGATTCATGTCTCGATGTGATGCATATTTTTTTGTAATTTTTTTCCAAGTAAATAATTAATTATGATTTTTTAATTACAAGTTTTCAAAAATATAAAAACTTATATGTCTGACCACCTTAACTTGGTCAAAACTTCATGAAGTTAATTTTTTTTTTAATCATATAGTATGCAAAGCATAGAATGTGGTGCATGTTTCAGATTCAAAAAATGTGATATCGTTTGAAAGCTATAGATGTTTTTCAATCAGCCTATCAATTGGGACTTTAGTCACAATTCAAAAAGAAAATGAATGATAATTATTTATTAAATTCAAAGTAAAGCATAATTTATATTGGTGGAAAGCTAAGAATCTCTTTTTAAAACCCTTTTCGTTTCATCAATTTTGGGTAAAAAAAAAAGTCAATAGACACATGGGCCATCATATCACTTACATATCGCCACTTTTTGGCCCATCATGATCCTGCACATACCCGCCAATAGAGAAGAACTTTAGAACTCATCCTACGCATCAATGAACAACTCAACACAAGAAATGAAAATTGAAATATTAACACAACAATATCCAACTAAGTTATTGAAAGTCAACTATTGATACCTTGTTCTCCATCCAGATTAAAAAATCGGCCCACTTTTTGCTTTGTAAATTTACCTTTTCAAATTTCTTTAGATGTCAGCCATATTTCTCCTCCTGTCAAAACACGACACATGGACTATTTAAACTAGTTAATATGCAATCATTTACTTTTTCCTAGGGAATTAAAAAAATATCATTTAACATATTAAATATACTTACAAATTTATTGATCAAGGCTTGTAAACCTTTTTGGCCACTCTGATGTGTGGCACGAATTGTTTGAAGCCTAGACTTGGATGCCTTGTCCTAAAACATATACTAATTCAATTTAATTATGCACAAATAAAATTTAAAAATCATTTAATAAATTTGATACAATCTTTTGAGAAAATTCAAATACCTGCATACTCTCCTCATCGGACTTCCTTCATGCTTCAGACTTCTCATATGCTTTTACAATCTCTTTCCATACTTTAACACTTACATCAATTGGACTTTTTTTGAGCCTTAGCTCGGGAGGTATTTTTTTATCTTCTTGGTTTGGTTAAACCGAAATCTCTTGCAATTTTGAGACATTCATAGTTTTACCTTCTTCACAGACCAACGTGTGCCAAATTAAGTCTCCATGTCATTGATAACAAATTTTTGCAGGTGTATGGGTATCTTTGAGAATGGAAAATGTAGATGGCCTTTGAACCATTGAAGGCATGATTCCTTCAACCTATTCACAAACCCTTTTCCAATAGTTGTCATTCGAACTTCCCCTGAAAACACATCGTATTCTATCTTGGTATTGTAGGTACCAATGGAAGATTGAAAACTTGGCATGGTGGAAGAAGTTTGTGTCCCAGGAGTGGGTGGGATAGTGTAAGCCTCTACTCCTTGTTCTACATTCCTAGAGTTTACTGTTATTGATTTCCTAATGGATATTTTCTTGGTCTAGGACTTCTTGGGGAATCAATTAATTCCCTTTGACGCAGTTGATTTGGTTGCAATCTTTAAGGGGCTTCACTAGATTAGTTTTCTATGTATCTAGCAAGCATTGTCCAATGCACATCATCCAATTTGTTCACTGCCTCTACCCCCAATATGGAATCCAATGCCTCTTTATCTTTGTCAGTCACATGTCCCTATATATATATAAAATAAATTTCTTCTTTTAACTTTAAAATAAAAAAATAAAAAAGTAAAAATGAAAGAAACAAGGGAAACATTTACAAATCTATAAATTGACAATGAACTACCTCATTGTGGCTAGAGTCTTCTCCCTTTGTTCTCTTCCCTCTATCACTTGAAATTTTGAGGCGACCTAGGGAAAATTATTTTCATCCAATCTGTGGAAGCAAACGAAGTACACACTGTCAGGTATGAAATTTTTCATCTAGTTTGTGGTATGAAAGTTTTACCTTGAATGACTCTCTTTCTAGATTTAAACGTCTATGAATCAATTGCTTGCGCACCTGTATAGAATATAAATATATTTGAAAGGATATAAATATATGCAAAATGAAACAAATGTATTGTAAAAAGTTAATGCTTGTGAACATGTATATAATGGTAATCTTTAGGGGATAAAAAGGGCGCAGAGTGTGGTTTTATTGAGAGTTAACACATATAGGTCCCATACTCGAGTTGCATCCGTTGATTAGAAATAAAATGAATGTGTGTGCACAATCAATTCAAAACCACGAGCTCATTGTTCTATAAAAGAATAAGTGAAAATTAGTAATAGCTAATTTAAGCCCGAAGGTCTCACAAATTTGAGGAAATGATATATTATTCAATTGTCATCTCAAAATCCCTATCTCCTCATATTGTCTCGACCAACCTCTGTTCCCATAAGATCTAGTTGCAGTAGGGTGGATTTAGTTTAACAACTTGTCTTGAAAGCACTCGACTACTTTTTTAGGAAGGAAGCGAGAAAGTTGTCTTCAGAGAAAGGTATGGAAGGAAGGTCTAATAAATCGAACCGAAAACTGAAATCTTTGGATGGGAATGATAAGAGAACTGGGGCATTGGGGTTTCAAAAATGCATTCACTACTCTTGGATGCTAAAGAAATAATGCAATGTCTACAATTTTACCCTCCTCCTTTGCAACCACGTGATAATTGAAGGATTCACATGTAAATAAAACAATATTCACAACCCTTTCTTCACAATCATCTCCATTTAATCCAAACAAAAATATTTGTGGGAATGAAAAAAACAAAATTTTAACCTTACCTATGGTGTCGCAAACTAAATCTGATTTCTGATCTACTTGCTTGTAGCCCTCCTTCACGATGTTTTTCCCTTTTTTCTCCTCTCTTCCTTCATGCGACTTTTTTCTCTTTTTATATCTTCCTTCTTGATGTGGGAAGTTTTAAATTTTGTTCCTGATTTAGTAGTTGACGCTATAGTTGGCATAGCAAAGTGCGCCTAATGTAGTGTCACCTTTCAACAAAAAATTTAATTTGTTTTGGATGCAAAGTGCACCTAATTTAGTGCCTAGCAGTGCAAAATGATGTATTTTTCTTGGAATTTGATAAATAAATTTATCCTAAATTGACTTCATCTTCATATGTTCCAAGGGAGCAATCATGGTTCCCTATTTTATCTATTCCTTATCCCATGTCAATTTTGTGGGTGAAAAACTTATAGAGGTTAGATTTATGAACTCAAAAATGACCCCTATACAACTAGATGAGTCATCTAAAGTGTGAAATATATGTCAAATATATGTCTAAAGTGAATTTTTGTGTTGGATAGCATATTCATTGAAATGATATAATTGGTGTACTAAACATTATTTACTATGTTGTGTATTATAGGGGCAAGATGAGGCCATGGCAAAAAATTGTGTCATGTCAAATGAGGACACAACAGTTGAAGCAGGACATCAGGTACTCAAATTTTGACTTAACTTAGTAAAAAATGATTAACTGGAATTTTGTGATACATCCATCTTTTTTCATAGTATTATTGAAATTTATAATGTATTATCCAATCTTGACATAAATTAATGCATGTTGTCGATTATTTTAGATGGAGATCAGAGAAAATGCAGAGCTTGAGCGTTCAACTAGCAAAAGAGGAAGATATGTGCATGGACATGGACCTAAAACTGTTAAATCACGTAGACGACAATGGGTGTTTGAGGATATGACAATGGATCTTACAGAAGAAAAAAAATGATTACACTTAAAAAGAGGTTGGTCAAGACTATAGTACATGGGATGAATACTTTGAGAAAATATATGACTAAAGTGAGGTTTTGTGTTGGATAGCATATTTGTTGAAATGATATAACTGGTGTAGTAAAAATTATTTACTATGTTGTGTATTATAGGGGTGAAACGAGGCCATGGCAATGGATCATGTCATATCAAATGAGGATAGAACAGATGAAGTGAGACATCAAGTACTCAAATTTTGACTTAACTTAGGAAAAAAATGACCTGTGGCATTTTGTGATATGTCTATCTTTTTTCACAATATTATTGAAATATATAATGTATTATCCAATCTTGACATAAATTAATGCATGTTGATTATTTTAGATGGAGATTGGAGTAAATGTAGAGCTTGAGCATTCAACTAGAAAAAGAGGAAGATATGTACGTGGATGTGGACCTAAAACTGTTAAATTGTGTAAAAGACAGTGGGTGTTTGAGGATATGATAATGCATCTTATAGACACAATAAATGATTGCACTTCACAAGAGGTTGGTCAGGACTATAGTACATGGGATGAATAATTTTAGAAAATATATGACTAAAGTGAGGTTCTGTTTTGGATAGCATATTCGTTGAAATGATATAATTGGTGTAGTAAACATTATTTACTATGTTGTGTATTATAGGGGCGAGATGAGGCCATGGCAACAGATCATGTCATATCAAATGACAATAAAATGGATGAAGCGAAACATCAAGTACTCAAATTTTGACTTAACTTGGGAAAAAATGATCTGATTGAATTTTGTGATATGTCTATATTTTTTTTTATGCATTTTGTTTATTATTTTAGATGGAGATTAGAGCAAATGCAAAGCCTGAGCGTTCAATTAGAAAAAGAAGAAGATATGTACGTGGGCGTGGACCTAAAACTGTTAAATCACGTAGATGATAATGGGTGGAAGAGGATATGACAATGGGTCTTCCAGACACAACAAATGATTGCACTGAACAAGAGGTTGGTCAAGACTATACTACATGGGATAAATAATTTGAGAAAATTGTTGTTTGTGAATGTTTTGTATGTCATGGAAAGAAAGAATTCAAATGATTAATTATAAAAAGACATTACATATATGATGAGCTTCCAATCAGTAGTATGCCTCCTACAATCGATTCAAATACAATAGGAATTTTGGTAAGGAATTTTCCAATTTGATATAAATAACATGTATACTTTGTTTAAACATTGTTTTATATTATTTAAATAACTCATTTTTTTCTCAATGGATACTTGCAAGATAAAGTTATTGGTTTAAATTTTCCTAGATCATCGACTTCTAGCCTAGAGGGAAATGATCATTTATCAGATGATACATCTAACAAAAATATGTGCCAATATACCAGCTCGAAAGATGAGGAATTGATGAAAACAAGTCACAGAACAAGAACCAATTTAAAATGCATAATTTTCTTAAAGATAGGGGAAGGTGGACTACATACGCTATGAGAATGAATGTGATGGAGATGATGAATATCCCCTGAGTTTGAGATAAATTTACAAAGATACATTTGATCATTGACTATATTGCACTTGGCCTAGTGATCAACAACTACCTAGAGTGTACGAGGTGTTTCAATTTTGGGGATATAGCTACATGATACGAACCTCCAATATTCATGGAGAGAATCTAGGCCTCTTTATTTTCCAAACATAGAAAAAATTCAGAACAAACCATGCTAGGAGATTAATGCCATATTATGGTCCATCATATTATAGTGGTGAATGGAGAAGCCTAGCATGTCAGCATATGGTCTAAATTCGAATATGTATACACATCATCTCCAATTGGAAAGTGGAAAATAAATTAATAGAGATCATCTTATGTATATAGATGTACACGCATACACACATAAATAATGCAAGATTTATAAATAGTAGTTAATGGAAGGGACCCTAATGTAAGACTGAATTTTCAATTTGTTGAGGTTATAAATGATAAAGATGGAGATATGGAAAGAGAGGTTGATAGATTGATAATGGTTGAGGCTATTAAGGACCTTACCATTGGGATTGAGTTATTGATTGATTACCCCTTCTTAAAATGTACTCCTGTGCAAAAGAAAAGGGAAAAACAAGGTGTCCCTAAGGATATTCTTAAGGGAAAAAAACCAAAGAATAATAAATGAGTGTGGACTGATGTTTTATAAACTATGTTGTCAAGATTATGTTTTATTTAAATTATTGTATAAAAAAGGTAGTCTATAAAATAATGTTCCATTATTCAATTGATGTATATATGTTCATACAATTTTTTTTTTTATTTTTTAAGCCATATTTGATTATATTTCTTTGAAATTGATACATTTATTATTTATCCAATTATTAGAAAACATTAAATAATGCTTGTGTTTATTGATAGGTGAAAGATGTTGATGAAACATATACTAATACCCATGATCCAACTGGGTTATTAAGATTTGGATGGGATGATCCAAACCATCCTTTAAACAATACCAAGGCGAAAAGAGCAAGTTTGAAGAGATTACTACCACCTGAGAAATTTGAAGAGATAATGAGATTTGCATACACTAATGAGATGCTACCTAGCCTTAATGATGATGTTTATGATAGTGAAAATGCAGTGCATGAAGAAGGATTGAATGAAATTCTTACAAGTTTATTTGGGTGTGGAAACAATGATGACAATAATGATCATATGGTTGACAGTAATGATGATAGCAGGGGTAATTACCAGCAACGTAATGTTGATGATAACAACCTGAAAGACTCCATAAAGCAAGCAACAAAGACACCCGTGTTCAAATTGGGTGCAAGTAAAACTTCACAACTGGCATGCACATTAATATTATTAGAAATAATGTCACTATTTGGTTGGTAAGATAAAGGATTCACTACACTACTGAAGTGAGTTGAAATCTATTTCTTACTTTGCATTGTCAATTGGTGTAAACAATTAGTAAACATTCATCCACTTCATTTATATTTATTTAAGGGGATTTTAAAACCATATATTGTATATAAATAGTCCTAGTATAGATTCCCATATCAAACATTTTCATCATAAGTTAAACATTCAATTGATTTAATCTTTGGCAATATTACAGGGCACTAAAAACTAAAATATTCCCTAAAGAGAATGTGTTGCCATCAACTTGCAGAGAGGTGTGTTTGTTGTTGGTTGACTTGGGGATTGAATATAAGAAAATTCATTCATGTAAAAATGATTGTATTTTATACAAATATGAATATTAGAACAAGGTAGAATTCCATGTATGCAAAGAGAAGAGATATCGTACAGATGTACAAGGTCCTACAATTCTAAAGAAGGTTTTACATCACACGCCAATTATACCTAGACTTCAACGAATGTTTCGTTGCAAGTCACTTGCACAATTGATGGACTGGCATGCAAAGAATAGGAATAAATATGGATTCATGTTAATTTCGTTTGAATCCAAAGAAATGAAACACGTAGAGTAAAAATAACCAAGAAAATTCAAAGATGAACCCTGTAGTATCAGGTTTGGTCTTGCAATTGATGGAGTGTGCACATTCTCTTTCCTAAGCTCAAATTATAATGTTTGGCTAATTGGATTGATAGTGTACAATATTCCCCCATGGATGAGTGTTAGAAAGGAGCACCTTATGCCGACTCTCATTGTTCTAGGAAAACATCAAGTTAAAAACATGGATTTTTATCTTGCGGCTTTTATTGATGAGATGCAACTGCTATGGAAAGGCATAGGAATGTATGACATATCACATCCTCCATAAAATAGGCTCTTCATGTTGTATGGTGTGTTATGTTGGACTATTCATGATTTCCCAAGACTTGGTGTTTGTTTTGGTAAGATAAAATATTTACGTATTTACACTCATGATTTATTTTCATCCCAACTTTCATACTTAGTTTTAGACTATTTTTTTTATGTTATTAACATTACTTGTTGAATTGCAGGGCTTCAAACAAAGGGGATATTTGCATGTCCAAGATGTGCAGAACAATTTCAAGGGCGATATTCTAAAGATCTACATAAATTTATTTATGCAAACAAGAAATTTTTTCTAGTTCACTAGATCATAGGTTTAGAAATCGCCAGAAGAATCAATTTGATGGAAAAGTTGAAAATAAAGGCCCTCCCATGATTATGGGTCTAGGTGATTGGCTTAAGAAGTATGAAGATGCTAAATTGAAAGCTTGGGAGGATTTTTTTTATCAAGGTGATTCAATTGAAGAACCAAAACAAGTTGTATTTCATATGCCAAAAGGAATGAAAAATAAATCCATATTTTATGAGCTCCCTTAATAGAAGGATCTATTAATATCTCACCTATTAGATCATATGCACATCTTCAAAAATGTCCCAGATTCTATATTTCAACATATATCGGGCAAAGAGAAGGACACCTTGTATTCGAGGAGAGATATTGCTCTTTTGCATACCAAATTTGATAGAAAACATTTGTGGCCAAGCAGGGAAAATGAAACATATGCAGAAGCTCCATGGATTTTTAAAAAAAAGAGCTAGACCAACTAAAAAATGTCATTCATTCAATAAGGACACCTACTGGTTATGGTTCATCATTGGCTAAAGCTTTTATGGTTGATGGACATATCACAGGATTTAAAACACATGATTTTCATAATTTAATGATGGTATTATATATCATCATTTAACATTTACTGGTAACATTAATTAAGTATTAAATATATTTTGATATTTTCTTGTGTGAGAAAAAACTACTAATGACCTTTTCATAAATGTGTTTGATAGAATATCATGTCATTGTCAGCTAGGGGGGATTCCTATCTTACAATTGACTTAAGGAATGCCATAAGTCGGTTGTCACCATTTACAAGGTATGTGGTTATATGAAATGTTCATGTGTGAGAGACATAGAGATATTATATTCCATTTTAATTTATGACTAAAGGTTCATACTAATTTACTATTCTTATATTAGGTAGGTGACCTCCAAGGAGATCCACGAATTTGAAGTGCCAAAGTGGAAGAAGGAAATTGCAGAAACTATATGTGTATTTGAGAAGGAGCTCCCTACAAGTTTCATGGACCTACAAGTCCATTTACTTATGCACCTAGTTGATGAAATTGAATTGGTGGGTGTCATATCGACAAGGTGGATTTTTTTCTTTGAGAGGTATATGAAAACTCTTAAAAGATATTTCTATCAAAAGGAACATCCAGAGGGCTACATGGCTGAAGGGTTTGTATTGAATGAAGCATTTTTCTTCCTGTGTGAATTCCTTGGTAAGGATTTTGAAGATGGGCCACGCGTCTAGGATGAAGAACGAGCATCATATATTATTGATGGAGAAAAACCACAATCTAATGGTGTTGAAGTACAAATTAGTAAGTAAATTCACGATCATTGTGGTTGTTTTTCTTGCAACCATTAATTTACTCTGTAATTTATTTTTCAAATTAACAGCATGACATTTGGAGTTTGAAATAAACATGTTGACATGTAATAGGTGTAGATGAAATTTCTATACTCGACAAGTTCATTCTGTACCACGTGGACTTTATGAACAAATGGATCGATCTGTATGATAAAAAGAGAGAAGTGTTAGAAGAAAGGAGATAGTTCAAGAGATCGAACCCAAAGAATACTCCACTTCCCACTAATCTGCTTGGGGAATGGGGAAAATATTGCACACTAGAATGGGTTACTGAACAAATTCAAAATCAAATAGAAGATGTAGGTATAGATTCAGACATAACATAAGATGAAATCAACATGTCTAGAGGATGTGAAAGAAAGGTATAGTTGGAATTTTACAAAATGTTGTTTCCTTACAGTTTTGACACTATTAATTATTTTGACATTCGTCATTATATTTGTTTTCACTGAAATAAATGGTCTTTCATAGGTGAGGAAATATCCAGCAATGTGGGTATATGGTCGACATTATCATGTAGAAAGTGTAGATGTAAAGAGATGATCCTTTGATTGTGGGATCATGGTTGACTTCAATAAATCTAGTCAATCAAGCTCAAAAGATAAGAATATAATTGAAGGGAATCTACAAGATGTTGGGAAAATACAAGAAATTATTGAGTTGGATTATCGCTCTTTTAAATGTTGTGTTTTTAAGTGTAGATGGTATGAAGAATTTGAGACAACATGAAGGCATGATACCCATAGTGGATTGTTTTCTAGAGATTCCTCATTCTTCGTACCGAAAAATAAGGAGCCTTATGTTCTACCAATTCATTGTGAGGAAGTATCTCTTTAACTCAAACAAGAAGCGGTAGTGATCATTAATCTATTAATTCATAGTTTATTGTGAATATATACATGTGTTTATTAATCAATAAAATTATTATAAAATATGTCTAATATATGTATTTCATTCATGTGCAGGTATTTTTCTATGAAGATATTTTGGACCCAAAATGAATGCTTGTCATACATTATGATCCAAGATTAAGGCATGTATTTGATGAAACATTAATGGATATTGAGCAAAACAATGATGGAGAACAAAATGAGGGAGGGATTACATAACATTAAAGAAATTTGCATCCATGATGATGTTGAAGATGGTTATGTTCAAGCACAAGAAGACAACAATCCAGAGTTAGATGATGTTATGGAAGACAACAATATGGATGGTATAGAAGATGATGATCCAAATACATCTGCTAACAATATAGATGGTGTACAATCAAATTTCAATGATGATGAAGATGATGTAGGTCAAGATGAGGATGATGATAATATTAAATACTTGAAAGAACATATAAAAATTGGCAATGATACACTAGATGAGATTGTAGCAGACAATAATGTTAATGACCAAGACTTCTAAATTTTTAGAATTATTTGCAATCCATGTTTAAAAATGGATGATTCTTATCACCCAAACATTGAAATGCTTCAATAATATTATTTTTGTCGATACAAATTACCTATTGCAATATCCTTAAATTGTTCAATCTTTGGTATGAATTGTTGGCAGAAAAAATTAAGATTACTTGGATGCTTCTTCCATTCATTTTGTATCAACATATGTTCGTGAAGACACAAAAGTTAATAAAATATTAATGCAAGTAACTCACAATTATTTAAATAATAAACTTTGTTAACTTTATTATTTTTAAATAGTTTACATTTTTATGTTGAACATAATTTTGAACATATAACTGAAAACATCCACAGTAAATGCTTTACTATATCAGCATATTCATTCACATAAGCATAGTATTGAGGCTCAATAACTGATATTCATTCAAATATAAGAAGAAATAAGTATGGAAAACATAAGAAAAATACATAATGATAACATAGCCATGGAGAATATCTGATAATAAGATGTTCTATTTCATTCATAAGCTCAAAATAATCACACAATAACATCAAATGTGCCCTAATAAATCTTATGAATTTAAATAACTTGAATAAGCCACTTTGGAGACAGCACAATAATAGATAAGCATGAAATTTAACACAACAATTAAACACCAAAATAGATTACCAATTATGAGCAATCTTCTCCATTATGTTGTTTCAAATATATATACATTTATAGTAGAAGTATTTGATATGATATGGGTGGGTGGAATGTGCAATCTATCTTCTTACCAATGCCTACTATAATGGAAATTAAAATGGAATATGATATGATGATCCTCTCAAAATTGGCCTTGGTTTCCTATTTATATAGGAAGCAACAAGCTTCAAGCCTTTTACAAAAATAGACGACCCTTCAAAACTAATTCTTTTACTAACAACTAATTAATTTGCATAATTGAAGAAATAACAAGGCTTAAGACACTTTAGGCGTATGTTTCCTTTAGTCAACGTAGAAATCCCATGATCATCAATCTGGAAAATATTTCCTCTCCATGATAGACATCCAGATGCCCTTGCCTTAGTGACCTACTCATCTGAAGCCAAATACTTCTCTTCCCATTGATACACCGTAAAATTTGATGGCCACTGATATTCGTGGATCTTTGGTATGTTTGCAAAATGTGTCTACCATCGACTATCCAGTAGTGCCTTTGTATCATTGACAAATTTCAAATATCCAACATCAAGAGCAATCAATCCATCCATGATCAAATTGAGCCTATGAAGACCCATGTCACTATCCCCCTGAACGTGGCTTAAATGCTTATGAATAACCTGACCAAATTCCTTCTTCCATTCATTCAAGTCTTTTAATTGACCATGATCTTTCACAATTCCCAGTGTATACCATTGTTTTAAGGTATAGAATGAATCCATTTGTGCCAAAATCCTCTTATCCTCCACTTGTATATACTAAAATTCATCAACGGTCATTTTTACTATTTCCTCAGGTGATTTTAATGTTGTAGGAACATCAGGACTCCTTTGTAGAACTCTGCATAACTTAGATAAAGTGTGGTGAATAGGCTGCCACCTTTGAAACAGGGGATCCAATACAAGAATATGTGTTTTTATTTGATCAATTGCTCGCTGAAGTGATTTATAATTGTCATGCACACTATCCAGTTTATCAATAACCAACTTTATTTTGTACTCGAGAATATTTTCCATAACTTCATAAACTTTCCTTTTTACTTCATCCCGAGCCTCCTTCATTTCATCCACTTCCTTCTCAGGAGTCTTTTCTTGCTCAAACAGAATGCTCTGTACAATATTTAATGGAGCACTAGGAGGCTTATATAACAATATCTCCTTGATTTGTGAAGTTCCTGCTCCTTTTAACTGTTCTTTCAATTTGACATTCTTCATAAATAGTTTATTAAATTCATCATTTAAGAACTTTTGTTCTGTTTCATACTTCTTTAATCTGTCCTTCAATCCCTTAACAGTTGCATGAGTGAACATGGCTGAGTGCATGGTCCTTGTGGCTACCTCCAAAGGGGTGGTGTCCTATATTATTCTTACCATTGTTGTCCCTTTCATTCCCTATATTACATCCAACAATTTAGGCTTTTGTGTGTTTTTCTACTTGATCCAAATGGCCAGGGTTTCAATTTTGGGTTTATACCCAGTTCCACTTACTCCTTCATCAAATTCAAACTCTACAAATAACATTGGATCTTCTTGAGCCCGTACTTGATCAAACAAAAATATTTTCTTTAATTCCAACCTATGAAAAATGAACATGTTGCTCTTCAAAATCATCTCTCTAGCCTTCTGAGGGCTAATGTCAATGTGGTAAACCCTCAATTCATTGAAGGTATGTGCCACCATTTGATTCTTTTCTGGTTCTTCAATTCCCACTTCATTTGACTCCATTTTCTCTTCAATTTATTTTATCTTCATATTTATCCAAAAATTCCTAAACTTCAAACTCTTGATGAACTCATCATCCTCCATAAACCTCGTGGCAGCAATTTCTCTCACATCTTCGTGTATCTCTGCACTTTTTTTTCTGCATCATCCATCCTTTCCTCATGCCTATGGGCACTAGTCTCATGGATGGGTTTATCAACCTCAATATCACCCTTTAATGATTGCAATACAATGGCCACATCTTCAGTATCTCCCACCCCTTCACTCTCCTCATAAGGTACCAATGGCTCAATGTTATGTGTCTTTTGTCTCTTGGGAGGCAATTTATCCATGGGAGACTCTGATGTTGTGTCCTAGGTGTGTTTTTTAGTCATCTTACCACCATGTTCCTGAATATACACTTCTTTTTTACCGTATAAATCCTCAAATTTATCAATTATCTGATTGATCCTCCTGATGGGGTATTTTTCTTCAATGTAATAGCCGGGGAAACTTCTATCATTTTGCTTCGTCCTTCCTTCAAGCTTCATTATAACCTCCCATTTCTTTTGTCTAAGGAACACCTCTAGAAAAGTAAGGTAGTTTCTTATCACATCTTCCTCATAATCTACTTGGTGTGCCACTGTCATTTTGGTAAGAATATTATGCCTTATGTTATTCATATGATTTTCAGGGTCAAAGGATCTTACTTTTCCACAACCCAACGCATATCTTATCTTTAAGTAATATTGCAACTCCTCTAGTGTATCTGAGCCTACTATCCAATCTCCACATTTGGTTAAGTTTGGAAGAAATATGCCCTCCTTTTGTTTGTGCATTACATCCTTTTCCATCCACATCATTTGCCACATAAATTCAAGAAATGTTAATCTAAGGGGCACGAACTTTGGTAGTATGTGTGGAGCAGTAGGACAGCCATAGATTATTATTATTATAACTTTTGGGAAAAAGAACCAATCACCAAAATTATGTGTGTGACCTTGTTCCTGTCTTAGGGCCAAAGGTCTTAACAATTGTTGCATTTTTTTTGGCAATCTTGGCATTGAATAACCAAGAACTTGAAGTATTATGTGCACAAAGTCTTCATAGAATATAGCAAAGCTTGAATTCTTGCACCGACTATCCCAAATATAGCACCATTTTTGGATATGTGTGTTGTTCCTTTGCTCATCCACTCTAGCCAAGTCCATTCGTTTAGTCCAATGGTCCCAATTCTGGTATAGTATCAAATGGAATAGTAAGGAATAGTGTATGAATGTAATCAATGCTCTATCCTCTGTGACTTGTGAGAATTCATCATCCAACACCCTCTCAAGGTATGAAGCAAATTCATACTCAATACTAGTCTTGGGGTTTTTAATTCTCATGGCCATCATCATCAAGCTTATTGTCATTCTATCTTGAGCATCCACCCCTAGTACTAGGCTCATAGCTAGATATGTATTCACAAAAAAATATTGAAAATATGTCACAGTGAATGGTTCAATATTGGAAGTAGAAATGGGAATCATTTTGTTACTAATGCCTCTTTTCATATATAGGGGTAGCTCATCACTTCTATAAGTTTTTAACCTGCTATATTCTTCCTCGCTCTTTTGTAGGTTTATTTTGGTCAAAGCCTGCTTGTTTAATCCAAAACACTCAATTATAGTAGCTCTAGTTACCTCTACCAATATTGAGCCATTTGGAAACCTTACTATCTTCGTTAAAGAGTGATAATTCTTGGTTGGTAATTTGATAAACTCCACATCAATAAACATGTTCGGGACAATCAACTTTGTTAAATCTAACATCCAAGGGTTTGACACTGGAATATTCTCATTTCTCTTACTGTAAAAATACCAAAATAAGTCCCACCCAAATTTGGGAATGAGAGCATACCTACAACCTTGTGAAGTGCCTACGAGAAATTTATTCTTTCCCTCCTTGGTTGATCTTGGAAGTATATCTAATATAGATTGGTAGAGTGGTCTCTTCTTTACCTTAGGTTCTTCTTCCTTAATTTTGGCCTTACTTTCTTGTACTTCCGATTGTTTTATTTTAGGAGGCATATTTCAATTTTTCCTACTATGACTTCAAATAATAGAGCTCTACCAAATACTACACCAATCCAAATTCTTTAGAGGGTTATTCGTGCACTGACCTGAGTGCTTGTCATTCTTAGAGATCCTTTTCTCAATGTCCTCAGCTTCGTACACAACAATTGATTTCAACTAAGTACAGTCTTAGGAAAATTCAATTGCTTTTGAGGGCGCGATATTTAGTCATATCAGTATTAATGTCAATTCTTCACCAAATAGTTTCACAACAAGCTCAAATCCTTGAAATTAATTTTGAAGCATGATGTGTGAGGGAATTTATTTTTGGAGATTGTAATGATGCCATGATTAACGTACTACCATCGTCTCTTATTATACCTGTTATGGCATGGCAATGTTTTTCCCTTTTATTTTGATGTTTACCGCACTACTGCCTTTCTTAATACCTTTTACTATGGGGTTGCAGTGTATATCGCTCTATTTTAGCCGTATTATCCACCTCACGCAATATTGTGGTGTCCACTTTTCTTTCATGCTTACCACTCTACCACCTTAATCAAGACTTCTTATTGCGGGGTTGCAGTGTACACTGCTCTATCACATATTTTGCTCACCCTCCTGGTAGTATATTGGTGTATTCTTTATCTTCTTGTTGTTTACTGTCATACCACACTCCTTTGAATCACCTTATGTGGGATGGCTTAAACATAATTCAATTGAAAAATATTATGGCCCGACTATAAGGAGAATTTAAATGATTAACCATACGTGATGATCAACTAGAACTTAAAACTCGGGGCCGGTACAAAGAACGATTTTAATGGCTCAACTCATGACTTAAATAATCGATAACCGGATGTAGTAGGTCAACACGAAATTAATTTTTGCATATACATATTTATTTTGTATAGTATTTAATTTTTTTATTGAAAAAATGCGAATAATACAAAAAGGAGGCAACAAAGGTTGCCAAAAGAGAGAAAAATATTACAACCAGGCTAATAGTCAGCAATATAGTTACTTACAGCCACCAAAAAAAACAAACAACTAGTATTTAATTTATTTTTGGTATGTAAGCAGGAGATTGTATTAATCAAAATTCAAAAAATTATAGATCATCTAAAATTACAGTTATATATTTCCAATAGATTTTCCAACCAGCCAAAAACTCAAGCAAACAAGCTAGAACTATGCTTCAAAAAATTTAGGCTACCCAAACCACCCATTTTGAGCCTCACTAGAGGCCAAGACAACCACCAAGAGCCACCAATTATCACAGAAGCCAAAAAACCAGCACCATCCCACCACGAGCTCGAGGTCACAGGAATCCATTGAGATGGGTAAAGTCATTGAATTCATCCACACACTCCAAATCCTCAGTCTCCACCAACTCAAGAGATTTTTTCAATTACTCCACCCCAACTGAAACCACCATCTAATGTTTGACTAGTGTCAGTCCTTTCGACTCCAATAGAAGCAAAAAAAATTGGACCACCGCACCAGGACTTTTGAGCATTTCCATGTCCTTCAGATGCGACACCCTAGAGCTAAGAATAGAGGCTAAAATTACCTCATCCATGCAACACAAGAGATTAGGCTTGAATAGCTTGTTCATCATTGCTTGAACCAGCTTTTTGGGGGTGCTTTGATCAAGCAAATATGCCAGGAAATGAGAGACTATGTAGGAATTAACTCAAACTATTTCACTATAGGCCACATGCTCTCAACCCAAAACCATTTTCATCGCGGCCACCATCAAGGGATCAAACTCTAGAAGAATCTGTTTGAGCCTCTAGTTTGTGATTTTTTTGAAACCCCCTGACTCACACCGCAATCTAGGAAAATCAAAGTGTCGTGCACAAAGGCAGATAGCACCTCAACTGATTTAAACATTGAATAATTTGTGTCCTTCTCCATTATTCTTTCTCACCCAAGCGAAGCCTCTGGAAGAAAATGCAGAATGCGGAGATCACCACCTTCGCTGGATTGAAATGAATGCCACCCTTTCATGGCATTCATTTTAATGTGTGCATGCCACCATTTGAGTTGCTAAAAATTCATGTCGAGACCACCAGCCAAGAATGTCGTACCCCCCAGGTATAAATGAGGGTGACATTCAATCATGTTTTTGTTTAGTGTTTAATTAATTATAAGGATTTTTATTATTTTAATTTTCTTTTCCATTTTAAAATTTAGAATTAGTAAGTATAATTTTTATTTATATTAGGTATTTAAACAGTTCTAAAAATTTAAAAAAACTCAACTAATATTATCTAAAAATATATATAATTACTAAATGTTTAGTTTACCTGTTCAAAATTTTAAAATGGAAAAGAAAATAAAAAGAAGACAAATCCTTATAATTAAATACCAAAAAAGGAAGTACAATCCTTATAAATAAATACTTAAAAAAATAAATATGTATAAGCTGCATAGAGTATTTTGTTAACCAATTGGTTTGTAAATTTATACCAAGCAAGGAGTAAAATGATAGAATAGTCAATTTAGTAGAATAAAAAGTAATTTCATCTAGTGCTTGGTAATTTAGGGCTCACAAAACAAATATTATTTACATGCCTATCAAAAAGTAGAATAAAAAATACTTTAACGACACACGGTAGCAGATATTATGCAACACGTGTAGAAATAAATTGTATGCAATCTGTATAAGATATTATGCATCACAAGGTAGACTTTTGCAAGTAAAGTATTATTATAATGTGATAAAATCAAGAAAAGGGTATTAATGTACCAAACAGTTTCAAGGGTCGGTAGTCTGATATCAACAATCAATTGGCAATTTCATGTTTATCTTCTTCAAATAAGATACGCCTTCAATGTAAAATATATAGCACCATCTCGATAAATAGCGCCAACTTTTTCAAAAAATTGGAGAAAAATACATTAAACCCTTAATTAACCCTCAACCCTAGTTAAACCCTAATCCCTCATAACCCCTATACCCGCTACCCTATACATTGGACCCTCAACCCCAATCCCTCAACCATATATGTACCCTCAACCCCAATACCCTCTATCGGCCTATACAATATTGGACCCTCAACCCTAATCTATCAACCATATACCCTCTACCCTCAACCTTAAACCCTAATCCTTGAACCATATTATATCCTCTACCCTCGACCCTAGTCCCTCAACCCTATTTAAACCCTTAAACCCAATGAATAAACTCTCTACCCTAATCCCTCAGCCCTCAACCCTTAATCCCACAACCCTTTATTAACCCTCTACCCTCAACCGTAGTTAAACCCTAATCCGACCTCAACCCCTATACCCTCTACCCTATACATTGGACCCTCAACCCTAGTAATCCCTCAAAATGCATATACCCTCAACCCTCTACCCTCAACCTAAAACCCTCAAGCCTCAACCCTTAAGCCATCTTATACCTTCTACGTCCCTTTGATCCACCATATATATTAAACCCTCAATTCTTAACCCTCAACCCTAGTTAATCCTTCAACCCTCAAGTACCCTCAACCCCTATACCCTCTACCCTCTACATTGGAACCTCAACGTCCCTAATTAACCTTCAACCATATTATACCCTCAAATTTCCTAGCTATACCCTAAACCCTTAACGTCCCTCAACCCTAAACCCTTAAACCTTATATATACTTTGCACCCTAAACCCTAATCCTTGAACCATATACCTTATAGTAACCTTGACCCTAATCCCTCAACCCTATTTAAACCATTAAACCCAATTACTAAACTCTCTACCCTAATACCTCAACCCCCAACCCTTAATCCCTCAACCCTTAATTAATTGTCAACCCTCTACCCTCTACCCTCTACCCTCTACCCTCTACCCTAGTCAAACCCTAATCCCTCAACCCCTATACCCTCTACCTTATACAATATTGGACCCTCAACCCTAATCCCTCGATGTATGTACCATATATGTACCCTCAACCCCTATAGTTGTACCCTATACCCTATGCATGATTGGACCCTCAACCCTAATCCCTCAACCACATACCCTCAACCCTCTACTCTCAACCCTTAAACCGTCTACCCTCTACGCTATGATCTACCCTATGCATTGCACCCTCAACCCTCAATTCTCAAACCTCAACCCTTAATCCCTCAACCCTTAAACCCTAAACCCTTCTAAACCCTTATACCCTCTACCCTCTACGGTGGAACCTCAACCCTATTCAACCTTCAACCATATACCCTCAAACATCCTAACTATAACCTCAACCCTAAACCCTTAAACCCTAAACTAGCCTTAAACCTTCTACCCTCTATCCTCAACCGTAATCCCTTAACCACCCTATACCCTCAACCCAATACCTTAAACCCTAAACCATTAAACCCTCTACCCTCAACTGGCCAATACATGCCCTCTTATACCCTCAACCCTAATCCCTTAACCCTTAAACCCAAGTAAATTAATCTCTACCATAATCCCTCAACCCTCAACCCTTAATCCCTCAACCCTTAAACCCTCAACCCTTAAACCCTCAACCCTCAAATACCCTTAATTAACCCTAATCCCTCAACCCCTATACCCTCTACCCTATACATTGGACCCTCAACCCTAATCCTTGAACCATATGCATCCCTCAACCCTCTACTCTATACATTAAACTGCCCTTAACCCTAAATTCTCAACCCTCAACCCTTAATCTGTACAAAGTACTACGGTAAAGGCGAAATTTTCTTTGTTTATGATTATTTGGAGGAATAAATGGGTATATACAAAGGGAATGCTAGTGACAATATGGATCTTGTCACACAAATTGTTGCATTTCATGTTAATACAATGAAAAATC
This sequence comes from Sequoiadendron giganteum, assembly GCA_007115665.2. Classification (NCBI taxonomy): domain Eukaryota; kingdom Viridiplantae; phylum Streptophyta; class Pinopsida; order Cupressales; family Cupressaceae; genus Sequoiadendron; species Sequoiadendron giganteum. The sequence goes on along the minus strand of CM021105.1, from coordinate 51,362,574 downwards.
AAAGGAAATAGATATTTTGATGCAAGTGAAATGTAGGCAAGCAATTGAAGGCTAGTGAATATTGGGGAAGGATTTTTTGTGCTAACACCCTTAATCCATACTAGATCAAAACAATTAGGCACTAAATTAGGCGATACATTAGGCGCTAAATTAGGCACCAAAAAAGGCTTTAAAGTAGGCACTAAAATAGGTGTTACTTCAGGTGCAAATATGGATGCTAACGTAGATTCTAATCTGGTTGCTAATTTAGGCACTAATCTGGGCGTTACCATAGGCATAGTTTTTGGCACTAATCTAAGTGTTAATAAGGGTGTTACACTAGGCGTTAATATTGGCGCTAATCTTGTCACTAATTGTAGTGCTAATTTCGATGCCAATTTGCACTTGAATTAGTGCCGACTTGTTCTAGTTGGTGCAAAAAATGCCAAAAATAATGCCATCCCAAAAAATAGCATCGGCTTTTCCCAAAAAATGGAGAAAAATCTATTAAAATAGTGGGTGGAAGCAAAAAATGGAGCAAAAAGGGAGCTAATCACAAGGATTTGTTGTAGTGTATGTTTGAGGAGGCCCAAATGGGTCCTTGAATCTATGTTCTAATTTGGGAGTTTCAATATGTTTTGAAAGTTGTAACCGTTTTTGTCATTGTGGAATGCTACAAGCAAATAGACCTCTTAAGAAGTGGATATTTGGAAAAGTCTTGTGGAATCAACTGCTTGTTGAAGGGAATGGTGAGTCAAAGATGGGTGAATAAATAAGAATTGTTTGTGTTTGGTCAAGTTGTGATCTGATGAAGGATTTTTTCCTTCCTGCTCTGCATCACTCCCGTTGCAATTTTGGGTGGATTATTACTTTCAAAGTATTGGGAATGCTTTGCCTATTTTCTAGTTGGCAGTTTCCATTCTAAAAGGCTCATCTCTTGATATATTTTATACTCATTCTTAATCAATTATCAAGTTAATAATCAGTGCATTTATTTACAGTTAATCTTTTCTTTTCAATTTGTGCAATTTTGGAATTTGTAACTCTACTAGTATTCCTAGAAATATTAATGTTCTTTAGCATCGACTAATAAAGTTGATTAGCATCAATGAATTAATATTCAAGACAAACCATTAAGGACAAAAATGATTAATGCTAGGGATAACCAATTAATAATTATACATTTGAATAAGTCAAGCATGTACATGTGAATAAGGGAAGCACAAGTACTCAAAAACACATAAGCCTTGAAGTATACAAACAAATACATAGTATATACGAAAATTAATACAAAGTATATGCATGAATACAAGGTATACACTTAAAAAAATGTAAGCCATAAAGTATACATTGGAATACACGTAAGTTACAAAGTATACATTAATTTGTAGAGTATACACTTAAATACATGTAACTCATATCTATTCAACCATAGATTTATAATGAAAATATGGACACCATCGATAAAAAAGATTTGTATTAACCACATATCCATGTAGGCATACATCAATATATGCCAATATAAGTATACAATATAGGTAGAAAATAGAAATATAGGCTTATGAGAATGCCATATAGGCATGCAATGTCAAATATATCCAATACAAAATATGTACAAAAATTCCATATAGGCATACAACAAAGGGCTCTGGAATCAAAAGTCATCACTCTCCATGCTCTCAAAATAAACTCTTTCCCTTTGCTTGTCAATCGGATGGTGATACATTTGTCACTCAGTTATGTTTTGGTCAAGGCATGCTCTTGGTGCTCCTCTTAGGGTTTAGTTCTTGGTCAAGTCTTATCTGTTACAATAAGAAGTAAAGATATTAATATATAGAAACTACATTAAAAAAAAGATATATTTAACAAAATAATCACTTATCTCCATCTGATGATCACTCTCCATGACAGAAATATTCAACTACCCATGTTGAGGCATGTTGAAGCCCTATATAAACCATCCAAATAGAAATTAAACTATAAATCAATAACAATTTGATTTTTCACTAACTAACATCTATAACAATGAATGTAATTAAAATTAAGTAATTTGCCTCATACCTCCCCTATTAGAGCCATCGAGGATTCTATAGCAAATGAAACACTGATCTCCATTTCCCTCTAAACATTCAGAGGTGTTTCCTCTTGCAAAATCTGGTAAGAAAACTACAAATTATTCAATCACGCAAACTACAATAGCGATCCACGTCATGTCTTATAATGTATGAGATAATGAACAAAATTTTGAGTACTTATTAAACTATATATTTTTTACTATCATGCTTACTATTTTCCCTATCCATATCTTGTTTGAAAGCACTTTTTTTCAGGCTTTTAACCATAGCAGCAAGTCATTGGACCATTTGATAAAATGCTTTTGCAGACATGTACGATAATTGTGGTGGCATAGAGAATGTAGTGAACTGTTTGGAAAAATGCCTCAAAGAAATGGGGTCTCATGGTGATGGAATGTCATTACAAACAAATGAACGTCATGGCATTCCATCACCATAAGACCGCATTTCTTTCAAGAATTTTTTCAAACAATTCATTGCCTTCTCTATGGTATTGTTTCTTACTATTATGCTTTGATAGAAATTTTCCAAGCATCCATAGTTTGTTGGAAAGTAGCTATTTTAGTATTTTAGCCATAGCAGCAAGGAAGTGAGTAGTTTGATCAAATGCTTTGGTACACATGTATGGAAAATTTGGTATCATAGAAAATGTGGTGAGCTCTTTGAAGAAATTCCTCTAAGAAAGGTGGTCTCACAGTGATGGAATGGAATTCCATCACCATGAGACAACATTTCTTCGAGGCATTTTTTCAAACTACTCACCGCCTTGTTTATTCTATTGCTTACTATTATGCTCTAATAGATTTTTTCCAAGCATTCATAGTTTTTTAGAAAGCACCTTTTTTAAGCTTTTAGCCATAGTAGCGAGGAAATGAACTATTTGATAAAAAATTTTGGTAGACATGTATGGAAAATGTGGTAACATAGAAAAGGCATTGAGCTGTTTAAAAAAGTGCCTCAAAGAAATTGGGTCTCATGGTGATGTCTTTGAGGCATCTTTTCAAACAACTCATTGCCTTGTCTATGCTATTGCTTACTATTATTCTTTCATATATTCCTTCCAAGCATCCATAGCATAGACAAGGTGATGAACTATTTGAAAATATGCCTCAGTAAAAAGTGGTCTCATGGAATGCCATGACAAGCAAATGCAATTGTAAGTTGCTCCTACTTATTACTTATGCTATGTGAAGTAATTGCATCACTACTTATGTTGACTTTCTAAACAACTATACTATAGTTGAAATTTTGTCATCAATCAACATCTAGTTATTAGTTATGGAATGTGAAGTAATGCTTTGAGTTTGAAAGATGTGCAATGCAACGTAATCAATGATATGAATATAAACTACACAAATATATTAAGTACAATTCATTAGTTAAACTTTGTATTCTATTACCTACATGTAGGTTTGACTAAATCTACTAGCACTAGGAGGTGTTCCCTTGAAACCTCCAATATTAGCCTATTCAACATCCAAAATCACATATTAAACAACCATTCATAAAACAATGCTATTTTAACATGTAATAAATTTATAATTTTTTACTAGTTAGATACCTCAACGGTAGGTGCAGTGGAGAAATAAGTAGGTGTAGGGCTAGTGTATCCAATATCAACACTATGACCCTACAATTTTATTAAAATCATAAAACTAAATTAGTTAATATTTCATTTCAAAATCGAAATTTAATAAATTAAATCCAATGAACATGCTAACTTTTACCTAAGTATCAATGCCATAGGCCTCATGCAAAATGTCAGCTACCCTCACCATCTCCATAGTTGTAGAAGGATCCTGCATAGCAGCCTCCTAAGTGTCGGTGGGGTCATATGAACAAGTCGCCGCACAAGATTGACATAAATGGGATCAAATCCCACCACTCGAAGACTCCTTGGATGGTGATGTAGAATAAGGCTGGCATGTTGGATGACACTTTGGGTCAAATAGTTGATCACCTGCAAAGTCTCTACATCATCACTCTCCTTCATGATGAAAGGGATAATGATGTGCTCATGAGGCGGCCTAGCGAGAGGTCGTCTCCATTTTCGCATAGGATCTTGTTGTGCATCGGGTCTATCTTGATCCAACCCCCCACCTCTCCCCTAGAAGTCCCTCATATCAAAATAATTTGAGATTTTGTTCAAGATGAACTCACAGTATAGTTTCCTAAGGAAATACTGTGGGACTTCACAATTTTTGTATGGTGGGTAATCAAAAACCATGTACCACCTACCCCAAAAAAATCTCTTAATTTGTTGGTGACACCAATGAATAAGAAACCTCTTAACATTGAGAGTAATATTTGCATTTGTGCATGGGTCAGTAAATAATGAGAACAAATATAATTTTGTAATTTTAAAATCTTTTACATCTTTATATGTTAATTTATCCCGGTAATAAGCCCTGGCCGCATGCCTCCTATCTTGCCAACCAGTTAATTGTTTGTTGATTGAATCTACATATTTTAACATTTCTTTGAGTGAATTTTTCAGGGTCATTCTTTCAATGGTTGAACCGTTTGGATCATTCAACCTTCTGATTAAATCCTCAATTTTTTTTTATTATTCTCAATTTCAGTTATTAAGTTTTTTTGAGTGCTAGGAGGATGTTCAGGGATTGGTGGAGGAGATTCTCGTTGTGGTTGATTAACTTGATGATTTTTTTGTTGTTGTGCTTGTGCTTGTGCTTGTTGAGGATTTTTTTACTCTTGTTGTTGTTGTGCTTGTTGAGGATTTTTTTCCTCTTTTCATTGTTGTGCTTGTTGAGGATTTTCAGGATGGTTTGTAGGTTGATCAACATCTCCTACAAATTCAAAAAATAATTATCAAAAATAACCTAAAACTAACAAATCCAAAACAAAAAACAAACAATCCTTACCTCTCAGACCTCCTCATCGACATGGCAACATCTTGAGGATGAAACAACCATAGTTTGATGAATAATTTTTCAAAATAGCACAAAAAAAAACATAGTCACAAGTAAGAATGATTTCGATTTCTTTTCTTGCTTTTAATAGCTCATAATGCGAGCGCGTTATAACGGGCTTGCATTATGGGCTCGTTGTGGTCGAGACTTGAACTCGTCACACCAAGCCATAATGTGAGTGTGTTATAATGCGCTCGTGTTATGATCTTTCATAAAAAAAATAAAAATTTGGCCACAAATTGGGTAACCATCTTTTTGCACCCACCCATATGCATATGCATGTATGTATGTATATTTGGGTATGTATATATATGAACATATATATAACTATAATTCTTCAAGTTCATATGAAAATTTGAAATAAAATAATCAAACCATAACAATAAAATGATAGTTCCATATTTATCTTCATATTTAATCACAAAGGAAAAATTGGTTTCTAGTTTACTACTATTCAAGTCTACAAATCTAAATGAAATAATCTAGTGCCAGGTTTAAATTCAACAACAATAATTTTATATAGCTATAGTCATGATCTATTCTTTAAACTAGATAAATTACTCATACTATATACATGTATATATATTTAATCAAATTGATGTGTATGGTTGTATAGCATGGCATAAACATCAAACAACCATGGGAAATAAAAGAGGGGTTGGGAGAAGTCGCAGGTAGGCCATGCAGGCCTAGGAAATGTTCGGAAATCTAAATCATCTCATAAAGAAACATCAAAGATCAGTAGTGCCTTTGGTAGTTTTAATTTCATCATATTGCCTCACAAACATATATTACTATGCCACAAAGCAGAATCAGACATAGTTCATTTCCCACATTAATCCTTTTGAGAAAAGCTCATGCAAAATTAACCAATTCCAAACAACAACACAAGACAAATTCAATCAAGCAGAACCATTAAACATGAAAGATAGAATAGATGACATGAACACAAAAATTTACGTGGGGAAAACCCTTAAGGGTTAAAAACCCCACACTCCAAAATCCTAGATCGCCATTGTATTATTCAACAACAAAATGTAGTTAAAAATACAATTCAGGCTCTAAGCCTTTACAAAGTTTACATATTGTTCCATCTAGAGATAATCTGTTAGCATAACCCTTCTCAAACACTGTCTCATGTCTCCCTCTCCAACCTAGTAACTCTCTCTCTTTCGACTACCCAACCTCTCAGCTTGTCCACCAGCCTCTCGCCTATCAGCCACTCAGCCAGCCGCACAATGTCATTCACGTTCTACTCTTAATTGTTCTAGGAAATTGTCATAACAGATGAACAACCATGAGCAGCTTAATTGTCACCACCTTCCCACCATCGAATTCATATCAAGACATCGAAGAGACTTGAGGTAGAGCCCCACTGATAAGGCCAAGTCCCTTCGACACACTTCATTAGGCCATCGAAGAGACTCAAGATAGAGTCCCTTCGATGAGATTAATACCTACCGATGACGATCAAGTCAAAGCTTCAAGCTATCGAGGAGACAACTTAATATCTCCCACCAATAGGGGCATGCCACACTAATGAAGCTTATATTGTTTAACCAAGTGGTTCCCATCATCTACGCATCCATGTCACTATCATACAACTGATGTCACCTTCCATACAAAATGGTCCTACCTTAAAAATGCACTAAGTTTCCACTCCATCGACACATCGAGGAGACATGCTTTAGAGTCCTACCGAAGTCACAAAGTCCCACCGACAAGAGTCCCCACCTTCCATCGGCATGTCAAAGACACATGATCCAATGTCCCAGCAACAAGGTTAAGTCACTCCAATAAGAGACTCATCGGAGTGTCAAGGAGACTGCTAAGGAACTCCCTTCAACATATATATGTCTTGCTGATAATAGTTCCCATCGCTATTGCAACACCCTCCATCAAGATTTCAATCAGACTAGTGACTTCATCCTGACAATATTCAACTGTTTGTTCAACAATGTAGAAGCCCGAACACCAGTATGTTTGAGGCACCATTTCTCAACAGGAAACCCTACTACCTTTGTGCACCTACAATAATATTCAAACACCATCGGCCAAGCTAATAATGGTCTAATACTATCTAATTGTTAGTAGCTCAAGATATGTATAACTTATATTTTTGTCCTATATGAAATACTCAGCACACAAAATTTTAAAGCAACCATGGGTAATCTTGTTAGAAACATAGGACAACTAAGAGGGGGTGAATAAGATGTTTATTATAACATAAAACCCTCATTACCATTCAAACCCTTAATCAAAATTAGCATGCATGTAAACAAATGAAATAGCAACCAAACACAATAGAACGCTAGACTTACGTGGAAATCCCAAGAAGGAAAAAACCATGGTGAGGATTAGCTCACAATATATATGAATAGAAACACGAAAATAGAAACCAAACACAATAGAACACTAGATTTACATGGTAATCCCAAGAAGGAAAAAACCATGGTGACGATTAGCTCACAATATACATGAATAGAAACATCGAATACAATAGGCTCACTACTAGAGCCTGGCTAATTTCCCAAAGTACTAAGTACTCATTGTCCAAAAAGAAAAAAAGAAAGGCTCGCTACTAAGGGATCACTACTCAGATAGAAATAATATAGAAGAATATTGTTACAAAGAGATATATTGTCTCAAAGCAATAGGAAAATCAACCACAACAACTCTACACCATCTGTAACCTTCAGTAACTTTTGATACTCTTAAATATAGACACCTTATGCTTACTAATTTAGGTACCCTTAAGCATTTAAGGTCTCACTCAAATCACAACACGATCACATTCACATAATCACATTCTTGTATAATATATCCAATAATTTACCTTGCTTATATACCATCTGCAACTTGAGAAACATCTCCAAGTCTGAATCAATAAAACGTATGCAGATAAAATGTGCAACCACCAAATAAGTCAGCACCAAACACCTCTGTGGTGGAAAGAGATGAAGTTAGACCACACAAATGGTTAATCGAGACCTAAATCTACACCAAAACACTACACCATGCTTCCATAATCAACGAAGCACATCCACACACAACACTAACATATACTAGGTCAACCAAACTAACAAAGCAATAATAATCAACCACATTAACACTTCTTCAAGTCCAAAGATAACTTGCAAACCACTTAGAAGAATTACATAGCACTCTATAATATTCCAATAACAACATAAAATCCAACAATACTGACATAACTTCATACAACTAAGGAAAAATATCATCCTGTGCAATAAGTCAAACTATCACAAGGAACAAATCATGAATCCAAACTCATGGAACAACTAAAACACCAAACCATCCAAGATAAAGTAGATATAAATAATATGAGAATGTTCCCAAATCCAGAAGAAAATAAACCTCAACATGAAGAAATGTGAAGCAATTATATTTCTCCTAGACAGCTTGTTTCATAGTCCATACAATAGTGAACATATCTTCCACTTCCATACAATCCAAAACCTAAATCTCTGGGTATAGCATGTCTGAACAACTTTTATCAACATATCCAAACCGCACAAGCATAACTTCAAAACTGAAGTAATGCAGAGCACAACACAAAACACCTATTTATCACACTGTACACTTATTAAGAAAAATTTCTCAAAATCACTTGGAAACCAAGTGACTATGTTGCACCTACATCATCACAAAAACCATCTCATTACACTCAAAACATCTGCAACTCCTTTACCATACCACAAACACTTCCTCCTCATAATCATACAACTACACTAGAGGTTAACATGAATGACAACACTGATGATAACATAGTGCAATACTCTCCAATAAAGGTTGACATCAATGACAACACAAGTCTCCACCAATCTCCCCCTTTGTCATTGATGGCAACACCTAATCAAAAACCATAAAAAAAAAGCAACATTGATCTTCAATACACAAGTATCTCCTCTTTACTAGAGCATCTTCTTCTCTCCCTTTGACATACACATTAATTTTCAAACTTCTCTCCCCTTATGGTTTTTCAACCAACTCTCTCCCCCTTTGAAATCAATAGAAAATGGAAATGTTTGCATTCTTCACAGTTACCTTTTCTTTTTATCTCCCACTTTGACAATCAGTAACAAAGGGAAACAGCTACAAATCATTATTTTTCTTTCTCCCCTTTGGAACAACACCTACATATATTAAACTTTCTTTCTTGAATGCAACAACCAATACCACTACCTACTCCCATTGAGAGGTAGCCTCCATCAATTCGGAACAAGGAAAAAAAAATGAATGTCTCCACTAGACCGATGCACAATCTTATGCGTCTATTTCAAAGGAGGGGAAATTACCCCTAACTTCTCTCGAAGATACTCAAATGTATCTTTCGAAAGAGCCTTCGGGAAGATTTCTACAACCTAATCCTTTTTAGGCACATACTCCAACCTCAATTCATTCTCAACAACTTTCTCTCTTAGAAAGTGATATCATATAGAAATATGTTTTGTCCTTGAATTAATTACTAGATTCTTTGAATGGTTGAAAAAATTTGTATTGTCACACAAGACAGAAATAGGTTTATTATATGATACTTTGATATCCTTCAATGTTTTCTTCATCTACAATAATTGTGTGTAGCAAGATGTTGAAACAATATATTTTTCTTCTATAGTAGATATAATGATATTGAATCTTGCTTCTTATTTAGCCAATAAACCCATATGTTTCCAAGAAAGAAGGCATCTCCACTTCTAATTCTATCATCCACACAAATTTCCCAATCTACCATAGATTAGTATCCTTTGGATACCATAGACCATAGTCTGGAGTGCCTTGCAAATAT